>JAOXJK010000012.1:143832306-143848111 GCA_025774025.1 Xenus cinereus | reverse complement strand
ATTTTTGTCAGAGTTAGGTTGATGGTTGGACAAGATGATCTTGAAGGTCTCTTCCAACCTAGAAGATTCTATGATTCTAATTCTAGCTACTTTAAGAATCTCTAATGTTTTTGAGTGCTCTAAAAGTAATTGTTTTGATATATTTTGTTCTGATCAGTTTTTCTGTCCAAGCAGCAGACAAATCTTCACCCTAGAGATTTTCAAAGACTATTTATTTGTATGGTAGTGAGATATCCGGTTCTTCTTACTTACCGTTTGAAGTTCTTGTTATTTTTTTATGTATTATAATAAATTGACTGTTATAGAAAAGATAATTATTTATAAAGTCTGTTTAATTTCTGATGCTAAAAGAAAGTAGGGAATTGTATAATAAAAGTTTCACACTGATAATGGATGGTGGCAGTTTCTAGAAACATACTTTGTAAAGAATATAATAATTGTGCCACGACCTGATGAGTAATTTATTGTTTAGTTCAAAGCAGCTGTTCAATTAAAAATGTTCAGCCTTGACCTATGATCTTTATTTTAAAATAATAGATTGCATGAGCAGTTTTGCATTTTGACAGGGAAAAATTGTCATTTGACAAAAATAAATTGGTTCATAAATCATATGTCGATTTGCTAATGAATTGTTGAATAAAGTATAAAGTATTTTTATTAGCATTTTCAGTGAGAGTAAAACTTAGTCAGCCACGTCTGTTCAGCTTTGTTTGCTTTGTTTTATAGGCTATTAAGACAAATTCTATTTACTTATTTTAAACTGATTGAATAGACGTACAAAAAGTGTAGGAATTACTCCTATTCATATTTGAATTGGAATTCTTTTAAAGAAGGCTTTAGATTCCTTACTTTATTCTAAATTCAATGGGTGAGTCACTGCTTCCTTGGAAGAAAAATTGTAATATCAAACATCAATTGAATTTTACCTGGATGCTGCAGATCAAGCTTGCAATACTCTTAGCTGCAATTCAACACTTTAAATAACTTTTCAACATGTACATGTGCACATGCACACCCAAAAAAATTAAATACTAATTACATTCAGACTTCTGTATTACTCAGTAGAGAAGAGTTTTCCTTTTCCAATACACTATTAACATTTCCAAAAAGTTTGTTCTAAATTGGTGTGTAAGAAAGAACGTTAGAGGTTGTGGTGGGTTGACCTTGGCCGGCTGCCAGATGCCCACCCAGCCACTCCATTACACCCCTTCAACAGCACAACAGCAAGAGAAAATAAGATGAAAAAGCTCCTGGGTCAAGATAAAGATGGGGAGATCACTTACCAATTACTTTCACAGGCAGAAAAGACTCAACTTGGGGAAAATTAATTTAATTAATTGCCAATTAAAAAGATAGTTTGATGGTGAGAAACCAAGACAGAAATTAAAACACCTTCCTCCTATCCCCACCCTTTTATTCCCAGGTTCAACTTCACTCTATTATCTCCTCTACCTTCACCGTTCCTGAGCAGCGCAGGGGAGATGGGAAATATGGGGATGTGGTTGATCCGTATTAGTTCCTCTCTGCTGCTCCTTTCTCCTCACACTTTTCACTGCTCCAGGCTGGGTCCTCCATGGTCTGCTCCAATGTAGGTCCTCTTCATGGGCTGCAATGACTTCAGGGAATATCCATCTGCTCTTGTGTGGGGTCCTCCACAAGCTACAGTGTGGGTATGCGCTCTAGCATGGTCCTCCATGGGCTGCAGGGGAATGTCTGCTACATTGTCTGGAGCACCTCCACCTCCTTCTCTGACCTTGGTCTTCAAATTCTGGTTTTCACACTTTGTTTCCTCACTGCTTGTGTGTCATTTTTTCCCCTTCTTAAATATGTTTTCATAGAGGTGCTACCAGCTTTGCTGATGGGCTCAAATGTGTCCTGCAGTGGGTCTGTTGTAGAGCTGGCTGAAACTAGCTCTGTCCAGTATGGGGCAGCCCCTGGCCCCTCCTCACAGAGCCTCCCCGATTCCAAAAGCTTGACACCTGCATCCAATGCACACATGAAACACGAATGTTACACAGCCTCACTTTAGCTCACTGTCAAGAAATTGATTGATTTATTGAATCGTGACATTTTCATATCCCTCCTAAACTCCAGCAATACTTTCAGTGATATACTTTTAAACTCCGAATTTACTTACTAGTCACATGTCCAATCCCTTTCTGAATTCTTCCAAGCTCTTGAGTTAATAAAAGAACTAGTTCAACAAGGTAATTGAGCTTCATCTTATCAGTTTTAATTTGCCACTTTTAAGTTTCATAGAATTCTTTCCATCATTATGAAAGAATTAATAACTTTTCTTTAAATTAAAATAGTTATTTTTCAAATAAAGTATAGCAGAATAATAGCAAAAAGAGCATGATGCTTGATTATTTGAGTATTATAGGAAAATATATACTGGGTCAATGGAAAAAGTTTGAAGTAGGAAGGATTAAAAAGGAGCCTATTACAATTTTAATTATTCTGGACTACTTTACTTTCTAATATAATGCTGGAAAAATAGTTAGAGCATATCTACAAAAAAGCAGAAGCGCAAAGTGTAAGTCATTATTTCACCCTCCAAAATTCATTAATAAGTGTGAGTAGTGACTTGATTGCCATTATAAGCAATCGTGCGATCCAATTCACCAGAATTCTTTTGAAGCATACTAGATCCTCTCTTGTATTAGCTTCTATTGCTCCTTGACTTTTTGGTCTTTAGAATCTTGGAACTTGCTGTTCAGACATGGTCTGTTCTGCTCAAAGGTCAGAAAGGCATGGATGCGTAAGTGGGTGCATAGAATTTGTGTGCATAGGGAAAAGGCCATGGCATTGAAGAGTTAAAGGGAAATTAGTTTTGTACTGACAGTTAAACAGCAGTCAGAAATACATCATCACGGAAATATTGTTGATATGATCCATCAACTAGATATGGGACTCTCAGATCTTCAGAAATTTAAACTAATATGTACAATGTAAATAACAGGTTTTTTACTCGCAAAAATGTTCTGGTGTACTCATTTTAAAATATTTTCTTTTTTTGTTAGTGTGAAACTTTATTTTTATCATTATTTTATCTGCACAAGAAATAAAAATAACTCAGAAAACCTATCCCAAATGTATATTGGAAACTAAGGAAAGTAGGGTGTCTTTGAGCGAATGTAGAAATACTCTCTTAAGATCTGTACAAGAAATAAATAGTAATATGTACTAACAAAAGTTCATAGCTTTTTTATGTGGGAATCAGTTCATTTTTACTGGAGTGATGGTAAAAATACAATTCATTCATTTGTTCTAGGCGTTCTACAGTGAAATTTATCTTTCACCATCAGTTTTGTAGGTTGACATGTTAGACATTCTGTTTCTCAACTTCAGCAACCTTTACATTTCCTTAGTATTGTCCTTTGAGCTTTGTTTTGTTCCCCCTTACCTCTGGGAAGACCTTATTGCTGCCTTTCAGTACTTAAAGGGGGCCTGCAGGAAAGATGAGGACAGACTTTTTAGTAGGGCCTGTTATGATAGGACAAGGGGTAATATTTTTAAACATAAAGAGGATAGATTCAGAGTAGATATAAGGAAGACATTTTTTACAATTTGGGCAGCAAAACACTGGAACATGTTGCCCAGATGTGTCATCCCTGGAAACATTCAAGGTCAGGCTGGACAGGGCCCTTATCTAGTTGAAGGTGCCCCTGCTCATTGCAGGGGGCTTGGACTAGATGACCTTGAAAGGTCCCTTCCAACCCAAACCATTCTAGGTTTCTATGATTTTATTTAGATTAAGGACTGTGAGAAAGAACTGTCTCTCTACATAGATTAGGGCTTTTGAAACAAATCTGAATCCTTGTCTCTTGTTCTTTGAACCTGTTCCTTTCCAGTGCTCTGGGAAAAGAGCACTTTCCAACTTTTGTGTGTATTGTGAGAATAAGCATGTTAGAGTCACAAGGTCGTCTTTCCTGTGGTATTTTTGATCACTTAGGTATGTTACCTTGACCAGGCTGAAAGAGGCTATTCCCACACAGAATAATTTGAATCTGAAATAATATGTTTAATGGACAATTATGGATTAGATCTGAGTACCCAGAGATGTTGGGCCATCTCCATCCTTGTAGATTTTTCAAGACTTAACTGTAAAAAGCCCAGAGCAACCTATTCTGACCTCAGACTTGACCCTGCTTTGAGCAAGAGGCTGGTCCCTTCCAACCTGATTTATCCTGTTATCTTGTGTTGTGGAATGAATATTCATAAGCATGCAGTCCAACAAGACCAAGTCCCAGTAATATCTTACTAGGTTTAAGTTGTATTTATTTGGTAAGTATTAAGTGATAGTGTCTGCATACATAATATATAATAAGTTACTGGACACAGCAGCAAATAGCACAATTGGAAGGATTGTATTTAGCTTAATGGGACAAATCTACTAGTTATGCAGTTTCATTTGTTTATGTACTATGGATTTTAAAGAATAATATACTCTGAAGATCAAGTGAAGATATAAAAATGTTCATTTTACTTATTTTTATACTTGCCATTTTGCTTACTCTTTTTCATAATCCATCTTCTCCATTTGACATTAAAAATAAACAGCTCTTTAGAGATGAAACTAAAAGTTATAATGGATGGACTTTGACACTATTTTTGCAAAATTATAATAAATCAACATGTTGACACATTTTACATTTCTGCATTGTTTTATATAAATTAGGGACAAATAATTTTTACACCTTTCATATTAGGCTAGAACTGTTCCTGTTGTAAAATTCCTATGAGCTAATCAAAAGTTTATGGAGATGAAATGAAAGACTATCCAACCCAAACTGAAATATTCTAGATGAACTGTATTTTCTTTGGAAATCAGTAAAAGACTGTAGGAAAGTAAGAATTTTGTGAACCTTGGGGAAAAAAACCCAACACATTCATTCAAAATTACATATTTAAAAGGGTAATCAATGCTTTGTCAAACAGCAATTATCTAAGATATACAGACAATGAGGAAATGCTGTCATTTATCACGCTAGTATCTCAAGTAAACAATTTATCTAGGAGCACTTTTGTATGACTAATCAAGACTGCTTTCCATCAATTTAACTTTGCAATTATGAAAAGATTGCTCTAATTTGATCCTGCATTTTGGAGCTTGTCTTTCCTTGAGGGCTTGTGAGTTTAAAGTCCAGCATGCAGCTAAAAGTTCATTTGATATATGATTAAAGGTTTATTCCAAAGATCATAGTAAAAGCAGAGACCAAATGACTGATAAAACTTCAGAAATTCCAGATCTGAACCCTTAAAATCTTGGAAACCATAAATCTGAGATGATTTGTCATTTTTAAATGATGATATAGATGATTAAGAAAATAGAGTGGGAGATAACATAATAACACTTGGAGTAACAGCCTTTTAAAATCTACTTTAAAAAAAAGGAAGGCAGAGATTCAACTGTCTGTTGTATGCACATTTTCTTTGTGAATCTGCAGCATGTGCTGAAATACAGTAACTCGTAGGAAGAAGAGACACAGTGACTCACTGTAAATGGTGTGTTTTCAGTCACTTATAAACTAAAAAATATTATTACAGATTTTCATAGAGATTCATTAATTTACTATATTTTAATTTATGGTGACAGAACATCTAGAAATTCCTGCAGACATAAGACAGTGGTTTTTTGCGAACTGCATTTGACCCTTTCCATTACTGAGAAAATGTATAAGGATGGAGTTGGAGAACTTCCCTGGATATGACATATGACTTCGGGGCATTAGAGGACTCAAAATCTGTCTTATTTTGCCAAGAAGCCTTAACAAATAAAAAAAAACCCCAAAGTGAATATAAAAGTTATTAGAAACCCACTTAGAACATTACTAACACTCATGGTCCAAGTAACTAAGAATTACAGAAAAATCTTATTGATAATACAGTTAAATTTGTAAAGAAACTTCATAGAATCTACCTCTTTTCTCTGGTGGTGTTTTCACCCTTTTGATGTCCCTCTGGATCCTCAACAGCTTTGGTTTGCCTCAGGAGGATGAAGGGGGTAGTTATGGTAAACACCCAGCAGGATGAATTCTTTGCCAAGGAGTATGTTGGTGGTGATGGAGATTTCCCTCTCCTCAGTCTGGGTCTACTTGGGGTTATTTATACACATCCCTTTAATCATATCTCATATGCCTTTTTCTCTGGCTCCTTGTTATCAAGTGTTTCTGTTCTCTATTCCTTCTTACACAATGAGGTGATTACAAAAACATTGCCAGATTCATGTTACTGAAATTACTTTATAAAACGTCATAATTTTGCATGCAAATAATATCTAAATTTTAGATACATATTGTTTCTTCACATAATATAGCAACTTTAATTTCACCATGTTTACTACTGAATTTCTATAAACAAGAAGTTTTTCAGGAAGAACATCTGCTCTTTCTAACGTAGAAGAGATGAATGAGTAAAAATAGCCCTCAACCTTTTCCTGAACTCCCAGAATTATCTGTAGTCTTTGAGAATCCACGCAGCTAACTTCATACTTCACATTCACGGCTTCAATGTCTACTAGGTGGACAGATAATATGTCCGTTTCCTGTGAGTGTAAGGTACCTGACAAGCTTGCTAAGACGCCCATAAGAACAAAGCAAATATTAATAAGCAGTGTATTAAATTACAAATTTTTATCTCTGTTGTATACTGGATAGCACTCTGTAGCTGAACTGCAGCATCTCAATCAAATATTCTAGTAGAATGTTACAATTCTCAATTTCATTTTTTTAAGAGTTGACAGAAAAAAAAGTGTATTTCAGTCTCCGACCTCTGTAGACATTGTCTTTTATTTCCCATGTTTTCTCACCACAGCAGTCAGTATCAGTTGCTTATGGGATCTCTTTGTGCATTTCAGTCAACACTAAATGAGCTAATTCCAAAAACAAAAAGGGTAAGTGGGTAAGGACTGAGTGAATAAAAATTCCAACAAAAATAATAATAATAAAAAAATCCTACGTGTCCTAGTATAAATTTCTTCTGTCAAAGTGGTAGACCATAAAAGCGTGATTGAAGTGCCTAGCATAACCTGTAGGCACATCTAGAATCCATAACAGATCCTGCCTGGCCTCCACTCTCCAAAAGAGCATGGGTCTCTAGTTGGTCCAATGTCATATCTACCAGCTCTGTGATGATGTCTCAAATACCTCCTGATGTCTAAAATAGAGACACCTGAATCACTCCATTAGGTATTTTAAATTTTTAAAAAAGTCGATGTAAATGGAATGAAATATGCAAATGGTTGCAAGAGAGAAAATTGCTGTAGATTAAAAAAACTCAGCTACTACAGGAGATTTGAATTTTAAATGTGTTTAATATGCAGATGATACAATCTTAAGGAGATGACTGCTTGTTTTGCATAAGTACCCCACCTAAAGTTTTGCTTTTACCAGGGTACTCTGTCTAAGTTAGCCATTTAGTTGCAACTGTTCTGAAAAGCGATGATAAGATCTATTCACTTACATTATCTCACAGGCATTTTGCTGGTTACCTGACATCTCTCTCCTGCAGTTATGTACTTGTTATGTTTCATTTTAAATGGCAAAGAAATCTTTTCTAGCTAACATTTATAAGTTTTTGTAGAGTTTTACACAAATGAGACTTAAACTCTGAGATCAATGTACTGTAGGACTCAATGAATAATACTCAATTATTAGGTTACTTCAAATGTCTGAACAAATTACTTTACATTCCCTTTTGAAAATGTATAGTATTTAACCAAGTGATACTTGCATGTTGTTGTATTTTTACTTATTAAAAAAATTAGTTTTGCATCCACTAAACCACAAATAAAACTTCCTTATTTTTTCATATAAATTTAAGTGTAACAACCAAATTAAAGAAACAATCTGAACCTTTCTGAGTCAATGCAGCGTAATGATGGTGCTAAAAGGCACACTCCTGAATATCGGGAGTATACACTTCCTGGTATCAAATGGCTCTAAAAATTATTTGTTTTGCATGAGGAGCTGTAATGCTTGCCATGCTATTAACATATGCGTTCATTTTAAAAATCCCATACCCATCTAAATCATGCATATGTACCATTCATAAAATTAAATAATTTGGGATAAAGGTGTATTTCTTTTTCTGCTCAATATGTGTTTATACCCACAATTCCCTCAAATCATTGAGTAGCTGAATAGTTACCAGCTAGACCTGCTGTATGCTGCAAATTAAAGTTTTATTCAAATTATTGGCTAGTTTTTATGTCAGACTAGCTTACTTTCAACTGATGATAGTCATCATTTTATTGGTTTATGAATTAGCTAATGGGAAAATTGCACTGATATTGACTTTTCAAAGAATTATGCATTTTATTAATTTGCTTTATTGTTAGAACAAAAATATATATCAATTAAAAAATGCATTTCCTAATTCCTAAATATTCTGTCAATCATTCTCCATCTTTGTATATTAATTTAAATTCTTTAATCTAGTCTTGCTTTTATTACATTATTCATGAATAGGCCAATAATAAAAATAACAGGTTTGTGGGTACACACACTGATGACTTGCTGCATAGCATATATAGAGAGATATGTATAGACATTTAAGTGTCATTGCTTCTTTTGTTCATGTTTTTCAATTTTCAGGTCACTATGTTGTGACTAATATCTTACCATTTGGCTTTCATACCTGTCATGATTGTAACCAACAGCATACATTGGCTATTGCAATGTCGCCTTCTCTTTTTTTCCTGGAAAAAAAAAGAGACAGGTTACTGTGGTGGAGTTCTTTTTGCCAAAGATTGCTTAATAGAAAACAACAGTATAACATTCTAAATTAGAGTATCCATTAAGAACACCAAGTGGATAGTCAACAGAGTTTTATGATCCCCACAGCAAATGCGTCTCATGCTAAATTACTAGTATACTATATAGAACTCATCTAAAGTTATCTTAACATTAAGAATAAATAAAACATTAAAATAAATGCTAGTACTGCAAGTACACTACTAGTTCCGGAAATCGTTTTGACGTCTAGGTTTCTCAGCACTCTGTGTCCTTCCTTCCGGTGAGAGTAGAAATACTGATAATAGTATCACGTAACTTATCAGTTAATTTCAGAACAAAACTCAGACTGAATTTCCGTACAAGCAGCAGAAAATGTATTCAAGCAACATTAAACATCATTGGTGCTTGCAGTAGCTATATTAAGCAAAATTTAAAATATATACCTTTTCTTCTGGTAAAAAAATATCAGTGTTTACATCTTTTTTTCAAGTGTTCACAAGACCAACCTATGAATTGGGTGTTCTCAAATCCTATAAATAAAGATGTAGTAATAAAGATGTATTGCAAAATCTAACACCTGTTGTGAATTCTATTTAATACATAGCTGATTTAACAGCATTTTTTTAACAAAGTAGTGAAGAGCTTTGGATGTCGTTTGTGCATGTGTACACTAAATTTCATATTTCACATATAGCAGTAAATCAAAACTTGATCATGAATATGTATAACAAACAAACAAAAAGAAGTGGCAAATTTGTTCTAAGAATGGAAAGGGAAAAGGTAAATCTTGAGCAACCTGGACTAACTCTCCTGTTAAGCTTACTTTTAGCAGGACGTTGGACTATCTGATCTCCACACATCCCTTCTTACCCAAATTTTTCTATAATTCTAAATGCAAATTAATAAGTAAAGATAAGCTCAACTACAAACACATGAAAACAATGTTAATTATTAAAAAAAGAAATCATCCTAATCTGTCACACAATTTAGCATATACGGCTAGTTGGGCTCCAAATGCGTGTCTAGATTTCACTGGTGAGTACACACAGCTAAATTATTCAACTTTTTCTTTATATATTTTTGACAGATAAATACTGTGGGTTTTTTGGTCTGAACCCTGATGGGGTTATACTCCTAGAACAGAGAAAGTGTTACCATATGTGCATCAAATGAAAAAATGTGTAGAGATGAGTATCTGTTGAGCGTATCAGCAGTGCTAAGAGTACACAAAAATTGTTCTTTCATCTGTGTCTCAAACATAGTGGTTTTAATAAAACCAACCAACTAAACAAAGAAAAGCCCTAGCAACCATGTAATTCCTTGCAAGAATGCTTTCTTTATGGATGTATTATTTCACAACAATGCTCTTTGGATTTCCTGTTTGAATTGAAAGCAGAAATATCTTCTCTGAGGCTAAAACACGTATCTTAAATGATCTTAAATCCCCTCATTAAAATGAATCATGGTCCCTTTTCTTTCATCATATTGCTGCAGAAAATTCATCCACTATAAATTTTAACAGAAGTCTGTGTAAAATATATAATGCAATAGATGTTTGAACCTAACCCTAAATAATGTAAATTGGCTGGTGCTTAGAGGTTTTTTTTTCACCTACTGATAATCTTGACCATTTTTAAAGTCCAGTGTCTATATCTAAGTATCAGCTCTACTACGTACAGTTTTCTCAAACTGATTTGTGTTGCCTGGTTGAGTATCTGTGAGAAACATGCTCACTGTATCAAATTTTAGTCAGGGACAAATCCTGTGGAGCAAAGAACATTTATTTACAGCGCTGGGAGCTACACAGGGGATTTCTCCTCCTGTGGCTCAACTCTTTTCTTACATATGCTTGCTTTTATCCCCTATTATTCATGCATATTCATGTTTTTTCTCGTAAAATGATTTACATAGTCAATGAGTTCTCAGAACGTAACCCACCCCTGAACATGCCTCCCCCCTCCTAGCAGCACAGGCGCAATGCTTCCTCAGGGGTCTTCCTGGTGGTCATCAGAGGAAGGCTTGAAGTCATCAGCACCATGTTCTACCTGTGGCTTCTCCGTTCTTTACATAACTGACACCTCTGCGGTTATCTTAGCTAACCACACCATCCCCTGTTTTGCCATGGTTCGGTACTTTCCACTGTTGCTTCGGTCTAACATTTTATCTAACACTATTTTATCTAACCTTATTATCTTAAGCTATTGCAAGCACATATCTATTTTAGCTGCAGCAAATTTTTTTCCTAAATTACTTATTACAGTATCCATGAAAGACACAAAAATTTTGTACTGATTCCTTAAACTTTCATATAAGAATAATTTCAAGTAATATAAACTATATACTTTTAAGTCAGTTGCCATTTCCATGATGAAATGCTATTTGGAACAGCAACCTGTCACACACAGTTTTATTTTTCAGTCAACTAACTATGCGTTGTGCTTTTTTGTTTCTTAGGTTAACAGGATTTCATCTTCCTCCACCTGTGACAAGTACAAAATCTGTATTTTCACTGCGCTTGACAAGTGACTTCGCAGTTAGTGCTCATGGGTTTAAAGTTTACTATGAAGGTAAGACATTCTTATCAAAAGATTCTTATCAAATATCTATACAAATACACATTTATAAACTTATCGAAGTTACAATGTATGCTTTTTATGCAGTCATTCAGACACATAGATTCACATATGAAACCTCTCCTCTCCCTTCCCCTCCCCTTCCCTTCCTTTCCTTTCCCATCCTCTTTTTTTAAAAAAAAAAAATCAAGGTAAAGACACTTGATCTTTCTGCTTCTATTAAGTGTCTCTGTCAGCAAGCCAAGAGCTATAGTAAGTTGCCTGGAGAAGCTCTGAGGCCACTGTTGTACCCTGCTCAGTCCCATCTGCAACAGAATCTAATCTCTGGGGAGGTAACTAGCTGAGTAACTAACTCTTCAATGACCAGGACAACATCCTAAAACTGGTAATGCAATGAAAGGCTGCCATAGAAATACAGCTCAGAATCACTTTGTAATAAAATGTCTTCAGCCATTGACATTGTTTACCTTCAGGTATGATGTATTAGAATGCTAATTCATATAGAAATTCCCTCCTATATGTAGTTATGTCAAGATATGAAATGAAAAACATAAAATAATTTTCAGGCCTTTTTTTTGTCCCTTGATTTATTATAGAAAATAAATGAGACAATTACACTTTTTTCTGGCTTACACATAAGAACAAAACATAAATTTGTTACCTTGAATTTGATACTCACTTTTTTTTTTTTTAATCTGAGGCTTTATTTTGTGAAATCAAGAATATTGAAAGAAGTTACACTAGACCTCAGAAATTTAGTTCACTGGAGTCTCCCTTCCCATGGCCAGGGCTACCTTTTTAAGAGCTGCATGAAGCTGCCTTAATTTTTTTTTCAATTCCTTTTTTTTCTGACTTCCTATGAAGCTACCTGTCTTTATAACCAGCTAGCAAAGAAATGAAAACTCATTACGTTGCATTCATTTCATGCATCATTCCTTGACGTGAGAGAATAGATGTATTTAAATGATAATCACATCAGGGCAATCTCCATTTCTGTTCTTGTACTCTTTGTGAATGTGTATAACCCTGCAATCAACATTTTCAGATCTGGTTCTACCTAGTATCCAATTTTCAAAAATTTTGATTGCCCAGTAGCTCCTTTTTAGCTTCCTGATGAAACATCTGCATACTTAGTACCCCTAAATATCAGACCACATACTTAAGTGCTTCATTATGTATCTGTAATTTGAAACCTAAGACAGAAATGATTAGCAACCTATTATTGCAATAAAGCAAAATGATAGACAGAGATAGCATGAGACGGCAGAATGAACAGTAGAGATGTATATCTGAAGGGATTAGATCCAGGTGTGATTTGAAAAAGAAGGAACATACTTTTCATAATCAGTGATGATTTAAAATACTTTCCTTCGAAACGTTTGGAAATAGAAGACATAGACAGAAGGTTATATGGGATGCATTACTGTTCACTATATTTAAAAACAAGCAAAGCAACAACAACAACAAAAAAGCACAAATAAACAAAGTCCATCAACATCTCTTTCTCTGACCTCCTATCCTCCTTGACATACTGAGCAGAAAGTTGACAAGAAACTTCAGAGTATCTGACAAAATCTGTAGAAAATATGAATCTACTGTGGACATTCTTGATCATAACACAGAGAAAAAAATTAATTTTCTGGTCTCCTGAGAATAAAAATGTGTATGAAAAGATATAAAGCTATATTATCAATAGAGCTACTATGCTGGCCCATAATATATAAGCCCCTGCAATTACATCCAGTCAAATTTAGTACACAATAAACCACAGATGTACCCACTCCGGCCTCCTACCATCAACATCATAAGCCTTAGTCTGTATCCTCTGTCCCTCCATCCTTCTCTCCTTCTCTTTTTCTCTCCTTCTCTCCTTCTTTCTTTCCCTTTCACCTTACTTTCTTCAATATTGACTGGAATATTTGGGTTAGCTTTGGTACCATTGTGCACATACACCTTTATGTTCCGTTTCTTTATTATTTGGGAAAGAACACATTCTGAGAAATACACCTCTCTATATAGCCAATAACTTTGGAGAAAAAGATTTCATGAGAGAAAACTGAACAGATTACTCCAAAGAAAAAGGTTTCACTTCCAGTGGAAACAGCAAATGGTGAGATGCCTTGAAAATTAAGGAGGGATTTTAAGAAAAAAACTTGAACCACAATAATTACCAGCAGCAATTTATCATTTCATCACTGTCTAGCACCACGGCTTTGCTGGATGGAGTGAGAAATGTGGGAGTTACAAGTCTGATGATTCCATGACTGTTTTTTTTCTGGAGAGATTTCTGGCACCTTTTTTCTTTTTTTAGTAGCTTTCAGGGTCTGTGTAACATGTATAGGTATTAATATATGGAGACGAAATGCTATACTTATCCTTTACTTGATCATTTAGGCCAAGTCACAGTTTAGCGTTGTCTTTTTATTTCTGATAAAATCATTATGGTTTCAGAATAGAAGAACTTAATGCACTTTTTCGTTTCCTGTTGTCTTGAGATACATAAGCAGCTTTATTCATTGAGAGCATGGCAGGGGAAATACAGCTGCTAAGCAAGCAAGCAACACAGAGGCTTAGCCCATACAGCAAGGGGCTCCAGTGAACCTAGTCCTGCTTTGAACAGTGCTTCCTTTTGTTCTTATTGGGTTATTCTAAAGCTACTAAACAGGTAGAAGACATTGTTAAAATCATTGACTTCATTAACAAATTTACTGCTAGAATTTATGGCAATCTTTATCCAAGGCAAATATGATAGACATTTTTGTGCCATTCTATTGATCATGGGAAAGAATTTAATATATAAATTATATTTACAGTGAAAATTCTGAATGTCCTGGAGATAAATTGCAATTATTTATAAGTGTTATGAAATACAATTTTATCTTTTTTGAACTGCTACACATCTTTTAAAAGCTGAATTATAAAACTGAATTATTAGACACTGTATAAATCATGAAATAGTCTTCATGTTTGTACCAGAGTGGTGCTATAGGAATTCAGCAATTCTGCTGAACTGTTTTTGAGATGGGTTTGGGAGCAATGTTAGAAATTTCAAGACTGATCTTATCTTTATGGATAATGGGGACCAGGAAAGAAGGGAGCAGATGGTTTTTATTAATGGAATAGGATTTCTGTCTAGTGGCTTCTAGGGACCTATCATGCATTTCTTTCGGCAATATTAAGAAAAATGGGTAACTGATGTGCAGGATTATTGAAGCATCGAGATCAGAAATACTAGTAGGACTTAAATGTGCCAGGATGTGGATGCTAAAAATAATTTTGGCAGTTGGTATAGAGCTAGAGAACATGAACAAATAGGATAATCTATTTTGAGCTCTGCTGCCTATTAGAATTTAGAAATATGGCTACACATAATCTAAATCTTAGATTTAGATAAAGTTCATGAAGTACTAGCTTTATTAAGCTAATAATATTGCTACTGATTTCATATAAAAATTTAAAGGAGTAATAATGAATTATTGATTAATGTTGGAGTGATCTCTATAAAAGGTCCACCCAAAAAGTGTTTGCCAGGTTGGGGTCTACAAGCCACAGACTTTACCTGTAAAGTTGTCACCAGACTTACTACCTGACAGACACTACAGTTTTTTTTTTTGTTGCTCAGATTTTGTCATAGCTATTTTGGGTATGGCTGCTCTCTGTCACAAGATTGCTTCAGCAAGCCTTAACAAAAATGGAATTAAATTGAGTTTTCCTAGTGTTTCTGAAATAAAAATCCACCAAAAAAAAAATTAAAGTAGAGAATGCTTAAATTACCAGATCTATTCATCATGGAAAGTCCTGTTTTGAAAGTAACACATTCTAAATCTACCAAGGAAACATACTAAACATAAGAATGCAATGTAAGTTCTATATTTTCACTTCCATTCAACCTGTTGGATAACAAGAAAAGAAAAAGGTGCTGGAGTTTCTTTTGGCTGAATGTATGAGTATCTGTCACATTGCCTAGGAAGTCACATGAAATTAGCTAGCATAGCCTTCTGGTCTTGGAATACTAATTGTGCATCGCAAACATCCCAACGATGCCTGTTCATAGACTTGTATCTACTATCTACAGTGCGTGATGCAGAAATAAAATGGCTGTGTACTCAGGGAAATAAAGAAAGTTGCTTATCAGCATTTAACTTCATTGTACCACTCTTCAAAATAGTCATTAACATGGTAGGAAGTTCTGAACTCCCTTGGTATAAGGAAGGCAAAGGGAAAGTTCCGATTTGCAATATTTTAAAACTATTTCAGTAACTTAAGGGGAGTTATCAAAGTATAAGCAAAGTTTAGAGAAAGAATAAACAAATATGTAAGCTATAAAATATGGTTCTACGTCATGTTGCAAAGTGATTTTTTATATTGATGTGTTTTGTCTGCAACTCGACTAA
This sequence comes from Xenus cinereus, assembly GCA_025774025.1. Lineage (NCBI taxonomy): Eukaryota > Metazoa > Chordata > Aves > Charadriiformes > Scolopacidae > Xenus > Xenus cinereus. Next base: position 143,832,406 of record JAOXJK010000012.1, on the reverse strand, counting down.
GAAAAGTAAATTTGCACAGCTGCGCTTAACAATAACAAAATATTATTCTGCTTTTGATCATATTTTTCATACTTCAGCATCAATACAGAGAAGAAAAAGC
>JAOXJK010000012.1:143765632-143832243 GCA_025774025.1 Xenus cinereus | reverse complement strand
TCACAAAACTTTAAATCAATATTCTTCCCCATTTATATGATACAGAGATGTATAGCCACGTGACATCTTCCTAGCCAATGTTTTTTAAAAACATAAGTAACATTTCCAAAACACCCTCTGTTAGATAATACTTAACATTGTCACTAAATTAAATAAGTATTGGCTGGGAAAATACTTTTTTCTTCCAGTTGATCCAGTGTAGCCTGTGTCACAATACATCATTGCTTCAGGACTACCATGCTAATCTTAATGCCAGGAGTACTTGTAATGCTGTAGCACAAACAGGAATCACTCTTAATGAAATTAATACCAGATTGCCTTGGTGCAAATACTAAAATATGTTTTAAATACGTCACCTATATGTCATATTGTTCCCACCATTCCTGTATAGGAATCCAGAGAGAATAAAGGAAAATAGGCCTGTGGACTTAATTTGGTTAATTCTTATTGCATTTCATACCATTTTATTGAAACTGCAACCACTAATTTGGATTTTGCTAAAGAATAACTTCTGGAAACAGATTCAGCACTTGAAGACATCAAGATTTAAGAAAACTATCACTTTCTTTGATTCCACTGATCACTCTACCTCACTTAGAAGTCAGACTTTTCAACTCTGATTTTTAAACTTCCAGTCACTGGCTGTTGTTCTGCTATTATCTTCTAATTTACAGAGCCCTTAGTATTAACATCTGTTAGTTCTTATGCTAGGTTTTTAAGAACTGCAATAAAATTACACACTTCAGAGTATTCTTTCTCTTTAATATGGGCTTTTAAAGTCTTAACATAAAGTATTCTGTCCCAAATCACAAATTATTTTGTGCTATTCTTCTGCATTTTCATCATATTTTGAGTGTTGTGATGTCCGTGTGGAAAACAGATCTGGTCAGTACGCTCATCTGGCTGAGCCCTGCACCTGACCACCATAATTTGTCCCATCTTCTTGTTAAATTCTTTTTTAACTTTGGGTGCAGTATCACTCTCTATCTGGTGTGTATGTGAGGGCTTCAAGGGCTGAGTCCCAGCTACAAGAATCAGACTGGTGGTGTAGGTGCCCCTGGACTGTGGTATCAGCTACCGGAGCGAGTGGGGACTCAGTGCCTGCTTCTGGAGCGGGTGTAGGTCTTGGCTGCAACTCACTGAGGCAGAAACAGTGTCTGTCCCAAAAACCAGTTACTGGGAGGAACTGGCTTGAGTGAAGTGAGAGGATCAGCGCCAGCAGCTGGAGCAATTCGTGGGCCTGGTGCTGAGGGCGTGTGGAGGGCAACTGTCCAATCTTCTTCAAACCAGGTGTGCATGTGTCATTCACCAGCACACTTCCAGCTGGACTCACCAGCAGGTGGGACGTCCTTGATCTGGGATGAGATATCAGGTGGGTGGAGAGCCCATGCTCGACAAGTGTGTGAGTGCCTTGTCTTTGCTAGTGAGCATCAGGCTGGACAAGCCAGCGAGTAGGGGACCCATGGGGCAAGTAAGAAGGCCTGGGATCTGGGCAGGGATGCTAGGTGGGCAGCAGGGTTGTGCTGGCACTTAGGGGATCCGCTTTTTATAAGCCATGACATCCCACTAGTGTTTGTGCCCCTACATTTTGCTGCTACATAGTGAAGCAGCAGTTCTAGGTTCCTTTCTTGTTGTCTGTCCTTTTTTCCAGTTTTTTTTGGTCTGTATTTCTTTACATTTTATTTCATTAAGAAGTTCCCTTGTTAGCCTCATGAGTCATTTGCCAAAGTTCACTTCCCCTTAAAACAGTTGGTTGTCTTTTAAAAAAATCGGCTGTCTCTCTGGCTGCCCTTCCTCCTCATAATTGCTTCCCAGGAGATATACTGCCTAACAATTCCCCAAATAAATCCAAATGTGATGTCTTAAAGTCTAACATCCCAATTTTGCTACTTAACTCCCAGCCCTCTGTCTAACCCTGGGCTCAATTTTCTTCTCTTCTACTCTGCAGTTAGGTCCCCATCTCCTGATAAGACTATTTTTAAAGGCCCTCGTTTTGAGCTAAGCAAGTTCACTTCCGATTATGTCCTCCTTTTCCTTGATCAGGTGGTTTTGTTTCTTCCCAGCAGTCCTACTTCATCTTCAGATAAGGTACCGTGATTAAGGAGGTCAAACCCTTGAAGACAACTCTGCAGCTAGACATTGGTCTGCTGGATGCGCTTGGTCATAGCCAGAGCTTTTCTCCTAACCAGAAGGATTGAGAGGGCTGCCAACATCATCAGGGATCATATCCCCATCACTCTTCCCCTCAGAATCCCATACCAACTTGATCTGCTTGAGCTTTCCCATTGGCCACTTTATTACCACTCTCATGGGTGAACTGCATGAAGTAGCAGTTGTGAAACTGAACAAACAGCAATTGCTCTGTGAAATTATGGGTCTGGGGTCCAGGCAAGAAGCACACTGTCCAAGACTATGGGTCTGGCTTGCAGGCAGGGGACTGTGCCATGCAAGAAGAAGTGGCTAATCACTGGTACCTCTCAAAGGCTCAGTATGGATGGCTGTGTCACTTTATTAACAATGTGTTAATAAAGTACAGTTAAAAAAGTACAGTATGTGGAAAAAAAAAAGTAGTTAAACATTGTTCCTGCTGCCAAGATTTTGCCATCCTATTTTAGAGAGAATATGTGTGATAAATTCATCTATATAGACTTTTCGCCTTTGTTCTTTAATTTGCAAAATAGCATATCATTTGTAGAAAAAAAGCTCATGCACATGTGCTTGATTAGAGACCTATTGTTTTATTCTCCCACAACTACCAGTTGGACTTTAGTCTGTTGGGTGCTAAATCTTCTTTGGGTGCTAAATCAATCAGCTAAATCTGATTGATTAGAGAGTCACAGAACCATGCGTAATTTTGTTCCAGGCAAAATGAATGGAAATATATACATTTGTTTTAACATCTGCAAAAAATTCATTGTTGGAAAGTTAAAAATGAATGAGTAACCTATCATTTCATCTGTCTTAAGAAATATTTAATTATTGGAAGAAAAAAATGTCTCTCCCTTAGTCTGGAAAAAATCTACTTACTATTTCAATGTTCTGTTTAATTTATTTCTTTCAGAATAATGTTGTTAAATAAGCCATATTTGTCAGCCTATGCTACTGTAATTTATCATTTTGATACATGCCTCATATTGAAGTTTAACTAAGACAGTGATTAATTTGAGATCTTAATTATATGTCAGCCTTACTTTAGTTTTTTTTCTCATATTTTCAATGTCATTTTTCATTAAAAATATTTAATATACAGTGCAAGTCTTGAAAGAAATTTCTCAAGAGATTCTAAGTTTTCCTTTCTGAACTTATATTCTTCAGCTACTGGACTGTCATATTATTAAGATAAATACAATACCCTGACAAAAGCAAATCTTAAGGCAATCTAATTGAAGATTCACATTTTGATCCTTGTCTAGACAAGCAGTGATAACTCTAATCCAGTATAGTTGAAACAATATTCTTCAGGAGCTAATACACTAATACACTAAAAACCTAGAAGTTTACATACTTTTAAAATATCAGTTCATTATAATTAGGGCATTTTAATAAAGAATCTTCTGAAAATAATGACAATGAAATCAGTACGAAGTTCATTAAAATATCAGCTTGGGTTTGGGTGCAGAATTCTTATACCTTCCTTGCTTTTGGTTTTCATCTCACATTCTGTAGCTTCCCTGCTATGAGTATAGTATCTGAAGTGATTATAGAGAAAGTGATCAGAGCTCATATCAGAAAGCAATCCTACTGCTTCCATATAAAAAATAGAAGATTAGGAGTCCTCCTTATTTATTTATTCTATAATTAAAGATGAAATTAAGGCATTAGGATCACAAACATTTACTTTTTTTTTTAATTGAATTTAGCATTTATGTTGTTTTCCCTTACTGTTCTGTCAGTATGCCTCTAAGGAACATGTGTTCTTTGTTCTTTTAGGACCAGATAACATTGCCACTTGTAGCATTCAATTCCAAGTCTCTCTAAAGAGATAATCAACACTGATGCACTTAGTGGCAGATGTAGAGCTGATTTTGTGATGAACGTGTGCATCATCTGTGAAATTCTTTGAAACCACAGGCTAAGAAAATGCTATTAATCTATGGCTTCTCAACAAGAGCGTTTCTGTCCAGGTCTGGATTGGTGTTATATAGAAATGAAAGCCTGTGCTATATGCTTATTCCTTTCAGCACCCTGTCTCTCTAGTTTACTAGTTATTAGTAAGTAGACAAATAACAAGAATAAGATGCTTATAGACAAGTCATGTTGCAAAATAACAGCATGCTGTGTCATCCTTAATTACAGTGTAGCGTTGCTCAATCCTGTACTTGTCACAAGAGCTCTTATTGCAAGCAAGAAGAATGTGTTATTCTGGGCATGAAGCACCTTCATATGGAAAAATTTTCTACTTCCATCCACAATTCTGTTACTGTCACACATAAAATACATTCCAACTTCACACATTGCTGAGGTGTAATAAAATACAGACTCCTTATACCTCAACCTTTTCCAAGGCTCTGCAGTCACTTGAAAGGGTCTTTTTTTAAAGCTTTCTTTATTAATTAGATACATTTATTTATTTACTATTCATATAATACCTTTTAAGCCTAGGGAAAGTTGCTCAAAACACATCACAGTATCTTGGATTCTTGATTGATTTGGGTTGCAAATGCTCCAAGGAACAAGTTTGTCATGTTTGAATTTGGGTCTTTCATTAAAGTATTATACAGTGTGACTGTTATATTCATTTGAATCCAGTTTGATCACTATACAGACTTGAAATGATAAATTAAATAAGAAAAAAAGAACATCCCAGAGATTAAATATGTACTACAGATTGGAAATATTTACAAAAGGGAAACTTGCTATAATAAGTTGCAAACTTAGCATACACATAGGACTTACTTTTTGCCTGTGCTGCTTCAATTGCCCCTGACATTGGTCTCCTTATTCCAACCTCTCCCTTAGAACCTCTTCGGTTCTAAGTTTGGCTTTCCCAAGTGAGGTATTTCAGACTATACTTTCACTGCTCCCTTCTAAGGGATGGAGTTCTTTTCACTTCTGTCTCTATATTTTAGAAGTACATTCAAGTTCATTTATTTGATAGACAGCATGTCCTGAATTTACAATCATGATCATGATATGCATCAGTCTTCACCTCCAGTAATACCTGTGGCATAAATGCAAATGAAAGAAAAAGGATACAGCCCTGTTTTCTGGGATTGGTTTCCATTTTAGGGAGATTTTTTAATTTAAATTTCTATTTCATATTTCATCATCCTCTGGACACACTCTAATAGTTTGATTTCCTTCTTCTATTGAGGTGCCCAGAACTGCACACAGTACCCAAGACAGGGCCACACCAGTGCAGTATAGAGTGGAACAGCCACCTGCCTCAACGGGCTAGAAGTCCTGTGCTTGATGTACCCCAGGACATGGCCCTTTTGGCTGCCAGGACACACTGTTGACTCAACAACAGATGAATTTACTTACTCTTCTCATGGTGTAAAATGCAAAGTGCAAAGCCAAACTGACTTCCCAGTTTACTTTTTTATTTTTTTAATGAATATTGCTAATTGCACTCTCACCATTTTAAGAATAAAAATATAGGATTAACATGTGTTTCACCTTTCAGTTTTAATTTGTGTAAGCATAGCATAGGCGAACATAAACATTACTTTGCCTTTCCCAAAGAAATTACCCAGAATTCTAAGTCTGATTATCAATTGATTTTAGTCCCAGTTTAAATAATACAGAAGGAATGGGTTTCATTCCTTCTTTTTCTAGAAGCAAGGATATTTAACGCAGGAGAAATGTTATATTTAGGAGCAATCTAAAGTAATTCATTTGATGCAACAGACTGGACATCTACTCAAAGTCACTTGGTTTTTATTCTGCAGCAACAATTCAATCTGGTATTCTTTGCTGCTACATCCAGATGTTCAAACAGTAGGTTTGTTAAAGGGCAATACCATTAGAGTTTTGAAGCAAAGCAAAGACTTTATTTCAAGGCCTAAACTACAGAACCTTCTTGTCTTTTTATTAAATATTGTAAGATACATCTAGTGTTGGTTTTCACATCACAGAGAAGGTTATCTTCAGGGAAAAATAAACAAATAGCTTTTCTATTATTCCAGTCAGACTCCTTTGAATGTTTTTCTTTCTTTAAACTCTTACAGATATGCTATGCTGTCTTTTAAAAGAAAATTAATGCATCGGGAACTCTTATTCATTTCATGTTATTCCTTTGGGCCTAAAATCATGTTTTCTGTTAGTGTGTTATTTTGGGAAAACACCAATCTTTAATGGAACAGAAAAATCTGTTCTTGTAATAGAATAAAGGTAAAAGTCTCAACTACTTGTTACATGAGTCAACAGTGCACCCTGGAAGAATTGGTAGCTAATAGCATACTGGGCTGCATCAACAGAGGTGTAGTCAGTAAATTGAGGGAAGCAATTATTTCCCTTTCCTTAGCTCTTAAATTTGGAATACAGCATCCAATATTAGATCCTCAGTACAAGAAAGGTGCTGATAAATTGCAGCAAATTCAGAGAAGGGCCACCATGGAGCACTTGCCCTGCAAGGAGAGGCTTAGGAAGATGGGCTTCTTCAGCCTGGAGAAGAGATGGCTAGGGGCAGGGAGGTGTCAGAGAATTCTTCAAATACCTATAAGGAGCTTAGAGAGAAGGGTCTCCTTTGAGGTGAATGGCAAGACAGACATTTTAACCACAATGAAGGGATTGCCCAGAGTGGTTGTGGATTCTCCCCTCTGAGGTCTGTTCTCCCAGTTGACTTTGCATTGATCAGGAGGTTGGATTACAGCCCTCCTGAACTTCCTCCAACCTGAATTATTTTATGATTCTAATGTAACTAACCCATAGGAAGTAACTAAAAGTAATCATTTTTATTTCCTAATTTAATATGAAAATTGAATGTGCGTTCCTGAAGGATTTATTTCCTTGTAAATACAGACAGATTTTGAAGCTGGCTTGAAGTACATCTAATTAAACGTAATTTTGTTCTCAGAGAGCAGCAAGGGCTGGAAGATAAGGAACAAGAAACTGAGGCGCACTCCACAATGGGGCACAGTCCTCAGGAGCTGAATATTGGGGACAGAGCCTGGGGCTGGTGTCAGGGTCCATTAATACCCATGGCAACAAGGCAAACAATGGACCAGGGCAAGGGTGCATCCAGGGAGCAAAAGGAAATGTGGCCAGGGCCAGGCTGGAGACAGGATACCAACACAGGGCTGAGAGTCCTTGCAGGAGCTAAGCTAAGCAAAGCTTGTCCCTACTGCACAGGGAAAAGGGGTCCGTCCAGTAGACATCTGGAGAATGGCTGGAGACCAGCATTCCTACAGCGTTGCTGTGGCAGGGGACTGACAGCCCCGGGCTGAGCTGAAATAGGATTCCTGGGCCCTGCATGCTGAGTCCTTGTTGGAACTGCGATAGCTGCAATGGTGTGGAGATCCTGCAGTTTCACTAGGTATCTTGTTCATGAAATCTTTAAGAGGAATGCTCTGTTAATCTTTACTACATCTTTCATTCTTTATACTTCTGAACTGATAGGTCAGAAATGCCTTCATGTCAAGTTGTACAGTACTGTAATTTTAACATTTATAACCAGGTGACCTCTACCTTCAAAATACCTTGTAAAGCATCATGAAGGCATGTTTGCACCACTAGATTAAGGCATTTAGTTTAGCTCAGAGCATTTAAGTTGGACTCTAAATTGCCCTCTGAAAAAGAACAAATTTTTCCATTGATTTTGTGAAAAATATTGTCTCTTAACTTTGAGAATAGGAACCTGACTGTGGACACCATGATTATCTTTTCATTCCAGTAGAAAACTTGTCAAAAGAGTTCAGTGCATGTCTTTGCTGTCAAAGTGGTCCTCAGAAAAACCAATCAAAAAAGCCCTTTATAGGCACATGTTTAGCTCTGAGACTTAAAAGTTTATGCAACTGTTTAATCTGCTGCTTCATTGCATGGGATAATCTTAAGCATAGAAATGTATATATACTGTGTAGCATTTCAGTCAATTAGAATATTATTGCTCTATGGTAAATTTCTGGTTATTAAGGCATCTTCTAAATTTGATGCAATAGATGCTGAGTGCAAGCAAAACCCATCATATTGATACTGATAGTGACTTTTATTTTATTTTTAAAAATGTAATTGTACCATTTTGTCATCTGGTGAAATGAAATTAAGTGAATTGTATTTCAGATATTTTAAAACTGTAATCAAATTACATGTCATTTTTCTAAGATGTATAAATCACATTTCCTGCTCCTGAAAGGCTTGCAAGTTGAAGGTGTTACAGACAATACACAAGACAATGGGCTAAGAGAGTATATTTCTACTTCAAGTTTATAAACCTAGATTAAATGCTTAAATTACATTGCCACTACAGAATACTTTCTTGAATGTTCCTTCCTCCTGGAGAAGCATTAGCAATTAAATTAATTAAATTCCATTAATTAAAGCTGCGTAAACTCAATAGAGAGAACTATTTGCATATTGTCTGCTAATTTTTCTGGCCAACCACCAACTCTGAAAAACATAAACGTGGTTAAGTGGTTATTACTATCAATAAAAGACTTGTGCCTTATTCTGTTTAAACACTATTATCTTTACCCTGTGGCATGTTAGCTACTTAAATAGATGGCACATTCTTTTAATTTTTCCAATAAGTGTTCATCTACTTACCCAAACAAATTTTTGAGAGCTTATTAGCAGAATTCATTCATCTGCAAACTGTTGTCTAGTAAACAGAAGTGTTAAAAATAAAAAGAAGGAAAAAACCCACCAATTCTAGTGTGTAGTATCAAGCAACCCTCAATTTAAACATTGAATTTGGGTTTTAATCTTAACTTTTTCTTTCCCTCTTTTTTTTTTTCATTTAGTAATAGTTAACCATTCTGTGATTTACCTGGACCCAACCTAATGTTGTCACTGATATATTTAAAGTGAGAAAGACTCTGGAACTCATAGTACTGTCACTAAAAAATCTATGATATTATTACAGAGATCTAATTTGTAAGAGCATGACTTCACAATCGGAACCATGAAAGTAAAGAGGTTGTCAGAAAGATTGAAAGATGACAAAAGGAAATAATACCTGGACTTATCAAAGAGCCTCAACTAGCGAGAGAGTTGTCATTGAACTGAGACTTCATGAAAAACTGAGCAGTTCAGGAAAGATAATTGGATTATTATGAACTTGAAAGAGTGCTGAAAAGATAATAGGAATGAAAGAAGTTTACTCTTGGTAGAAGAAAAGAACTATACAGTTGATTTGTTTAAATTTTAAAATAGAGAAGGGGAAATTAAATCTTAGATGAGTAACTCATTTTCTGAATGAGGCTCAATATTACAGTAATGTACGTCAATGTAAAAATAATTTCTTATACAGAAGAACCAGATGCAGTATCTGAATGGCTTTGCAATCTGCAAAAGATACCTGTCAGCAGGCTGGAAAATCTGTGTATTGATTAGAAAACTCCTTCTTAAAGAAAAGACCTAAATTTAAATTGCCACCCTGCTTGCAAATCTAGCTAAATTCAAAGTGGGCACTTATTCAACATCTAGACTTTATGAACCTGTTAATTAACTTGCTACCAGGTACTCTATAGTGGGTATCTCTCAATCTAGATTGGTGCATCTGTTCCACTTGCACGGACAATTAGGTATTTATTTCATCAGGGATTTCAGTCTCTTCTATTCCAGGTGATTATCCAAAGAAGTTCTAAAGTTCACTTCCTTTCTCAGCAAATTTGTACCACCCAGTTAGGTACTATTCTTCATATCTTTTTTTTTCAGCTTTACTTAAAAATATATAAAATTATTTTCTCAATCACAAATTAGGTACTAAGAATAGTATTTTTTTTTGCCACAACATAGTTTTTGAGTCTGTTCCTCTGATTTTGTTGTAATGAACTCTAAGCATTTTAAAAATATGCAAATAAAAGTCTGTGACAGAAAAGCATTAATTCATGGGATCTGAGTGACATAACAACTGAAGAATTAAATCCTTTCTATATTTCAAATAGTTAGACCATATTAGTAAAAAAATAAGATACTCTGTTAAACACACACACAAAAAAATAAAGCAGTACAAAAAAGATTGATTACACTGTAAATAAAACCCTTTTTTGCCCAAGGTACATTTAATTCCTTAAAACAGCAATATTTAACAATCCAGACCTATTGCGGATCAGATCAACAAAAGAAAAAAGAAATAGAAAGTACAGCATGACAAGTCATAGTAAGAGAGAGATGAAGACAAAGTAATATAATTAAATATTTTATTTATAATTTCGTTCTGTTGCATACTGTTATGATCTATTGATTACAGTTGTTTCCTGTATGATTCACTCTACAGAAATACCACTTTCATCCTAGTATATATTTATGTTAATGTATTTTTCCTTCATCCAAAGAAACCACCTGGCTTCATCAAAAGAAATACCCTGGCTTCTTGTAGCAGGAGCAAAGGCAAGAGCCAGAGTTTGTGTGGAGTCCCAGGCCTTATAAAAAAAAGATATGGGTACTACACTGCGTCTCGTTTCCCTACAGCATTACTGGTATGATTTTTGAGAAGGGGGAGCCCTAGAAGTGATTTTCATTAAAGTTTGCTCCTGTTCTATCAAACAGCAGCAAACCAGCAGCTAACTTGCAGGCTGTTCTGATCCCCAGAACTCTACCAGCACCTTGCTGAGGAAGAACTTTCAGGCATTACTAACTGCTCTTTATTTTTGTTTCCTTGAATGACCCTTTCAAATAAAGAATCTTCACATGATTTTATTGCAAAGTAAAAGAGAAAAAGAAAAAGCACAGTGCAATTAGCCCTTATAAGATATTTGTTGCATTTTGGAAACAATGTTAAACCAAAACAACCTTAGTCATTGATGTCTTCTTCGACAGTCCAGTCCACATGCTCATAGACCTGTGTGTTAGTGGAGACTGCAATTCAACAGCAGCTTGAAAGGGACAAGATCAGTAATTTTCCTGAGACCACTAAACTGTTGCATTGGTTGTAACAACTACCAGGATTCTTACTTGATGCCATGTAACTTTCTTCCCTACCTTGTCTCTAACATAACGTTAGTGTGGTGTCTTGAGTCAGCCAACTGGGAAAAAAGGTCCTAAATGCTACTATAGCATATTGAGTTATTTTAAAAATATAAAGAAAGTATTGCATTTTAATTCTGCTATTACTGCAGTATTTCAATATTTCTAATAAGCAGCTTAACATTCTAATGAATTAATTAATAGACCCATATTCAGATATGTTTTATTTTAAATAAAGCAATCATTTTTATCTAGAGAATTTCAATGTGGTGATAAAATTTGGTCTTTTATTGCCTTTAGGTATTTAATTAAGTCTTGAGAATGTTGAAGCTGTTTTCAGCTAATGAAAGTAAATTTTATGAAAGTACCTCTTCTCCCAAAAAGAAATGTTTACTACATTCATTAAATTCCCATTGAATTCTATTAACTCTTCCCATGTTCACTTTAAAGTACTTCTATTTTAGTTTAATATTCTTCTCCCGAAATTTAGAGAATAAATAGGAAAAGCAAAAGTGAACAAGTAGCATTTGACTATACTGACAGATGAAAAGTTAAAAATGAGAAAAATAAATAGTCATTAAAGCCTTCATGAGAAATTCACTATTGAGGCAAAAAAATTGACAGGATTAGAGAAAAAGGTATCCATGTCTACACAGATACCCCATGCAAGTCTGTATAGACCAGGTAGAACCCAGGACACTGTAGCATTTTATTTCAGAAAGTAATATTTTTAAAATAATCTCTACAGGGTCTGTAACTACCAGCTTGGCTGCCATAGAAAATCTAGAGGATTCTAGGTCACTTCTCTGCTGTGAACTGCTGAACAGAAGCTTTGAATTAAAAATGCTTTTTGTCAGCATTTCTGCTGCCTACAACGTAATAAGAGCAGCAAAACTGATAAGACACTTTTTAAATTGTGAAGGAGGAACTGTGTAGGCCCTTTCGTTTTTTCAATGCCAAGAGTCCCAGGCCTTTGGCTCCAGAGCGGACTGGAAACTTGTATTTTTATTTTCTATAATCTGCTTTTGAGGATGGCGGAGCAGCCGTGATATCTGGGAGCATTTGCTCAAGCTGACAAACTCCAATAAAAGCAGACTTGTAAAAGAGATAGGACAGTGAGCTAGGAGTAGTCTTTAAAAGTCTTCCTTACCTTACCTTCCAACTATTTTATTTTAATTACCTTTATCATTCTATCTCCAGTCTGTATTTAGACATACCTACAAAACTGAAGATACCAGTACTGACATGCAAAGTTAATGACAACACTCACACCTCTTACCAGTTTGTTCACAAGCATATTGCCTCTGCCCAACCTCTTATTTCTGTGAGAAGCAGGCTGTGAGCTGGCGTGCCCTTCCCATACTTTCCACTAGCACAGTGTGGTTTAGATTGCGTGGAGAACTCGCGGTAGTAATTGAGATGCATCAAATAAAGTTTTCTAATACACTAGCAAGGTAGAAATGTAAATTTAGTCTGTGTGCAAAGCAATCTCCTTTTCAGGATAAGTGGTTTATTTAAGCTGTGTATGGCTGGAATAGCCTCTTTATAAAGGGGACTAGGGAAGAATTCTACTTATATTAATCAATGACAATGATAGACACTTTGGTAGGAAAGTATTAGTACAATGAACCTTAAGCAAGCTGGGGGAGTGGTATTTGATATTGTAGTAGAAAAATATGCCAGATAAAGCTGAAAAAAAAAAAAAAGATGACACAATGAAGAGTAAGTAAACTGGCACGCTGCATGTATTCTATTTTCTGTTTGTTTATCTTCTGGCTTACAAGATATTTCTTTTTTGCTATATCTGGACACCAATCAAATTCTGCCTGTGGGTTCTGGCATAGATGCCCACAAAGTGCAGCTGAGGGCAAGGGTAAAATCTACCCTTTAATTTGGAATAACCGACCACAAGTTAGGATGACCAAATGATACTTTATCTGGATAGAAAAAGTATGCCAGAATATTCAGCAGCCAGTATCATGGAAACAAAACTTGGCTTTTATACCTCAAATTATCAGTCCTTTCACAGAATACAAAAAGAAAGGAAATATCCCCAAATGGAAACTGGCAGCTTCGCAGTGCTCCAGAGGGCCACAGGAGTCAAAGTATCTTCTCGCCCTTGGTTTATTTGTACAGCTCCCAGCTACATTAAGTGAATTGTATGGGTGAATTGAAGGCATGATTATAGCCTAATTATCCTGTCATTTGCACTGTGTATAAATTCTGCTGCACAGAAACCACACCAACAGAACAGGAATTAAAATGCATGTTAGTAGTAATAATAATAATAAATGTATACTTAAACTGGAAACCTTTTTTTTTTTTTTGCATGCAATTCAGCTCTCTACAGGAAAGGAGACTAAAAACAATCTAGGTCATGTTTCTTACTTTTTCCTGACTTCAACTTCATTTTTTTAGAAAATAAAATGAAATGGGAGAATACTGCAGTATTACATTTTGTACCTTTCCATTAATGTTCTCATTATTAGTTTGATTATTTTTTCATTATTTCGTTACTTGGTTATTTTTTCATACTGAATGCATCATTTCTTATTTATGTACAAGTTAAAAATTCAGTGCTCATAGACTGAAACTGAACGTTTTTTTCAAGCTGTATTAAAAGGCAATTTTCCCAGGGAATCTATTTATTTTGACTTCTGAAGTCCCTACTTATGTTATATTTTTGCACATGCCTTGTGGTGTTTAAAAATCCATTAACTATATTTTTATTTCTAGATGTCCAGCCTTCACCCTTCCATCATAAATTATAAAGTTCAAAATGAATTTTGATACATGGCAAAATAATAAAATTAATTTCTGACAGGCATATCTGATGAAGACTGAGACTGTATATCTAATTATACAACCACTTTCAATTTAATGGAGATTAAACCCTATCTGCAGTATCTGGAGTAGTTATTCTCATAGAATCTTTGGGAGAGGAAGATTGCTAATCTGTTCTGCTGTGTGTATAGCTAGAGGAGTTTCTTTGACTTCATCTTTAAACAATTTAAAACCTGCATTGTGTGCAGAAAAGCGTAATGTGTGAATAAAAATTTTGAGTTGGGGAAATAGAAGACAAAATAACATAGGCAAGACTTCTTATATTTTAGTTTAGGTAAATGATGTTAAGGACTATTATTACAGAAGTGATTATGGATTAGCTTCATCTCCTTTAACAACCATTGTTTACAATGTTGATGTCTGAAGTTGAGCTAATTACTCTACTGTAGGTGAAGGGAAATACAGCACGAGCCATCTAAATTGGTTTAGGTGGCTTCATTCTAGAGATGATGTCATTCATTAAGCTGATTAATTATTCCTTAAAGATGTTACTTTCAACTAATTGTAAATGGATCCAGATCCACAATTCATAGATATCTACACCATAGATGTCTGCATTTATTATAATCATCTTTTATCCTGGAAAGTCTGTTTTTTGCTTCTTGGTACTATATTTTATTTGCTATATTTTGTTTTGCTTATGCACAAAGGCAATATTGAAACACTTGATCTAGCAAAACAATAATGAATGATGCATATGACCTAGTTCTGTGGAGTAGGAATAGTGATTTCAGCTATTGTGCTGTGTCTGTCCATTGAGCAGCACTACTATCAGCTTTATCATGACCTGGGCATCAACTGTATTAGGAGAAACTATTGTGACATGCTCACCGTTGGCTATGATACAGGGATCATATTTGTCAACCTTTTTAATGGGTTCTTCAGGGCTAGTAATGTTCCTCAAATGACTTGTTTGTCATCTCTATAACTCAGGTCATGCTGCAACAGTCAAGATCAAGAAGTATAACTGAACCAAAATTTTCATAATGAAAGAAATAAAAATTGTCAGCAGAGAGTTTACCTAAGAGTTCCTGAACATTTATACTAGGAAAGCTCAATTTGGGTTACTAGCACAGTTGATAATCATTATAAATGATTTAAACTTCCCCAGCAAATTGTATGTACGTTGTATTAGTGTCTACTGCATTGTGCTTTTCCCAAAACAAAGGCATTCTTCAGTGCTTCTCTCTCATGCTTTGTGAGTTATCAAAGGTATGGTACTTGGAGGAAAAAAAAAGAGCAACTTTGTTAGTTTTAAAGTAGTTGTTTTTTGGGAAACCGGTCATGGGAAAAGTAGCTGGTTAACAGTCCTGTTAAAACTTATTTTTATTTCTTGGTCCATAGGAATCTGGTTCTGAAAGCATTCTGGGTACTCTCAGGCTTTTAAACTTCTGAATTTATATGTGAAGAGGTAGAAGATGAAAAGAAATTTTAGTCTTATAGTTTTGATTGGTAAAACTGGGGGGGTGTTTTTGTAATGTTATTCTGTTATGGGTTTTTTTATTAAATAGATGACATAAATTAATGCAATATAGCAAATTAAAATTCAGAGAAGTGACTGGAAGCTGCTTATCTATTGAATAAAAAAGAAATGCTAAGTCATAAAATGTTTACCTAAACTGAGAAAGAAAATGCCCAACCCTGCATTTTTCCTATTTCAGTTGCCTATAAAGTAATGTAGAAATTTAAATAGTCTGGTTAGATACTACTGAAACAGATAAATCTCCAATAGTATAAGCATGTCTGTACAATACATCATCCAGGACTCATGTCAGCTAACTTTAGCCATCTACAGTATATATATGGATTATGTGGCCTAGACACTGTAAGCTTCCTCTTCCAGTTGTAGGAGAAAGAAGAATGCTTTAAGAATGCAATTTATCTGGTCTCTGTTAGTCATTTACATTAGGAAGGCAAAGTCCTACCCTGGCATCTTTCATCAGCGCTAGCAGCAGTCTTGCTGCCACCCAGATTTTATACTCTACCCAAATGGCATCAATACAAATAAACACAAATATCTCTACCCTCCACATGGAGTGCTTCTCAAAAAAATGTCCATTATTCTGGAAATTCAATTTCAAATGTCTACAATATGGGCTTGCCTTCTGCTTATAGTGCTATTAACAATGATTCCCAGGGTCTCTTACATCGTGTCCTCTCTCAGAGAATGACTTTCCTCCATACACATCACATCTTCCTCTTGCCACTGCACCAAAATGAAAGATAAACAGTGATACCAGTTTGAGTACTGTTAGAATAGTTCCAGGTTTTTTAATTAACAAGGATCCTTATTAGAGCAGATGGAAATGTATTTATGTAGCACTGACTGAATCACTTCCATTGCATACATACTAGCAAACCGATATCTCCATAGAATGGGTGCAAACCCTAGCAAACAATCATGTCTGACATTTATTTGTCAAAATATTTATTCCCTGGCATGTTTTCTGCTTGTATTAACTAGCACCTTGGCACAATTCCCAGGCATGATGGGGGGGACTGAAAGTATAGATGAGGCCATCATGGTCTGGGAAAAATATTTGGACATTAGGTTTTTCGCTATTCCTTGCCACTGGCTCTCAGAGGTAGAGAATGGTTGCTGACCTATTTCTTTACAAGCATATGTGTAGCCTCAACCTCTCAGAATCACACAGAATCACAGAATGATGTGGGGTTGAAAGGGACCTCTAGAGATCATCTAGTCCAACCCCAGCACCAAAGCAGGTCCACCTAGAGCAGGTTGCACAGGAACTTGTCCAGGCGGGTTTTGGATGTCTCCAGAGACTGAGACTCCACCACCTCTCTGGGCAGCCTCTTCCAGTGTTCTTCCACCCTCAAAGTAAAGAAGTTCCTCCTCATGTTGAGATGGAACTTCCTATGTCCAAGTTTGTGCCTGCTGACTCTTGTCCTGTCACCAGGCATCACTGAAAAAAGGCTGGCCCCATCCTCGACACCCACCCTTCGACTATTTATAGGCATTGATCAGATTCCCCCTCAGTCTTTTCTTCTCCAGGCTAAAAAGACCCAAGTCCCTCAGCCTTTTCTCATAAGAGAGATGTTCTAGGTCCCTAATCACCTTTGTAGCCCTTTGTTGTACCCTCTCCAGCAGTTGACTGTCCTTCTTGAATTGGGGAGCCCAGAACTGGACACAGTACTCCAGATGGAGCCTCACCAGGGCAGAGGGGCAGGATAACCTCCCTTCTTGGCCACAAGGGCACATCGTTAACTCACGGTCATCCTGTTGTCCACTAGGACTCCCAGGTCTTTTTCCACAGAGCTGCTCTTCAGCAGGTCAGCCCCCAACCTGTACTGGTACATGGGGTTATTCCTCCCTAGGTGCAGCACCCTACGCTCATCCTTGCTGAATTTCATCAGGTTCCTCTCTGCCCAACTCTCCAGCCTGTCCAGGTCTCACTGTATGGCGGCACAGCCTTCTGGTGTGTCAGCCACCCCTCCCAGTTTTGTATCGTCAGCAAACTTCTTGAGGGTACATTCCATCCCTTTGTCCAGGTCATTGATGAATATATTGAAGAAGACTGAACCCAGTACTGACCCCTGGGGAACACCACTTGTTACAGACCTCCAACTAGATTCTGTGCCCCTAATCACGACCCTCTGAGCTCTGTCTTTCAGCCAGTTTTAAATCCACCTCACTGTCCATTCTTCTAACCCATACTTCCTAAGCTTATCTATGAGGATGCTGTGGGAGACTGTGTCAAAAACTGTGCTGAAGTCAAGGTAGACAACATCCACCACCCTCCCCTCATCTATCCATCCAGTCATGCCATTGTAGAAGACTATCAGGGTAGTCGGACATGATTTCCCCTTGGTGAATCTGTGTTGACTACTTCTGATATCTTTCTTTTCCTCCATATGCTTTGAGGTGATGCCCAGAATGAGCCGTTCCATCATCTTTCCAGGTGAGGTTGACTGGCCTGTAGTTTCCTGGGTCCTCTTTCTTGCTTTTTTTGAAGACTGAGGTGACTTTGGCTCTCCTCCAGTCCTCGGGCACCCTTCCTGTTCTCCAGGACCTTTCAAAGACAATGGAGAGTGATCCAGCAATGGCTTCTGGAAGCTCCCTCAGCACTCGTGGGTGCATCACATCAGGACCCAATGATGACATATGTATAAAAAGCACACAGCGTGCATAGTTTTGCCAGCTAGCTAGTTCTCTATGTTCCCATGCTCAATGTTCATATCTATGAGCTATCTTTCCACTTAGTTTTTCCATTGTATAATACATGGATCTAAGACACCGAATGTATATTTTTAGATTTTAGATTGGAAGATGGGTGTTTAAAATTTAGATAAGGCAACACAGGATTTAGCAACTTTTTGACTCTTAGATCATAACAGGATTTATCCTCAAAACCATTCCAAAGACAACTAGGTAACAATTTCAAAATGATGTCAGGAAAAGGGAAAAACCACTTTTATGATGGTTTGGTAGAGTTGGAAAAAGCAATAATTTCAAGGCACACAGTTTTGGACAGGAGATAGAGTATCATTTATCTTAAGATGAAGGGCTTTTAAGAATTAGTTTCATGATTCAGGAACAGTCTTTAAGCAGTTAGGAAAAGTGCATCTTTATCCTGGAAAAGGGAAGAGGTACATGTCCAGCTGAGAAAAAGAGCCCTTTTAAGAAAAAAGATTTTTAAGCATATGGTAGTTTGGTATATTTGAAAGTGCTTTCTGATTTATAGTTTAAATTAATTAATATGTTTCTAGGTCATTAAAAAGCTTTGCTTTGTCTGTTAAGCTTCACATGATAACCATTAAACATAAAAGAACAAACAATTCCTTATGTAGTGTCACAAATAAATTGAATGATGCTTAATAATCTTTATTTCATGCAAATCACCACTACTAGTGAATGAATAATGCTTTGAGATAACCATAATTGTCTAATAAATAATCCCTTTAATTTCAAAACTTGTGTTGTTTATGTATAAAGCTACCAGATGGCATCTTAAAATACATCTACTCTGTTGATCTGAGGTTTAAAAACCCCAAGTTTTAGGATTTTCATGACACATCACTTCTAACCTTAGACTCTGATTTCTCAACTCATTCAAGAGTTGACTGTTCTGGCAGACATAAAAAGAAAGTAAAGTAAGTAAAACCAGAAAAAGGTAAATGAATGGGATGAGGGCAAATTAGATGCTAACTGCAGATAAATAACTGGATATTATATGAAGCTACTACCTCTTTTTAATCTATAAAACATATCAGGATAAAATCTGGCTTAGTTTGAAATTTATATAAACGCAAAATATTTCACGAGTCAATGATGATGTTGATATTAATTTAACCTGTGCCCTGGAGCAATTGCCCCAATTTGAAACCAACAGATCTACATTATTTCAAATTTATTGCAGCAGTGATAAGATCTTCGCCTTACTGTTTAACATTATGAATAATATGAATATTATGCAGCATATTGCAGTCAGTGTCTTGAAATATGTGAAGATCTGCATGATCATTAATATTGCAAATCTCTGGCATTGCAGAAAGTGAAGGGAAAAATTAAAGAAAGAGAACTCTTGCACATTAGGATACCGTGGCATTGTTATTTCTCCCATCACCAAAATTACTTCTCATCATTAAAACGTCACAAAATATAGGCAACTTATCCTTCCTCTTCTTGCAGGGAGTAGGACATTGTCACTTCTTTCAGTCACATGCTTAGAGAAAGTTGCCCCTGACTGCCCCTTTCCTGCCTCTGAGAATAAATTAAGAACTTTCTGCCTAGTAGAAATAATGGCTAATTAAAAACAAGAACTAACACTAATTAACATCAAAGAAAAATGTGAAAAGACAGACAGCCAAGCTACAGTAATATACTGAAGAGACTCAGTTCTGCTGCTCCTGCAACAAGGCCCTCTTCTGCTGTGATCCTGTTTTGCGTCCTATTAAACATGCTTAGAACATGGAAGTATTTGCATGTGATAGTAGAAATACATAAAAAAACTCAACACTATGCTGTCAAAATCCCTTGTTGTTTCCTGTAGAAACCTTCATGTCTGTGGCAGCTGGATGGATAGCAAGTTGCAGTGAATAAAGTGGCCTGATGGTAACGAGAGAGCTAACATCAAGACTTTGTATCTCTCAATTTCTATGCAAAATCCCTACAGTCTCCCAGATTGCTGCTATAAGATGTGTTTCTCTTTAGTAGAAACACTAAATTATGGGATTGATAAATTATTTTTATAATCTAGCAATGACAACATTTCATAAGAAAAATAGAGGTAGAAAACAGATTCCAAGGAAACCTTTAAAAATTTCACACCACCTTCATGCCGATACCAATATTAAATCCAATATCCTGCCCAATTATAGTATGAGTGATTCATTTTGCCAACCTATTTTGAAATAAAAGATATTAATTTTCTAACCCAAGATGCAATGCCCTGGTAATGTACTTAATTTTAAATACTCTGTTTTATCAGTGATTTCAGGACATTAACCCAAGTTAAAAGATTTTGGAAACAGACAAGTCTGAAAAATGGGATATATCAGCTTCATGAAAAATCATTTAGTTAATTACTTAATCCAATCCCAATATATAAGTTGTGCACCATGCAATATAAAGTTTTTCAAACGAAGAATTAAATGATATTTCTAGAATGACAAAGAAATTGGTTTTCACTAAAGGAAATGTTTTTGAAATAAAGACATCTGAAAGTCAAAATGCAGAGAGAGGCTAAACCCCAAAAAAACTCTGAATTGAGTAAAAAGTAACTATGAATTCTAGAAAGATGTAGTTATCAATACAAATACCAAAGCACCTTTAACAAATTAAAAGCTAATTAATTTCACTGGGTAAACCTTTTTCAAATAAAAATCAACTCAAAAGAGTTTGATTTCAATCAAAAGTGTAATCTCTTTAAGAAATGGGAAAAGTCATAGATAAGAAATATTTTATGTAATGAAAAAGTTCGAGATAATCATATATCAGTGCATGAAACATATTGATAAAGTTAATTAACAATACAGACTCTTATCTGAATACATTTCATGCACATGATATATTTAAATGATTAATTTAATCTACTTGCCCTGGTGTGCCATGATTACATCACAACTTTTCACTTTAGAATGCCTCTTCAGAACTACATTTGCAGGTAATTTAAAAAAAAAATCTGGTTAATTGTAGCATTTTCATTTAATATTTAACTTGAGAAATAGCTTTCCTTCAAAATATTACAGAGTGGATTACTTACCATTATTTAGATGTATTTAATAAAGGTGCCTGATATTTTCCATTTTTTATAATGTTAAATTTTAAGTTTAAACTGAACTTTTTCCATTTCCATCTTCCAAATTTTTAAACTTTTATGAGAAAGTTTTTTATGTCTTTCTGAAATCTTTGAAATGTTTTAGACAGTTATACACTTTCAAAGACGATCTTGAACATTTGACAAGGTAATGTTTGTGCCTTTTATTACTTTGTCTAACTATGGCTACCATACTGAAAAACTATAGATAGATCAAGTTTAATGAGACTGTCTAGGAAACAGGGAAATACTTTAACCTGTCAGAAATTTCTATGTTTCCATGGTAAATGCTTCTCACTGTTTCCCCAAGCTGAGTTAGACCAAATACTGGAACAGAGATGAGGGGACATGTCTCTCCTCTGGTACCAAGTATTCTGCTGATCATGTCAAGTGAAGGACACATTTTTCCAGAGCAGCCATGACACAGTGCAAGGACTATATCTGTTCTGGCTGTGAGGTAATGCTTATTAAGTAAAGGAGAACACAGTTGCAGAAATTCATTCTTGTTTCTTATAGAAGCTGGAAGATATTGGTAAAAGGAGAAGGAATAGAATAATAAACTTCTTTTGACGTATTTTCTTGAAAATTATATTTTTCCCTGCCAATCACAAAGTCTGTGCTTCATGCAACTTAAAAATAATTTGTCTTTTTTTTAAACTGTGAAATTAATGTCTAATGTAACTGAATAAAAATTTTACTTTTCCTTCATTAATTTTGGTTACTACCTATAAAATTAGATAGTAAAATACCTGCCACAGTTTCAAAGGCAGGTGGGTAATGACCATCATCTACTTACAGTACAACTACCACTACAGAAGTTAACCTGCCATGAAATAAGCAACATCCTTCTCGAGGAATTAATATATGAATGGTCTTACAGAAAAAATCTACCATGTGAGCACTCTAGACATGCTGGTAATTGTGTCAACGTCCTCTTCTGTATATCTTTGAAACTGTTGACTCAGATAAATTTAAATAACCTAAAATGACCTGAATCTAGTGTGATTTTCACAGCAGAGAAGATAACCAAAAGGAATAATACAAGAAACAGCTGTTATGAACATATGGATGTATGGATTTGTTTCATCAAATAGATATCTTTTCTTATTGTTCTCTTTAAAGATTTTGGAAAAAAGTTCTAGCTGGTTAGTGTTCAAAAGGAAACCTTGTGTTGTGAAGCATGTCTGTTACATACTCCACATATTACATACGCATATTCCAGTTGTTAAGGGTAGGGAGATGATGAAACAAAAACATTCTTTCTTAAACTGGGAGCAATCAGGATCCCATGAATTAAAGAATTTTAAGTTGTAGACATATAAAAAAGATAATAACATTTTCAAGTGAAGATGGTATAATTGTCAGCAGGTCTTTCAAACGGACCCAGTATTAGCCAGGACTAAAATTTATAGAATGGATGCACTATCTATCAGGAGCGAGTGGCATTTAGGAAAGGATTTTACTAGGAATTTAAGTGATGTAGTTTGATTTCTTCAACTTGATATGTGGATTGCTATGTATTTGGGGTTGTCTTGACATCCATTTCTAACCCCTTGTTAAAAACTTGCCCTTTACTCCAATTCTGAGGTGAAAAAGACTACTTCAGCGTCATTTGATACTCTGACGTACAAATTGAAAATAGTTGTAGTTATAAACAATAACTGTCATTTCTGGACACTGCTGATACTTGGAATTCGAGTTTCAGCTATGAGCCAGAGGACTGTAATCCTGAAAACAGCAGTGATTTTTGAGGAACAAGCAGAATTTCATGCAGTTGATGATGCAGTCAAATTTTTGAGGGGCTCTGTGGATTCTTTTCCATTTTTACCACCACCACCAGACTGATGTCAGCAAAGACTGAAGTAGAAAACAGTGCAGAGAAATTAATATACCTTACCAAGACAAATGATTATATTATAGTCTGTCTTTGTATAACCAAAAGTACATTTGACTTGTCTATTCCCAGAAAACAAATTATGTCTGAGATATTTTCTCTTATCTTCAAGTTTAAAATAAGTATCTAAATACAATCCCTGTAAAAAAAATACATACAAATATAGGAAAAAATAATAATAAAAGTTTTATCTCTTTATTCAGTCATAGTAATCTTCATCACCAAGAACAGTAAATCCTTAGTCATCTGGAGCTTGAGTATCTATTCACATGGTTAAGGTTTTGTTCAAACACAACTAAATAGCTCAAAAGTTTTACTAAGTAATCCCATAAATTGTAATATTGGAGGAAAAGGCTTTACTTATATCAGGCAATGCAGCAGTGCCAACAATATCATCCTTCATGAAAAAGCTGCTAAGGAGAGTTATAACTCCTGATTTAGTAAATCATTATGTGTTTCAAAATATCGTTTCAAAAAGCAAATAAAAATTGTAAACAAGTAAGGATTTTTATTGCCTACCCTCAATTTAATTTTCGATATGCTACAGAACTAAAGTACAACAGTTAGCCCTGAAGCTTTCTCAGTTGTACTGAAAAACACTTTTTAAAACTGTGAATGAGAAGGACCACAATATAAATTTGACATGCTAGTCTCCAATTTATCTCCAGTTTTTAGATCTGATTAATTTAGGCGTTATTACCTTTTTACAGTGGTTCTCTATCATAACTGTAGACTTTATACCTAAATCCTCTTGAAAAAAAATAAAATAGTTAAGTAGAAATACATGTGTTGATTCTAGCTAAAAGGTTATACATTTTTTTCTTATATCCCAGCATATTCCCACTATCTTTGTGCAAAGGTTGCTAATATAAGAGAAGGCAGAGCATTACAGGAATTAAATGAGAGATTTAAAATAAAATCATTTACTGCAGAAACAGATAGACATAAAAACATACTCAAAAATTTCAGCCTGTATAAACATACTAATCTAATCTGAGTTGATAACTCAATTTTCATTTTTTTTAAGCATTACAAATATGCAGAGGAAAGAAAATATGTCATAATGAAGACTTACTTGATTTTCCTTGAAACAACATAGACACTATAGAAATCACATCAACACTGTAGTCCTGTCTATGCAGTTTCATACGTCTGTTAGTAAATATCTGATTAGGTGTAATTGAGGAACAAGAAAAGTTTTTCAGGATTTCCAGATGCTCTTATACTAATATGTGTTAGTTAGTTGAACCATCACTAAAGTTCACTGCCAAAATTATCACAACTGAATGCTGGGTTGAGCATTCAGGATGCTGAGACCCAAACTAAGAAATCTGGATATCCATAATTTTTCTTGCTCCTGCCACTTTTTTTTCCCCTTACAGTCTTATACTTACATTTAGCCAGTATATTAATACAGTAAACATCTGATAACCAAGTCAACATTAATTGCAAAAGTGTTCCAATTGTCTGATGAAAACAGACTTTTTCCCTGAATGAAAACATATCTTTCTAAACTTTTTGAGAAACAAAGTAAAAAATGGATCTTTCTCATAATTTTACTTGTTTACTTTTATTTTGCAGGGAAAAAAAAGTAGGGGAAATCAATTTGAAATGTTCATCAGTTCATTAGCACCTTTCCACCAAAAATGGGAAATTAGTGCTGAAAATATTTTTTTGTCATTATAAATTGAGGTTTATAGTCTTTTTTTCTCTCCTTATGCACTAAGGCGGAATTCTGTATCACAAGACTGAACATGTGAGATATAGAGCCGAGGATATATTTCTGCATATTCCTTACTATTTCGCACTGTGCTAACAGCCTACTTGTATAACATATATTTCTTTGACACTGTTTAGCTCTTCTAACATACCAATCTGTCACACTTTAAAGAAGTTTTGCAAAGATCTCTATAAGATATATGATCTTTCAGTGAGTTAGCACTGCAACGAACACTTCATAAGCTCTGTCAAACAGTGATTTGTGCAGGACTGCAGCAGCCTATTAAACTTATCTTTTCCTAGGACATTTTTCTTTTTCTCAATAAAAGCAGAGAATATTGAAAGTACTTAAAAGCAAAAGCTGAAGGGGTGTTGATCAAGTAGTTTCTCAATATAGAAATACCAGTAAGTTCTGAGAAATTACTGTCATGGCTGTTCCAGAATTAACCTTTCATGTAGAAATAGCCAGAGAAAGAGTGACCTACACAGGTGTTTAATGAGAAGCTAATTCAAATCTTGGGTTATATTAATGATAAACTTTTCTCTCCCTTCAAATTATGACCATTTCTACTCATTCTAATAACAGATCAGTCAAGAGAGAAATGACCCATAGCAGGTAACCTGAAGGGATGGGAATAAAAGTAGCTGTTATTCTGGCTGCTAACATATTTGAGGGAAGGCTGACTATATAAGTTCAAGTTTATATTGGTTTAAAAATGGAGAGTTTGAAGGAAGAAAGTTAATATGTCTATGTCACATGAATTACTTTGCAGATGCCCTCCATCACTGTAACTGTAAAATAAGATTAAATGCCTTTTACTGCTTATGTCTCAAAAACAATTATTTTGATGCAAGAATAACAAAGGAAACTGCTTGATCTATGCTCCCTCAGGACTCAGACTAGAAATTACAAAATTTCTGATTTTTAAAAACCTTGGGAAAAAAAAAGAAAAAAAGATACCCATAATAGTTCATAGCCCAGAGGCAATGAACAGTGTAGTATATTGTGTGCATAACTATATTGTTTACTTCTTCACTATTAGAAAGAAAGATATTGTAATTAAGCACTTTTCACCACGCCCCATACAGGATAGCTTATATAAAGTAGTTTTCCTTATGCCAAGTGATACTTGCTTATACGTTAATCTTGGTACGTATTCAGCTTGAAAGCTCTTTCTGTTTTTTCAGACATTTTAAACCATTCCTGCATAAGTAAGTCATATGTTTCATCAGAAAATACTCTACTTTCATTTTTCCATGCTTGAGAATTCTGAAAATGTTTTCCCAAATGTGCTGAGGAACTTGCCTCTAGCATAAGGCAAAGCACACAAATTTTGAAGCTTGAGAAATGTTCTCTAAGAAATGCACAAGCCCATGCGATGAAGGTGATAATAGAATGCTGAATATCAACACTAATGTTAATTCTTGCAAAAGGAAAATTATAGCATAATGCTGAAATAAAATAATTACAGACATCTGCTTCTCAAGTGAAGGGCATCTGGGAATTCTAAAAGTGAAAAGGAAAGGTTCTGTAGACGGGAGAAGGAGACTTAATGCATTTGTGTTTGGAGTGCAATGTGCTTTTCCTGCCATGGGGAAAGCTGACTATTTTGGAAGGTACAATACTGGGAGTGCACAGCTCAGCACTGAGATATAAACCAAAGTTTTATGGAACATAGGTTATTCAAATGTTTTATGCATGCTTTCGATAAATGACCTGTTGCATATGTTTATTTATTCACATTACTATCCATTAATTTAATCACACTGTCTTTCCTGGTTAATGAATCGCCATGTAAGTAATTTGGACAAGATCAGTAATGTTATATTATTTCACCTTACGCAGTAGAGTCGTTAGGCCATAATGCAATTCAGCACTGTGAAATTATCAGTGTAAGTACCATTAAAAGCAGAATCATGCTCGTATCCTTGACCCAGTATTTTTAAATGTTCTCATGTCTGGATATTTTGAATGAAAAATTCATATTATATCTAAGATTAACATTAACCAAAGAGAACTTTTTTTTAATAAAAAGGACTTTATTAGGTAGCCATCTGCTTCAGACCTTAAAAGTGTGATTGTGGTTAGAAAAATGACTCTGAGAATAGCACTTTATTATGCAAGATAAGCATTTCTGATGCAATTCTGAGTCATATCATAAACACTGAGATAAATGAGCAAAATAAAATATTTTTACTGCTATTACTTGGACACTTTTAATTATAAACTTCATCTTGCTTAATATATCAGCAATGTTTTCAGCTATATTCTGAATGCAGGATCCTTGAGTACTGTTTGATGTAGGGAGAAGGGATTGCACTTCTATCCTGATATGGAGTGGAGATTTTATTTCAGCATTTGGATAAAAATATTTTGATTCAGAATAAGACGTTGTAATTGAGGGTGTAATATTTTTACTTTAAATTTATTTATGCACTACCACAAATTTACACTCTTGAGACTATGAATACATATTAATGAAAGCTATGCAATACAATAAAACATGGTTAACTGAATAAATTGTGTCAAAGTTAAATATAGTCTGAAAGATGTGCTGGTGCATCATGAAGCATTCATGAAAATACTTTAAAAGGAAGCTTGGATTAAGGATTTTAAATTTCATCTGATCTGCTGAGACCTTGAGACACATAAAAGGATAAAGAGTTTGTGTTTTCTAAAGGAGATACTCTGTTGAAAGGATATGATAAGAACATTCAGAAATGTAATTACAGCAATCCAGTCTTGACTAAACAAAGGCACTATATATTCTACCTATTGAGCAGTAGTCTCAACCTGCCAGTTGAAATTCAGTATGACATATAAAAAAGAAAAGACTTCTGAAGAGGTAATGTCCTCATGACATCCCAGATGACTGATATTGACCCTTTGCCATCAAATACAGCAAGGACATTAATTCTGTCAAGAAATAGCAGTTCTGAAAAAAAATTCTGATAATAATTCAATCTTCTAAAGGAAAACTCTAAACCATAACATTTTCTAAAGGAAAACTAAATTAAAGCATTAAATTCCACCTTTCGTCAAAATGGTTAAAACAGAAGCATCTAGAAAATAAGTACAGGGATATAGCTCTAACTCTGTAAACAGGTTTTCTGTAAAGAATGTTGTTAAGGAATCCTTTATACCAGCAATAATGGTGGAAACTAGACTGAAATGTCACTGTAAGAGACAGCATGTCATTTGAGAAACATCAAATGTTTGTGCTTCTAACAGAGCACTACAGTGTCTCCTAATAGTAATTCTATATATTAACTTATATATACCAACACAGACATACACCAAGCATATGTAATATATATGAAAAAAATATTGGAATTTTATGTTACCAGCGATACATACAGAAGGAAATGTTTACTACTCTGCTAGGTCATACAACAGCTCTGAATGTTTCAGATGCCACCTAGTGCCCAGTTCTCATGTGTCGAAGTCCCTGTCATGAGATGAAAACTGACTGTGCCCGTTTATGCCGCTCTCTAATGATATGTCCATGACACATCCCATATCTACATCTTATACTTTAAATTCCAGTTTTAAACCTTAAGTGATCATCTGTAGCAAAAATATATATATATTTTTTTTTTTTTTAAGCAAGTTGAAAAGTTCAACATACCAGAAATTCCCTGCCTTCGATGTTAAGACGCAATTTGTGAAAAATGCCTGTGACAGGGAAACCTTGGCTACTAAGTCAGACATGAGGCATGGCTGAGTAGCCATGGACATGTGTATGTATCTTCAGACTATATATGCTTATTTCAGATCACCTTTGCCAACAGGTACCTGAAAGAATTGTCCCATAT
This sequence comes from Xenus cinereus, assembly GCA_025774025.1. Taxonomy (NCBI): domain Eukaryota; kingdom Metazoa; phylum Chordata; class Aves; order Charadriiformes; family Scolopacidae; genus Xenus; species Xenus cinereus. The sequence continues at coordinate 143,803,626 of JAOXJK010000012.1, read as the reverse complement.
TTTCTTTTTAAGACTAGTTATTCTCTAGTTTATAATCATTTAAACCATAAATATTTCAGATTAGCCTTTATAACCATTTAAGAGTCAATTCCTAATTAGCAATGCCTAGCAATGCTCAAGTGTCAACTCTTACATTTCTTCTTAAGTTTCCTTAAGAAGTCCAAGTACTCTTCCACAAAATGTGCTTTATTTCATTCTGCTCTCTGCTTTCAGTACTCCTACCATCTTGAATATAAATACTATACATCTTCCTAATATTTGTGTTATGCCTTGCAAAATGGAACCCTAATTTTAGTAGGAATCCTGGTACGACAGTACCTCAAATATATAAAATTAATGAAATTTATTTGACATATGTATCTATTCTTGTCTGTGAAATTTGCATGGGACGCTGTCTATATGATGCCACACAACTTGTTTGTGCTATGACATCCTCCTTTGATGGGTAAACTGCCTTATCCTAAATTTAATTAGCTTTTTAAATCTTTGGTTACTGTAAATTGCCCAGGTAAGGGCAGCCAGTGAGGAACAATGCAGCATTTACAAAGTAACTAGGATAAGGCAAAATAAGGTGAGGCACTGAGGCAACAGGGGAGTAAAAATAAATAACACTGTGAGATATTTCGTACCATGCCAGTTCAGAAATTAGAGAATAAATTCTTTTGTATAACTCTAAAAGGTATAACAAGAAATACATATTGTAGGAATATCAGCAATTTGGTATATAGGTTTTAGGATTAGTTTTTATTTTAATTGTCCTGGGGTCTGAAATAATCTTTGCTCTGTAATTAGAGCAGCCTCTTCCCAGCTGCCTACAGAATACAGCTATGCCAAAAAAAGGGCTCAGAATCACTGCAGTCTGAATGGAACAATCCTGTTATGACTCATATGTGGGCATATCTACTCAGCCATTGCATGGCAGGCAGGGTGCATCTTTCTGGGCTTCATCTACCTGGGAAGCTGAGCAACCACCATACGTGGCAGATACAATACCTCAGGGTTTGGGCTGTACTGATGGGGTTGAGTGCTTTCAGAACAATGTGGATACAGCAATCTTTGCAACACTTGAAAGTCTACATCCATTCCAAAACCTCATATAGTCTCCAATGGCCTTTCTCAATCCATGCACTATGTGAATTCAGCTTTGTCAGTGGGGTTGGACTATATTATCTCCAAAGGACCCTTCCAACCCCTACCGTTCTGTGAATCTGTGCATTTACCTTCCAGCCATACTCAGGGTTTAACTGGTGCCCTCAGCAGCTGTACAGGAACTCACTGCATATAAAGCTTTATTCTAAATCAAGTGGAATTTAGAAAAGGCAAATAAGGGTGCTGGGTGCTGTTAACTGTACAGCTCTCCTACCTAGCTATCTGGTCTTTATCTGCTTGTTATTTCCTTCATGTAACGCTTCAGAAATCTGTCTGATGGGGAAATGTCAGATTTTACCATATCTACTGAAGTTTATAGTTATCTTTCTGTTGATTTCCCTTGATGTTGGATTATGCTGTTACATGTTAAAATTAGTGACTGCCATTGTCTTTTCACATGGTCTTTCATCTCTCTCGTGCTGTTCTGTGTCTTCAGCTGATTTAAACAGATACTCCAAACAGTGTATTGCAGGTGAAGGGAATGTATTGCAAACCCTGGACCATTTCTTGTATTACATTTGTCATGCTCACTGTATCAACGTTACTACAGTACTAAAATTATCACTTGTTTCCTTCACATATCCTGGAGGGTTTTGTGCTGTCCTTCTTATTACTGTTGTTCTCTGGCCTGTATAAGAATTATATTAATGCAGTGCTAATTTACTTAATGCTCAAATGGGTTTGTTCCTATAAAAATAACAAATTATCTTAATGCTATAAATAGAAACCTTGTGTTACTTGCAAAGAGGACAAATGAAGTGATTGTTTCAATATACTTATAAGCAAAATCAATCTCAGTATAAAAATCTACATTTAAAGTTCCTTCAGGATTCAGTTTTATAAGACACCCTTATACTAATCGGTGTCTTCATATAATCAAGTTCCTCTGTCATATTTTGCCATAAAAATAACTTCAAAGAGAAGAAAAAAGCAAAATTATGTTATTCATTTAAAAATAGGTAAGAAACTATGCAATGTAATTATCCGTATTATCTTTAGTGAACAGTAGAGACTCTCAGTGAGGTTACTATTACTAAGATATTTGTCTATCAAAAAAGAACAATTAAGAACATGAGAAGAAAAAAACATGACTTACTCTGCTTTCCTTTAGGGAAAAAATAAAATAAATCTTTCTCACACTTTCTCTTGCCTACCTATTAATAGATAGATACCAGAATATCACAGTTTCTTCTCATTGACCCACATAAAATGCAGAATGCAAAAGAAAAACTTCAGACAAGTTTAGGTTGTCAGACAATCTGTTGTTTCTATTGCTGCTGTAAACTAATGTGAATTTCAGAACAGCAACTCTTCATCCTGCACTTGTATCTTGAGATGGGAGATCTGTTAGAATCAAGGAATAAGAACCTTTATTGTTGAATTACTACAAGGGAGAGACCTGTATTCTGGGGGAGAGTATTTTTTTTTTAATTTAATCTCTGTTTCAATAAATCTATATTGCTCATGGTAGATCTTTCAAAGCATTCATTTATAGTGTCTCTTTCTTTGCTCTCTCAACCATACATATTTTTTGAGTTAAATTGTTGCTTAGATATTAAGTTTTTCATTTTTTCCTTCACTGCACTGATATTGCCTACTCCAAATTTTTCTTGTGTTTTCCCTCATGCTGTAAACTCAAGTGGGACAGGTATGTACACATACATATCAATATGCAAATATGCAAATATGAAAGCAAGCAAATATTATGATGTAAAGACTATGCATCTAAGTAACTTTTCTAGTTTATAAAACCTTTGGAAAACTATGTGCAACTAAAATAAACCATTACAAGATTTGATATAGGTGAATTTTTGACAACTGAATTTCAGGCTACTTCACATTGTTACTAATGTATCATCTTTCCTAATATTTGGGAGCTTGGAATGCATAACACTCATTATATCCACACACTGCTATATGCAGTACTTCTGAAATCAGTCCTGAGTCTTTAATACCAAAACATTCTTGCTTATCAGTAAGACAAACTACATATGCATTGTTTTTCTAAGGCATATCTCTGTACAGCCATATTCTACTATTTCCCGTTACACCAAGTCCTGTCCCAGTAGATAACTGGAGTCGTCCCTAGAATGGCAAATTCCCTGGACTATAATCAAGTTTGTCTGGCAGAGAAATTAGTGTTTGGAATAGTAGACACCAATGAACACGCAGTCTAGGACTAGTGCCATGCAGTAATACAGGGAGATACCCAAACTGACAGTGTAGGGGTACCAGGAGTATTCAATTTCAGAAATAATAAATAAAGTAAATATTAGCCTCTATTGGGATATTTCATAGGTTTTTCAATGAGTCAGTGTCAGATACTGACACTGTTTCTCACTTTAGATTTGGAAAAATGGGATCATAATGATTTGTGAACAAAAACTGTGATAAAGATACGGATCAACCCTTTAAAAAAAAAAGACAAAAATTTTCATGTTCCTAAATTTCTAATATCAGATTTAGTATATGAAGAACATTAACTTGCAACAAAGATAATACAAATTATTTCCACTGAGCTCAATGTAATCCAATGATACAACAAATGCATTTTTTACTTGAATATTTTCAAATACTTATTCTGGACATTTGGACATTAAATTATAGATTTCATGCTTAAATTTAGGGTGGACAGGTGCTACTCTTGATTTTATAAATAACAAAGGCCAAAATTCCTGACTTAAAATCTGAATAAAAAGAAAGTAAAAAAGTAAATTTGAAAGTTTCCCTATCTGGTTATGAATTATTTCTCCTTGAGTGAATGCTGAGAGTCTCAACTTCTGCTAGCCTTGTTTTTGAAAGTATTATCACAATGAAATTTTAGTTAATGTGATTTAATTTGAGTAACTTATTAATAAGTGTTTTTAAGTGGCTGAATTTCTGCTAATTAAACTCTTTTAAAGCGTGTGTGCAGGAGTGTGTCCATTTCTGCTAAGCCAAACTCTCTGAGGCATATTCTACCCACATTCTGAACAGAATTTCCATTGACGTTAATAGGAGTTAATGAAATAGAAATTTATTGAAAAGCATTGCAGGGAATTTTGATCTCAGTGTTTCAACATCATGTAAAAAAAAAAAAAAAAAAAGAGGACAAATAAGTTCTTATGTACCTCACAGGTAGAACATTGATTTAAAAAAGAACATAATGCACATGATTTCAGAGATAACTGACAATTAAATCTAGGTCAAAGGAAGTTCTTACTTAGGAGGGATTGAAACAATTGGGGCAGCTTTCTTTAGAAAGATGAGCAATAATACACAATAAAAATGTCAAAAGGTAGGATGGTGTAAAAATTCAATTATGCTTATTTTCAGAGTACATAAACAAGGAAAAGTTCAATCAAATTACAATCTGTCGAATTTAAAAGGAAATACTTTTTCCATGCTTCATATCATTACTGACTATCAGAATGTCACTGAAATCAAGAATCTGTGCAGAGCTGAACAACAATTACAACCTAGTTTGGCAGTTCCTGTGTTCCCTGACAGATGACAGTCTCAAGGTAACGATCCGCAGCTTTAAATGGCAGGGAGTTGGTAGTACAGAGTCACGTTCAGTGTGAAAATAGATACTACCTATCAAAGAAGACTAATGCAGTTACTTGGTGAATTACACACCCCCCCCTCAAAATAATGCACTTGAATATGTTTAAAATGAAAATACTCACAGAAGAAACTAATATATTTGAAATTTTACAATTTATTTTCTATTTTATTATCTAAAATCAGGAACAAAATTACCTGAATGGTTAGTAGTAGTAACGTACTCACTAGCCACTTCTGTGATAGTAAAAAGTTAATGGAAATGCCAAGTATTCATTTCAGACAAGTCATATAGAAATGTAACTGGAAAATGAGTTTAATTTTAAAAGGATGTTGATATTTAATTAGTGTTTTAAGATATAATATACTTTCATATGATTATATTGCCTTCTGTGGGTAATCCTTGATGGGCCAGCAGTAAGAGTAAAGCAAGCAATTTTAGGCAGTGACTGCTAAAGGCATCACTAATCTTTATATTCTTCTTTTCAAAGGACAGAGAATCTTTTTGTGACCTTTTAATAAAGCACTAAGAAATACAGACCTCTGAAAGATTTCATCACCTTGAAGAAGCTGAAAATAAAAACACTGTACAGGCAGAGTTTTCAAGTTTATATAATATGATTCATTAGATAAAATCCACAGGATGGTATTCTTACCTCTATTGTGGCATGCTATGATGATATATAATAACTGGGGTGGCCTTGAAAACCTTTAAAGGATTCAAGAGAAATCCCTTTGAAAAAATACGCAGGGGTCAACTGCAGCATTGCCTTCTTTGTAATGCTTGCAAGCAAATTTGAGGACAGAGGAGTTTTGTTGGAGAACAGAACACTTAGCTCCATAAAACTGTAGTAAGAATATCAACCATTTAGGGGAGCTTTGAAGTATCAAGATGAGACAGACTATCTTGTTACCTCTGTGCTGTGTCCTTGTGCAAGGCAATGAAAGTCAAATCCAGTTCCACAGAGTTTATTAAGTAAGAGGAAGAAAGCAATAGCAGCGACATCAGCAACTAATCTGCATAGTTAACATATTCACATTTATGATGCTCAAACATCATTCAAAAGGGTACACAGTTGGAGCGTGAGTACCACCTGGTAAAACTGGGCTCTAAATAATGTCCTCGGAGATCAAACCAAGAACAGAGCTGCAACCCATTTTGGATTCTCAATGGTTTAAAGCTCTACATTATAGTAGAAGTCGCCCAGATCTATGGCATTCTGTATGTTTAAATTAACCAATCCTTTGCTCAGAAATCAGTTACTCATAGTATCTCATCACTTTTGTCTTATTATCTAAAATCCTCTAAATCATTCAACAGATTCCTGATCGTGCTCAGGCTTATGTTTGTTAAAACCTCCTCTTGCTGTTCTGTCTTGAGTACTTCTATTTATTCTTCCAAATTTTTGGTTGATTCAAATCTGGTGTTCTTTTATGTCTGTATTGCAGTTTTTTGTTTTGCATTTGTATAACTGGAGTCAGAAATGTATCAAGTTCCTTTTTTTCCTCCTCTTATGTAATGAGTTATTTGCCATCAATTAAGAAAAATATTTGAATACATCTATAGCTGGAGCTTAAGGAAAACTTAATGCTCATTTTTGTATAATATTCTCCATTTGGGTATATGGGTACATAAGCAGATACCTAATAGACTCAGTAATCGATTTCCAGTCTTCAGAGTTGTGTAATATCCATGAAAACTCACTATCTATGCAAAGTTGCCATAATTTCTGTGTTCTATATTGTGTAGCAAAATGCAGTATTGATTTATAAAAACATTACAAGTAATAATAAATATGTCTTCTCCAGAATTACAGAGTAGTTCCTGTGGCAATCCAGGAGTTCCACCAAAGGGTATCTTGTACGGTACAAGATATGATGTTGGAGACAAAATCCGATACAGCTGTGTAACTGGATATATTTTGGATGGCCACCCTCAGCTTACTTGCATAGCTAACTCTGTGAATACAGCATCATGGGACTTCCCTGTTCCTATCTGTAGAGGTAAGAGAAATGCTACAGTAATGTTCTCAAACATATAAATTAGCTTTATTAGTATGAACCAACTTTACATCTCTTTTAACTCTTAACTTTTATGCTGTGATTAAAGAAAAGCTTTTTTGACTATTTCAATGTCTTGCTCACATATATGATATATATCAGCATGTGCACCTACTAATTTTTAAGTCAATATCCTATTAAAATGATATTTCTTATTTCTTTTAAAATATATATAAAAAATAATAACTAGAAATGTAGTAATAAGTACATTACTTATTTAGGCTATAAGTAATAAGTACATTACTTATTTATAGGCTATAAATGTCTGTGTTCAACATATTTACAACTATGGGAATGTAAATTCGAGATCCGTTAATAATTTCTAAGGACTGACTTCTTGTCAAATATTAATTTGGATATTGAGCAAACAGAAGTTTGAAACTATCAAAACAATTGAGTTAGAGGGACTTCTCATTCTCAGTCAGATTCAATATCTCAATATTTCTACATATGTGATATCCTTTGCATTCTAACAAATATTAGTTAGTCAAATCATTTTCCCTTGCTCGTGTTAGAAATACAGCAGTAGTACAGAATCCTAGTTTATGGGCAAATCTTATTTTCTGAGACTATTAGAGAGAAATAATGTTTGCAGAGTAATGAAAGGAGCTAAGCTGATAAAATGGAGAAACTATCACTGCTACACACAACCAATACAATAAAGATAGTATTTTGATGAAACTGTTGTATCAGACAAGCTTGAGATCCTTTTCTGAATTCACAGGTTAATTTTATAGAATGTTACATTTATATTTGTCTAAAATTTATCTTGCAGGGTCTATAAAACATTAAAATATGCAGGAGCTATAAAAACATTCCAGCTGAACTTGGTATTAGGATAAATTTCTGATAAAAAAAAAAAAATCAGTTGGGTTAAATCCTGGTTAACCAGTGCAACAAAAAAGTGGTTATATATGGGAAATACGTATCATTAGAAGTACCATTCTATTGTCCTTTTTTTTTTTTTTGACTTAGACCTATTTAGCATGCTTATCCTTAATCTTGAAGAAAATAAAAAGTTATTACTAATCATTCTCTTTTCTAGTAAAATTATTTATTTCTCCTAAATCTTTCCCTTCCTACTTCCCAGAAAAATGTTAGCTAGTAATGAAGAAGATACACAATCATAAATCCAATTTTTTTTTGTGGAGATGATTTTAAAAAAAGATTTGATGAGAATGTATTGACTTGCACAAAAAATACATTTTGAACAAAGTAGAAGGCTAATGGACTTCACTGCAGACCGGCATTCAAATTCTTGATCTGCCAATTTTGAACTTAATTGGCATAAAAAATTGTACTTTTACATGAGGAAGATAAGAGACTTGAACCTGATGCTCCCACTTTCCTGTCAGTCATGCTACACATGCTTTCTTTTGATACAATATTTTTTCAGCAGAACATTGCATATATTTTGGTTTTATTCCAAGGGGATGTGAAAATACACAGTGTAAATTTGAATTTGAAGTATAAGCTCCCAAAGTAGTCCTGTGGTTAAACGTAATTCTAGTGTGTAAGCAGTAGACCACCACATAACATCATGAAAAACATTTCTTTCTATTCATGATTAGAGAGTTCATTATCTGAATATTGTCATTCTCTAGGGCAAAATAGATTTGAAAAATCTGAAAGGATTCAGAAAAAGAGGAAACAGGTTCCATTAGGTTTCAAAATTGTCATTTTGTCTAGAGATTGAAGAAACTCAAACTTTTCAGTGTATGTGAAAGAGCATGAGGAGGTGACCTGATTTACTGTAGAAACTCATGCAGAATGGAAACATTTTTTGGAGAAGAGAGCTCTAATCAATATCAGTGAAGAATCTAAGGGGTAAAAGATTGACAAATAATAAGTAAAAAAACACCAACAAGAACATTTTAATAGTAGTGGTTACTAATTACTGAAACATAACCTAGGAATGTGACAGATTCTTGATTTAAGTTTTAACATAAGGCATAATGGCTTAAAGACTTACTGCACTAAATTACTGCTAAGATACTTTTGGTCTATGCTCAATAAAAAATTTAACTAATTATTTTCAATAGCTCCTTCTATGAGTCTATGTTTGATATCAGAAACACCTAACTTCACTTTTATTACAGAGGCCTTTGTGGTTCCATTCTAATGAATATGTCCTAATTTTGTCTAATGCAATTATCCAACACAGAATTCTTCAGAAGTTTGTTAAAGGTGATTACCCACTAATGAGCTTCTTATCTCTCTTTCTCTCTTTGCCATGGAGACTCTCTTTGATTAAACACTCATCTTTAAAGAGTTCCTCTGATAAAAGTCTTATTGTTCCCTACTAATGGTCATTACATCTAAAACAGAGAATCCTGAGACAAACAGATGAAGTGGTGTGTAATTTTGAGACTATGTGTGTAAAAATGAATTTTCTCAACACTAAACAACTTGACCAGTAGGTTTTGGTAGATGGCCATGTCTCTTCCAGACATGCATATACTAATTGTTAATTTTAATATAATTAGTTGGATTTTGGAAATACAGAGTATTTCAATGCCATGACCTAGGAAAAGCCATTGTTAGCAAGAGGCCTCTAGAATTCAAAAAAAGTGTACTTTATTCAATATTAATTTGTTTGTTTCTTTTTACCTATAGAAAATAAATTGAACAAAGCTCTGAACTTACAGCATGCTTACATGTCAGTGGAGTTAAGCTCATAGATGTATTTAGATCATCTGTGTATAAATGTCATTTTCATCTGCCACTTGTAATTCAGAACAAGTAAATGTGGGGAGTAATTTTTTTTTAGATCATTCTTTTTACATTGCCTTCACTTAGAATTAAGAGATCAGGAGGAAGTCATGCTTGTGTTTTAGTAATGTAATTCTTATGAATGAATATCTCAATGAGTGGAATTTAACTGGAATCAACAGTGCTTTGTATTGCCACAAATATCCATGCATGAAACCCTGTTGCATGCTTGTGGTTTAAATTTGGTGCACAACCCTGATTATTTTATTTTTTTTTGTTACAATTTGGGCCAAATTTTATTCATGAAGAAGATTTATTGCTCAAATGGTTTCCTTCTCCTTTGCTAGTGTCCATAGGATTGTATTGCAAAATCAGTGCACATAGCTAACAACAGCTTTATTTCATATCCTCTTTCTCAGTGAACATAGTTCAAATGCACAAAGTTTTTCACCTGTCATTTGCGAGTTCTGATAGTAATTAAAATCCTGTAATTTTAATTAGAATTACTATAAGTGCAAAAATACCTCAATTAAAAGAAAACTGAATTGGATTTATTGTGTTGTGGTCAATTATACTGTGCACTAACAATGACTGACTAGTTTTTAAATGAAGTCTTCTTCCCTGACAAATTAGTTTTGATAAGGTTGTTTTTAACAGTGAACAATGACAGCAGCTTTATCATATCACCTATTACTGAGATAATGTTGCAGCTTACAGTTTCTCCGTAATGTAGCAAGCTAGAAATAATTTACTGAGGCTAATAAATAAGGTTACATTTATATATAATATTGTCGGTCAATAAAGGTTATAATAATTAGACTCTTTCATAATCAAGGAACTTTTCTGACTTTTATATTTTAGAATTTTTTCCTATTCCAGGGTAAAATGGATGTTGTAAGAACCTTCGTTCTAAAACTGAGGCTTTTTAGAATGAAGAATTTAAAAAAAAAAACTATGGTTTTATTTGTCTTTTTATTTAAAAGACATTTATTTATTTGTATTTTTATTTAAAATATTTTCACTGTTGCCTGTACATATAGCTACAAAATATTTGTCACTGTAAAATTTCTGTTCATATTTTTAACAAAACCTTTCCTTTTTCCACTTGTTTGAATTTACATATATTTTGGTCTGACAAGTGCATAACCCACTGACTCTAGTTACTTTTTTTACATGGAAAAAATACATTTCTGCTTTTTTGATTATTTATCTGGGAGGAGATAGGGTTATTTTTTCCATATTTCATCATGACAGTAAAAGACTAAAGTGGTTGTTACTAAATTTTAAGTTTGTGAATTCTGTAATTCCTCTGCAACATATATATATATCTGTACAGATAAAAACATGTTAATTTCTACCTATCTGTATAGAAGTATATTCAATTTATTCTTCTTCAGTAGATTTATTCCAAATAAACTGGATCAAGATATCTATAAGCTTGTATTTTAAAAAGTGATCTACAAGGTGTCAAATTCAGTATTAGAATATTCAGCTCACTATTGAAGTATGTTGCTATTTCCTGTGTGCAGAACCCACTGGAGAGGAAAATTTGTTAATTGCAAGTCACTAGTATAATTCTGTGACTTCATAGATACATGACTATACATATTTCAACTACACGAGGTAAGTTTTCGGTCAGTTACAAAAGAGAGCATCTTCAAATGAAATAAAATGATGCCTAAGAGTCTTGTAGACCAATACACTTAGTTGAAAGGGTATATCTGTTTATATATGGCCTATAATGGTACAGAATTAAAAAAAAAAAAAAAAAAAAACACAACAGAAGAACTTCACATACCTACAAAGAAATATTCATATACCAATGTAAGCATTTCACAGACAGATAAATATGATTGCAGCTGGGTAAATAATTTTGTGATAGTGTGGTAAATATAACCTAGTAACATAAGAAGTAAATAAGCTGACTCTGACTTTGTGTCTTTGTTGTAAACTGGGCTTTTGTAAACTATGGAAAGAACAAAGCAAGAAATAAAGTACTGCACTTGATGCCCTGCAGTGCATTAACTAGTGGAACTGACAATATACACAGAGGAAAATAAAGTACACTAACTTAAAGGCAGGAATAAATTACATCTCACGGGAAATGAGCTGAAGCTCTGAATGAGCTTTGTCTGAAGCCAGCTCTTCTATACAAGCAGTTGTCACTGCTTATCCTTTGGAAAGCCCCATATAACTTTATGAGACAACTGGATTGAAAACATGTTTGATTATTTAAAGAAAGTTAAAAAGAAAACCAACAAAAATGTGTAGTAGAATGATGTATTTGTATATAAGGTATGAAGATGACTTGACATTAATGAATGAGCAATTTTTCAGAGATTGTTCCACAGGTCCCTGTTGGGACATTATAAATCAGTGGCTTAGAAGGGCCAATGCTCTTATAGTTGGTACACTAAAAAATGTAAATGGTCTACAAATGGCAGTGATGATCCCCTAAAGTTAGAGAAGTTAGTTAAGATGGGGGGGGAAATCAGAAATTAAAAAGTCTACCATTTTATTGAAATAGTAGTATAAATAGATGTTGTGTGCTTTCAAGCAGGACACAGAGGTTCTTCAAAACAACATTCGTGGGATTTCTGATTGGTTACAATACATTAGAATCATGTCCAAAAGCTGTACTTGTTCATTTATGATAATGATAGCCACATAGCTAACTTATGATGGGTGAAGAACTGGGTACCCATTGTAGTCACCTGTGAAAACTTACAGCATGCAATGATATGCTACTGTACTAGCGAAGACATTTATAAAAAATACTTATAAAAATTAAATCATTACTAATTTTTAGAGAGCAAGCTCAGTATGGAAACTTTTTTAACAAACAATAATTTTATTAGTTGTTCTTTTAAATTTTCAAAGCATGATTAATAGATACAAAAAAACCCGGGATATAGTTAACAGCTTATGAAGCTATGCAAAATACCTTAAAATGTTGTTACCTTAAAATATCTTATTGGTCCCAATATCGATCCCTGGGGGACCCCACTTGTGACAGGTTGCCAGTTTGAAAAGGAGCTTTTTACCACCATCTGCTGGATACAGCCTGTCAGCCAGTTCCTCATCCACTGCACAGACCACTTGTCTGGACCATAAAAAATCAGTTTCTCTAGGAGGAGGCTGTGGGGAACCATGTCAAAAGCCTTGGAGAAATCCAGATAGACAGCATCTACCACTCGCCTCACATCAACCAAGCAGGTTACTTTGTCATAGAAGGCAATCAGATTTGTCAATCATGACTTTCCCTCGCTGAATCTGTGCTGGCTTTTCCCAATCTTTTCCCAAACTTTCCCAGGGACTGAAGTAAGACTGATGGGCCTATACATTCCTCCTTTAAGGTCTTCTTGTAGACGAAGGTGACATTAGCCTTCTTCCAGTCTTCTGGGTCATCCCCTGACCTCCATGACTGCCCAAAGATTATGGAGAGCAGCCTCACAACATCAGCCAGTTCTCTTAACACCCTCAGGTGGATAGTGTCAGGGCCCATTGATTTGCAGGGGTCAAGCTCCTGTAATAGTTCACATACCAACTCTTCCTTCACTGACAGTGGGTCTGTGTTTGCATCAACCTGGATTTTTGTTCCCAAGGCCTGGGGCCCAACAGTGCTGGTAAAGACAGAGGTGAAGAAAGTGTTGAGAACCTCTGCCTTTTCAGCGTTGTTGGTGACTGATTTACCTCTCCTGTTTAACAGCAAGCCAATATTTTCATACAGTTTCTGCTTTTTGTTTACCTACCTGAAGAACTTTTTTTGTAGTTTTTGACATCTCTGGCTAGTTTCAATTTGAGCTGAGCTTTTGCTTTTCTAACTGCTTTTGCTTTTCTATGTGACATTCCTGGATAAAACCTGGACATCAACCTCAAGTCAGCCTGGAGTACAAGCAGAAGGAACTGCAGCTCCATGTGTAGTCACACAATAGTGACACTATTGAAGTAACTGAGAGATGGTAGGACAGCTCACGTGGCTGTAGTGTAGTAAAGGATGGATACAAACTCCTCAGGAGAGACAGGCAGAGAAGATGCTGTGGTAGCCTCTGTGTGAAGGAGCAGCTTGGACTTACGCATCTGTTGTTGTGGGTGCAGAATGGGCTGGTTAAGAAGTTGTGGATCAGGATCAGAGAACAATAGAACAGAGAATTCAAATTAAGAGTCTGTTACACACCACTGAGTAAGGGTGAGGAAATGTGTGTTCTTCAAACAGCTCAAGGAAGTCTCTAATTCACAGACTGTAATTCTCATGGGACTTTAACCTTCCTGACATATGGTGAAAAGACAATATGGCAGAACTCAAGGTGTAAATATTTCAGAATATTTTAAAGAAATACATTATCAAAATTTTTTTCTTCTTTGCAACTTCCTTTTACTTGTTTAGTTTTAGTCTTCTTTTCTTTAGCTACAATAATCCTAATGCACTCTGTGTTCACCCAAATCATGCTTTTGACACCACTAGCAATGTTTGTTGTTTTCCTCTGGATTGTTTTTAATTTATACATGCTTTCTTTTGAAGTGTTGGGCTCCAATTAGTGAAGAGTGGATAAGAATTTTTGTGATTCGTTGATCACAGTTCATAGTCAGAGCATGCTCTATTCTGCTCTCTGAGGTGCTGGTGTGTCCAGTTATTCACCTTATTAGTCTATGAGGGTTATTTTAATTACTGTTCCACTTTAAAAATAAGGTTCCAGGGTTTAAATAACATTTTTAATGAAGACTCTTGTTTTGATTAGTTTTGGTTTTGGTTTCGGTTTTTTTGTCAGAATGGCTTAATTGTTGAATTCCAGGTAGATAGGCAAGGCTTTCATCTTTCTGTATATGGAATGAAGCACTTGTGGTAAGGCACAAATAAAAAGTCTCCAGGAGCTCTAGACAAATCTGGCCAAAATCCCAGAATAATATTGTGCTAATTTACTGCAATCTATAAATCTCCAGGCTGGCCAAAAATACAGTGCCAGATTCCAATTTTCTAACTATATAAAGTAAAAAGACAAAGTGCAAACATTTATAGGACTAATGTTGTGGTTTAACTCTTCATTTACTCCTATTTCATTTAGTACAAATACTGAAAAAGAAATATTTGGAAATTCAGTCCTCCTGCAGCTTTGAGCATCACGTAAAAATGCTGAGGCACTGTTTATTTCATGTCAAACTGAAAGCATAATGAAAATTACTTTTTATATTTTTGGTCATCTGAGCAGGATTAGAAAAAGCAGAGATTTATTAATAACAATAATGATCATAACTTCATAAACAAACTATTTTGGGAATTTTCTTCTCATTGGGAATGAAAGTTCAAAGGGCATTGTACACCAAGGATTTTATAAAGTGTTCAATTTCTGTCATTACTAGGAACACCAAAGACTGAGGTAAAATGTTACAATTATTAACAAATGCTAGCACGCCAGGAACCTGGGAAAATCAAATTAAGGTATCTGATACTCACTGAGCTAATGTTTGTCACTCATAAATGGTACAGCAAATAGATTAAGAGCTCTGCTTCACTGAAGGGAGAAAGCAAAATGAACAGCAGAAGAATGAATAGTTGCTCTGGATGCTCAAAGTATGACAGTTACTCTCTTCTCATCCCCTGATGATGCAACTGCTCGAATAGTCAGTTCTTCTCATGTAACATACAGTTATGCATCACTTATAGTACAGGATTAATAATTCCAGGGTGTTGTCATCTTCCTTGTTTAATTGCATAGCCTCATTTAAGATGCAGCTAAATCAGCAAAGTGACTTGTCAACTAGCTCTTCCTAGCTGTTTGTTCTTCCTAGCTGTTCCAAGCAGCCATGCTTGCTGTAGTTATTCTAGTACCTCTAGATGTATGGTTGCTCCATTATCCACATTTGCTGGTCACTGCATCTTTTCAAGTAAGCTTGAATTGTGTAAGAAAAACAAGTGTATATAACAAATATATATGTGTGTACTTAGAAAAATACCTACTATTTAAAAATACCTCTTAAAAGGGACTCTGATCCCTCCCCTTTCAAATTTATGAACTTGCTTTCTGAGTCTGTAAACTCTTGCCTTAAATTTAAATCAGTCCCTGCACGCCTCACACTCAGGCATAGTTTGATGTCTCTTTTGGGTACTATTTTTCATGTTATTACCACTATAACATTTCCTTTATTACAATCTTGAGTTGTGGTTTTTTTGTTGTAGGGTTGTTTGGGTTTTGTTTTTTTCCTAAAATGGAAAGGTACTTAACTATAATCAAAAACCAAAATATACATTCAACATATGGTAGACCTGTTCATGGTTCCTTTAACTTATTCTTCCTTCCGTTAACCATATACCAATAGAGCAAGATCCTCCCCTTTTGATTCTGTTTCATCATGTTTCTGCCTGGAAGAGTGACTGAATATTTCAGTCATGTATAGTTGACACTATTTTTATTTTTTTTTTTACAGCAATCTGTGTTTCATTTCACTTGCAAATGGCCTTATGATCATCAGATGAAAGATACTATAAATTACATATTTATGTGAAATATATGTGACATTACCTCATTACTATCATTCTGTTCTTTTTTACTTCTGTAGGGATAAATTAAAAGGCATTTCCTTCTCTGTGTTAAGGATAGTTCTACTAAATTAAACCCCAAAAAAGTCCCCCCCAAATTCCCTAACTGATGCAGCTGTTTACATACAATACTACACTTTGTCCATCAGCAAAAAAAGGAAAATACCTCAACAACCCCAGTGATTTTTACAATATTTTTCTTTATTTCAGTCCCAATAGTGATACATTTTTCTGTTCATTCAAAACGCCTTGGTAAACCAGATGTTCCTTTTCACATACATGTAATCATTTCCCACTATTATTTAAAGAATTGTAGTTATCAAAGAGGCCAGAGTGTACTTCATGGTTCTTGGGTTGAATATCAGATATTTCAGAATGACAACTTAACTCATCCATTTTATGTAAATACAGAAACTGCAGCTAAGACTAAACTTTTCTAGGCTTAGGACAGTTTTTGATGGCCTTTCCATGGTGAGCCCATTCATTCAAAAAGTCATAGAAGTGCAGGTGCCTAAGACCTTTGCAAGGAAGTTATTTCTATTCTTCACTATGAAAAATTCAGCTTCCTGCTGATTGCTTTTAGTTTTGACTCTTAACACACTTTGTATGATTGTTTATCAAACATATTTTAAATGATACATAAGCTACAAGAACATTAGCAAAATGCAGAGAACTGCAGCATACATACCAGTTAAAACCAGCTTATGGTGAATAACACAGATGTGTTGAGATGGGAAGGAGAGATAACGCAGGAAAACTCCTTTTTCTTTGCCTCACTGAATTGTCACAGTCTTTCTGATTTAATCTCCAAGAAACCTTTTCTGCTAGTACATAGGTACTGTAAAGCCTTGCTCTCTGTGTCCAATTGAAACCTCCTCCAGGTGAGTCAAATTCAGCTCTATGTACTGGACAGGTGGGTGGGGAGGAAGTCAACTTCTGTTGAGCAAATGGGTTGATTTAAATTGGAATTTATTGTGGACCAAATTAAGAGCCAGGGAAGCCAAGGCACAGTAATCATAGAATCGTAGAATTGTGTAGGTTGGAAGGGACCTTTAAGATCATCTAGTTCTCTGACAGACTGTGCAGAAACCATATTTAAGAATAAGGACAGGGATTAGAGTGATGTGGACGAAACAATTTAATAGTGCTAGATCAAAAGAAAAGATATGCATTTTAAATGCAGATAACTGGTGACAATACTTACTAAACTGCAAAGGCTATACAAAGCATAAAAGACAGGGAACTTGGATGGTGAAAAATAATATACTGCATTGCTAAAGGAGAAATCTTCCAACAAACTTAATGGTTCATGCTAACAGGCAAGAAAGAACCTAACAGGGGAAGTCGCAAGAATAAGGTTTCAAAGGATGCTGCTGCAATAGAGATATTATACTATAAGAAAGAAAATATTTTATCAGAGTTATTTTTGAAAGGGAAGACTTTATCTAGGAAGCCCGCTATCTGAATTTCCTTTTAGTATAAATATGAATTAATTTTGTATGTTGGATCCATATTTTTTTTTCCCATCCTACTTTTTACAGAGCTACTAAGATGACTGCAAAAGTGCACGTAAATCCAGGATGATATGCATCTGCCCATAAATCTGTCTTTCAGAACTGCAGTTTTCAGGCATTTTTTTTACCAAATTTTCTGCCTCTCATAACTCTGAAGGCATCAACAAGAAATGCAAAGACATTGCGTTAAGTATCATAACCTAACGTTGCTTTACAAACAGTATTTCTTCAACAACACAAGCTGATTGTTAGATATGATCTCTGATTTTGGTCAGTGAGTGAAATTATTTTACAGTTTTTCCAAGCTCTGTTTATTGGAAAAACTACAGTTTAATCTGGTTTTGCAGTACCTTCAACAGTCTGTGATAACAGACTGTGTTTATATGTCTTGTTTCTCCATTATGAATACTACCTTCTGCTCACCACTCTATAGATATATTGCTTGGCCTAAAGTTCATACATGCATTGAAGAGCCAGACAAAAAGGGTCCTGTATCCTCAAGTGCTAAGCATGACACTGCACGTTAATTCCATTTGCTTTGTGCTATTGCATATAGACTTAACGCTATCCTAATTTCAGTTATTTTTTGATTAAATTTGTTTGTGTCTCATGTCTACAGTGTTATATGCAAGTCTACCTGCCATTTTGAACAAGGATGCTATAATGATCTAGCTATTAGCCAAATAATTTCCTCTCAGACATTAATTCCAACACTGCATATTATCTGCTTTGTGCCAGCACCATGGAGATGATTTACAGACATTAATGATTCTGTAGCCCTCTAGTCCCAGAATAAATTAATGCATAATCTGCACGTTGTCAGCTCAGGAGTTGGCACGCTTGGTAGAGTCTGCTTCACTTCAGCCGTTTCCTGGCTAGGCTAGCACATAGAAAGTCCAAATGAGAGATTTTCTAAATGTGCACAAATAATTACAGTAAAAGCTCCCTTTTCTGTCATCCCTAGTATTTCACTCTCCCAGTCCTTCTAAAGATCAGTCTACCTTCCTAATTGTTGTACCATCATTTGCATAAAAGTCTGTAAGAGCCACATCAAGATGTTGCTAGTGAAGAGATTTGCCATGAGTGTTTAGATACATTATGAACAATAGCTTGAAACTTGTCAGCAGCTCCTGGAATGTTAACAGAACAAGTTTATTTCTGAAGGGTGTTCAGATACCCCTGTCAGATAATAGCTTTAAGATAGTGGATCAATATTACACACATTTACACACAAAAAAATTAAAAAGTAAAAGTAAAAAAGTAAAAATATAAGCAAACAAACTTGCTTATGTTAATGATGCTTGTCATATAACTTGCAAATTGAGGAAAAAAAATGGAATTCTAGAAGAAAAACATATTTTTTATTTTGAATTGTGTTCCCCCCCATCTATTTGTTTAGGGAGTTCTGAAGACAAACTGTTCATGTCTAAGTATAACATTCAGCATAGCTACCTCCAAAGATTTCATGTTGTTAAGCTAACATTTCAGCTTCATATGAAAATCTTAAGCAAACCAAAATAGCAAATGAAGATAAATGAACCGATTAAGTCACAGACACTTCTAGCAGGTAGGTAAACAGTCAACACATAATTTTCAAGGTCTCGTAACAGCCCCCCCAGAGGCTGCAAGTCTTGCTGCAATTTATTTTGTAACACTATAGAGTAAAAATTCAGAAAACAGTTCACAGTATTTAATGGGGACAAATATTTGACAAGCAAAGTAGAGCGTGCAAACTGAAGTCTTTTGTAGAATCTGGAAATAAGGAGTGCATAAAGACCATTTTGCAGAGCTGATAAGGAGGATGAGTAAGAAAGTCCATCTAAGACTGAAGTACAGGCTGCCCCAGACAAAGCAAGCAACTCAGGGCAGTCCTGTCTTAAGGCACAGGCGTGAGGCAACTATTTGCTAGTGCCTGAAAAGTTGATATGTGCTGTGTTTCAGGACTTGACTTCACTGACAGTGATTCCAGATTCACTGTCTATGATGGGGTGTTTTTCATACATGAAGTGAGTCTAACATTTTGTACATGCATGTGTATATGCATATTATTTCTTCTACTAAATATGCAGATAAACGCATAAAAATGAGAGTATTCTTACTGAGCTTCTATAAAAAAAGAAATGCTGTGGTTTCTGTGTAGATTGTCTTGACACCAAGTGTGTTAGATGGCTGGCTTCAATTCAGCTTCAGCAGATTTAGCAGGTTTTTTACAAGGTCATTCAGAATATTGTGTATTATATTGCTTCTTAAAATCTGGATTGCTTTCTATCTATATTATTTCATTTATTATGTATGTATATATCTATATATTTAAACTTTGTGCAACAGTAGAATTGGTGCAAGTCAACTTACAACACTACTTTGTCCTTCTGTGTAGGGTAGCTGCATGTATATTGTTTTCCTTTTCTTTATGAAATGTATCCTGTGTACTTCTCTGGCAATGTAAATGTGGTATTAAATGAAGAGTTGTACTTAAAAACGTAAATCAAGTTGTTGCTAGACAATTGGGAAGTCTTGCATTATTTGATCACCAGTTCCCTAGAGGATTCTATCCAGCACACTGGCAGGGTTTCCATGGAAACAACAACCCTATTAAAGCCTCCAAGAAGTCCCGTCTTTCTCTAGTTTCTCCTCCCACTTCTCTCCACTCTTTTTTAGCTAGTTTGTATTGTGCATAAGCATTTAATTTCAAATGGTGCAATAAATGGAATAATTTAATCCCCTCATTAAATGGAATATATTCCTTTCCATAATAAGCTCTGAAATTCTGTGGACCAACTGTTCTGTCCTTTTGCTGCTGTCCTAATTTTAGGCAGTTTTACATTAGGGGGAATATGGCTATTTGTTTACAAGTTAGCCATATTATTTGGGAGTTAAGAAGATTTAAGCTACATGTAAGACGCCTCAAATAATGTGAACAATTAAGCAGTGAATAGACTGCTTAGGAAGACTGTAGAATTGCTATTATTTGGTGGAGTTTTGGTGGAGTTTTGGTGGAGTTTCTTCTTTTTTTCCTTCAGAAATATATGAGATTAGTGGGGTGCTTTGTAATTTGTAACCCTTTTGAATTCCCTAATGGAAGCGTCTCCCCCTTTCTAGGATGTAGACTTACTTCTCTCAGTTATTGTCTTAAGAAGTAGAGCCACTGTTCCATGAACCAAAAATCAAAACATAATGATAAGTCATTTCTCATCTTCTTTGTTCTGTAGGGTTTGTTTGTCTGTTTTTAGTGAGCCAATGCCTTTCCAAAAATTTCAGATTCATGGTTCTGAGATTTAAGTTTATTGTGGACAGCTGATCTAAATGTTTATTAAATATTTTCAGTACAGTTTCCGCCTTATTCAGTACATTTAGAACTGTATTTGTAAATGTCGAGTCAGGTTAGGAATTAAGATCATAATAAGATACAAAGTTTAGACACCTTTCAATAAAAGATTTTTTAAAATTTGAAAATTTGTGGCAAATTAACTTCCCAGTGGGTAGATGTGAAAGTAGTTATTTCAAAGTCCTCATTACCACTATGCTCACTAGCCTTGGCAGATCCAGAATTTGCAAATAAATTTTTGCAAAATGAGAGAATGGACCCAAATTTATAAAAATGTAAAGATAAGTAAAGGGCTTATAAAATGTGCAAAAAAGTAATGTGTGCATTATTTCTTCATGGCATAGTATTACTGGAAAGCAGAATTAAGCTGTATGAAAACCAAAGGCTGACAGTTAAGGGGGAAAAGTGATCAGGACTGCTATTTTTCTGTCATACTTACTTTTTCTAGTGGCTTTAAAATAAAAATAAAAATAAATAATAAAATAAAATAAAATAAAATAAAATAAAATACCCCAAACCAACAAAGACGGAGTTCATTTCCATCACATGTGACTTAAATCAGCTTACTAACCTGTTTACTCCATCTCTGAATTTCCATAGTTCTTAGAGAGTTCTAACACTCAGAGTGTTGGGTTTTTTCTTGGACTGAAATGTTTACATTAAACATTTCTTCTGGGCTCTGAACTATGTGTATACAATTGAGATGTTGGCAACTGCAGAGAAATCATACTTGCAAAAAAATATTGTTTAGCCAAGAAAACAATTTAATGAAAGATTCATTCAACAAGATAGCAGTAAATACATTGTTAAATCTATCTTTGTAATGGAAATTAAGCTGTGTTATCTCAGAAATAGAAGCATCATATTCTATTACCAAAAAAATAAGAGTTTAAGAAAGCCTGCTTTTTTTTTTGCATGACTTTTTGCATTTCTCAAATGTGCCTTCTTCTCCTGATAATTCATTGTCACGTTATGTGATTAATTAATATAACCACCACATAATATTTTTAATTAATTTTATGATAGTTCTCAAAATGTTTAGAAATTAGGAAGCATGTTTAATGATCAAAGAGTTAAAAAGCTTCTTGCAAGATCAGAGGGCTGGAGCACCTCTCCTATGAGGACAGGTTGAGAGAGTTGATGCTGTTCAGCCTGGAGAAGAGAAGAACAGAAAGCTCCAGGAAGACCTTATAGCAGTCTTTCAGTATTTAAAGAGGGCTTACAGAAAAGGTGGAGAGGGACTCTTTATCAAGGAGTGTAGCAATAGGACAATGGGTAATGGTTTTAGACAGAAACAGTGTAGATTTAGATTAGCTATTAGGAAAAAATTCTTTACTGTGAGGGTGGTGAGGCACTGGAACACGTTGCCCAGAGAAGCTCTGGATGCCCTATCCCTGGAAGTGTTCAAGGCCAGGCAGATGTGGCTTTGAATAACCTGGTCTAGTGGCTAGTGTCCCTGCCCATGGCAGCAGGGTTGGAACTACGTGAACTTTAAGGTCCCTTCCAACTATAATCATTCTATGATTCTATGATTTAAGGGCACAAAGGAGAATAAATCACTTATGTTCTGTCTAGTGTTCACTGCTAAAATAGATGATAGAATCATGACATCATGTAGTTTGGAAGGGGCCTCTGGAGGTCTCTAGTCCAACCTTCTGCTCAAAGCACGGTCAGCTACAGGAAGTTGCTTGGGGCCTTGTCTAGTTGAGTTTTTAGTATCTCCAAGGATGAAGATTCCAGACTGTTTCTGGGCCTCTGTTCCAGTGTCTGACCTCACTTATGAAAAATTTATTTTTCCTGATATTGAAGCAGAATTTCCCACATTCCAGCATCTGTTCATTCTCTCTTGTCCTTTCACTGTGCACCTTTTAGAAGAAACTGGCTCCTTTTTCTCTGTACTTTCTCATTAGGTAGTTGATGACAACAGTAAGATCTCCCCCAAATCTTCTCCAATCTGAACAGACCCAGTTCTTTCAGCTTCTCCTCATGTTCATATGCCACAGACCCCAAATCACCTTGGCAGCCCTCTGCTTGACTCAGTTCAGTATACTTATGTCTTTCCTGTACTGGACTTTTCAATCAGATATAATGCACCTTAAAAGTGCCTATTTCTCATAAATGATTATGAAAAGAGCCTAAGGTGGCTAGCTCAAACATAGAGATCTACTGTGTATGTATATCAAAAGTTAGGTGAGATATCCAGTTCCACATGTTAAGTGGATTTTGCAAATGCAAAGAGAAAGAAACTGCTGGACTGCTAGACTATGAATAAGGAAAAGCATGAGAGAAGACAGGAGACAGTAGGCGAGAAGATTCTGAGAGATGGAACAGATAATTTTGACACTGTTAATGGAAAAAAACACCAGAACTCAAAGATGGGACAGAAGATAAAATAATACATAAAAACATGCAGTGCTTATAGGGTATTGTTAAAAGGACCAAAAGAGAAGGTCAAAGCTGAGGCACTGATGAGAGAATGGAAAAGGTGTACAAAAGGATATAAATATATACAACTGGAAAAGTAGCAACCACTACTTGTATGCTTCCTTGTATGTATAAGAATCTGGTTTGAAATTAAATCAAACTTTTGAATATGAACTATGTAAGTCTAGATTTTCTTCTCTCTTTTTTCGTTATCAAACAACAGATGAAAGGCTACTGCTTTTCATTTGCTACAACCATTGCAGTTTGTTCTGCCAAAAACGGTACATTCCTCTTTGCCGAATTCAGACAAAGATTTTCAGTGTGGCAAGAAGTAAAACATGAAAATTATCTTGTCCATAAACTAACAGACTGAATGGCAAGCAATCTAATTGCATCAGAGAAGCTTGTAAAGATTTGTTGATTACAACATAGTATGTACATATAAAGAAAGTAAAAAAATCCAGTAAGATAAACTTCATAAATCTGCTATATTTTAAATGAACAAATATTATATATTTTCTAGAAAAATCTAATAATAATCTCATACATTTTTCATATGTGTCCTTCAAATAACATTCATAAAGATGAAGCAAAAGTATGGAGTATATTATTTATATATAATATTATATAAATATAGGTAAGATTTATTTATAAAATATATAAGCATGTATTTATATAAAAACTATAATGGTGTCACTTTCTATATGTATCCATGAGCTCTTGATACTATTTTTGAGGTAATTCAGTTCACTCATATTTTTGAAGTGGTATGCTACAGGCTGAGAACTGCACTTTTGATTTTTCACAAGTTCTAATATTTTAAAAGCTTCATTTTTAATCACTCTGCAGAAGTATATGAAATTCCAGAATCAGAGAATGAGGTAGGAATAAAGTAGAACATGGTTCCAAAATAGTAGTCATGGAATCATAGCCATAGAATTGTTTTGATTGGAAGAGACCTTTAAGATCATCAAGTCCAAGCGTTAACCTAGCACTGCCATGTTACCTCTATACAATGTTCCTCACACTACATCTACGTGTCTTTTAAATACCTCCAGGGATGGCAACTCAACCCCTTCCCTGGGCAGCCTGTTCCAATGCTTGACAACCCCTTCAGTGAAGAAATTTTTCCTAATACCCAATCTAAACCTCCCCTGGTGGATCTTGAGGCCATTTCCTCTTGTCCTATCACTTGTTACTTGGGAGAAGAGAGTGACACCCACCTCACTACAACCTCCTTTCAGGTAGCTGTAGAGAGCAGTAAGGTCTTCCTTGAGCCGCCTTTTCTCCAGGCTAAACAACACAAGTTCCCCAAGAAAAATATAACCACTTGTAGAAACAGATTAGGTTTAGAATATGAGAAAATAAAGTATTTTCAACATTTAAAATATAAAGTAAGAAAAGTTCTATGCAGCCACAGCTCTAGTCTTCAAAAACAAGCAAACAAAAAAAAAAAAAGGTTCAAGTCCTTATTTTCTGTGGTGGTGGTTGGCTGTAACACAAAAAAGTAATAGAAATATCAAGCAGTAGAACTTAGAAATCTTGGCTTTCTGGTGCCTTCCCTTCTGTGGATTTTCAGTGCCTAATAGCATGATTGTATTCACACTTCAGTATTTTCTGCAACGGGAGCAGTAATTTATCCCTATCCAGCTGCCTGTTTTCATGAAAATCTTAGCAAGGCTTTTCAAAATGTGTCTTTACTTTAAAATTTGATTAGTTAGGCTATAGATTCAAAAGCTGCTGGAGTGGGAAGAAGCCAAGCTGAAATTCTTAGTGTTTGTATAATCAATTCAGCATTGAGTTTCAACAATACAGTCCTGGGCTTCTCTTGCATTTTGCTACACAAGTAATCGTATGCACTGTGTTCTCCTAACTTTAATGTTTAATTTATATGACAATAATTTATGCTGTTATTGAATAATTTAACTTTCAGGTAGTCTGTGTTGCAATGTAAGGAATGTGTTTTTCTTTGATTCTAACTGTTACACTGACATCATGATGAAAATAGCATGCTATGCATTTTACTACTGTATTATTGCATTGTGTGCGTTGAGAATTGTCACTTCATGCAAATATTCTGGCAGCCAATTAATTGTATGGCTTTTCTTAGCCAATTTATTTTTTGTTGTTTTTCTTTGCTGTTCCTGCACTGAAGTTGCCCAGACATATAACTGGAATTCGCATCGTGTCAGCATTGATATTATAACCTGATTCACTTTAGAATTCATCTTTTAAAATTCTTCTGATATGAAATTTAGCATGCTGACCTAGGCTTTTTTTTTCCTCGTACTTCTAAATACCTTTACTGAGTAAAAATCTTGCTTTCCTAAATCCTGTGTGATGCCATTGGTCCAGATGGAATTGCAAAATCCATCCATCATTATACATACCACCCCATCATCTTCATAAGCAGTATGATCTAGCAAGTATTGGATGAGAACTCTTTCAACTGAATATATAATTAAGTTCATGTGTATATATCAGGGAGTTAGAGTATGTTGTCATGGAGTATTTAGAAAACTGACAAATCAAACCAGTTTTAAACTTTAAAACTCAATTTTACTAAATCCACATATTAAAAGCACATTTTGTGCAAACAGTTAGTTAATACATATTATTAATTAACATAATTATTTACACAAAACTGTTAGTGTTGAAAACATATCTTTGCTAGTCATTCTCATGTAACGGTCAGGACATTAGTTTGTAGTTACTTGTACTTATCTTATCTTGCAACTTTTTTCACTTGGATGTCTCCTATGTGCTACTGCAAACATCTTTGGCCCTTTAGCGATCGTGTTGTTGGCATACTTCTCAAAAATGCTTGTGTATTTTGTCTTGCTGTGGCATCACAAAAATGCTTATGTACTACTGGTCATGCTGTTACATTGGGTTACACTGTTTCAGTGCACTTATATTGAGGTTCAAGGTAAACAAACATTAATTACATCCCAATTAATTAACTTTTAATTTACATGTGTCAGGCCTCTGTTCTAGCTACAGGAGTCAGATGGACAAAAATGAAAAAAAGGAATTCTAGCTCTCTCACTGACTTCCTATCTGCTGTGAAGTTGGTGATTGAGTTAAGAAGTCAATATTTATTGCCTTTTGATATTTATTTCATCCACCCACTTTAGTAGCATGATTTCATTGTAGTCTGATATTCCATTTTCAACATCCTACAAATAAACAGTGATGGATTATCACATATGATAGCAGGATAATGTAAATCCTGATTTTAATTACCTTTATCAGGTAAGAACTGTGGTAGCAACAATATATATTCGGCTTTCTGAATACCTTGAAAAGGTTTTAAACTTAGTAAGAAAAAGGATACTTCACAAAAATGTATAAAACAGAGTAGTTAGTGTCTTGTATTTTGAAACATATCCTTTCAATACCAGAAGTATTTTAGGACTGCAATTCAGTCTAAAACCAATGTGAGCTGGAGGTATGAAACTTCTTACCTTGTGTACTGTGTTCAGCTGTCATGGAGTTAATTGTACTCCTAACAGCCCCTACGGTGTCTGTTTTAGATTTGTGACCAAATCAGCACAGATAACAGATCAATGTTTTAGCTATTGCTGAACAGTGTTTACACAGCATCAAGGCCGCCTCCACTTCTCACTGCCCCTACCTCCCTGAGCAATTAGGCTGGGGATAGACAAGAGGCTGGGAGAAGACACAGCTGGGACAGCTTTGCCTCAGCTGACCAAAGAGCTATTCCACGCTATATAACGTCATGCTGAGCAATAAAACTACAGGGAGAGGGCTTCAAAGTAGCCATTGCTCAAGGACTGACTTGGCACTGGACGGTGAGTTGCATCACTTGATTTTTGCTTGTGTGGTTTTTTTTTTTTTCCTTTCCTACTGCCATCTTAACTTATTAAACTTATTAAACTTATCAAATCTTTTGACCCACAAACTTTCTCACTTCTGCCCTTCCAATCCTCTCCCCCATTCCACTGGGGGCAAGTGAGCAAGTGTGAGGGCTGACCTGCCAGCTGAGGTCAACGCACCACACCTGGCTAGGTCAGCGAAAGTTTGGTATCTATCTGATGTTTTTATTGAAGGAATCTGTAAAGTTCATTTTTACTTAATAGGTGCAAAATAAAGCCTGATATGTATATGGCCATCAATGCCAGAAGAATATGTATCATCAGCATGTGAAGCACATATACTATTCAAGGATGAATATGGCAATAAGGAATGAACATGGTAAAATAGAGGAGGTTTTTCAGAATTTAGAATTCCTTTCTGTGTTCTCTCAGGAAGGTGGTTTACTATAAGGTCTGTCATCAGGGACTTCAGACACATGCACTGAAATTTCCCAGGAAAAAATTCTGTAATGACTTTGGGCACATATTTTTAATGCTTTGGATTCCTATCATAAACAGAATGTCTCTGAAGATGCCATTGATACCTGTTGAGTAAATGATATGTGAAATAAGGAGAATGTATATTGTAGGCCTTAGTGGTTCTAAAGGAATGGCTCTTAAAAAGAATCATTATGTATAACTTTTTTGATTATGATGAAAGAAAAAAAATGTACAGATATGTACAGGAACATACGTGTGTGCATGTGTGTGCATTCACTGTGCAATTTGTTCTGGGGTGAATGGAATACCAAAAAATGTAACTTGCCAGAGCTTTAAACAACAGAGTCTTTTAAACAACAGTGGAGGAAAAGATGTGTCAGGGTAAACGTTTTATCTTACTCACACTGACGTACACTGTGATCACCACTCCAGAGAGGATGTCAGTGAAGCCCAGGGAAGGCGATTCTCGCTCCAGCTAGACTCAGTGCTCATCCTCATGTGCAGCATCTCGGCTTCAACACAGAGTGATTCCACCATGGGCACTTTGCTTCTATGTGATTTTGTACAGCTGTGTTCAAATATTCCATCATACCTCTATAGACAATGGTCTTTGTAGTGAATCAGATCAGTCAAATTCAGTTTTGAGTATCTCTAAGGATAGATAGAGATCCTACAATTTCCTTGGACAACCTGCTCGAGTGTTCAATCAATCTTACACTGGGAAAAAAAATTGTTATGTTTAAATTGTATTTATTCTGTCTCATCTGGTGCCAAATTTTCTCTTGTCTTTTCACTTGAGACCACTGAGAATAGCCTGGCTCCAGTTCTTCACTCCCCCATCAAGTATTTATGCACATTGATAAGAACCCCCTTGAATCTTCTCTACCCCGTGTTGAACAGTCCCAGCTCTCTCAGATTCTCCCCATACATTGGGCACTCCAGTCCCTTACTCATCTTTGTGGCCTTTTGCTGGACTCTCTCCTGTATGTCCATATCTCTCATACTGGGGAGCTGAGCCGAGTACTGGTCCCTAGCTGGACTTTATGCTGCTTCATGCACTTCAGCACCCTTTGAGCCCAGCTGTTCAGTCAGTTTTCAGTACACCTCACTGACTCTTTATCTATCCCATCCTTTATCAGTTTGTCTATGAGGTTGTTAGGGGAGACACTGAGAAAAGCTTTGCTAAAGTGAAGATAATACACACGGCTCTCCCCTCACCTACCGTGTCAGTAAAATCGCTAAAGATCACTATCTCATTGACTCAGTATTTTTCCTCACTTTAAAAAATCAAGACTGACTACTTCCAATAACCTTTTTGTCCTTCATGTTTCAAAATGGTTTCCAGAGGGTTGGTTCAGTTACTTTCCCAGTGATCAAGGTGAGACTGAACAGCCTATAGCTCCCTGAATCCCCCTTCTTGCTCTACTTAAAGATAGGAGTGACTGATACTTTCTTCCAGTCCTCAGAAACCTCCTCACTGTCACCACAACCTTTCAGAGATAATTGACAGTGGCATTGCAGTAACATTGTCCAGCTCATGAGTGCATCCCACTGCATCATGTAGACTTAGGTATGTCTGGTTTGTTTAAATGTTCCCTAGATTCATCCTCCACCACTGAGGTTAACTCTTGCTTGCTCCAGACTTTCTCACTGGTCTGGAATTCCTGAAGTCTTACTGAGGTAAAAAAGGCAATGAGTAGTTTGGCTTTTTCCATGCCCTTCATCACAAAGACCCTCTGCCCATTAGCAGAAGGCTCACTTTTCCCTAGTTCTCTTTTTGCTGCTGATATACCTGCAGAAAGTATAACACGTGTGTGTTTGGAATTCGTCATCAGTGCACTGTATCAAACCTGTGGATTGCTTGTGATCTCTGTGTTTTCCACATCTCATGGTGGTGCAAGTCCCTAAGCGGTCCAGGGCCTGCATATGTGAGGCTTCTTCCAGTTGTTTGAAGAAGGCCTCATCTACTTCTTCTTCCATCTCTCCCCCAACTTCCTACTTTAAAGCTGTCCTCACCATGTTGGCCAGCCTCTTGGCAAAGATATTTTTGCCTCATCTCTTGGATCCCATCTCTTCCAAGCACTTTTCAGTCCTCAGAGATGGTCCCATTGCCATAAAAGCTGAATGTCCACATCTGTCCACATCTGCTGTATAACCACTTGTTGATCAACAGGATCTCTTTACTCCCTCTCACAAAATTTCCCCTTATTGGTGGGACTGAGGAAAATAAGCACCAGAGCCCCTGCTCAGTCCTTGAACCTCACCCCAGGGTTGTGTAGCTGTGCTTGATGTTTTCCAGGTCTCCCCTCATAGTATCAGTGCCCACATGGATGAGCAGCAGTGTCCACAGGCTGGAAAAACCTCAGCAGTGTTTGTGATCTGAGTCCCTGACAAGCACCAAGCCTCCTTAGATGACAGGTTGGCAGGTGGAGGCCTCCATCCCCTGCAACAGGAAATGCTCCACTTCTGTCATTTGCCACTTCCTCCTGGTTCTGCTGCAGAGCTCAGGCTCAGCTGGCTCAAGTGCTTTGTTGGACTCAGGTCCCAGCCCCTCATCTGCTGTCAGGACACTGACCTACTCTGTAGCTGCAGAGCTGCAGGAGGAGCAGGAGCTGTCCTCCTGGTGTCAGAAATCACAAGCTTCCAGCCTTCACCATCACAGAGTCTCCATTTCCTGTGGTACTACACAGGTAACGGTAGCAGAAAAGTTAATGAGGTTTCTCTGCATTCATTAGGTGATTAGGACTATTATCTACCATTAAACCATTAATTAGATGAAAAATATTTTCTTGTCTGCATATACATTTTGTATTCCTTTCTGCCCACAAGGTTTTGAGTGTAACAATAAAATCGTCTGGTGGTAGGATGTGATATGAGTGACAGAGGCATTTGGATACAGGAAGGAGATATATTCAACTTCTACTTGAAAAACTTCTTTGTACATTCCTCAAGCAGAACTCTGAAACTCTTATTTCTAAATGCTTCTGTGGTGTAAAAATCTTTTCCTTCAAGTTCTGATTTTAGTTTTCCAAATTTGAATGTGTCTGTGAACTTTTCAAATGCAAGGAGATTTAATTTAAGTTTGATAAATTTTGGCAAACAAGATAACAGAGCTGCCAAAGCAGTTATCGTAAATTGGCTGAGAAAATGTCTTCAGAAGAGGTTAAGTCCTGTTCCTCTCTTCTGGTGAAGCAGTAGTCACAGATCACTTTCAGGAATGCTAAATTTTATGGTCTCTACAAAATTAAGCAACTACAGAAATCTTGACTCTGAAATCTTGAAAATTTTTTGTCATCCTTAGACATTTTGTGCTGGGATAAAAGGCATATTCCTTTAGATACATAACATTGCAGGAGTAAAGCTATCACAAATGTGCCACAGAAATTGTGCTTCCTGCTTTGCATGGTGCTCGCTAAGAATGCAGCCTATCGTTTAGCTGTTTTATGAGCCTGAGCATATGGAATTGGATGTTTTAGAAACATACAATTTTGGTGAACATTTGCATTTTTCTCCAGTTCATAAAAGGAAATTATTTTAAGTTACGTGCTCCTTATAATCCAGTTTTCATGAAGCCAGAATGTTCAAAGGACTAGACAAGGAAAATTATGACCGATTCATATCCCGCTAAGGTCCTATAGTGAATGAAATGTAGAAGGTTATGGTGGTGGTTTACATAAGACGAGATTGAGGTGGTCTCATTTCACAGTTTTTATAGCGAAGGTAAAAATGATTGAAGATGTATGCATCACAATCCTTTCTCCACTGGACAGTGCAAAACTTAAAGTTGATGGACTTGTTCGAAGGAAAAAATACAACTTTAAATATCAGGCCAAGAGAGTTGAAAATAAAACCCAGGGAAGTAGGTTTTTTTTCCCCTGATTTGCTCTAGATATTCCACTGCGTTATGTGCAGGGAAGTTTAAAAAATAGTAAGTTAATTCAGACAATAGATATTCTTTAGTTGTTGTTTTTTCCTACCTCTAAGCTATCACAGAAATGATAGCAGAACTTATTTTGGGACCCAAGGAGGTTATCAAAACCAACACAAATCAAGTCACATAGGAACAATTCAAAAGATTTAAGAGCTGTCAGGTGACAACTCTTACTTAAAGATAAAATGTGTCCATCATACAGTTTTGTCAAATATTTCAGTCTATTATATACTCAAGGATTTTTGAGAAAGGATAAATTTTTCTAACAGGTACCTGTCAACTTAAATGTAAATTGATTTTTTTAGGCATCAGTATAAATTCTGCAAAATTCTCCTCAAGTATTATTAATAAATGAATTTAAAACTGTAAAATTAATAACATGATGTACCTGATAATAAAATAGACATTAGTAATTTCCATGATACAAATCAAAAGAAACGTAAAAGTTTCTTAAAAAAAAGTTTTATTGAGATTTCAATTTTGATATCAGGTTACTATTTCATTAAAACACTAACAAAAATACCTATACTTTGTTGGGTATGATAAAAAAAAGTTATTCTCTTTGCCTAATCTGGATAACTTGGCAAATGTTTTCAAAATGGAATTCAGAAATTGAAATATTAGAATATTTGTTGAAATATATGGGATTTTTTTTTTTTTGGAAGCATAGCTTTTGAGATGGAAAGGAAGAAATGCAACTGCAGATGAGGCAATAACACATTCTGAAGCAGTCTTTAAAAGCAGAAGTGATTTGTAGTGAAGAAATTCGAGGAGGATGTTTAAGCGACATTCAAATCTCTGAAATTGTATGTTGACAGACCTCTCTGGGCAATCTGTTCCACTTCTTGATTGTTCTTACTGTGAAAAAGTTTCTCATTATATCCACTGTGAACCTCTCTTCAGGCCTATTGACTCTTGTTCTTCACACAACACTGAAAAAAACTTGCCTCTGTCATCTCATTAGCCTTCCTGTAGGCACTGGGGGCTGCCGTTAAGCCCCTCTGAAGCTGCTCCACCTGGAGTGAACCAGCCCTGTTCCCTCAGTCTCCTCAGTGCTCCAGTCCCAACAATCCTAGTGATCCTTTGCTGAATTCACTCCAGTGTATCCACATCTTAGAATTCTGTCTTTTTTTTGGGGGGATTTCCCCCTTCCAGCATGACTCTGAAACCCACATCCTTCTCTTCAACCTGCTCCCACTCCATAAATTTTTAACAGTTTCTTGGACTGAAACAAGCTCCTCAGAACTGGTGACATGGACAGTGGGATTGAGCACACCCTCAGCAAGTTTCCAAACACCCCCAAGCTGTGTGGGGCTGTTGACATGCTGGAGGGAAGGGACGCCAGCCAGAGGGATGTGGACAGGTTTGAGAGATGAGCATGTGCAGGCCTCATGAAGTCCAACAAAACCAGGTAGGATGGTTGTAAAAATCAACCATCACTAAACTCGCACTTTAACATAGTTTACTGAGAAATGAAAAAAAAAAAAAAAATAGTAGTAGTTCCTATACTTTTTCTAAAATCTCAAATAATATGTTGTGGGTCAACTCTTATGTTTGGAAAACTTGGTTTAAAGACAAGACAGATTTTAAAGACAAAATTACAATTCAAAGCCATAGTAAAAACCCTTGATGTTTGCAGTTATTAAAAATAATTAAAAAGTAAAATAATTTCTTTTCAAATTGATGAATTGAAATATTTACTATTACATCTTTTTTCCCTTTTCTGTGCCGGAACAATTAACTAAAGAAATTCCTGCTTTCCTCTGTATTCCATTTTTAATTAATTTACTCTTAAACCTTCTGTCCCTCAGCAGAAGGGGCAGTTAATATCAGGCTGAAACAGTTAATATCAGGCTTGAGAACTATGAGATCTGAATTAATATCCTAATGCAGAACTGCTAAGTTTTATTGTTTCACGAAGGAGTTGGAA
Organism: Xenus cinereus; assembly: GCA_025774025.1. NCBI lineage: Eukaryota > Metazoa > Chordata > Aves > Charadriiformes > Scolopacidae > Xenus > Xenus cinereus. The sequence goes on along the minus strand of JAOXJK010000012.1, from coordinate 143,770,183 downwards.
ACAGTTTGATAAGCAAGAAATCTTTTCTTTTTCATTTCTTCTGTTGTGCTTACACAAGGAAGACCTGTCCAAATATTTTCATTTAAATTACCTTGTTTTGTTTGTAAGCAATAAAAGCACCAGTCCCTCCCCAACATTCATTTTTTATGTGAGAAAAAGATGTATTTCATGCTCCTGCTGGAAAACAGTAGGAAAGGAACAGTTAGCTGATGTACAGACTAGTGGGTTATCTTACTTTGTTAAACATGATTGTGAGTTAATCCATCAAATTTCAAGTCTTAGTCTGTAAGAATAGAAAATGTAAAATAATGAGCCACATATGTACATTTTTAACTGAACAGCTTCTGATGTTTTACAAATATGTTGGTAAGAATTCAGCAGACTGCACACCTTTCATGGGTTTTTTTATAAAAAACAAACAAACAATTCACTTTATGTGCCAAGATTTTTCCAATGTTAACATTTTTTCTTTCTTCTTTATAGATAAAATATAACATGAGATCACTGTGCAGTGTTTACCAGAGAACAGTTACTTTACCTATCGGTAACCCTTCAGAAGAGCCCAACTCATCTAAGTCACATTCACATAATGATGCTTCCTTGCAGGAAAAACAGCCAACTGAGAATCTCTTTGAATTTTAGTTTATTGCCAGTTCACACAAACATTTAGTTACTGATTCAGGATTTGTGAAACAAAAGACGATGAAAACTTAAACATTTTAGGGAAAAGACCTTTCCTCCCCCTTTGCCTGAGTCAACTTCACTACCCCTCCCGGCCTCCATTCCCCTTGCTCCTGCCGCACCTCACCCTCAGCCCCGCCAGTGAGGTATGGCGCAGGGAGGTGTGTGAGGTACCAGGGCCTACCGGCTTCCCCTTTCCCTCATCCTAGTCTCCCAGTCTTAGCCTTTGTTTCGGCATGGGTTCCTCCAGGGGCCGCACTCCCTTCAGGACATCCCTTCTGTACAGTCTTTGGTGTGTCCTCACATTCATTTCTTCCTATGTTCCCCTTTGTGCTTCCTCTCATGCTGCCTCCTGTCCGCTCTGGTGGCTCCTCTGTGGCTGCCATTTTGTCAGGTGGTGGGTCAGCACCTGTAGTTGCACAGCCAGCTGGAACCGGCTGTGACCGGCCTGGGGCAGTTCATGGCCTCTCCTCACACAGGTCACTCCTGCAGCTCCCCTGCCAGTTTTACCCAGTACCGGGCTCCAGGTAGGCACAAGCAGTGTGGGTGTTGGTAGTGTTTTTATGACAGAAACATTTTTATGTTTCTGTCTCAAAAGAGTTAGGTTAGGAGGCAATTTGTTCCATTTAACTTCTGCTGGAGCATCATTTAAACTCCCAGGTTTCCTCACCTTTTTAGCTACAGATGCTATTATTTGATTTTTTTGCTGGCTGTCAAAGCTGTATAAATTTTACAGCTATACTGAGTATACAAGTGCTAAGCAAAGGGATTTCAGGATGTGAATCATGTCAATTTATAATCATCCTTGGGTTTATTTGGAATTTAAAATCTGTGAGTTTTACAAATTGCAACACAAAGCCATAGAAAATAAGACTTCCGTATGCCCTCAAGAAATGTTTTATGTCCATGTCCTCAAAAGCTGGATGAATTTTATGTGAGTTATTAATGGCAGATCTTCTGCAAAGCTGTCCTTAAAGATTTTCAGTTGATGGATGTTTTGCAATCATTTCATTTAAATTTCTGAAAGCTGTAAGGTAATTCTGTGGATAAATTACTGCAGGTTTGTAGAAAGAGCCAACATACAAATTTTTCTCAGAAATTATATATACATATCTGTATCATTCATTATATTAATTAATATACACATAATACTATATTATATATAACTTATAATATTTTTTCATTTTATATATATCTATTTCATTATATTTGGACTTTTTAGGTTATATCAGAATATTAAATGAAAATAAAATGTAATATGCATATACTGTTCTCTGTAATTTAAAGACCCGTTAATGTATTTTCTGACTTTGAATATTAGATTATTGAGACTAAGTTAAACTAGTTGGATAACTAGTTTTTATATAATGGGGCAAGACCACCATCACCAAAAGGCTTGCTAACCTAGTAAGGAGGTCTTTAAACTAGGTTTATTGAGGTTGGTGATCAAATCTTGCAGGTTTATTGGGGAAAGGGATGGGGGGAAGATACATGGTGCAGGGTGATGAAGGATTTTCTTGCACTCTTTTTGAGAAAGTGGGGTGACCTGGAACACACCTCAAGTGCCTATACACAAACACATGCAGCATGGGAAACTGGAGTCCTGCAACTGATGCATAAGGCTCTCCAAGAAAGGTGGGTAGGGAACAAAATGAGTAAGTGTTGTAGTTTGTGCAAAGAAGGAAACAGAGGGACCTCTGCTAGAAAATGGCGTTGCCTATTGAACATCTTACAGATATTTTTTTGTCTGTCTATTAATCTATTACTGTGTTCATTTGCAAATTTCATAGTCGGATTATTGTACTATAGACTTTAAAACTGAGTTTAACTTTTTAAGGGCCTTTCCACTTCAGCCCATATAGTTTCCTTTCTGTTGCTTTTCTGTGATACAGACAATGAAGAAACTTAGTGAGAAACACATTCTAAGTTGGTTTTATACGAAAGCAGTATAGGATGTGCAGAAAATGGCAAAGCTGGAGTGAATATAAGAGCATTGGATTAAACACTCGTCAAGTGTGACACTGGAAATTTATGAAAGTTGCTGATGGATAAACCAGCAAATTCAGACTTGTGGAAAATTAAGTTCAAAATGTGTTATGAAGCTGCTTCTCAATGCTGTGCTCTGTAAAAACAGCCTGAGTGTATAAACGTACAGACCTATAAAGGGGAAAATACTAAGCATAAAATGCTTGTGTAGTAGTAATATTCAAGTCAAGAAAATTCTAAGCTTCATAAAAAAAAAAAAAAAAGGTAACCAGTTCTATATAATTGTTATAGAAGTATTTTAAAACATCCATAATGAGTGAGTACTGAAAACATAGATACCCCTCCCTAAACAGTGATAAGTGAGGCTGGCATCTAGGTGAGATTTTAATTAATTTTTTATTTAGAGCTAACCTCTGACAAACTTTTAGAAGTAACAAAAAGAGACAAGGTCCTTGGGGGAGAAATGTTTGTATGACTTAAATTATAGCGAAGATAGTCTGCTGCCTTCTTAATAGACAATCATGTTTGCTTTTTCATGTGAAATTACTGCCTGGAGGACATAATCTCATTTTCTTTACCTTTGCTTTGAATATGAAGGTAATTGATTAAAATTCTTAGCTAGGAAACAATGGTAGACTTTTATAACAAAACATTATTTTTTTTTCTGTCAGAATCAAGATTACAGCTAAAGGGTTGTGGTTTGGGAAAAACATCCAAAAGTACAATCTGCATAATTAATTTACATTTTTATTCTACTTTATTGCATCAAATAATCATGAGCTGTTTCAGAAGGATGTAAAAGCAATACCTTTCATTTAGAAACATCTGAAAATACTTAGAACTATGATTTACTTTCCCCATAATTGTTTTACGCATGTAAGTAGTTAATTTATTTTTAATTTATGATAAATATGTGGTGATAGAGTAGAGAATGGCATTTTCAGGGTCCCTGTTTTCTTCAGTTGCCTATCAGAAATTTTAATGGTTAGATAACAACATTTAAGGCAACGATTGAACCTCAAATAAAATTCTGTAGATGGTTAGAGTTTGTGCAGACACATTTATGTGTGTGTGTTTGCTATGCAGAAACAGGTGAAGTAGTTTTTCACCACACTGCTGGCATCAGTAGTTAGTGTTATGTGTTTGCCTATATTAAATTCTTTTGAAGAGAACTGGAGTTTCTCTAAGAACTGATTGCTTTCTAATGTAAAGATCTTTCATGATCTTCAGATAGAAGATAGTTATCAATGTGTATATTTTAAAAAAATAATTACTATGACTGTAAAAAAATTAAAAGGGAGTGATAGGGTGTGATTCCTTTAGATTGCTCAGCTACTTTGTCTAGAATAATACTGTCTTAAATTTGAAAGGACAGCAGTATGTCTGGGGTTGTACCTGAACTACACTGTGAAGTGTATGCCATGAATTTCATGCAGTTTGCACAGCTAAGATCAAGGTATAAAGGGATTACTGCGGGTCCTCTTGATGGGTTTCTTCAAAAGTGTCTCACCTTGCTCAGAACTTTTATTGGCTATTGTAAATATCATTGTTTCAACTTGGAAAGTTGCTATGTTCTTTTTTTTCTCACATTGTTTTCAAGAGTAGATAACAGACATATTATTCTGTGATGAGTTGAGTTATGCACTTAAGTTTAACTGTTCGGTACACTATAAATATCTAGATAGATAAGATGACGCGATGCATTATGTGCCAGATTAACGGTTGATCTACCATGCAGTCTCATTGAATTCTCATGGAAATAAATGAATTTGCATGGTCTATAAATCACTGATAACATTGCCTGTCTTTGATCATCTGTCTTGAAAACTACAGTTCAATATTTATGTAACACTATTGTGAATATCACTGAAACCTACAAGAATA
>JAOXJK010000012.1:143746893-143759327 GCA_025774025.1 Xenus cinereus | reverse complement strand
AAATGTGCATTCGATTATTCTTGAATGTTTTTTATGTACTCAGTCATAAGCCTCAAACAATGATTTTTTTTTTTTTTATGCAAAAGCCTATGGCTATATTTAAATGATAGAATAAGTTTACTTTATATATGGAAATTCTCACAGTATCTGTTTACAAAACATAAACAATTACAATGCTAATATAATAATTGCTCATGTAGAGAAGCAGATTGAGAACACACTTTTTTTAGCTCGTCATTTATATTCCCTGAATTAGACTGATGTATTCAATTATGCAAAAGTACCCCCCCATATGTTAGCAAAAGTAGATTTAGAAGGCTTAATTAACAACAATTTGTTAATTAGATTTACAGTGGTAATATGTAATATTCTCTTAGACTATAGCTTGAGGTTTAGTTCAAGATACCTGGCATATTCATACAAAATAGTAAGACACCTAAGTACTTTATTATCAAAGATAAGTTTGAAATAATATATAATTACTCCTTTTAAAAAAAAACAACTTACCTCACGTCTATCTTACTCATAGTGTATTCTGGGATATTTAAAAATGTTTCCCATTTAATTTTCCTAAACTGTAAAGGAGGCTTAGAATTTTCCATACTTAATTCAAGTATTGTATTCAAGTTTTTATCTGAAATACCTAAAAATCTTTTGAGCCTTATAAGAGACTTCCCTCAAGATAGCCTGTTACCTTAAGACTCCCTTGCAGATTGTACGAATGAGAAAGAATAGGAACAGAAAAGTGGAGGTTGTTGTTTTGGTTTCCAAATCAGAATTTATTCCAAGTAACTAGTGATTTGTTTCTTATCAGTTTGGATCTGTCTTTGACAAGGGAACATTCCTGATGAATTTTTCAGTGGATACAATGTGTTTACATTCTTTTTTTTATATTGTGAATTTAATTTGTTTACTCTTCTCTATAGCACAGCTAAGGACAATTTAATGAGTACGCTTTATTCATTACAAACTTATGGCAATCATAATTTCCCTGTAAGAGTTTTGTGAAGACATTTCTCATTTAAAAAAAAAACCCAACAAAACTCTGACGGCTGGAAGCTCAAATAAAAGTATGAGAAAACATCTAGTCCTAAGTAAATAATACCAGTGTGCTTATTGACCAGTAGCTTTAAACACAGCGTTCTTGAACTTCACAGTAGACTCTCTTTTACATTTTGTAAGAAGATAATTGCACTTTAACTTCAAGGGTTGTAATATTGCAGTTTCTGGCTTTTGTTTCCTGAATCCAAGCTTACAAACTCTGTTAATCAAGTTTTAAAATATTAGTAGTATGTTTAGAAAGCAGTTAAGTAAATAATACACAGTGTTTTACAGAGAAACAATATGCTTAAATAAATATTTATGGAGAAAAAACTTTACGTTAAATAAACTAAAGGTAATTTACCTCTAAGTTAAATAAATTTCACAGAGAAAAAATCAGTTTTATAAAGTTTTGGTGATGATGTAGCATGGTATTGCAGTAGCATCTGAACATCATTAAGAATTTTGGACCAGTAAATGTTTATGTTTGGAGTTCAGTGTCTAATAGTGGCAACAGCAGTTGCTTAGGAAAAGAGTAAAAGACAAGAGGATGATATGGTGTGCTCTTCCCCCTTGCGTAGACTCCCAGTTTCTGTAGTTAGTGATTTAAGAACTTATTGAACCAATATTTGCCTTAAAATAATGTGTTAAATACCTTTAAATAGATCTTTCTTTTGTTAATTAGTCATTCTTCCAGGGTCATTCTTGAAGACTCTCTGGAGAGTACCAAATGAGATATTTTTAAATCCAAACATCCAAGCAGGCTGTATCAATGAGTTCCCTGTTATCCACTCAATCATGTATTCCTTAAAAAAAACCTTAATTTATATGTCAAACATAACTTTCCTCTACAGAAGCTGTATCATGCGTTTCTTGGATTCATCCATATATATTCTCTTCCCTTTTACCATTTTAATCAATTATTTAAAGTAATGAAACTTATCAGCCTGTGGCTTTCTCTTCACTTTGAAATAACTTAGCTCCTCACTTTCTTCTGAAGTCCTGGATACCTGATCATCATTGCTGCGTGAGGATCTGTTTTGCTCAAGATTCCCCTCTCCCTGAGACCAAATGAGATCTGGTTGTGGGATCACTGTGTCCTAGGTTCCACCTCAGTTGACAGCATGCCCAAATACGTTGGGCTCATCTTCATTATTCATAAGGTAGTCATTGATCACTATTCCAGAATGGCACTATGCATTTTGATGGCATCACACATTTTCATAAGCTTTTAGGCTTTATACCATGTTGTAAAAACATCACCATGGAGTTTTACAACAACAGCACATTACTTCAGACACTTTGAGCAGTAAGAACGGGAAAAAAAAAAAAATTATCTTAGAATAATGGAGAAGGGCCCAGTGGAAATTTTGTCCAAGTGCTACCAACCTGAAAGTTGCCCATTCACTCTAGATGAGCCCAGAATGCTTCTGTTACTGCCTATTTGTAACTCTGTTTTGGAGAAGCCAGGTAAATAATAGCCCAGACCTAGGCCATTTTACTAAAGAATACTTAAAAAGCATGATCGGTAGTAAAAACAAACAAATGCAAAAAAATCTGGAGTCTCTCACTCAGCAGTTTCTGGGAAAAATACAGATTGATAAATTAACAGGGAACACTTTCACTGTGCTTACTCCAGCAGAAGAGTGCACTTGTTTTGATGTAGTCATTTACTATTGTCTCAGGATGGCAATTTCTGGAGTAGTGAGGGAGACTGATTGCTCTTGTCTTGACTGAAACATCAGTGACTGAAATGGCAAATCTTGAGACTGAAACAGCCATATTTTATGCTGCATGAGTTGTACTGTACGGAAAAGGGTATTAGACATGAGGCAGAGGATAACATAAATCTCAAAACAAGGCAGGGGGAAAAAAAGCCAACCAACGAAAACTAAACGGCAACCAACCCACAAACCAAAAAACATCCCAAACCCAAAACATGTAATCGTTTCATTTGTCATTCCAGAGTAATTAAAGCTTCACACTTCCTTGACGTGTGTTCTGAGTGTCTGCCATGATCTGTGTTTACTTTATTCAGCAAAATAAATGACGTGCTGTGGGCGAACAGTAATTCCTGCACAGATAATCCCAAATCACTCTGGTTTCTAGATCCTGGAAGAAAACCATTAGTAGGTTTTGTACATTGGATAAACTGTATAAATTTATAATTCCATCTTTTATGTCTCAATCCATAACAGTTAAAATTATAATATTTTGAATACATGAATGGAAACCCTTTGAGTTCATGAATAAATCCTGACAAGATAAAACATTGCTTATATGGGGACTACAGACTATTCAGAACTTCAGATGCTGCTTGTCCATCTGTTTTGCCAGTGAAAATCACTTTAGGTGATTTAGGGTGCAAATTCACTTGTAAAATGAGCCAGTAACTGAAACAAACCATTAAGCATCCTATGAAACTGCTAAAGCAATTTCTTTATATTAAGGATCGACACAAAGTCAAACCAGCATCAGACCAATTGATAATAATTACATGCCATCCAATATGCAGGTGACCAGTCAGAACCCACAGCTTTCTGGTCATAACAGCCAGTAAAAAAGAAAATAAGCTGTTCTTGTATGCTTACTGTATGCTTATTTCTTCCGCATACAGTAAGTCACGCAAGTGAAAGAAAACACCAAAATGCAGCAATCTAGAGCTTCGAAAATGAGCCCTGAACAAACAACTTTTTTAACCCACCCTACCCTGAAGTTAAAAAAAGCCTACTCAAATAATTGTGTCAATTTCAAGAAATATTTTTGTCCCATAAACTTTCAAACTATTTTTAAGGTTAACGTTTTTACATGTTTCCAAATGAAATACAATGAATTTTCATTCTTTTGAAACCCTGAGGGTAAATTCATCTAAGTATATTTTAAAAATTTAAACATTTAAAGTTAAGTGCAGTTTCCCTGTGACCTAATTCCTGAACCACGTTTATATTCTGATACCCTATGTCAACATAGGTATAATAACATGAGAAATAATGCAGAAAAGAGAAAAAGGATGGAAACAGTATCTACAAGGAGAGAAATAAAATAAGCTAAAGCTTTTAAATCTTGAAAATAAATGAGAAAGGATATGAAGAATTCATAAAATTACGAATATTTGTTGTGGTTTAACCCCAGCCAGCAACTAGGACCACACAGCTGCTCACTCGCTCCCCCAGCTGGGATGTGGAAGAGAATCAGAAGAGTGAAAGTGAGAAAACTCATGGGTTGGGATAAGGACAGTTTAATAACTAAAGCAAAAACTGGACACATAAGCAAAGCAAAACAAGGAATTCATTTACTACTTCCCAATGACAGGCAGGTGTTGAGTCATCTCCAGGAAAGCACGGCTCCATCACACATAACAGTTACTTGGGAAGACAAACACCATAACTCTGAACGTCCCCCTCCTTTCCTTCTTTTTCCTCCAGCTTTATATACTGAGCATGATGTCGCGTGGTATGGAATATCCCTTTGGTCAGTTGGGGTTAGCTATCCCAATTGTGTCTCCTCCCAACTTCTTGTGCACCCCCAGCCTACTTGCTGGCGAGGCTGTATGAGGAGCAGAAAAGGCCTTGGCTGCTTTGCCTCAACCAAAACACCAGTATGCTAGCAACTCAGTTTCCCATCCCAAAATGCAAAACATAGCGCTATACCAGCTGCTAGTAAGAAAGTTAACTCTATCCCAACTGAAACCATGACATTATTATATATCAGGTAAACAAGGAATATTCATTATTTCTTACACTAAAATAAATATGGATGCTCAATGATTTATCAGGTAGAAGATTTAAAACTAAAGGTGGAATTTTTCTGCAGCATACATAATTAAGTTGTGGAAGTCATTGTCATGTAATGTTATAGATAGAAAAATTATAAATAGATTGAAAAATGGATCAGAAATTCATAAAAGGAAAATTTATCAAAGGTTATTAAACATAAAGGCCTGCTTGCAGGGCTCCACTCAAGAAGTCCACAGTCCATAAAATTGCTGGAAATTGTGAGAATGTATGAAGGGATAAATCTCATTCTGTATAATCAGTTTCTGACACTCCTGGTGAATTATCTGTTACTGCTTATTGTCAGAAATAAAATATTAGTTTCAGCGTATTTCTGTTCTAACACATCAGTTCATACATTCTTAGATACCATCAAGGATATGATAGGTATTTTACAGGGTATTATAATTCCAGTCAGTCAGTAAGGGATTTTTGCATAATTTATATAAACCAAATAAATAATCATAACTGAGATGTATCAGGAGTAATAGTTTTGTGTCTAAAAAATTTTGGGGGATGAAGTTTAGAACTTTTTGGTTTATGCTATAAAAATATTCTGCCTTCGTTTAAGGCTTGTGATAAGAAAACCTAAAGCTGCCAAGTCATTATTCAAGACCTCGGCAAATACAGAAGCTAATATTTCATCTGGCACTATCTAATGTTTAATCATAATCAATGTTAAGATGTGAGCAGTATTTTTAACATAATTTTTGTCTGGTTTCATTTTCCAGTCATTTAGTAATTTTTATTGGACTTTTCTTCCCTCTACTAAAAGGCTTATTAATGAAGATATTTATATATCTTGATTAAGCAAAGTCCTGGTGTTCTTTCTTGACAGAGTAGACTTTTTGGAACTTTCTGTGTAAGATCCCGTAAGTGAGTTGCTGGATCCTTCACATCCCTTGATCAGCCTTTTCTGTACCCAAACCTGCAGCATTGGATTGGTATACTTGAGTCAGCAGAAAAACTACCTACCACACAGTACATATTCTCTCATCCTTGAAGCATATAACACAGGTTCTGACATCTTTCACATGGATATATTGCACTGCTGCACAACTTGTTTTCCCCATTATTTTTTATGTCAGAGGATAAACTTTTCCCATCATCTCTATTTGCTGAGCAAGAACATACTGGTCTGCATGTCCTAAGTGAAGTTAAGGGTAAAGTGAAGGACTGTTGCAATGAGGCTTAATTTCTGTTTAGAAGCTGACACCATGTCTTTAAAAACTAAAAAAGCACAACCAACCTTGAACTAAAGCTTCCATCATTTTAACAAAACTTCCCAATTTTGTATAACTTACAGAATTTGAGATTCAATCCCAAAATGCAGGCATCTTTTCATGTTTGTGTTTTACTTTTTGGGGGTATGTGTGTTTCGGTTGTTTTCTTTTTTTTTTCTAGAGAGTTTATTATAGTAAAGAGGAATTTCCTGAAAAAGATGGAATTAAGGAAGTGCTACAGTGTTGAGTGCAATAAAAAGCAGAGTTCAGCTCCTGTGGGAGAGAAATGAGAGATGATTATGGCAGCAGCAAAGGCTAACAGTCCTTAGAGTCTTATTTTTTCATTCAGTTTTGAATTATAAATGCCTCTGCTACCAACACCTTCCACAATCCTGTTAATAGATTTAAGCTAAGTAGCTGAAAGTTATGTTTATATCAAAAAATTTTGCTAAACAGTAAACTATAGCTTTGCTAAATGTTCTGGAAATTATTTTTATTACTGTAGTCTATGCGTTAGGCATTTATAGCCATACATTGGAATGTTGCCATTCCATTTGCTTTTGGTGACTTTGGACACAGAGTCCCCAAAACTGTGAAGTAGAGGAGCAAATTGTACTATTCTGCTCTTGAAAGATTCAATACACAGAAATAAAGCTTAAATCCCCAAACTTGTGATTTCAATGATGTGTTGCTCTTTAAAAACTAATGCAACTCGAATTAAAGCCTGATCTATTTGGCATGACTACTCCTTTTTACCTTTTGCAAAGCTTGTTGCTGAGGCAGGGAAAAGGTAAAAATTAACCTGGTGGTTGCAATTTACCTAGTTCAGTTTGCACAGTGGAGTCCATAGTACTTTGCAACATATCCTATGTTTCTTGTCTCCAATTTTGCTTTAGCTGTATCCTGAAATATGGGACAGAGATTTAAATTTTAGTGGCTCATAATTCATGACAGGAGTATCTGTCATGGTATTCAGACTGAAAACCAGTTGATGAAAACCAACTGGTTCGTTCAAGAGAACACGTATACGTATTTTCTGTTAAAAAAGGTGTAGGAACAAACACTCTCAACTGAAGTCTGCGACTAACCTTAAAACAAACCATTTAGGAGTAAGATGCCATTGGTATCTGCCAGTTGGGAGAATATTATGGCAGCCAGCTTAAAATCTGTTACTTTTTATGGTATTGCATCAAATAGACAAAAAAAGGAGGTAGAGGTACTGTATCAAATATCTGGTATATGTATTTATTTACATTAAGTCAATCTGTACTGTTCAGTCTCCATAAGTCATTTCATGTTGCATCTTAGATGGCTAATTCTAGGCCTGGTAGCGTTACATATTTTTGCTATTTTGGATAGTGGAATAAGAATTATGCATTAATATAATTAATGACAGTGAACTGTGGGAGGTTTCAGGCTCTTTAGAGGATAGAAGTATACTTTAAAATGATGCTGATAAATTAAAATGAATATGCATATATCATCAATGAGAAATGAGATTATATTCAGGCAAATACAAAATGCTGTAGACTAAATGAAGACTAAGGTGTGAATATAAAATACGGAGTAAATACCCAGACAAAGCAATAATAGCCAGCATGGACATCAGGAAAACACAAAAAGAAAATAGACATAACAAACATTAGTGAACAGTGTGTCCTTGTGTGCACTATTCACACAATTTTGTGTGTGTGTATGTGCATGTTCTGTGTGCGCAAACGCAAATTCTCATTATAGAATTTGCCCTGCATTTATGCAGGCACACAACCTTCATAAGTTGCAGATAGGGTTAATCAGATGCGGAAAAGTGTTGAATTCCTACGTAGCTGAAAAACATTGCAAATTGAAGTTCATTTGCAAATGAAAATTATATTTGATATTTATGCAGCCTTTAAAACTGCATTAGCAGTTACACAAATCTTTTCATGTTTCCTAACCAGGTATTTTCCCAGTATATATTACTAAAAAAAAAGAAAAAAGAATTGAAACAATCTTATATCATTAGTTGGTGGGGTTGCTCAGCAAACCCAGCATTAGTTCCTTGTGTCATGCTAGGATAGGTGTTAAAGGTTAGGACTAAAGTGCACTGGCACAGCTGTGGAGCCTAAGCTTTCTTTCACCTACCCATGCTTATGTGCTCTGGTTATCTTCCTAGTCATTACATTCTTGGGCAATATGTTAAAGCTCAGTGTTAATTTATAAGAAGTGAATTAGTGATCTGAATATTTGCCAACTTTCCAACTCAGATATATCAGAACAGCAAAATCTCTCAGAGTGCTCAGATAACATTGTCATAATTACCACTGATATCACTGAAATATCACAATCATATAAGAAGTTAATAGATACTGAAGTCCTATACAAGATATCTTAAAGCTAATATAATTAGCTTTTTTCTGCATAATTTGCATTATATTACTTTCCAGTCAAATGTCATGCACAAAGGTAAAATTCTTTTGGTGAAATGGAACTGAAATTTTATTTGATAAAGTAAATAAAAATTATTATTCTAAGGAATGTTTACTTACAATCTGCCTAAGTCTGGAAAATCTGCACAAATGTCTTTTACCCTGATGCTAGGGTATCAGATATTTCATTCTAACAACACAGAGTATTGGTAAATCTTCTACTTTCTTTTTGCTCTCTAGCAAAGCTTTTATATTAATTAGTCAATATATTAAACTCTTAATTTTATTATAAATAAATATTTTAATAAAAATTTTCTTTGTGTCCTATATAGATGACAGAATTCTTTAGCAGGCCTACTTTGCTCACAGTTTTTTGAGAAGATGGGGAGGCAAAAAGTTGAGAATTAAGAATAAATTGTATTTGTTTATATCACAATGAAAAAGTTACATTTACATTTTAAGACATGAAGATTTATTTTAAATATTTATATTTTTAATGACTGTAAATTGAAGACTTGAATCCAGAGTGTTTTATAAATAACACAGATGGTCTAGTAAAATCAATTTGAAATATTCTCAATTACTAATCACCTTCTGTTATTTTAAATAGTATCATTTATCCACAATTGAAAATATACTATGAGAGTTTATAGTAGTCAGGAGAATCTTATACATTCTTAGTTTATAATTTCTTCTTGTATTGTTTTTTAGACATCTATTGCTCTTTAAATCTTCACTATGGCCTCTGTTAACAGGGAGTGTGATAACTTCTGTTGGACAAATTAAACTACAAATGTTGAACTCAGAGGCAAGGTTCCAAAGCATGGAGAGGTTAAAATGCTGTGACATGGATCACTATTTCACAGTCTGATTTACTGGAAACAGCAGGTGTCCAGCAGTCAGGCCCATGCAATGGTGGCCCTGAAGCATATGCTTATGTCATAAACAAGTCATTCTGCTTCTTTCTGAATAAGAGGGATATATTTATTGAGTTAATACATCATATTACATCATTAGTTATTTTCACTTTTGTATCTGGTACTCCTTTGTTTCATGTCTTATATTATTTTATTCCTAATGTAGATTTATATCACACAGACACACACCCAGGAGAAAAAAAAAGAAAAAAGAAGAAGGAGAATTTTTACAGAAAGATTGTAGACTTGCTGTCGAACCTTTCAGGGGCAGTGTTAGGAAGGCCAAGGCCCACATGGAGTTGAATCTGGCCAGAGACATAAAGGGCAGTAAGTAGGCTCTTCTACAAGCACATAATCAGCAAAATTAAGACTAGGGAAAACATCAGCCCGCAGCTGAATGAGGCAGAGGACCTGCTGACAAATAACATGGAAAAGGATGAGGTACTAAATGTTTTCTTTGCCTCATTTTTTGCCATCAAGATCAACTTTTAGGAATCCCAGGCCCTTAAGATCAGTGAGAGTCTGCAGTAAGGATTTACCCTCAGTGGAGAATGACCAGGTTAGGGACCGTTTAAGCAAACTGGACACACATAAACCCATGGGGCCTGATGGATTGCACCCACAGGTGCTAAGGGAACTGGCTGATACAGTTACAAAACCACTCCCTATTACCTTTGAAACGCCATGGTGACCTTTCTGGTACCTGAAGTCTAGAAGTGAGAAAACGTCACTCCTATCTTCAAGAAGGGCAAGAATGAAGATCCAGGGAACTACCAGCCAGTTAGTGTCAACTTAGTCCCTCCCAGGGAAGGTAATAGAGAAAATCCTCCTGGAAATAATTTCCAGGCACACAGATGACAAGAAAGTGAATGGAAATAGTTATCATGGATTTAGAAAGTGGACATCATTGCCTTCTACAATTAAGTGACTGGGACAGCAGTTCATGTTGTTTGGCTTAACTCTAGTAAAGCTTTTGACACAATCTCCCATGACACAACACCCATAGAGAAGCTGACAATGTACGGATTAGATAAGTGGAAAGTGGCAATTGAGAGATCACTTACCGATTACCTTCACAAGCAATCCAGACTTCACCTGGGGAAGATTAATTTATAGCAAATTAAAAATAGAATAGTAGAAACAAAGACAAAAAAACCCCAAAACAAACCACTTTCCACCCACTCACCCTCTTCCCAGGCTCAACTTCTTGCCTTCGTTATTCTCTGCCTCTCCTTCCTCCTAACAGCCTGTCCACGGGCTGCAGGGTAAACATGCTCCAGCACATGTACTCCATGGGCCACAGTTCCTGTTAGGGGACCTTGCTTCAGCATGGCAGCAGAATAGCTGGAGCACCTCCTTCCCCACCTCCTTCTGTGACCTTGGTATTCACAAGATTGTTTCTCGCTTTTTTGGTTTTGGTTTTGTTTTTTTTTCTTATCACTCCTCAGTGCCTGTGCAGCATTTTTCCCTTTCTTAAGTAGATTTTCACAGAGGTGACACCAGCTTGCCTGATGGGTTCAGACGTATCCTGTGGTGGGTTCATCGTGGAGCTGACTCGAACTAAATGTGTCTGGCACAGGGCAGTCCCTGATCTCTTCTTGCAGAGGCCACTCCTGCAACTCTCTGCGGCAAAGAAATAACATTTTCTAAGATTTTTTTCTTAGGAGCTGCCAATCTATGAAACAAGAAAAACACACACAACTCCCAAAACAAAACACAGTTTCAATTACTAAATCTCACCTAGTCATACAAACACAAACAGATTATGTATTCTTTAGCTCTGGAGGTTTTATTATGATGAACCATCAAGCTGGGGATTAGTGTCTAAAATCTTGTAAAGTCTCAAAATAATTTCTTTCAAAATGAGGCATTTTGCGTGGGTGCTGATAATACTTGTCCGTTTTTTCCCTTTTTAACTCTTATCTAATAGTACTAAATGTGAGCTGTCCTAACCTTATTACTCATTTCAAAGATTTGGTCCTTGTTTTTAAAGGCTTTCTGTTGGTTATATCTCTGTGGAGTTACAATAACGGATGGGTATGATATCCACATCTTAATTTTATCATAACAACTTTAAAGTCCTCCATACAAAAGATACAAGAAAGGTTCCCATGATTGCAGCTGGAGAACATTTAAATATGAATATTACAATTAAGGCAAGAGAAATATGATCAAGTAACAGAAAAACAACAAATTCGTAGCGTTGTTTAAATGAGATAATTTATCATAGAAAAATAGGGCAGCTTTAATGATTAGAGCAGTTTAATTGAGATATTTGAACTAGATTTCTATCTGGGAGTAGCAGGAGCAAGGAGGGGACAACTGGGAGCCAAGGGTGACCCCAGGCAGGCTGTGCACTCACTGATGATGTCCAGTCCTGTAGGGGCTGAACACAGGGGCCAGGGACTTAGATAACAGAGTCAATTGACTACTACTAACATACTGAGTGATGAATCAGGGCCAGGGTCCCTCCAGGAGCCCAGTCAAAAGGAGATGGCCAAGGATAGAGCTGGGTTTGGCTTCAGCTGAGCTGCAATGGGGCTCCTGGGCCCAAGCACAGAGGGTCATGAGGGTTCCCAGGCAGGGCTAGTCAGGTCCAGGAGGGTGCTCTTAGGGCCCTGGCAATTTCCAGTTTTGTCTTCGATTTTTGTGGTGGAGAACATATCGTCTTTTTATAATTGGATGATTTTTTTTTTTGTATGAAATAAATGATGGTAGAGTTTCTTGACGTTTGTCAAGCACTGTAAGATTAAAGTTCTATAAAATTATTGAGTAAGAAATTTATTAGCCTACAAATATATTGCAGAAGTCAGGAAGGCCACTACAGATAAATGTAAGCAATTTTAAAATGTAAATCTCTTAGATGATAAATTCCATAGAGCTAGAAGGATATCAGATGTTTGAGATAATAGAAGAAAGTTATTGCACAAAATGTAACTGAGCAAAACATTAATTTTCAAAAAAATAAGGTGGAAACTAACTGAGTTGAATGATTTTGTGAGTAATCTGGATGGATTCCTTGACAGCCATTATATTTAAATTATGCAATAGGAGTAGCCTTTTCTGACAGAT
>JAOXJK010000012.1:143710764-143735937 GCA_025774025.1 Xenus cinereus | reverse complement strand
GAATATATTAAACAGCACGGGTCCAAGTATTGACCCCTGGGGGACTCCACTGGTTACAGGCTTCCAACTTGAACCTGAATCATAACTCAAGGTTAAGAACATAGTCTCCAAGTAAAAAAAAAAATCTCTAGATAAATCTTTAATTGAAATTTTTGAAACCCATAGAATAGATAACATGAGTTTTCTTGGTTGTGGTTTGCAAAGCTATCACACATACTATTCAATGTATCATTTTTATTCAAAAAGATTACTAAGGGAAAGAATGAATGAAAGCTCCAATATTAGTTTTATACAAGACAAGATTGTTCCATTTGAACTATTTATTGATGCTTCCAGTTTATTTTATTGGTCTTAGTCACCTCCCTCCCCAGCCCTCAAACCCAAGTGTTATAGAAATTGGGGAAGGGAGATTTGTACAGAAGCTTACTCCAGGGTTTATCTCAAATCATAAAATGATACAGAAATCTTTCCCTTTGAAGAAGCTAAGAATGCAGTTAGTGAGTAAGAAGCTATCACATATTAAAGAGAATTATGCTTTAAATTAAAATAATGTGTTCATATATATATGAATAATATTTAGGGAGGAATATATATATGAATAATGTTCAAGGAGGAATAATCCCATACACCAATACAAGTTAGGGGGTGATCTGCTGGAAAGCAGTTCTGTAGAGAGAGACCTGGGAGTCCTGGTGGACCACAAGTTGATCATGAGGCAGCAATGTGCCCTTGTAGCCAAGAAGGCCAATGGTCTCCTGGGGTGCATTAAAAAGAGTGTGGCCACCAGGTCGAGGGAGGTCATTCTCCCCTCTACTCTGCCCTGGTGAGGCCCCATCTGGAGTATTGTGTCTAGTTCTAGGCTCCTCAGTTCAAGGACAGGGAACTACTGGAGAGAGTCCAGCGGAGGGCTACAAAGATGATCAAGGGGATGAAGGGCTGAGACACCTGGGTCTGTTTAGCTTGGAGAAGAGAAGACTAAGAGAGGAACTCATCAATGCTTATAAATAGCTAAAGCGCGGATGTCAAGAGGATGGGGTCAAACTCTTCTCATTGGTGCCTGGTGACAGGACAAGGGGCAATGGACACAAGCTGGAACACAGGAAGTTCCATCTCAACATGAGGAAAACCTTCTTTACTTAGAGGGTGAGAGAGCACTAGAACAGGCTTCCCAGAGAGGCTGTGGAGTCTCCTTCTCTGGAGATATTCCAAACCCACCAGGATGTGTTCCTGTCTCGACCGCTCTAGGTGAAGTTGCTTGGTCAGGGGGGTTGGACTAGATGATCTCCGAAGGCCCCTTCCAACCCCTACAATTCTGTGATTCTGTGATATATTAGAGGAGGAGCTGCTATGAAATGAGGCATGCATCTTCCCTGGGTTTCTTGTCATAAGCAGAAATTGAATCTCGCTTCTGCATCTAGAAAAACCCATTAATTTTCACAGCCTGAGATGACCAGCTCCAAGCTTATTATCTCCAAGTCAGGACTGAGATCAAATTTAGGTCTAGGCACTGTATGAGGACAATGAAGCAAAGAACAAAAGTTGGTCTCCAAAGACTTGCAATTACTTTCTTGAATTTACTGTAAATTTGCATTACTATTTTAGCTAGCTATTCTATTGCATACTGTTATGACAATTCTAAACCCTGAAACAAGCATTAAGCTACAAAATTGTTCTTGGAAGTGGTTTGAACTTCAGATGGGCAAATGCTGTTGTGAACAAGGGTATACACTGACAGTTATGCAAAGAATAGAAGGACACCACTGTTCTGTCTGGTTGAAGCTTTGCTCTATTACTGGTGATAGTCTAAACACTTAATGTAATAAGTTTACTTTCAGAAATACTTTTTAAAGAAACTGATATGTCTAATGAGAATATGTGGACACAATATGAAGTGGAATAGAGTCAAAATGTTTTATTTAGATGGTGAAATATTTTGTTTTGATTTAATTTTCTTAGTGTTGTATGTATCACTTATATTTGCTAAAATGCTCATATTCATCTAACTTTACTACAAAGATTTTTATAATACAGATGAAAAGAGCCACTTAACACTAAAATAAAAGTGAAGTCCTATTTCAGCACAGAGCACTGTATAAAATGCACTGTATAAAAAAGGAATTTAAAATTATCAAATTTGTTTTTACTTGAAACAGAAAAAAAATGCCTTTTTAAAGAAAACTCAAAGCAAAAGTTTCTAGTTGAATAAAGGCAGGTAGGCAAGGACTGTGCATTTCAAAAGATGATGTGCAGCCATTCAGTGGGTAATGCTTATTTGATTTTAGTTGTAAAAGCCAGAGCCCTGAACATGCAGGTTTTTTCTTACAATTTTCTTTTAGTTGCTGGTCAGCTAGGTGATTGAAGTTGCTTTCCCTCTATGTGTGTGAGTTTGTCTGTAAAATGAAGATAACAATATTGATAATGGCATTATTGCATTTTGCAAAACCACTTCAAAGGTTGGATGAAAAGTCCTTTGTAAAAGCAAGGAACTTCTGAAGCAGAATCCACTCATTCTCTCACTTGTGGAGGGCCTGAATAGCTTTATGACCTGTTTCATTATAGACTTTTCCTTTTCCTTTTCCTTTTCCTTTTCCTTTTCCTTTTCCTTTTCCTTTTCCTTTTCTTTCTTTTTCTCTTTCAAAATAGAAGAGGAATCTGCAATGTCTGAATATAAAATGGTGTACTTGTTGATTAGTATTTTATTTTAACTACGGGAAGAGCTCTCTTTAGAAATAAATGGAAGGACGTAGATAAGTATGTTGACATCCTGGAGATGTGGCTTGTCTGTCTGCTTTTGGTGAGAAATACATCTTGGCTTGATGGAAGGATTGCTTATCTAAAGCTTATGCACTTTCTTTCTAACTATAACTTCTCATCTAATAAAAAAAGAAATACCTCTAATTCAGACCTGCCTAATGAGCAAGTCAGGATGAAAGACTACAGTAATTGGAGTACCGTCCTGATGTTAAAAAACAAATAAGCAAACAAACAACAAAACTCCAGAAAATGAACAAAAAAATCCAGATAATTTTGTATACTGGGTCTAGCGGTTTGGAGCTAATTTTCTTCATAGAAGCCCATATGGTACTGTGGTTTGGATTTGTGGCCAAAGCAGAGTTGATAACGCACCGGTGTTCTGGCTATTGCTGATGAGTGCTTGTACAGCATCAGGGTTTTCTTCCCCCCTGCTGTGTCCCCACAGTGAGGAAGGCAGGGATAGACAAGAGGCTGGGAAGGGACAAAACCTGAACAGCTGACTCAAATTGATTGATAAATAACAATTCTCACAGAGGGCATGTCAATGAATGTGTGTTTGAAAAAAAAAAAGTTTTCTATACAAAACCTTTATCAAAGATTTATTAAAATCTACTGATCTTCAGCCCTGATCACTTTTTAATCTTTTAATAATGATTTTTATTTGTTTGTTTTAATTTAGGCTCTCTGGAATGAATATACCTCCTCCAGTTATCAGCAACAAAAACTGGCTCAGACTGCATTTTGTAACAGACAGCAATCACCGATATCGTGGATTTAGTGCTCACTACCAAGGTACATTTAAAGAAATATATTTTTTTGTTGTGGTTGTTTCAGTTAAGAAAAAAAAAAGAAGTGGCTGAAGTTGTGTAGAAAAAGGGAAGGGCCGTTTTAAAAAAATCCTCATAAAGGCACAGTTTTTATTTTCATAAATGATAAATTCAGCTGTGCAACCTGTTATATCAAACTACAGTATGTTAGAGTATGGATAGTGTATTATCTGGTGTGTTTAAATACAGTTGTAAGAAAGTTAAAGCAGATATCTACTTCAGTTTATCCCGTGTAAGTACTTAGCTTTTAAAATGGTCCTAATATTCTGAAAGATATTGTGTAACAGATACAGAAAGAATGTTTTTATCATTAAAATATGTATTTGCTTCTATGGTTGTATAAGTCTTGTTTGTAAAACAGTGAGTAAGTGTCTATATACTAATGTAGCATTTAATCATTATTATCTCTTACTACCTATTTCTGAATGCATTGTGCTATTAAGGGTTTAATTAACCTGTAAGATTCTTATCCACTGTTTTTATGAACAAGCATTATTTTGAGTAAGAGTGAAACCATATCAACATTTGGAACAAGGTTGTTAAAATGAAGAAGCGCTAATGTAAACTAAGCTTCATTAGTATATGGTAATACTGTCTGCTTTTTCACAAGCATTACTGTAAATATTTTTCAATATCTGTAGTGTATTAATGGATCTTCAGGGAACAGTAATCCTTTTTGTGCTTTTGTGCTTTTCCATTTCTCTGATAAAAAAAACATGGCATTTCAAATTAGATTTATGTCAGGAATTTCTTTTACAGTTCTCTATAGGAAATTTAACATAGGAAGAGATCAGCAGAATCTGATGAAAGTAATTGACTAATGCAAAACATGCAACTAACAAAAGACTAAGACTAATTTATTTATGTAATTGAACTTTTATAATAGAAAGCTTTTTAGAACTCTGTGTTACTGCCTCAGATAACATATTCTATAAAAGAACAGAGGAAATTTGATTCATATTTCAGCAAATATTCTATATCTCTATTTAGACTTCCCAAGTTCATAGATGTTCTGGAATGTGTATTCTGAATGAATTTAGGTAAAAGGAGCCTTCCTACTGTAGTTCCAGGGCTGCTATAACTGTCGACGAAAGGCACTGGCTCATTTTTTGCATGGTATCCTTCATACCAAATACGATAAACCACACTTTTTACTAGGGAATCATCAGCTTATGGGACCGTTAAAAGACTTTATTAGATCCTACCCCACGATTGAGAAACCATGTGATAACTATTTTTGTGGTTTCTGCGAAGTAATTTGAATTGTTGAGATGTTAATTTTTTAACTACTGAGAAAAAAAAACAAACTGTGTCCACACATATTTGCTTTCCTGCCAAAAGTGTGAGGTATTAGGTAATGGAAGAGAGGAGAATTTTGTTTAGTTTCAACATGTGTTTTCCATAAGTCATATAAACATGTGATTTGGTAGGTGTGGGATATTTGAATATGTTGTGCATCTTCTATTTCTCTTTACCACCTAAGTTTGTAGTGATTACATTATGCTTTTTTTACTATTATTTTGGTTTGATCATCTAATTTTCAATGGTATATTGCTGTATGTATATTAAAGCGTACTCTGCATTAAGTTGTGAAATGGTGCGGTAGTCCACCGTGCTTAAAATGAAGAAAATATCTTCTACAACGGTTTGAAAAAATTTGCAGGCAGTAAATAATTTCAGCATGAAAAAGCATTCAATGTGCATACACACCCAGACACGATCATGAAAAATTAACCTTGATTGTAGAAAATGGAAAAATGCATTGTCAAGTAATAGTGAGGAGTGGCGTCTGGGTTGATGGTAGGATAAAGGAGAGAGTGTGAGGAAATTAAATAATCCTATTAAAAATCTTTCATATGTTTAGAAAAAAATAAAAATGTATACCACAAAACATTTCAGTTTGTTAAGAACTGAAACCTTTTTTTTTTAATTACAGACAACTTTAAGCCTTTCTGTTAAGCCCATTTTCAAACTAATTTTACTGGTCTGCTGACATGAGTTGCCACAAAAGCTGCCAGATAACTGATAAAAATTAAACAAAAGTATTCTGAAGAGCCATCTAGTACAGATACATGTGCCTGTTTTTCTTTTCAGGAGTTATTTCTGCATCACTTTGAGAGGGTGTCAATCCTTTTAATAGCCTATATTATCGCTGTACTACACTGTACTAACTGTTGTGAAAACCCACTCTTTCCCCTGCGTAATTAACATAGATATTAGTGTAACTTCTTGCTGACTTCCATCCTTGAAACTTAATTTTTCCTGCGTAGTACTACTATAACCAGAATTAGTAATATCTTACCACTTCACCTACTTTAACTTTCTTTATTCTACTGTTGAATCTTCTGAAGGACCCAGACTCCAAATTCTGAACTTCATAACAATTCTTACTCCATCACTACCTGGCACTTCAGTACTCTTTTCACGTAATCACTCCCTTGGCTTGCTGGTTTTGTTTGCACAACTGCACATTTTGTACTAGTATATTTGGGTGGTGGTTTGATCCTGAGTAGCAGTGAAGCATCCCCACAGCTGCTCTCTCATTCCACCCCCACAGCAGAACAGGGTGGAAAACAGGAAGAACAAGAGTGAGAAAGCTTGTGGGTTGAAATGAAGAAAGAGAAAATCACTCATCGACTACTATCCTGGGCAAACCAGTCTTAATTTAAAACATTTAATTACTGATTTGAGTGCTGGGAAACAAAGACAAATATTTAAACAATTAGGGAAACCATTCCTCTTTCTGTTTGCAGGCTTAACTTCATTCCATTTACCTTTCTTTCTCCTTTGTCTACACCACCACGGATTATACTTTGTCTCTTTGGTGATGTGACAGGCAGTGCAGGAGGTTCAGGTCAAAATGTAGGAGTTTCTTTCTGCTACTCTTCATGTCTCACTCTTTTCTTCTGCCGTTCCTTTCCTCTTACTCATTTCCTCAGCTCTGACGTGGGTTGCCCATGGGCTGCAGTCTCTTTGGGGAAGAACCAGCTTCAGTGTGGTTTATCCATGGGCTCCAGTCCCCTTAAGGGTGTTACTAGTTCTGTAATGGAGCACCCCTGCTCTGGCCTTTTCCTTATCTCTCAGCGTTTACTGCCTTTTCTTAAATATATTTTCACAGAGACACCACAAATTCTGCTGATGAGCTCAGTTGTGTCCTGTGGTGGGTCCACTGCAAAGTCAGCTGGAACCAACTGTGACCAGCATGGGGCAGCTCCTGACCCCTTGTCACAGAGGTCACATGTGAAGCTTCCCTTTGGCCCCCTGGTACCATAACCCCGATGTTTATACCAATTAGAATCTAAAAAAGTACTTGTTAGTTGTGTTATTAAAATAAAACAAAATAAGTTTTGTGGCCACTTTTTAGGCAGGATATGAAATAACTAAATCTTATTCCCTTCTGTTCTCTTAAATGTATGAATTTATTTTTTTAAGATTCTTTTTCACAAGGCAGCCTCACATGGCCTAGCTTCAGTGTAATGTCTGAAGCTACTGTCACCTAGACATTTGCAAAGAAGACTTAAAATGCAAAGTCTTAAAATGTAGCTGCATATGAAAAAAATCCCAAAATACTCAACAGAAAAAACTAGGGTATTATATAATCTTTCATAAACATAGTTTTAATTTCATTAATTATCATATTTTGCCTAATTTTCTCTTTAAGGCTTCAGTTTTGCAAACAGCTGTGAAAATGTTTAAATTGGCTTATGCAGAACAAACGAAATTTACTGAGGTACATGCAACTGTGGAAAACTCAGCTTCATATCAGTACATTGTCATGCAGGTTATGTGTATTCATTTCTTTTAATAGGCATTTTAATTCATGAAAGGCATTGAATTATATAATATTTGAAAGATGCTGGTAAATTATAATTAATGATATATTATAATTAGGAATATATGTTAATTAGAAGAGAATCAAAATATTTCCCTACCCAGGTTGTGGTGTTATAACCGAGACACGCTTATTCTTGCTTGTTTGATCAGTCTTGCTTCAGCACTTCTTTCTATTCACTAAGAGTTCTTTGTCTTGATGGTTTTTTGTCGTCACTACTTTGCTAAAACTCCTTTTGAATTAAAAACTGCTGGCTGAAGTAGAACCAAAGCTCCTTCAGATCTTCCTGAAGCTGCTACTTCAGTGTTTCTTGGCACTGGTAATCCTCCTTTGCTGTTTCTAAAATTAGTTGTGCTTTTTTTCTCCATCCATTTGCAGTTCCTGTAAAAGTTCCTTTTGGTTGCCGCTTTCTGTTGGCCACTCTTGGCACTCCATCACTTATGAATGAACCCATAATATTATCTAAGTGGACAGAAGGGATTAAGCTAGCTTCACAGCTTCCAATCTTACAGGGTGGCATACACAAACACCAATATTCTTTAGATCAAGCATACCTGTACTCTAAAATCACGTTTGGAAAAGAGGTTTTCATTTTCTGATAGTTAAACACCAATTTAAGAATCTGTAACTTTGCTATCTTTTGAGATCCAGCATCCTCTCTCCCTTGTGCTCTCCCTCGTCACTTAAAGCTCTGGAAGGTTTCAGTAGTAGCCCTGTACTTGTTATTTATTTCACTTGTGAAATCCATTTCTTAACTTCTTTTACTTCATTCCCTCTTCCCTTTACCTCTGTTTAAGCCATCTGCAAACTACTGCTTCTAATATGAAAAAAATTGTATCAAATGTCGATTAAATGCACAATCACATCTGCCTTCCATTAAGAATCTTTGCTTATATGAAAATACATATGAAGAGTTGAAATATATCCATAAACTTTCCAGAATCAAATAAAATTTAGCTGTCATACTCATGTTGAAAAGCATACAAATGGTTACTCTGCTTAGTGCTTGACAGCCAACTATGTAGACCTGAAATTGGATAAACTGCAGCACTTTCAATGTGTGATGCGATATGGAGAAAACTGACACTGAAAAGTTTTCTCTTCCTCAGCTTGATTTTTCATTGTTCTTTTATTTTTCTTTCTGTCATTTTGTATATGAATAGAAATGTATCTTCATTCAGAAATGATTTATAGAGTTAGACTTTTCTTAGATTTTTTGTTGGCTTTGCTTTGAGAGAGAATTTGAAGCAATTTGTAAGCAGGTAAAGAGCAAAAGGAAGTAGTACTAATCTGCCTCAGAACATCATGGCAAGAGTTGCCAGAAGGGGAAAAGTGTCTTTAATGCTTTTTTTCAGAACATCTAACAATTTAAACTAAATTTGTCATTCATTCCTCATCTCAAAAGCTATTGCAATGAACAGTACACAGTACTAGTGCTGGAAGACTCAGCAGTCTTAACAAAGTCTTAGGTGAGATTCAGCTCCAAGACACCAAAATGCAGATGTCTCTGTATTGTAGCCTATAGGTTTAGACACCTATAGGTATCTAAATACCCATTAAAGTTGGGGAGCTGTAGGACACAGTTCAGCTCTACATGAATATACGGGCACTGATGTATGAAATCACCTAGGACATCCAGGACATTTTTATGGCAGTGGCAGGAGTGCAGAGGCTCTTCTGGCAGACAAATCAAGGTGTTGCAAAGCAGTATGTTATGATCCAACACAATTGCACCAACCCAAACTATGCAGGGGCAACTGAATCTTCCCCACACCTCACTAATCCTGTCAGTGCAGGTTACAGAGTGATTCGGCTGACCAGATGGTAGGGGTTGGGTAGAGGTGCTCTAGAGCAAATGAGACATCTGCATGGCATTGGCAAATTACAATCTACAGGACACCATGCCATTCTGGCACAGAAACTAGAAGACAGGGAAGAACACCTAAAATGCCAACAAACAGCATATAGGCAGCTATTATGTCCTGTCCAAGGTGTGTATTTTCTGATTAAATAAAACACTACATTCCACTGAGTGCACTGACTAGATTTCCATTTATTATAATAATTTATATACCTAGTGCAACTATAGGCGCACAGATGTAAGCGTCTTAAGCTCAGGTTGAATCTCACATAATGTGACTACTTATTGAAATGGCTTTTTACTACCAGCAAGCTCATGGGCGTGAGATTCCTGGGGAAAAAATTAAGGTGCTGCATCAGTTGTGTCACGTCTGTAGAAGTCTGCTACTTAAATAAAGGTTGTGCTTGCTTCTGATTAGGACAGTATAAATAAGTTGTTGGTTGCATTGGTAATTTATTTGACAGATGACAGATTTTTATTTTTTTTTAAGACAGATACTTAGTTCTTAGAATTGTAAATCTGTGACTTTTCAGACCCTGAACTCCTATTGTCAAAACAGCCCAAATGGCTACCTGATTTTGCAATGGATGGAGGAAAAAGGAACCCTCTCTTCACAGAACAACAGGAAATTACTAGAGTTTCTCAGCAGATTTTTTTTCTTTATTTGCCTCCAGGCATAACAAGAACTTCAATTGCATACATTGTCACACAAGTAAATTTTTTAGCAGATTGTCATACTTATGGGTCTTTTAGCTGTGCTTCATCTTATACTGAACTATACTTTCTGAATAGACGATTTTTCACCTTTGCACTCTTGAGATGCCTTTTATTCACAACTATACACCCACACGATGTCAGCGCACAGAATGACATCGATTTTGCTGTAGTCAAGTCAGAGAGGAGAAGAATTGCTGCATTTTGTTGACCCTCCCGCACTTTGAAGTAATTATTTTTAGAATTCTCCCAATCATAGGTTTTGATAACACCACTGTTGAAACTTAGTTAAGTTAGTTCTGATACTGTACACAGATCCAGAAAGATCTGTTTCTAAAATTTTAATTCACTTTTTTCTACTTGAAATAATATCATCATTCATTAAAAAAGTCAATAGTTAAATATGAAAACATGGTAGTCTGAGTTAAGGTTTAAATTGATGGATTGTAATTTACTTCTGAAATAAGTGTTAAGTGATGTAGAACAGCTGCCCTCCCATTTTTTAGTGATTTAATAGATAGGTCTTCTTCATTTCATACTTGTTCTAAAGAAGAACCTCTAATGTTTAAGTGTGTTCAAACATTTTAATATATTTCTGTTTCATTTACTATTCTACACACTTATGTTCATTGTTTACAAAAGAGCAAATGACAATTTTTTTATGTACTACTAACCGTAAGTAATTCCACATCTTCTGTAGAAGAAGAGATGATCTAAATTTCAAGTTAAGTAATACTTAGAAATAAAGTATTTTCCTTATTTAGGTCAGGTTTTTTTGGAAGTTCAGGAATTTATAAATTGAAATGAAAACCAACATTTCAAACAACGGTAAAAAAACCAGGAAATTAGTATATCCAAACTGTAAAATCCATAGGTAATATGGACAGTCCTGGTTTAAGGAAAAGAAAACAAATATTTAAGAATCAGTGTGGTTTTAATTATCCTATTCACATGCATTTGAATATAAAAATATTTTAATATATACAATATACAATTATATTTATAGTTATATATAATTATACCTACATATATGTATGCATGTATATATATAGAGAGAGGGAGAGAGAATCCTTTAAGGAAACCAACTAAAATTCAAGAAAAATTAACTACTAACATAAATATTCTTTGGCAGTGGAACTCTTCCAATAATAGTACATAAACTGTAGATTTTATAGGACCTTCAAAATACTTCATTTTTTGGGAAGGTCAAAACTTTAATACATTAACCTGTTTATCTGTATGCTCCATGATCACCAAACAGCGTAATATATTGCACTGATGAGCTGTTCATGTCAAGATGATAAAACAGCTGAGGAAAAAACCTGGGATAAAACACTTGTTTACGTTCAGAATGTTTAGTGGTATTGAGATAAAATGTTGGAACACCGTTTTCTCTTTGAAAAATGTTGACATTCAAATGCTCCCATAATATACTTGGGCTTTTTCATTAAGGGGCACGTTTTCTGCAGCAAAAATTATTTCATCATAATAAAAAGTGATAAGCCATTCCAGTTAGTTTTTGAATAGTTTTGACCATTATAAAGCTTACTGGACACCGAAGAAAATTAACCTGCAGTGGTCTAACTTTGTAAAACAGATTTTAAGTGTTAAAATGAATACTATCAGTGACATCAAATGTATTAGAATCATTTCTGCAGGATGATTTACTCCCATTTCTTGGAGGGAAGTTTCTCCTTATATCAGCTTGGAACTTCTATTGTTTCAACTTGTACCCTTTCCTCTTGTCCTCTCACCTCATACGTGTTGGAAGGTTCCTTTTAGGCTCCCCCTTGAAGCTCTCTTCTCTGGGCTGAACAAGTCCAGCTTCCTCAGCCTCTCCTCACAGGGCAAGTGCTCCAGTCCCAACCACCTTGGGGACCATCTGTCAAAATCACTGCAGTTTATAATTTTCTTCCCAGGGGCCCTTCCTTTCAGTGAGCCTTAAACTGGACACGGAACTAACAAATGCTAAATAGAGGTGAGGATAATCCCTTCCATCAGTGTATCAACGATGCTTCTGTTAATACAGTTTGGGATGCTTTTCCCCAGGATGCACTGCTGGCTCAGATTCATCTTGCTGTCCACCGGAACCCACAGGGCCTTTTCAGCAGAAACACTCCCCAATCAGTCAGACCCCAGCCATTCTTGTTGCCAGGGGTTGAATTTGTCCTTGTTTATTTTCATAAGATTCCTGTTGGTTCTTTCTTCCACCCTGCAAGCCTGCTTTCAAACATATAGTCAATTCCCCCCAGTTTGGTGTTACCTACAGACCTAAAGAGAACCACTCCATAGCCTCCTCCTCTTGATCATTTCTGTTGTCAGTAATATCAGCAAGTTCTTATGTTCTAAGGTAGTCAGCATATTAAAAGCATTAGTCCTCAGGTTCATACTTGGAGTGCTTAAGAAAGCACTACTTAGTGCTTTTTAAACTAAACGTAAAGAGTAGAGAACAAAACAGAAAACATACTGCTGTATAAATCTACCCCTGCCTTGATTCCTATTGTTGCTCTGGCCTTTCTGCATTTCAGAAGAATATAGCAAAGTTCAAGAAGCTTCAGACAAAAATAGCAAAGATTATCAAACACATGGATTAGTTTCTGATTGAAAAGTGATTTACTAGTGTAGGACCCTGCTACTTGGAAAATAAATAGAGCTGTGGGAGGGGGGGAGATACACAGATTAGAAAGTCATGAATCACAGGGATAGTAGAGAAAATAGTTATTATGTCTGTTTTGGATGCCAAAGCTGAGGTGCATACTGATGAAGTAACTTGCCCAAAGTCACCCAAAAGTAGTAGCAGGAGTAGGGAACTGGGTCTTTTGAAAAGTAGGTAACAATAACCCTTCCACTTTTCACCAAGCTGGCAGAATTGCTTAGGTGATGCTGATTTAGTTTATAGTATTGCCTTGGTGCAATTTGGGCACTAGGACGTGTACAAATACTTGTGAAGAGAATCCCTGAATTGAAGGTCATACATTCAAATTAAATAAAGCTGACACAAATATAAAAGGGAACAGGCATATTGACTCTCTGAAAGTAAAACAAACTGCTGGTTTTTCTACTCTCCTTCACCTGTTACTCTTTTCCTTTGTCTTCTCACGTAGTAAATTTGGGATTAAAGGCAATACATTTTAATTCCTAATATATATGTCTAGTGTATAAGTGTAACATATAGGCAAATAGTGTATGTAGGTTTATAACTGGAGATATAAGAAGAAAGGAATTCTGTTCATTTCTATACAGGCTGGTGTTAGGTAGTTTGTCTTTTCATGCAAGAGATATAAAAGCCACATGTTTAAATAATAATATTCCCCTGG
The DNA here is from genome assembly GCA_025774025.1 of Xenus cinereus. Taxonomy (NCBI): domain Eukaryota; kingdom Metazoa; phylum Chordata; class Aves; order Charadriiformes; family Scolopacidae; genus Xenus; species Xenus cinereus. Next base: position 143,722,632 of record JAOXJK010000012.1, on the reverse strand, counting down.
AAAAGTTCTAAAATCTGTATCTGTTAAATGAAGTAATGATCAAAAAAATTACAGTTGTGGTCTTGAAGGAAATTTCAGTTTTAAGAAATTGACCTGCTGCTGTTTTTTGAAGCCATTTGTGCACACTGTTTTGACAATAAGGGTAAACGAGTCTGTAGTAGTTAAGAATCATTCAGCTTCCCAGTGACCCTAATGGGAATTTATGAATATTAACCAACATGGAAGAAATTAATCCTTTTACTTCTTGTGCAGGCTATCACAATGTTGTTTTTTGAGGGTTTAATTGACATTTAAGTAACCCATGGTCTTTGTACAGAGGCAAAATACTCCTTTTTGTATTCATCTTTGTAATCATCTTGTGTTAGATTTAGTGTGGTGTGTTTTGGCCTTTTTTGAAAATTATTTTTAATTCTTATTTCCTGAGGAAATGAATGTACTCAATACTTGCTGAAAATTCTAAATCACTGCTATGCAGTAACTTTTTCTTAGACATGAAAGAAGTTACTTTGGAACTCTGTAAAATCTTTCAGAAGCTCCTGCCTCTACAAAGATGATCATAATGCCATTTAACTTATGTGAAGTAAATACCTATCAATGACGGTAAAACTATTCACAGTTTTGACAGAAGCCAAATCCTAAGTAGAAACAACCAGAACCTAATGAGAGACACAGATAACATGATATCCTGTAAGCATCAAATAGAACTTCAGTTTAAAGAATGAATATTTCAATATTTTTCAAGACCCATTCAGAAGGTTTCTGATGTCTTTCATAGTTTCATTTCTGATAAGAGAAAGATTTGTAATCGATATTTTTTCCCCCCAAAGCAACCCAACAAAACTTCCTGGCAGTCAGAAATGCTCACATAATTCCAGGAAAGACATGTTTCATACAAATTGGTTTCCATCAAGATAAGTTTACTTAATTATTCTCAAATCATAGCACTATGTGAGTTAATTTTTACAGGAGAAGATATGAAACTTGTTTTAGAGATGCCTTTTATATTTTTCTGGTATTAATCCCAGTAATATTTAAGTGATAGTTATTTCAACTTGTTACCCACCAAGGACCTTGAATTCTAAGAAATTATATATACTGCAAGGATTATTAAATTCCTGTGTAGAAAAAATAAAATCTTCTGCAGGTAAAAACACAGAGAAACTGTCCTTTTTTATATTTAGGAGTTTATTTTTCCTCAGAGATATTAAGAATGGAACATTACTCATATAAAAGGCATAAAAATAAATTAACAGAAATAAATAAAATTACAAACAGAAAAAAAACGAGCTTAGTGACGATCACAGCATCCCCAATAAAATTCTATACCCCAGAAACCCATGAATTATTGCATAAGCTATTCATGTGGATTTGGAAATTGGTGCCTTTTGCACAAGAGAAGGTTTATAGAATATTCATATTCTGGTATTTATGATGGCGCAAAGAGCATCTAAATTCTGTATAGTGCATCCTGCTTTCTATTATTTTTTATTGTGTCAGTGGTGAACCTTAGAATCCTGTAAATTGAGTCTATTGACTTCTGTTTCATGTATTTTCTTAGATTGTCCTTTTCCTATCTCAGTAATATCAGTGGGATTCAGAGAGGAAAGCACATGGAACTACCTCATGTTCGCTACAGTATCTTCTTGTCAGGTGTCTGATCCTGGCATTAGTATCAGTATGCTGGAACATTATATTTTTATTTTGATTTTGAGGTGTCTTCATTTGAAAAGTATCATGACTGGTAGAATGAATTAGAAAAAAATTTATTCTTTATATGCAGTATTCTTACATAATCTTTCTCTTTAAAAGAAAAAAAATAAATTCAGAAGCATCCTAAATTCAGTGCAGCATCAGCCTTTAATTTGTAGTTTTCCAGACTAACAAAAATATATGAACAATTCTGCACAACGTCTTTAAGTCTTTTTCTACTTCCACTGTTTGAAATAATTGTTATATGGAAAGCATCCCACAGTATCTTATGACACATTAAAATGAACATCTGCGGTAGGGAGCTTGGACTAGTTGCCGCATTTCAGCCCTGATTCTATGGGCTGTTACTTACGCTTTTTTTCATTTAAACAGAGTAAACCTTTTTACTGTAAATGTGATTCAAAAATGGAACAAGCTTCCAAAGAAGGTTGTGGGAGTCTCTATCCCCGTAGAGGCAGAGACTGGCCATGGGCTGGACACTATTCTGAGCACCCTGCTTTAGCTGACCCAGCTTTTAGCAGGTGGGGAGGACTAAGCAATCTCCAGAGATGCCTTCCAAACTTAACCATTCTTGAAAGTCTGAAGTGTTCAGGTATGCTGAGCAACCAGTCATCTCAAAATTTGTCCTCCTTAAGTTCTATCAATCAGCTGCCATTTCTGAAAATGAAATTGCTATATTTTTAGACATGCCAATAGATCTTTCTCCTGTAGAAGATGTCTCTCCTCCATGAGCGTTTCTCTACATAACATAATACACTGCCGAGGAAAGACGCTTGCAGTAACTGAGGTAGCTATTTCGGATATAAGTAACCATTTTGGCTCTTGAAAGAGAACTCTATCATCATTGCGTTGTGGTGCAAAACTGCCTGAAATGCTCATTCAAGCAATACATCTGTAACTCTTTCAAGAATACATTTGAAATTTATTTTAATGTATAAGCATTTAGCTTAAGACATCTTGAAATTGTTGGCTAATGGGTCACAAGGGGCATCTCACAGAGAAGCTTTTCCTGAGGCAAAGCCCTTGTGTTGCACTGGATGCCCACTTCATAGCTCAACAGTTCTCTTACTGCCCACTTGATGCTGACAGCACATAATGTTCTGCAGGAATAGCTTTATCTCTGTAAAGTCTAAGTGGATTTTGAATCAGTTTTTGTACTGAAGGAACCTTCTTCCTTCCCTGAGAATTGTTTTCATCTCACTTAGGACCTGACCTTTCTTAAAAAGTATTATTTTTTAGCCTGTCCTGACCTTTTAGATAAAACCAAAAAAATAAAAGATGGTACAGTTTTATTTATAAATCATTCAACTTTTCATTACCTTATAATGAACATTTACTTGGTTTAGAGATTGACTTCATTTATTTATTCAGAGTGATGAATAAGAGCCAAATAATATTTCTTGTTAAATATAATGCTTTGCTTTGCTCATAGGCATTGTATTTTTCACAGTTATTAGGAGACAGTCAGTGTCAGGGTGCAGCAAGGGCCAATGGCTCCCTGGGGGCTGGTGAGCTGGGGACACAGGGCATCTGCGTGGGGACCTGCAGTGGAGGCATCGAAGCCAGTGCCGGTCCCACCGCCTCCAGCTCGGGCTGGGGGCCATGCCTGGGCATCAGACACCTCCGTGGGACTGGGGACACGCCAAGGCCAGGCATGGGCATTAGTCCCATGGTCAGGCAAGGCAGGGCTGTCGGGAACTGAGGACCAGCACTGCGGGGGTGTTACTGGGACAGGGACTGATGGCCTCAGGCTAGGGATCCTGGACTCACGGGCATGGATGGGGAGAGGCCCAGGGGAGGCTGGGCAGTGCTGATTAGGCCTGTTAGAATCCTCAGAGCCCTGACAGCCATTGAATAGTACTTCAGTGGTATAAGATACATAATTTATTCTTGTTATACAAAACTTTATATCTAAAGTTAGTTGGATTGTAGTGCACTTATATAGCATAATGTTAGACACAGAATCTTGTTATGGCTGAAGGGAACATAATTTATATATGGTCAACAATTTATTGTTATTCCAATTAAAGTTTTTACAGTCTGGTAGTCTAAATTAGCTAATATATAAAAGTCTCAATAATAGTAATACACTTATAAAAGTTAAGAACCGCCTCCCTAGTCTGCACTATTTGTCTCTTGTCTTATTTTCCTGCTTTTCACTGTGCCCCTGGGATGAGGATTACAATGAACTGGTAGCACGCGAGGGTCTGTGTTGGTCTGAGTGTCATGCTGGTGGCAGTGACAGGGCCGGAGGTGGCTTCCTCTTCAGTCCTGGAGTTCAGTTGTTTCTTTTCATATATTTTCATAACACAAGCTATTTCTTTCTCATTGTTTTTTACTAAAATCTGAAAGATGCGCATGAGTCTCCCTCAGCCTTAATAAGTAAAAAGGGCTGTTGCTTGTTATGTGGTGACTATGTAGCTTTATCAGAGCTTTACTGAATGCAGTATTCTCAGAGCACAGCATTCCTGAAATAGAAACAGGTCAGGACACATTCACTTGACCACTGAAAATTATTAAAACTAGTGAAAACAACCTCAGGCCAAGACAAGCCTGCATGTGGTCAACGTAAATCCTGTGGCCTATTATTACTAGCCAAGGATGTAATGGCAAAATTCCACTTGTTAGGCTACAGTCTTCAGAAATTCTGTATCATTCTCCATTAATTTTGCTAGACACTGGTAAACAATGGAAAAGATGTGTTTAAGTGTTAAGATTTGTATTCCTTCCCATGTAATGAACATATACAGCCTTATTTTAAGCTAAACTGGCATGATACCTTTTCTGCAAGTTTGTCTTTGTCATTTGTCAAGCAAAAGATCAATCTTCCTAAGAACTTCCTATTATTTCTCACAAGCACTAATCTTTAAAAAAAAAAAAATATTTTTAGTTCTTAAAATTATCTGTAGTGAAGATTACTATATCAGATACAATTTTTGAGTCTTAAATTACTTTAGTAATCTTTAGCAATAAGTTTCTGTGATCCTTGATGCCTAACATTGGATTTAGAATAGAAAATGTGGGCATTTAGCCTGCTTAGAGCAAAGATTAGATACCTGACCTAGATACCTGAGAGTAATGATACAAAGATCTTTTGATATTTAGAGTAAACGAGAGTTATTACTGGTTTTATCATTCCTTTTTTTTTTTTAACCATGTGTCTGAACTTCATTGAAAAACTAAAAAGTAGGTGTTTCAAAGTCATATCAATATGTAGTTACTTCTTTAGCAAGTATTGCTCTATCTGGAACTGTATATTTGATTTATGCATGCTATTTTCTTTGCTTATAGCACTGAACAGATATTAGACAACTAATATTAATAACCCTCTGGCAGTAAAAGGGAAGTATGAATTTCATTTTGTTGATAAAAATTGAGAGCACCACAATATAATGGCATTTCCAAGGTAACAAAAGAAACAGAATTAGAAAACAGAACCTTTAGAATTTAAATTTATGGAAACCTCTGATTACACATCCATCATACATGTTCACATCAAAATATTTTTTTTAAATGTACGTACAAGATTTTGTGATAGGTTTTAACTTGCTTTAAAACCCTTTTGGTTTTGTTTGGTTTTTTGGGGTTTTGGTTTGGTTTGGTTGGGTTTGGTTTGGTTTGGTTTTGGTTTTGATTTTCAAGCCAAGTTATAGTATACATACCAGCAATAAATTAAAGTTGCAACATTTTCCTTGATATTTCTTGGTTGTTCTGCTTAGAATCTTGAAGAGGATGTTTACCAAAACTGTCCAAATATCCAGTCATTAAAATCCCATCCATGAAGGAGCAGATCAGCAGGTTCTGTTCTGTTGTATGGCCCAAATTAAGCATAGTGGGTTATACTTCACACTGCAGAATATATAAAATGCATGCAGTTTCCTTTTGTCCTAAGTAGTTCTTGGGACAGAAAGAAAGAGCTCTTTTGCTACAGGGTTGCTATATACAGTGCTTTTTACATAGTCCGTACGTAGTCTAGAAGATATGTCTTTTTGATGTTACCCTATCCTAAAAAAGGGTAAAAAAATATTTCTGTTGCCCTGTGATTCTCAAGAGCAAATTACAAACGAAATAAAGATATAAGACAATATTGGCAAGGCTTTTTAGTTAGTTGACAAATACAATAAAGGTACTCTTTTGTAAGATGACTACTAGTAAATAGGCCAATAAATGTGAATACTTTCCATCCTCAGCATTTTATCATTCATATCATAGATTCCTCCAATATTGCTGAAAGACTCTTGAAAAATTTATAAGGTTTGTTCTGTTATAATGATTTCTATGATTCCACAGATTTATCTTGCATTGATGCACTCCTCTTTTGAGATGAAAGCAAAGTATAACTATGAAACAAATGACCATATAAAAATAATTATTTTCTATTTCAAATCACCGCTTTCTCATTTCCACACATTTATTTGTATTAAAATTTGGTTTTGTTTTTGTTTTTTCTTAAAAGTAATGGGCCTTTAAAAGTTATTTTCTCACTGAAGTTAAACCAATTGAAAGAACAGTATCCATATGTGTGCATATGTTCATAATTTTTGTGGTTTTTTTTAATAAACATATATTACTGGAATAAAATCTATTATTAAGATTGATATGTGTTAAAGAAAAAAAAAACACAACAAAAAAAGTGGTAGTTCTCTGTCTATGTCCTGAGTTTAGTGGAGGCAATATAAATGATGTGTTAATGTGTTAGAAATTTCTATATTTTCAAAAAGTAGTGGGTTGATTTTGACTGGGTAGAAAGTCAGATTTTCAAATGTAATCAGTTTGATAAAATTAAGTTACATAAATTTATAATATTTTCAGTATCTACTTAAAAATATTTTCATGTGATCCTAAGTTCACTGAGAGAAGCATCTGGAAAATCATGGAGACAAGCATTTATATGTACTGAAGGATGACAAATGTCTTTATCTCCTGCATCCCTGAAAATTTCTGGTCGATGCTTAAATGTTACTTTCAGGGTGCTCTGGTTTATGCCTTACTGCAGCAGTTGATTTACATTTAAAATTAATATAAAACATCAACACAAAGAGGAGAAAGAGATAACAGTAAAGTGGTTGAAAAAAGAGAGAAAAAAAATGCAAGTGAAAAGATATCGTTAGAGAATGCATTAATGCAAAGAAGTGCCTTCTGGTACCCAAAAGCAATAAAAACTAAATTCTGAATCAATTCACCAAAATTGTGGACAACATGAAAACAAAAGGACAAAAAAAGTACATATACTATACTTCTTTCTAGACAGCTCTCGGACTCTTTGCTATTTGAATAAATCCAGGGATCATTGCCTGTTTGGAATGAAGTCTAGAAACTTGTTTTGAACTGGATTTTTTCAGTCATGTTTTTCTCTAAATCCACAGTTTTATTTCCTTCTTGAATATCTGGGAATTGAAAATCAGTTTGGTCAGAAGAGTGTTTTATGTCAGCCATTTATACTGATTTTATATTCTCAAATGTACCTTTGTGTTTCGGATTCCTTTCTTTTCTATTATTTACTTGTTAATCAACAGAAGCAAAACTGTAATTTGGACTTAAGAGCAAGTAAAAATACTAGAAATTTATGAAGAATAAAAAAGAGGTTTGTGAAAATAGTAAGACTGAAAGGACATCTAAAAAATATTCTAAGAGTCAAATAAGTTGCCTTTATTGTGACTTTATTGGAAAGTCTTGCAGGCAGCAGATATGTAATGACAGAGAACATCAAAGAGAACAGTTAATTACGATATTTTGTTATCAAAAAAACCCCCCCTTTCTTAATGGGATACACTGGTCACGGCAAAGTTAGTTAACTATGGGAAGATTTTAAATAAGGATACTAACTAAGTCTTGACTGAAAGTCCTTGAACATCTGAAAGAAGAATGAAGATGGAATATAGTGATTACTCTTTTTTGAAATTCTATATATAATTGTAACCACCTCTTTTCTTCTTTAATGAAATATGCATTTTAATTTTGCTTAAGACTGTCAATACCTCTTTCTCAATTACCAGTTGCAAAAGGATAGAGTAGCTTACTTCTTGATATTAAGATACACAGGAAAAATCCCAAGCTGACCTCATTAGCACTTTCCTACAGTGAGTCCCATTTAGGGTCATTTGCATTAATGGAAGTCTGTGGCTGGATCATATGTGTCAGAAGGACTAATAAAGTCCTGCATATTGAATTCTTCCTGAATAAACAAGATAGTGAATATCCCTATTTGCTCTCGCATTTTGAACTCAATTTAATTCTGAGGAATTAATCAGCAAAATTAATTCTAATGAATTAGAATAGCTGCTGAACAGTAGCCTTAGATCCCATTTATTTGGTCTTATGAACAATTTGCCAGTTTTCATCTGTTCTTCCACTGCTGAAGTTAAAACCAGGTAAATGTAGAGGATAGTCATAAACGGCCCATACTCTACCTTGAGTCCAGTAACACGCGGAGCACTGCAGGGGTCCATCCTGGCACAAATTCTATTGAATCAGTGACAGAATGCAATCTCATTGGAATTGCAGATGACACTAAAATGTCAGTCAATATAATCAAAACCAAGTTTGCCATCCATAGAGACATAGACAAGCTGGAGGAATAGGCCAACAGGAATCTTATGAAGCTCAACAAGGGCAAATGTAAAGCCCTGTACCTGGGCATCAAGAACCCCTGGCAATAGGACTGGCTGTTAACAAGGAGCTCTGCTGAAAAGGCCCTGTGGATTGTGGTCAGACAGCAAGCTGAGCATGACCCAGCAATGCATCCTGGCAGCAGAGGCCCAACAGCATCCTGAGTTATATCAACAGGAATGTCGCAAGTAGATCAAAGGGAAGGGTTACTGTACTTTACTCAGTGCTCCTGTGACCATGGCTAGTCACATGATAGTGCACCAAATTTTGGGCCACATGACAGGAAATATGAGCAAATGCTTGAGCAAACTCAGTGGAGGGCTACCAAGATGGCTGGGGGCTAGGGCACTTCCTCTGGGAGGAAAGGCTGAGGAAGCTGCTGTGCTTTTTCAGCCTGGAGAAGAGGAGAAAGCTAGTAGCAGCTACCAAATGACTGCAAAGGGGTTATTGAAAAGACAGAGCCAAGCTATTCATGGTGGAGCATGGTGTGAGGATGAGGAACAACTGATAAAATTTGAAATGAGATCTTCAGGCCAGATATGAAGAGAAACTTTTCTTCTGTGAGGGAAGATGCATTTGAGAAAATTGCTCAGGGAGATTGTGCAGTCTCCATCCAAGGAGATTTTCCCCAGACCTGACCAGATGAAACTCTGAGGAACTGGTTTGACCTCATGGCTGACCCTGCTTGAGGTTGTTGTGACAACAAGAGACTTCCTAAGGTCTATTTTGCCCTGAGTTATTCTATGATCCTTGAGATAAGAATCGTTTTAATCCCAACGTTTTATGACCCCAACTCACACTACAGAATAGTCACTCTTTTTTGATCTGTTTTGTTCCTAACCAGCACGGTATTACTAAACAGTTGACAAATAAATAGTATTAGAACGTTTGTTTATTCATCAGTCTTCTCTGAAATAAAAGCAAATTTAGAAAATCTTTAAAACTTCTGCTGAATAATTCTTTATGAATCAACTCCTTTAGTTGCATTTCAGTCATTTAACGGTGGACTTTTAACTTAGTCAAGTTTTACTGGACACATTTTCAGTTTTTGGAATTATAGTATTTGGCTTGTAATAACAGAAGTTACAGTAACATACTTTATGTCAAAGCTCTAGTCAAAATGGCATTGCACTGGAAATAGTTTCTTTCAGTCCAGTTGATGGTTAATATATGAAAGCATAGTAATTTTGTAATTTCACACTGTCACTTTAATTTAGTGAATTAATTCACTTTCCTTGAAATCGTTTCTGTTTGAATCCTGCTAAAACATTGTATTTTGTAAGAAAGAATGGCAACTAAACATTGACAGTTCACTATGTTAATTTTATGAAAATACCCCAATCTTAAATCATGTGTTCATGAATGTTAACTAATCATTGATGCTTTACCTTGTGGAAGCTTGTGGATACAACAGCCATGGCTGAAATCTACATCCTAATCTGGGATTGAACACAACATGTTAACCTAGCATAGAGCTCAAGCTCTAAAATGAGCATAAAACTCAGGTTGTCTTGTCTGAAATTAATTAATTTTTGGTTAAGAAAACAATTTATTTCTGAAGTGTGTAGAGATTCAAATTAAGATCTATAACAGGAATCACATTTGTCTCATTCTGCTTTCCAACACAAAGGAACTACAGTGGCTATTTTTTTCAGGTCTACAGTTTCTAAAAACTGTTACATTTTAATTTAGGATTGGCACATTACTTACAACTTACATGAATACATTTTAAATATCTGTACTGATTAGAAAGGGAAGACACACTGTTCTAACATTACCTATTTTAAAGGAAGGCCTTCCCAAGTCGTAGTCTTCTAAAAGGGAAGAAAAAAAAAATTCAAGAAAAGCATTTTTACTATATTGGACACTATTTTCTGCCTTTTTTTTTTTTTTTTTGCCGGTGAATGCTTCTGCAAAGTAGACAAAGGTATTAACTACCTCCCTAGATTATTATATTCCCTCGGGGATTACTTGTAAAAAGTTATTACATTAGGTTACTTTAAATGAGAACTTCCACTATGAGTTTATCTGGGGTAAATTTCCTTTGCTATCATGTTTACAGCAGGAACCCTGTGTATAGTCGTAGCATATTGCATATGCAAAATGTGTGCATCTAGCACAGATTCATAATCTATTTTTGGAACTTTGTCTCAGGCAAATGTCAAAGGATCTTGCCTCTTTCCTTTACTAAAAATGATCCTGGAATCCGAAGCAACCTCCACTCCTGTATAAATAGAAAGGCTTATGGGTCTTCCATATGTTTGCATTATCCAAAGTTTCTGCAGTTACAACACTTTCAAGTAGTGTTCATTCAGAGTAGTTTTCTGAACTGAATTGCTCTGTAGATCATCAGCTTGATTGCCTTCCTCTACATAGCTATGAATTTTTATCTGTAAATACTGCTTCAAATCTTTCCTAGCCTAAGCAGCCTAATTTGACACATGAAAGGTCCTCAGTTATACTGATTTCAATGTATTCTCCATCCACAAGGACTCACTTAGAGAAATGGTTGTCCAGTCTTGTAGGTCTCAGACTGATTTAGTCTGGGCTGGTTCCCTGAAGGTTCCCTTTCTTTGTGAATCCATGCCCCGAGCAACAATTACTCTTTCTTGCCTCCACATCCTTATTGCTTCCTCCCATGGTACAGCCTGGCAGTTCCCCAAGACTCAAATTTTCTCATTTGCTGACTGTGAATTCAAAGTGATGACTTACCTCTGAGTTGACTTCAGCTGACTAAAAATTGTTGGTGTAAACTTTATCCAAAATGAAAAAAAAATTAGTCCTCCTTTCTTTCTTCTTTTACTTGTTTTCATTGTGAGTTTGTCTTTTTTTTTTTAATTATTTGTTTTCTTAACCAAAATATTAAAGGAAAAGAAGGGGGGTGTGCGATTTCATATAAGAAATTAAAATTTTTCAAGTAGTCTCTTCAACAAACTGAAAAGATTTGACTGCAGATGACTGAGATAGAGTATATGTTACAATACATGAAACACATAGGTGTTTCAATTGATCTAAACCTGCTTACATAGAATACTAAGACACCAAAGTTCATGCTTTTACAGATTACGAATGATATTTAGGCAAATGTGAATACATTTGTTCTGTGCAGTAGCTGATATCACATTATTTATAGATAAGATGAATTTTGTCTTAAAATCTTCTATGTGAATCACACCATGCTGTTTACCTTTTACTGATCTTCTGCATGAGTTCTTTTTTGCAATGTAAGTGGATTTGGAAACCTAACAAGTTAGGTGTTTTGCTTGCAAGTTGCCTCAGTATCAAAGTAGTACAGTGCTTTTCAATGTATAAGCTGATATTGGGAGCAGGTGACTGCCTGGTCTTGTACATTTGCTTGCATGATAAAGATGCGTCCACATAGATTTTGCTTTAATAGTAGTTGTTATGTAACATACAAAAAGTTTTCTTTGTTTTAATCAACATTGTCCTGTTCCAAAGTATCTCTTGACCATGCACTTGTATTTTCTGTCTTTTAATCTTGATGCCTGCCTGTCAAAATTTATTGTATCCTGAATCATAACTAGCCTA
>JAOXJK010000012.1:143697765-143710664 GCA_025774025.1 Xenus cinereus | reverse complement strand
GAATCATAACTAGCCTAGTCTTTTGATATTATTGTTGTGACAATTTTCTTCTTTTATTCTAAAATAAAGTACAAAACATGTCTAGGTCTATTTTAGTTACTTATACCACTGTCATCATAGAACAGTAAGCAGTTTTTCGTTTGATCTCTGACACATAAACCTGGAGTCTTACCCGGTGCTTTTAAGGTTGCTTAGTTTTGCAGGGGGAACCACCACCGTATGATTTAGGAGTGCTGTGCTGCAGAACAGATATTAAGACACTAAATGTAAGATAGCAAAAATAATACGTACCCAAAGCAGCCCTGTTAGTTGTCTGTATAATGCATAATGGTAGTATTTTTTTAATAGTATAGCAAAATAAAACATTTTCAGCCTAAAATTTCTCCAGTAAACAAAAACGTCTCCCTTTATTAATGAAACAGTATTTTTGACATTAGGATCTGTTCCACTTGTTTATACAGTGCATTTAATAATTCTGTCAAGAGATTTGATATATCTTATGCATGAAAGGTGGTACATACTGCTCAGTTCCTCTCGGCTTCTGCTGTTCCAGTTTCTAGTATATAGATTCTCCTAACAGTGCAAAAACTCTGGTTCGTTTTCCATCCTGTCATCAGCCACTACACTTAAAGGAACAGCCTCAAAGTCTGTGTAAGAGGACAGCTCAGACATAAAAGGAGAAATGTGGAATATTATTGTTTGAATGACTGTTCAAGAGCATCTTAATCATTATCGTGGAATGAAAAAGCTATGCTTCAAAGATACTGGTATAACATAGTACAGTCCATTCTACATCAACTTTGTTTATGCTAATTTGGTATTATGAATTTTATTATGCATTGTCTGGTCATTTATTCATTCTAGTCAAGCTGGAATTGCTACTGTGTTCGATATTCTGAATGCTGACAGGTGAGAGACTTGGCCTCCAAATATTTGCAACCAAATCTGAGGAATTGGGAAGGACTAAAACATTAATAAAATTAAAAATTCCCACATGGGTTACAAGTTTTAGTAACTAGAAAAATTAGAAGTGTTAATATTTTTATAAGCAGTGCATGGACAATTTTTTAACTCATTCAACATTTTGTGACTGTTTTTTTTTAGTAAAATAATCTGGCCTTTTTCAATAATCAGAGAGCAAAAAGAGAATTAAAGATTCAGCCTTTGTCCAATATGAAGTATATATAATTATGCTTAGATGTATTGTTTAAATGTGTACATTTTACTATCCACTACCCTTGGCTTTGTATCAAGTCTAAATGAGCTTTTAGAGCCCTGTCAAGCTTTGATGAAAAGAATCATTTGGCAGCCTTATTAGCAGTTGGAGTACAGAATCTTCGCCTGCTACATGGGTTACTGTATAATGCTGCTGTTTCACTCCTCGATAGGGCAGTTATCACTTTTCTGCACGTGGGATCCCTTTTAATGATATAGCTATCTATTTTGCTGTAGCCGTGCTGATTTCAGAACTGCATTTGCAGGGGTGGAAAATACGTGCTGTCATTCTGACTGGTACAAAAGTTATAGTATAAAGTTTTTGAGGACATTTAAAACTAATCATGTAATATCACTATAATTAAAAAATGTTCACTAGCATCAAAAAATGTTCTGATTACTTCAAATTTTTAAATAAAGTATATCGGCTTTCCTCTTTTCATGTCAGTTGTCTTTACTATGTTAAACAGAGGGAAATTTAATTTCTTAGGTTGATCAGAAAAACACAATTCAAAAGAAAAAGTTAGCATCCAGTGCTACTGTGTGTCCCACAGGTTCTTCCACTTTGATCAAAGCTGCCTCCACTGGTGAGTTAGAGGAGCGTATTGCGGCCACTACTGGTGCTATTACTGTTGTTAGCACATCTGCTGATGTTGCTGTATCCAGTGCAGTGACCACCTATAGAAAACCTTCCGAAGAGCAACAAGTGCAAGCTATGAATATAAGAAAACCAATTCTGGAGTCGGCCACTTCCGAGGAAGCGCTTTCTCTTCATCAAGCGAATTCGCAAAGCAAAAGAAGAGGACCAAGAAATGCTGAGCAGATAGAAAGAACTAAAGAACTTGCAGTTGTTACTCATAGAGGTATTGGATATTATTTTATTTGTGCCCATGTAGTTGAGGAAAAATATTTTGTATAAATTAAAAGTGAAAGGTCAGGCATCCATTCAGGAAATGTAATCAAACCAAATGGGAAAGGGATTTAATCTGCTTAAAATTGAGTTCTAGTGGGGCAGCCAGATGAAAAATGAAATGAATAATAATATTTACATAGTAATTTAAATTAATTTGATTTATAAAGAGGCAAAAGGGAAAGATAAGGAATTTTCTTTTGATGCCGCTTTATAGCTTATATCATTATATTTCACCATCAAGCCTAGTGTGAGATCTGATGAAAGTTTAGAGAATTGAGATTAAAAATTAATCTATTCTGCATATGTATTTAGATATAATCAACTATAGCATAAGAATATAATTTATAAATAGCTGCTTCATTCTAAACTAATTGGTGATGCAGTTGTAATCATCTCCCTTCTGCTGAAATCTTCAACAAAATTTTGGTTTTTTAAAACATCTGTACATTTTTATTTTATCAAACATGGTATCAATGAATGAAGCAAAATTTAGAACACTAAGGAATTCATTCGCAAGTATTAAAGTAGTAAAGCTAAAGATTTGATTTTTATGAAGATTTATAATCTTCCCATATGAAGATTTAAAAATCTTTCTATATTCAGAAAATTAAGATTTAAAAATCTTCTTATATTCAGAAGATTTAATCCAAATGCTAAAATACTAATAATGAATAACATCTGCAGTATAAACAAAGCGTTATTTATCGTGTTAAAGGTAAATTACAATATCTGAAACAAGGGGCTGAGAAATGTTTATTGTGTGCTAATCCACTGTTTCATGTTATTCTATTATGCATGAAGAATTTATAAACACAAATATATGGAAGAGGAAGATCTTTTATAGCACAAACAACTTGTAGAAGTCTCATTATATGGTTGATATTTTGTAAAGAATACCTTAGATTGGAATCTGTCATTCCATCGGATCAGATAATCAACTGGGATAAGTTACTGTAGCTTCATTTACTAACACCTATTGAAAGAGCAGAGCTGCAGTTCTAGAGAATTTTAAAACATGTAATTTAAGTAAAGTAGGATAACTGAAAAACAAGCACAGTATTTGGTTTGCATATGAAACAAATAATTGAACAGCTATTTATGTTTAATTTGTATTAATTTCAGTACAAATCTGAAGGATTTTCATGGTTATCAACTGATATAAATTCATAGAGTTTGGTTTGTACTGGTTGTGTGGCTAGGCATTGACTTCAGCACATTTTTCGTCAAGTTAAAAAAATCAGGCTTATTTTCAGTTATAAGGGAGTGTCTAAGGGCCTGTAATAATCTCTTCTAATTTAAAGATTTGAGAGTATACTAATTTGGCAGTTAAATTTGGCAGTAATTGTGATATACATACAGTTTCTTCCATCTACTGTTTGTAATCATTATAGTACAATGACCTCTCCACTGTTTTTTCACTGTCCTTTTCTTCTCTGACCTATCCTTTAATATAGGACATAAGCAAGGCTCATACTTCTGAATTACTTTTGTCAATTGTAAAAAAAAAAAAAAGTTAGAGACCTATGTACTGCTAAAATAATATTATGATGCTTATTTGTCACATATTAAAGTACCACAGGCACTAAAAGGTACCGTAGCCCACACACAGATGAAATCGGTCCTGTAGATACTGGAGAAGAAAGCAAATGCCTAGTTCTGTGTGCAGTTTATTCCCTCATGTCACACTTAAAGTCTTTATTTTGCTAGCATTCTTTACACAATGTGTTTTAAATATTTTTTTTTTACTTTATTATAAACGCAGAACAGTATACATGTGTATGCTATTAGAAAGGGTACTCATATACTGAGCAAAACATTAGCTTGGCAAACACCAGTATTTAATAGTATACTTACAACAGCCATGAAAGCATATCAAATTGGCTTTCATTAAGTAACGTTTAATGGTCTGCCATAAAATATTCCTCATTACAAAGACACAGACATATTTTGAAGGAATGTTTGTGAATGTGACACTATTGTCAATTGACTTGAAGAAATCTCAGTTATGGAAAGATATTCCACAGGTATTTCTGTTCCCTGTAGGTTCCTATAGAAGTATTTTAGCCTCTCTTTGACAATGAAATATGCACAAAAGTATAAAAACTGTCTGTCTTGCTCTGCATATTAAATTACCACGGAACTATATATAAAATCTATTTAACAAGTATATGGAAATTCCTTCTTTAATTCCTTCTCTATTTAATAGACATTAAAAATTAGTTTTTACTTTAGAAATATATTTTTTCCTCTGCTCTTGATCATATTTTAAGAATCATGTTCCAGATCTATGCAAATTAATTAATACTTGAAAAGATAAAATATAATATACTAAATATAACTTACTAAAACTAACTATAGTGTGCATGTGTATATTTAAAATGGTAAAAATGTACTGTACATGTAGTCTTCACTGGAGGCTTTTTGAGAATGTTGCTAGTGAGATCAGAATAGTGTTGTTTCAGGATATATTAGCACTGATGAAAAATGATAAAGATAGAATAAGAGTTGTACCGTTGGCTTAACGACTGTTCTGTGAATAAGATCTTTCAGAATGAATAAACAATAACAACACTGTTTTGTTTCTTAAACTGGTATTTTTCAAGTGTATATATGAAAGAGATGTATAGAGAGATACAGAAATCTTTATCTATCTAAAATTAAACTGCGGGGTTTAAATTAGTCTACCATACTTGCTGTTTTGACTTCAACAATTGTAGGTTGTGTCAACAGCTGGCTGAAGCTTTTCTTCTCTAAGCTTATTAGTGGAGACGACTTTGCATTCTGAGTATTTAAGAGAGGAAAATGGAACCCTAGATGCATTTGGTGAAATACTTCCATTAGAGATAGAGAAGTACAAGTATCATTTTATAAGGCAACAGTGAGATCTCATGAGGAATAATGTACATTATTATAGTTCCTTCATCAAAAATAATTCAGACTGTATCAGATGAATAAAAGAACTATAATGGTGTTACATTGTTCTGATCATCCCACCTTAGAAAAGAAAATGTAAGACAGGATGAAAGGATAAATATTTCAGGAAGTGAATGCCAGTATGTGGAGAACTTAAATAAGGACTTAAATAAGGAGTATATAATATATAAATAGATATATCAGGGAGAGGAGCGAGAAGAGTTCTTGTTATTGTAACGATGAAGCCTTCTGGTAGAAGGAGGGAGTAGATGAAGGGTGAAAAGCTTACTTTCAAGATGCAGCTTCATAGGCTAATGAAAAATATATTTAGATATGATAGCTGGAAGAGAAACACAGGATCTTTTGGGTCCTGAGTTCTAATGAAACCAAGTGCTCATACTCAGGAAAGTATAACTCTTCCTCTATTCAGAAGTAGAGGAGGAAAAAGGAGGTCCCTAACCACTTTCTTTCAGTAACATCTAGATCCTTCAAATGCCAAGTATTCAGTAACAATTCATGTGGATACTACAAACACAGATTCTAGTATGAGCTGTCATCTTCAGATGTGAAATCAGGAAGGAAATTAAATGTGATTTTTTTCCTGTTGTTTATTTTCTTTTTGTTTAAGTACTATCAGCTTGATCATAAGATTAGTAGAGGATAATTGTTGGTATTTTCTACCTGCGCTTCATACACTTAAAATTCAGAGGTTAGTAATGCTGTTAGTGCTATTGAATTGTTTTATAAACCATATCAACTGCATCTTTCTTCAGTCTGTATAAATTTATTTCAGTATACGCAAACATCATGAGAGATATTTTAGATGTTTTTCTCATGAGTACTTTTATAGCATACTTCTACTGTCTAAAGATGTGCTAAGAAACACATGTCCAAATGTGGAGGCGTTTAGACAATGCTCTTAATAATATTCTTTAACTTTTGGTCAGCCCTGAAGTGGTCAGGCAGTTGGACTAGATGATCATTGTAGGTTCCTTCCAACTGAAATTATTCTATTCTATTCTATTCTATTCTATTCTATTCTATTCTGTTCTGTTCTGTTCTGTTCTGTTCTGTTCTGTTCTTGTTGATTTTAATATGGAAGTACACATGCATTGTAATTAAATACCCCTGAGAACAGTGGGAATCTTATTTCTGGTTTCAGTGGCAATAGAGAACAAGGAGTACAAGGATTTCTAAACATATCTTAAGACAGACGCAAAGAAAGAATAAAACAAATGTGAAAGCTGATGATGTTAATACAGCAGAGGCTTTTATTCTTTCATATAATTGAGAAGAAACCTTGATCTATCAGTGCCAAACACAATCGTCTGATTCTCACTTTTGCTGACATGATACTACACTCCTAGGGGTTTTGAAAGGGCTACAAAGTGAGTTTAAAGGATTTTACAAAGTTAGTGTATTTAATATATCTTTAATTCTACTGAATTGAAGTGGATTGAAAATTAAGTATCTCCAATGAAGTCACTGGAGTTTTGTTCTTCATTGTAAAAAACCTGGACTTTTACCACAGAAATAGATAAGTACTAGCTTCTACCACATAAGGAGAACTCACTATAAACCATTTATAGTAGCCATCCTTTTTTCACATTTCAAGGAAGAGCCATAAAATTTGGCTGTATCTTTTTATTCAGCAATCATGATCAGTGGAGCCAATTGACACAGTGGTTTAATTTCTTATATTGAAAAATGAAGAAGTAAATTACTGTGGGTTTTTTTCCAATGAACTGAATATTTGCAAATAATATTTAGAATATTGACAGGTATACAACTACATGCACCAAGAAAGTCACAAAGAGGAAAAGACTGAAATTATTTTTAAGACTTAATTGATTTTAGTATACTATTAAGTAATCATGCATTCTAAGACAATAGCCATCCCAAACGAATTTATAAAGTAAGATGTATAGTATAGTATACTATAGACACAAATGAGTCTAAGGTGCGAGCAATGTAAAAAAATCACTGGTACAGTTCATAATTCATAAATGAAATATAGCAAAAATCAATCTGAAACAGAGATATGCAGGTTGAAGGAAAAGGTTTGCTTGTCAAACTGAAGCTGAAGTAGCACCAGTAAATCTTAATGGACGACACAAGACATCATGTAGCAGTTCACAAAGTGACTCCATGCTTTCCTTAGGAAAATAAATACATCCTATTTATTTTCAAGAGAACATTATACTCAAACACATTTCATTACTCTGAACTTCTATTCTCCTTCTGAAGATCAGAAATGTCATCAAGCATTTGCAATTTTTTAACCATATCTGCTCAGTTTCAGGATGAAAAGTATAGATATATGTTTTGATGATGTTACTTAGCTATTTTTTTAAAAATCTTATTAATTTGACTGATATCTCCATTATCTTTTCTTTCTCCATTTTCAGCTCTATATTTTATTAACTTTGTTATAAAGCCTTTATCATTTCTCTATCCTTTCCCTGTCATTCTTTAGGAACAATTGTATATCCCACCTTAGTTTATGTTTTTTGATATCTGTGTAGTATTTTAGTAATAGCAAGGAAAAATTAATTAGGGAGAAAAAAACTGGCTACTGGGTGTTTCCCATTAAACCAGCATTTCTTTTTGCTGTATGTTACAGGATAATTTATGATGGTAGGAGACAAGAATATTTTTTTAAAGATTTTTAAGATTTGTTATGAGGAATCTCATGTCATAAACTCAAAATAATTTCTCGTGTAATGAGATGCTAGTAAAACTTCTGAAAAAAAAAAGGAATTAGAGTAGTTTAATTCTCTTGATTTTTTTGAAAGATTCAGTGGGTGATAGAGTACTTCTTTGGGATTAATCAATGTAAACTTTTTAAGGATTTGTTAGAAAATATATTAATATGTGCAATGAGTCATGTCGATAAGTTCTGTTTGGTAGATGAAGTCTATAAGCAATGGCTGGTTAATTAAAAGATTGTTATTAGTTAAAAGCTGATAATAACTACCTAAGCTTCTTGACTTGTTCCCACTTCAAAGTCATAGGAAAGGAGATCCATTTTCATCCAATAGTCAAGTCCAGCATGATTAGAAGGAAGAAATGGAAAAACAAAATCAGTCATACTGATTTCAGGAAATGAGTTGTGTTAATGTTTTATTGTATTATTGTTAATGAGTTAACTACCCTATTTCTAAGATAACATAAATCCAGCAAATATACTTATTGCAGAAGATCATATAAGGGTGATAGAGCACTGGAACAGGCTGCCCACAGAGGTTATGGAGTCTCTTTCTCTGGAGATATTAAAAATCCGCCTGGATATGATCCTGTGCAACCTGCTCTGGGTGAACCAGCTTTGGCAGGGGGATTGGACTAGATGATCTCCAAAGGTCCCTTCCAAGCCCTACCATTCTGTGATTCAGTGATTCTCTGATTCTTAATCTACAAGTGTGGGGTTTTTTAATGTCAGCTTGTGTTCCTCAACATCTGGGACCCAATGAAAGAAAACAAAAACTGTATTAATTTCTGTTTTCTAAATAATAGTAGTGTGGTGGGAAGAAATTTGAAAATGCGAATTCAAAGGAAAGATCAACCTTTCTCTCTCAGTCTTGTGAAAAAAAGGAAAAAGAAATCATGAGACAAAGTAGTCTCAAAGACTTTCACCTCAGAATCTTTTTCAACAGTTTTTTTTTTGTTTCAGACATTATCAAGCAGAATCCTTTACAGCTGACTTTAAATAAATGTCCAAGATGAGAAACAGAGGAATACAGAAACTGTGAGGAGGCACAAATAGATTATTTCCAAAGACATTGTATATTTCTAAAACATGGTATATGGGCATTTATGTATATGCAATATAAATATTTAGGTACAGTCAAATACTGCTTTTTCACATAATATTATATTTCTGCAGATGTCATTTAAGGAGGGTTGTATGTGCAATCTTGAAATAATGGCTTTGATATTATGATATTGTTCTTCACCTCCATTAGCTGAGTAGTCGTGAATATAATGTAAGAACAGTTCAGGAGAAGGGTGGGGCTGTTTCAGTGTTGGAACTGCTCTGAGCTACACTCAAGGAAAGAAGTCTATAAGGGCAGAAAAGGCCTAAGTTTCCATGGTAAATACTCTGTATAGTTACTTGTAGTAATGCAACCTGAGTGCCTGTTTAGTGTAGAATGCTGGTGTTTAGTCATCAGCATTTTAAAAGTACTCTATACTTGGTTTAAAAGTTTAAAGAATATAGAAAAGACAAGCTAGACAGTTTCTTTACGTAAATGCTGTTGCATAGCTAGAACAAAGACATGCGTTTGTGGGTCGTCAGTATTTTAAATAGATATCATTTACATGGCTATATACCCCCATGTTTTCATATTATAGAAGCACATTTTCCATCTTGAAATTCATATCTCATGTAGCTGTCAGGATGCTAAAGCTGTTTTTGAACAGTTACCATTTTGCTTGCTGGTTTCCATATTGGCATGTGCGAAATAATGCTTATTTTATTAAGTATTAAATAATGCATTTTTTGTGGTTTGAGTATAGGATTTTTTGGTTATGGTGGGATTGTTATTATGTACGTACATGCATTTGTAGCCTGACACATGGTTTAGTGATGGCATGTTTGGACCAAATACATTTCTGTAACTACGCCTCCACTGTGTAATCAGAGATTAATGTTCAATAAATCAACATAAAAAACCCAGTGAAAAGTAAAATTCTTCTCTTGTAGTGTAAAGATGTGCTTCAGAGATCTTGAGTTGCTTGCTTTTCTAGTAGTATTTAATAGCCTTGGCAAAGTGATGCAAATAGTTATAAAAATCTCTGATTGTTTTAAATAACGTGTTCACAAAGACACTCTTAACTATTCTCAACTCAACCTTAGAGCTTGTGAACTCTGTTTCTTGTGTACATAAACTATTTATATGCCATTCAAATGTTTGAGGATGAGTAAAAACAAACAATAAACCCACACCAGTCTTTGTTCTTTAATGTGCTGTTATGATCATTTCTGAAAACAGAGGACAAACATCTCCCTACTGCGAGTATTTAAACCCATCCTAGCACCTGAGATCACGTATTCAAGCCCAGTCTCGTTTTACTTAGGTGTTGGAAGAATAGCTAGGCCTATCTGCTGATTCATGAGGAGTTATTTTACACTGACACTCAGAGAATTCAAAAGAAACTTACAGCTATACTCTTACATTCATATTTACGTAGAAATAGCAGCTTAGAAATCTCACACAAAGATGAAAGAGCATTACTGTTATTCCAGTATAACTGTACTGTGGGAAGGTTCAGTTCTTGGGTCCATGACTTCCACTGTGGATAAAATTACTTATGGACGTCAATTAATTTGAGGCACGGTGAGCTTCTGGTATTAAGGATTAAAAATAAATTAAAAAATATAGTATTTTGTGGCAACAGACACATTATGCTCCTGTAAATGACATATTTCCCAGAACCATTAGCAATGTTTGTAGATTACATTATGATAATACACAAGGAAATTTAGATTTTGCCTCTTGAGATAAAAACCTCTGTATATTTAGAGGAAGATACGGTGTCTTTCATCAGAAGTGTAAAAATATTTATCATCACAGCCTGTATCTATCCAATAAATTGTCTTTCTTAGTAGTATGCTATTTTTTTCCTGAAGCTTGTTCTGCTCGTGTGTAGTAATGATTACTTTTATTTAAGAACACCAATACTATTTTGGTACTTTGGTATTTATGCCTCATGCAAGGGTTTATTTGACTATTCATTGATTTTGTATAAGAAGTTGACAGGTACTGAAAAATTCTTTGGTGGTGTACTATGTTCTTGGGTTAGCTTCTCTTAGACCTAGTTCCTTTTTCTCTTCTCTCTTCATCAGCAATATTTGCTTGTAGCCAACATACACATCTTCTTCTAGATAGTTTTTATATATATCTTATGTATAAAGTCACTTGAGTATAATGTACCAAATATTAACACATAGAAGGCCTTTTTTTAATGTAGGGTTTGTTGATCGCTGACAGAGTGAAAAATTCTTGTGCGCTTGTTGCTTCCTTGTCTCTTACCTTTTGATATTTGCTCAGTTTTTGGTTTACCCTCTTTTGGTTAGTTGTTTTGTTTCAAAAATATGTGGAGGCCACATGATTTGCCTGGATTAACTGCCTTTATCACAAAGTCAACCCAAAATAAGGGTTCTTACAGAAACAGGTGAGCAGTGGGCTTAGGGGTGAGATGGGAGTCAACAACCTTCCATGTCATACTTTGCAAGTAACAATTTTCAAGCTTGAAAGTGGACCAGCTGCAAAACCAAGACCAGAGCAGTAGACTGTTTTTCTTTTTCTTTTTTGTTTTTTTTTAATCCAATTCTCTGTGGTTAAAACAGAAAACTAGTCATTAGTATGCTTAATTTAATAATGCGGTGTTTTTTCTCTGAATAAATTATTTCTGTTTTGTCTGTGTAATCTAGTAATCTAAACACAGATAATAAAATTTCAGTATTTCCTGAATAAAACTTACTTTTTCCTACTAAAGCTAGGAACATAGTTAAGGTAGACTTTGAATACAACTAGTGGAGATACTTTGGGAATGGGGAGGTAAAGTGTGGGCCTATAAATCTTGAGAATATATTCCAATGTGTTACTTTTGGAAGGACTTTTTGTCTACTAAAACATTGTCATTTTTTAGCTGTTGCCTCTGTTTTTTCTTTTTCCTAAATGAATGACTTTTAATGTAAATTTTAAAATCTGAAGTAACAGGCAAAATATGTTGACAAAAATATGTTGACATTTCTACTGCTTATTAAACCTTTTCAGAATTTATGTGGGTTAATATATGTCCTGTATTGCTTACATGCTTATAGAATTCAGATCTGAGCATACATACTTAATTTCAGCGTGATCTCAATAACATGTCATGGATGACTCTTTTTTCCTTTTAAATTCTCTATCACTGGGAAGAATAACTGAATTAAAATTTCACCAAAAATCAGCTGTTTAAAAAATGATATAGTATCCTTTTTTAAAAAGTTGCTGAGCTTTTAGTTAGCAGTTATGATAGTATTCTGTAGTTTTTTCTTTTTAATATATATTTTTTTTAATGGAGGGAGTGGGAGATAAGCATTAGTATTGTACTGTTTCTCAATACAAAATAAACACCACATTTCAACTGTTTTAGAGAAACATATCTATCATTCTTTTCATTTTTGGGGTTCCATAAATGTCTGACAATGTGCGTGGAAATAAACACCTTTGGCCATAGTTGGTTTTTTTTTGGTTATGCGGGAGAAAAATTAAGTTACAAATCTTACTTCTTTCCTTTGTCAGGTGCACAAATTGGTCTCAATACTTGATTTGTAAATTATTTCCCACCAATAGTAAAAAATATGAGCTTGTTAGGTAGCC
Source organism: Xenus cinereus (assembly GCA_025774025.1). NCBI lineage: Eukaryota > Metazoa > Chordata > Aves > Charadriiformes > Scolopacidae > Xenus > Xenus cinereus. The sequence continues at coordinate 143,698,256 of JAOXJK010000012.1, read as the reverse complement.
AGTACTCTAATTTGTATATACTTCCATGATAAAATTTGTAAAATGAAATGAAGTATTTTAGACTGTATTGGCTGATACGTGTTTTTGTTTGTTTGTTTGTTTTTTTTAACTAGTGAAAAAGGCCATAGATTTTAAATCTAGAGGATTTAAATTGTTTCCAGGGAAAGACAACAGCAACAAGTTTTCTATCTGTGAGTGTACTCCTTTTTTGTTACTTTTTTCTAGTGCAAGAGTGAAGTTTGTGCTGTCTGTGTTGTTTGTGTGTTTTCAAAATTGTGTATGTATTTCTGATAACTGACTTAAATCTGTTTCTTCAGTGTGCATGGTGAATTTTTAAATATGGTTCTATTCTAAAGGCAGGTTTTCTATAAATCTGGCATTGTAGAATAACATCTCATTTTGTCAGTAATTTCGCATTAAATTTGCAGTATTTACAAATAAATAAATATTCAGTCTCCCAGGCATCAGCTGAAATTTTAGCTGTAAACAGG
>JAOXJK010000012.1:143670452-143692018 GCA_025774025.1 Xenus cinereus | reverse complement strand
TTTCCTCCTCCATTCTCATGTATCTTTCAATCTCATGATCTTGTAAGGAAAAAAAATATGTTTGTAATACTCTTTCAAACATTCTATGTTTTTTTCTCAGTGAACAAATATGACTCCTATTGTCAGTAACAGCAGTGGCTGATGTATTGTATGAGTAGAGACATGTATAAAATCACTTCTTGAAAATGTTTTGAATCAATTTTAATCTCTTATCTGTCTGAGTTTCTGAATTGTTTCCTTTTTAATTGTTTAACATTCATTTCATCACACATTAAAGATTAAACACATATTATTATATATTTGGTATATAGACCAATTTTGGGCTGTATTAAAAGAATAAATCTAAAGGTATTTTCTTGCTTTATGTCATATGCTAATTTCACATTATCATCAAGTTTACAAATCCCTTCAAAACATCCAAGTGAGGAAAGAGAAAAGGAGCAAATAAGTATTGGGGAGATTGATAATTTTCAAATGAAATGGTTTTATTACATTCAGTTTTGTTCAAAAGATGTACTTTATATATCACACAGCACATTTCCTAACATTAGAAGATAGGAAGTGTTAGCGTAATGTTGGAGACGAGCAATAATTTTATGAAATTATGTTATTTTTTTACATAACTTCTTGTACATTTTTTGGTTTTGTTTTGTCTTTTCTCCCCACAATCAAGCAGAACATAGTACTGACAATGATATCCCAAATAAATGTGCTAGCTGGCAGTCAGTTAGTGATTATTATTTCTCAGTTAAATAAGCTGTATTTCTTAACTGTCCTGCTTTCTAGAATCATTACTTAGGCCAGTGTTTTGTATTTCAACCTCAGAAATATGGATTAGTAGAGAAAGCCTTTGACGGAGAATCTGCAAGTCCTTTTCTAATCTTGTTTCTGCAAGCAACCACTGAAGGACCTATGTGCAAGGACTTGTAACAAGCAGTACCTTAAAGAAGATATGATAATGATAATGCCCTCATCTTTCTTTTTAGGCCAAACCTTTAGGATATAATTTAACATTATTTTTCACTATACACTGTGATGATGTGACTGTCAAGTTTTCAAATGAATTTATGAGATAATGAAAGGAGAAGGCATTCAAATTACTTAACAATAAAATACAAGATATACAAGATATCAAAATCACTATATTTTCTTTTGAAGTTTTTTTTCTCTAATTTTTCATTAAACTCAGTGATTTTATTTTTACTTTTTGAAAAATATGCCCAAATTATCTGTGAGAGAAGATCAGCTTTTCTATCAATTCCCATGAATGTGCTATTTAGTGCTTATATGTATGACAGAATGATAAATCCAATCACATCATAATGGAAAATAATAAATAACGAGGACATTTCAAATGTATGTAAGTGAAAGGACACGGCTTACATATCCAATTACCACTGGAAGGGAAAAAAACGAAAGTGAAAAGATGTGTTCACTTTAATTATATTTTTTGTGAACAGAAAGGGTAAATAAGCTTTTGTTCAAAACAAAATAAAAAGATGTAACAGGTACATTATTATGTTCTTGGTCTCACGAGTTGTAGTTTTTGGGGCCAGGAATGTGTATTTTGGTGAGGAAGTATTTTTCACCTTCCACCAAAGAATGTATTTTCAGATCAAACTGAACTCTTTTTTTTGTATTGATCATTATTTTGATTACTTCTTGACATAGTATGAAAACAAACTATTTACAAAGTAAGAAAAAATGAAAAAAACATGAAGCCCCAACAAACTAGCACTTAACTGATCCTCATTCTGTTGAGGACAGATTCTAGGAACAGTTTAAAATCCTGCTGATTTGAAGGGCAGCCTGCTTGCTTCCTGGTTTCTCTAACAGGTTAGATCGCAGAGCAGGAATAGTTTCTGAAAGCACAGGCTTCTCAATGGCTTCACTGCCACCTCAAATTTATTCTCAGAAGCCATCCTTCAACTAAATCCTTTCAACCAAATATTTGAATTTTCATGGTTCACTTTCTTTCATGATAAAAGCAATCTGGTCTGGATAGTCTTCTCTGGATAAATTCCATCTAGTGCAATATATCCTTAATAGGCAGGACTATTCTGAGTGTAGCTCTCAGAAATGACCCAGAAAGGGATAGGTTTTTTTTCCTCAAAAGTCTGTCTTTCCACTATTTTATCGTAGTCTCTCTTTATAATGCAAAAACATTTTATTTGGAAATAGTGGGAGGACATATATACAGACACACAAGTGCACAATTTCTAGCTGCTTTATTGACAGGCCTTGAAAACGGGAACAAATACTCCTTTGGTTGCATTCATCTTATATGAATTAGGGATAAATAGCATGGTTTCCTATCTAAGGCTTGTTAAAGGTCTTAAGAATGCGAGCGGTGAGAATTGTACTTGGAAAAAACAGGACTCGTGACTATTAGTAATATGTATGTTATTTATCTCAAGTTGAACATGATATATTGAAAAGGGGTCTTACAAGGAACAAAAGCAAACTAAAAATTTTCAGCAGACAGAATAACATTCCTCTTTAAATTTTCCTTAAAATTTTTCTGAATCACCTACCCTTCTCTTCCGATATGCAAGGCGAGCTTCTAAAGTCTGAAACTTCAAGCCAAACATCATGAAAATTGAACAACACTCAATTTGTAGCATGAGATGTGAGGCTAGCTTAAAGAGAAATAGTACGTTTCATTTGTTAGCAGTTAATTGGTTCTTTTGTCAAGCAGAAGCCTCTGACAGTACAAGCTTTGTGGGAACAGGTGACACCTTAAGAACTGTTTAAGCAGAATTACCAGTGATCTCCAGAGTGCTGTGAGATCCTCTGCAACTGAAATTTAGTCATCGCTTTAGTTTATTCAGCACATGTTAAGGATTTTTCTTGACCAGAGATTTTGAAGATTTAAATCTTCTAACATTATATCTTGGAATCCTAACATCTTGCAGTGATATTTCCAAGTACTACATCAATCGATCTACAAAAATGTTCCTACACATGGTCTTAACTTGGGACAGATGCTGTTGCTTAGCTCAACTCTCCTACTGTGGCTCAAGTAAAGTACAGTAGACTCTATCTGTAGCTTGCACATAAATAATTATGGATCAGTGTTATGTAGAAAGTTGCTAGGTTAAGAAAATGTGCTTCATTGCATAGGCTTGAAAGCTTATATGTAGCTTTAACTTCTTTTACTGCAAGTGGAGAAAAACATATATGTGCTGGAACACTGATCATTTATTTACATTAACATTAAAATATATTATAATAGTAAATTAATTTTTTGATAAGGAAAGACTTTAGGAGCTGGTGGTTAGGTATTTCTGGTTGGTTTTGTTTGGTTTTTTTCCTATGGAAAAAAATGGTGTACTCCCTCAAACTTATTCAGTTGCAGGTGTGGACTGAATAGGTTAATATGGCAGAATATACTTTTTCTATACTTCAATGTATATATGACTTTTCAGTTGATTCTGATTTGAAACAGAATAGTACTGCAATGTATGAATTCAGATGTATTCTCTGCACATCGGTGCAAAAATCCAAACTACATCATTTCCTTTTTCTTCTAGTCTGTCCCACTTATCCATCACAAAGTTTAGAACAGGAATGTACGTTCAAAATGCAGAATATAATTTATTGTTAGAGCTGAGTTCGAAGTTTTGATTCCTTGCATAACTGATTCTTATTCAGTAATAATTTATAGAATATATCAAATAATGGAGGAAAATAATCTAAAATTGGTTAGTTTGCTACACATATGCCAACTGTTAAAATAATACTGTTCAAAATAAACTTGATATGAAGTTCAAAATTTTAAACCCACTCTTTCAAATCATTTAGACCTGCTATAGCTTTGATTTAGGATCTTTCTTACTGCTTTTAGTTTGTGTTCACTAAAGGCGGATCCCAAATTTGGAGCAGATGATGGACACTCCAAAAATAAATATGAAATTAAAGTGTTTTCTCAAATTTGTATAACTATCTTCCTTAATATTTACTCATGCTTCTTTTCTAATGGAAGTATTTCTGAAGTTTGGGTTTTATTCCTGGAAATGCAAACCCAATGGCAATCATCTTTTGTCCTATTAGAAATCGAAATTGGCAGAAAAAGTTACTAAGAGACATAGGTCAAGCATTCATTTCTGAAGCTATGAACTGCTTTAGCACAGTATGTTGTAGATACAAAAGTTTTATGTAAGTTCAAAATAAATTGAATAGCTTGAATGAGTCATAGAAATATTGATTGGAAGGGTCCTTGAGAGGGCATCAACTCCAACCTCCTGCCCAATGCCAACACTAATTCAGATCAGCTGTGACTTTGTTTAACCAATCCTGAAAACCCCCAAGAATGAAGATTTCACAACAGTCTGGGTGTGCTGTTTCAGTTTCTGCCCTGCATTTCTTAGAAGAAGTTTCTTGTAATGTAAAACCTGAATCTCAGAAACTTCCCCTTGTATATTGTCTGTCATATTAAGAAAAGTTTGACTTCGTTCTTTGTAAAAGTTCTTGAAGTAGTTATGATCTGTTATTAGACAGAACCTTAGCTTCCTCTTTGTCAGACTAGCTGCCTCAACTTTTTGCTGTAGATCATGTGCTCTAAGTCTCCAACTAACCTCCAAACCCTCTATAGTTTTTATCAATATTTCACTTGAAGTGGGAGACTAAACACCGGGCTTAATGTTGCAGATACAGCCTCACCAGTTGAGCAATAATTTCGCTTGATCTGCTGCCACCAATTCTCATGTAGGTGAATATTTAGTTTGTTTTATTCAGGATGAGAACACAGAACATCGTATCTCTACTTGTTGAGTTTCATGAGGTTTCTGTTGGCCCAGTGCTCAAGCTTGTCAAATGTCTGGATTGAAGCTCTGGTATTCAGTATGTCAACTACTATTTCTATTTTAGTATGATCTATACATTTTCTGTGAATTCACTCTATCTCACCATCAAGGTTAAGGCTGAAAATATTAAACAGCACAAGATCCTATATTGATTTCCTAGTGCTCAGCTGATTACTGCCATCTAAAAATAAAGATAATGAAGGAAAAGGAATTTGTGCTTTTCCATTTTATGACATTTTCCTTTTGAAAGCCTTTTCAAAATACCATGTTTTGTTGTATTTTTTATTGTGAAATGCTAGTCTTGGTCATGTGCACACAATTATCTTTACAAAATCACTGTGGAGTTGTGTAAATAATGCTCTATGATTTTTTTCTGCAAGGTTCCATCACATATTTTTAATACCAAGACATAAAGCTTTATTAGTATCAATTTTAAGGGTTATAAAAGCAATGTTACTCTTCCAAATTCCCCAAATTTCCCTTACAAAATATTCTTCACTACAAAATACAATATCACTATATAAGAGGTTTTCAAAACATTAATTTTTAGTTTACTTGACTCTTCGAATTTCTTCAGTAACATCTCTGCTTTAATCTTCTTGGTTTATTGTTTCTTAATTGGAGGCGAAAAGAGTATTTCCTAATTTTTATTCACTTTTGGCACAAGCATGAGGTAACACACTAAATCACAGATCTATGATTCTTCCTCATCAGTATTACATAAGGATAATGTAATGTAAGGATAAATAATAATATTTATTATGTATTATGTAAGGATAAATAATAAATAAGGATAAAAGGTAATGTAAGGATAAATAATAACACAAGATTTTAACTCAGAAACATAATGACCACCATTTAGCAACTGATAAGGTAAAAGGTGTTCTCTGAAGATCTGTTGTCCACAGTGACAGTTTATAGATATACTTCACAAGTGTGGCAGGCAACCTTTTAAAAACAGCAAGCTGAAATTGTGGAGTGCAAGGTTCAGATGTCAGAGAAAGGCCTGACATATTGCCTATTTTCAAGTGTAATCAGGATTTGAAACAATAATGTTATTAAAGGAGAAGAGGAATTATCTCAATAATACACATTTGAGTATTGAGCTTTTTAACTTTTTCAAACTGAAAAAACAAACAAAAACCCCCACAACTCAGAAAACCATAACAAAATAAACAAACAAAACAAAACAAGTTTTTCTGGGCTTATTTCCTATTTTGTTCCGTGCCAAGTTTGCAACACCAAATGTCAGCTCCATATGGAAAAGTCCAAAATCTTTTGAAGCCAGCATTATCAGTTCATAAATAATCCCAGCTAAAACCTAGAAAGATTTTTTTAGTATTCTTTTATTTTCTTCCATTAATTTGAGAAACATATGCCAGTTAAAGGAGCAAATGTTCATATTTCCCTTGTAACTTTCACTGTCTAGTAGTTGTTATATTCAGAATCCTATTACTAGCAACAGAAAACATACCAGTTATATAAAATCAAGACTTTACTGCTAGCCTAATTAAAATCTTAACCTACTAATCAAAATATAATGTCTATTTATAATCATGCATTCCTCGTCCAAATTAATACAGGAAAGTCTTATTAATAATATATCATTTTTAAAAATACAATAAACCTTATTAGCATTTAATCCTTTTCTCTGGTATTGTGCTCCCCCTTTCAATGTCCCTCTGGTTCGAAAGTCAAAAGGACCAGATTTCCCCAGGAACAATCCGGGATGGGGGACATTTACAGCAAGTCATCTGTATCCTGAGGTCTTCACTGGGAGGAATACAATGTTTATAATAGAGATTTCTGCCTCAGCCTTGTGATTGAACTTTTGGTTCTTCTTCTAGGTGATTTCCTTATATCTCTGTCTCATTGTTCCCTAGCTTCAATTAACATTAATAGCTACTATCTGTTATATAGTGCCCAGGCTTGTCCATCCTTTACTACGTGGAAGTCAGAAGTTAGGTCAGCAAACAGTCACTTGACCTCCAGATGACTGTTAAAAGAACTAAATCAGCTCTGGCCAAAGTGAGCCCCGAGAGGGCTGAATGTTTGCGCTGTCAGGCCAGTGCATAGCCTGAAGCCTTTTATTGTTAAGAGCAAAAAACCATATTTACCATGTAACATGTTTGTATTGTTTGTCAGGACCTTCATACTGAAAGAATGGAAAAATTGACTGATATCTGTTTGTAAAAATAGACTTCTTTTTATGTTATTGTTTGATTTTAGCTTGGGTGCAACAGTACAGTTCTCCTGCGATGAAGATTATGTGCTACAAGGTTCAAAAAGTATCACCTGTCAGAGGATAGCTGAAGTTTTTGCTGCATGGAGTGATCATAGACCTGTGTGTAAAGGTAAAGAAGAATTCTTACTCTTATGGTGATTTGTTCATTTCACATCTATCTGTTGTTTGATAGCTAATCCAATTAAACGAATATTTTGTAAGTGCCTGAAGTTTTAACCCTAGCGGGACACAAACTTTGTCTAAAGCACAAACTGTGCTTTAGTTTACTTGGGAACTTACATTATAAAGTTCGCTTCATAATGAGCTGAGGAAAATCTATGGCATGCTAGATATTAAGACTCGATAAGATGGATTTCAAACTTGCGGTGATTCAATATACAACCAGTAGTTCCTGAAGCATCTTCATTACATACTTGCTAAGCCAGTGAGAAAGACTTGAATTTAGGATTGATAAGGACTGGAGAAGTAAGTCTATACCTGGTTTTGACCCTCACCAAATGGACAAAGGGAAAGAAATACAGAAAAATGCAAAAGAAGCACAAAGTCATTCTGCTGAATACATTTGATGTCCAAATAATATGGAAAGATGTACGATGAATACCCGAATCAAGGAATGAAAATATTAGTGTATATATATGTAATATAGATATCAGTATATATAATGAAAATATCAGTGTGTACATACACATGGAAATTGGCATAGCAGCAAAGCCTAATATTGAAGAGTACAGTTTGTCCACAAAGAACTCTTGGGTATGGGAAACAGAAGAGACAGTTATCTTCTAATTCAAGGCTATGGATACTTACCCTAATGTCCAGAGAGAACTGTGAGATGTTTCTGAACAGTGAAAGAGGGCAAGAAAATCTGAGGGTGGTATCCAGATGATGTGCAGTAAGAATCCATAAAAGCTGAAAAATTACATAGTGTTTTTGGTTGTTGGGTTTTTTTTGTGAATAAAATACCAGAACAGTCTAAATGGAACTCGCTATGGATAAGAATGAAGTGTTAGATGTAGGTTGGAATAATCAGCTACCCAAATCTGAGTTAAGAAAAACATAATAGGTGTTACAGCTGCAGAAATAGGTTTACAATGAAACACAGCAGTATATGCTTCAATAATAGGATATCACATAAACAAATAAAAAGTTTAGTTGTATATACAATTGCACACTGCACACTAGTGTTTTTTTAAAAAAGTATCCCTCCTAATAGACAAGAAAGTGTTATCAGCTGTACTGTGACAGGACTGAGATGTATCCATAGCTAATTGTAAGTTTAGAAAGGCAGCTCAGTAACATCTAGGGACAATGGCCTTCAAGCATTACTTTTGTGTAAGTTTTCAATTCTGAATAGCAGCAGGTATCAAAGTACTTAAGTATAAAAAGGCAACCATATTGTTCAGTCCTTTTTTTTTTCCCAGTATGACTATATTTAGAACTACCATGGTATAATGGTTTACAAATCACACTTGTAAACATGTGTGTAATGATAAAGTAAACATTAATACTGAACAGGAAAGAAAAAGAAAGTAATAAATCCACTGGAAGCTAGCAGTTCTGTTAAAATTGTGTCTAAATGTGAAACTGCAGAATGTGTATTAAATAAATATCCAAACACACCATTATTCATAGGTAGAACATGTAATTCACAACCAAAAGGACAGCGTTTCACTTCTTTACAGTCATCAACCTCATAGTACTAGCAAATTCCACCTTAAAACTCAGCGTACCAATATTAAGAAAGTTATTAGCAATTGAAACAATGCCATATGGTGAAAAACCAGACAGATGGTATAGATATTATAGTTTGGCAAATATTAAATGCTTTTGAGTGTCATTAGTCACATTAAAATTACTGATTCAAGTACCTTTGGTGAGCTATAATTTTGGTTCTTTTGATTAGCAAGATGTTTCAACTCAACTCTTAGACATACTAAGGCTGGAATACAAGCATTTCTTCTAGAATAATAATAATGTCTTCTCTAAGTTTCATGCATAGAACACACAATAAACATTTTGAAAGAATTTTGCATAAGTAGTATAAAGATCACGTAGTAACATGAAGAAAATATCTGCAAAAATATGTGTGCATCTGCTTGTTGAACTTGCATGTTTGTGTACAAACCATTTCGGCAAACGAATTAGGCAATCATGCATAAATGTTATTTTATGCAAAAAATTAATATTTTCTTGTGAACCTATGCAGCTTTGCAGATAAAAAGGGCACAGGTGGTATATTAAATACTTCACCTCTTATTCTTTCAAATGCCACTTAAAGTGCTGCCTTTTATCATGTAGTGTTTGATATTTGAACGGTACAGCTTGCAAACGTTTTCAGTCACTTATATAAATTATATTGTGCACATACCAAAAATCCCACAGTAATAATACATTTTTAAAAAAATGGCACGTGAATTACCAACAATTAGTCACATTAATAGACTGCAATTGGGCAAAGTTGTAAACAGGAACTTTCCAATTCTGTTAGATGCATTTGATGTGACATCATAAATCCTCAGAACTCATTCTCATAAGGCGTACGAGTGGCTGAGTATAGCTGCTTGCCAAAAATGAAAGATTAACTCTCTTTAGGAGTTACCATATAATACCAGCTGGAGCTGACATAAGATCATATTAATGGAAGTGAATCTGGAATAAGTCTGAAGCATTTCTACAGGAGAAATATAATAGGACTTTCAGAACGTAAACTGATACATCACTTCCAAAATATAAGCAAATATTGTAAGTTATCAACATCTTTTAGACCTTCAGACTAGTCTCCAGGCAAATACTGCTCTGCAGGTTTGGCTGATTTCTGAACCTTTTGACTTCTAGAAGACTATGAGAAAATTGTAAAGTGATATTAGATACCCTCAATAGAATTGCAGTTGGATTGCCTTGTAGTTTATCAACACTTATCCTTTCTTTTTAATATTTTTTTAAAATGTTAATATAATTTGTGTATTTGATCACCCTAGCAAAATAGCAGTTGCTCAGATTGATGAACGTCATGAAGAAATATGGCAGAAAATCAAGGCATTTGCCCCATTGTGACTTACAGACCAGTTATATTGAAAAGAAGAATTTAGAGCTATTAGGAAAGTATGGCTTCAAATTGAAAGCAAGCAGATAAAATAACAAAGGCAGCAGCTGAAAATTAACTGGTCGGTTTCTGAATTTTATTGAAATTTTAAAGTGGATTCATCTTTTCAGACACTTGTTTTTTTTAGCTGGACTTTTTCAAGATCAATGTATCATGCAGGCCTAAAATTCTACTGGGGATTTCTAAATTCATTCTAATTTATTTGGCCTCATGCAAATCCTGTAGCATGCCATTCTTACAGGCCAGCAGAACAAGCAGTGTCTTCCCATCCTTCCTGAGAAAGAAAAAAAAAATTCAAACGATGAAATGAGAATCTTTGCCCAGGCATTTATTTCACACTGAGTTACAGCTGAAGTCTGCTATTTGAAAGATAAAAATTTCTGCAGTTGTTACTTCATATCCCAAGAAATGCTTAATATATGTGACTGTAATGACTGCTTACACTGATGTCTCTGTGACCTCATTCAAGAGTTAAACGCTTCAGAACGGAGACCCTGCTTATTTCTCCTCCTCGGGATTCAGTATTCCCCTACAGGGCAATGCCGCTATTACAAAGCCAACTCGCTTAACCAGAGACAATTATCTACTTTATGAAACTATTTGCCGGTTGATAAATATCTTCCTCTCATTTACGTTTCAGGAAATGAAACAGATAGATCTATTCACAGTTGGTCGATTGGCCTTTTCATTTTCATGCCTGCCGCTCCTGTTTGCTGCTTGCTTGTTTCTCAGACCCTGTGAAACATCTATGAATGCTGCCTTTTGTGAGCCTGCTGGCAACTCAGCAACAAGTTCTCCAACAAGTACAGTATTTTGGAAAAGCTCGTCTAATCTGTAGGGGGGAAAAAAAAGTGTTTTTGAAATAATTCTTTGTATCTGAGAAAACTAAAGGAGAGACACAATTTATGGTTTAAATCACAATCATCCAATTAAGAGGCAGGGTACAAAGTAATTTGGATTATTAGTAGAAAAAGGTAAAATGACATTATGTATTTGAATGGGGTTCTGAAAAATTTAGAACACAGGGTTTTTTTGCTTCATATTGCTATTTTGTTCAGTTCATTTCAATGACTAAAGTGATTTTTAAAACAACAATGAATTCATGGACTCCGTATCTTTCATTGTGTAGATTGTAAACATTAGTTTGATTAACACGGATATGCAAGCAGAATGTATATTTTGAATTTTAGATATTGCCTTTGTAAAGCGCTGAGCGCTGCCGCTTCAAATTTGAACTAGACTGAGAGGGAGAGGGGGCTTCCCGGGGACGGGGAAGCCGAGGGAGAGCGGAGAGGCCCGAAGCGAGTCGGGAATCTCGCGAGGGAGCCGAGAGGCTGAGGTGACTGGGGGCGGCCGGGCGAGCCGCGAGAAATTTAAAAGCGGCAATATCGCGAGCTTCCCTCAGACCGCGCGGAGAGTGACAGCGGTGAGCGCTGCCGCTTTAAATTTGAATTAGACTGAGAGGGAGAGGGGCTTTCCCAGGGATGGAGAAGCCGAGGGAGAGCGGAAAGGCCCGAAGCGAGTCGGGAATCTCGCGAGGGAGCCGAGAGGCTGAGGTGGCCGGACTCTTTTCAGTGGTTCCCAGTGACAGGACGAGGGGCAACGGGCACAAGCTGGAACAGAAGAGGCTCCATTCAAATATGAGGAAAAACTTCTTTACAGTAAGGGTGACAGGGCACTGGAACAGGCTGCCCAGGGAGGTCGTGGAGTCCCCTTCTCTGGAGATTTTCAAGACCCGCCTGGATGCAGTCCTGAGTGATGTGCTCTGGGCAATCCTGCTTTGGCAGGGGAGTTGGACTAGATGATCTCTCGAGGTCCCTTCCAACTCTGACAATTCCATGATGATATTTCTGCAAACGTATTCATCTCAGTCATGGTAGCATTGGAAAATATATAGCAAAAAAAAAAAAAGTTTCAGTGTTTGTGGGAAATATATGTCTACCACCTTAGCAGTGAATTTCTCTCTAAACTTGCACTTTTGGTATCTGAGGATGTTATTGGTCTCACTGTAAGTCGCTGTCCTCTTGATGGTGATTAGTCAGACAGTGAACCAAGTTTATAGAAGCTTTGATTAATTGTGTAGTAATCACAGGAGCTGCTGTTATATCTGCTTCTTACATAAAGAATTACCAATAGAGAATTGTTAATACAATATTTAACAATATTTTAAAAATATTAACAGTTAAATTTCTACAAGTAGGCTTCAGGTGTAACAGTTTATTAAAAAATTCCATGCCTTTTTAAATACTATATTAAAAAGTGTCTATGTTCATAAAATCTTTTTTATACATTCTTTAGAATGGGACAGAACTTCATTGTTTCTGTGGTCTCCAAAGTTTTTTGATCGAGCACTGTTATCAGTAAAAATTTCACACCTCCCCAGTATATGTTTATTTATTTATGTTATATACATATACTATGGAAGTTCTAGTATTTTATTCCTGCACCCCAGTGGTTTATCTTAGCCCCTGGGGTGCACGCACCCCACTTTGGAGGCTACTGGTTCAACTCACATTTTGAAACTTTGCTTCAGAGCCAGAAAAATCTGTATCTAAGAGAACTGTGTCTATCTTGAAATGCATGTTCTGGATCTCTATAAAGTGTCCATCAAAAGTGATGCTACTCTGAGCCAGATCATCAGCCTTATTTAGCTTCAGATTCTTCTACACTTGAGCATAGTGAGGGGAAAAAAGGAAAAAAATCAAATAGCTTTGTTCATTATCCTGAACTGGATCATTGAAAGAAATCCTTTCCTCTTCACTTATCACTTCAAAAGGTGTTTTGGGCACACAGTAACACATAGATGACTTTTGCTGAAGCCTGGTGTCATACAGCTGTTAGCTAAGACGTTTTCTCAGGACCCTAAGAGCACCGACAGCCCTTCCTGGTGCTGCCCAGCTCCACCTAAGCAAATGGTAAAATGAAAGATCTTAATCTGGAAAATTTCAGTGATCTTTTTTTTCTTGCAATATTAGGATTTATTTACTGTTCCATGTACTCTTAGTACATTACTTAGATCTATTTTTTTAAAATTCTATACTGTATGGTTTTTATTATTCTGAAATGTGTCATTGCTATACAGTGTGAGCAATAGCAATGACAAAATTTACTGAGACATACTGTCTGAATAGACTCATTCAGTATACAGAAATTGTTTCTGAATAGCAGCAATTGTCAGATGTAAGCAGATTCTTTTTTATTCTTTTTTCTTTGCAACTCAAAATAGGTAAGACTAAACTTCTAAAATACCTCCTGCTACTCTTTTCAAGTAAGATATAGCCAAAAACCTACACATTACTTTGCTATTAGTGAGCTTCTAATTTTCACAACCTAGTTAAGTCTACAAGAGGTGAAGCTTTTATAAAAATTTTAATATTACGTGCTAATTATTTTCACAATGAACATGTATTTACAGGTAGGAGTTATCAGGAACAGGAAAGCTTTTTTGGAAACTTTTAAAGGGTAAATTATGCAAATGTTAGTGTGTTAGTGACCAGAAAAGTTCAGTAAAACAAACAACTCATTTAAAAAAAGAAAACCCAAACTAACAAACACCACCAACAAAAAAAAAAACACCAAACAAAACCAATACAAACCAACCAACCAAACCAAAAGACCTCAAAAGCTTTAAGATCACTCTTATTTATTTGAATCTTTAAGGAAAACTGCAAAATGTTATGACTAATTGCTATATGGTAAGACTTTAGTGTCCTATGCTAAATTTGCACTTTGCAATTAATGTACAAATCCATTCTCTACATCTATGCATATATATACACATATATGGTGGGTTTATATTCTGTATATAAGAACTGTGATAAATGCCTTAATATCAATTCAGTGAAAAATATTCTGTTCATTATTTTATCTTTTTCAAATTCCTTAACTGGTTTTCACTTTTTCCTATTTAGACTCTTCTGACTGAGTGGCCTTGCTAATAGCTTTCTGAAAATCCAATTAAATTCTGACTATCTCATTGACTTTATCTTTTAATTTAGGAAATTTTCCATGCAACTCTAACAAGCTGAACTTCCTCGTTTTACACATAGAGCTGAGCCTTTTGCACACACTCAGACAGTGATTATATTTTTTTAATAGACTTCATGTATTTGAGCAGCTTCTTCATACTGAAGGTATCCCTTGTTTTTCTTTGTTCTCAGGATAATGCATTGCTTCTTATGCTTTTGCAGTTTTTTTTTTGGTGGTATGGTAGATTTTTTGATGGAGGTTTATACATATTTATACAACAAACAAACTGTTTGAGTGTTAGTTGTACTACCTTCAGTATTAAGGAGTGCAAAAATAAAATTATCTTCTTTAATATTTTCTCTCTAATAACTTTTATATGTGATCATATTTAATTGTTTTCATAAATTTTATTCTACTTTAGAGTTTATATGACATACCTCCATGTGCATAATTATCATTCAGGATTTCGCAATGTAGGCTTGCATTAACTTTGTGATTTTCATATTTTCTTGGCAGTTAAAAAGCACAGGTCATTGGTTTAATTTGGGAATTTCTTTTTCTTCTGGATTTCAGACTACAGTGTTTATTAGCAAATGTCTATTAGGAATATTTCAAGGAGTACAAATAATCAAAATGAGCAGTCAGACATAGATTTCATTAGGACCATTCCGTTACAGAATGATATGGCTTTCATTTGAGGCCTTCACTATGAGGCTACCCTGAAAAAAGGCAGTAAACAGTTCATAGCTCTACCACAGCATACCTGCAAAGGAGATAGGCTTTACATCACAACTCTGCCCCAGAGGATGGACTCACATGTTCCTATGGAGCAGCAGATTGTGCCTAGAACACTCAGTGGTTTCCCCTTCCTGACTTTCCTCCTACACGCAGATATGAGCTACAAGAGTCATGCAGTTTCTTGTTGAAAACACAGATGAAAAGCTCTATTGAGAATTAGTCTCATTTGTGACCTCAATGGCTTCAGCTACTGATCATAACTGAGGAGCCTTTCTGTTATCTCCGTCCTCTGTCCTTGTTTCGGGCTTCTGGAGAAGCTCTGAACAGACTTCTCCACAGTATTGCTTCTTTGAAGGGTGAAAGTGGTGCAGGTTGGGTGGAAATAATGACATTCCTTCTAGAGGTTAATGGCAGGAGGGAGGAATGAGTCTTCATCCAGCAGCAGCTGATTCTTCCTGTGTTCATTATTGATCAAATAAGCACACTTTGTTAAAGTGTAATACAACTGGATGATAATTTCAGGTATCTTAGCTGAGGAAACAATAATTCTTTAGCTTCTGTGGCTTATGTGTTGTGTCATAATAATCACTGGAGAAACAGGATAAGGTCATTTTTAGCTGAAGTTGCCTGTCAGTTCTACAGCTTCATACAGGAAGAGTTAACCAATAGTGCATTCAGCACAGATATGAATATCAAGGAACCAATAATAAAACTTTTACTGACTTCAGCAGACTATGAATTTAGTGCTGTAAGGATGTCATCCTCAAACAGAAAGGACACAACTTATGTCCTTTGTGTTATTTGTGATGTGAGATGCAGCCTACAGTAAATAAGGATAGTGGTTTGTTTTTATTTAAGATATGCTACTGTAAATGACCATATGGACTTTGATCTGTAAATGAATGCCCTTTGTAGTGTTTAAAAATAGATAACACCAATTTATGTAGGTGTATGTTCTACAAGTTTCTTTTAAAGATTTCAGTGCTTCAGCTGTTGGTTCAATGGGTTGTACAGGAGTTACAGCAGAAAAAGTGTTGACGTGCCATACGCCAATACATATGCACAAAAAATACACAGTGATAAAAGTGATCCTTGTGTTCTTGTCTTTCAAAACATTAGTAAAGGTAGCGTTATAAGCTACTTGTTGAAGTATTATATTAAAAAATGAGTAGAGCAGTTTCTCCTAATTACTTTTACTCCAAATACATTACGTGTTTTTTTAAGATTATAAGCTTGTACACAAAAGAAAGTCTATTTTACTTTGTCAAAATAACTAAACATGAATATTCTATTATCTTGTATGAGCTAGTTCTATTTTTGGTCAATGTTATTTTGATCCTTCACATCTTAATTAATATAAGGTGGAGCTCAGTTTATGAATCTGCTACATGTATTTTGTATGTAAATTAAAAGGTGAACTTTCTTTTTGCAGTCAAGACTTGTGGATCCAATCTTCAGGGACCTGGTGGCACCTTCACATCACCCAATTTTCCATTCCAGTATGACAGCAATGCTCAATGTGTGTGGGTCATCACTGCTATCAATACTAATAAGGTAATTTTACAATTCTGGCTTTTGCTTTGGAGAAAAAAAAAAGAACAACACAAAAATGTGTGTAGACCAGTTTGTAGACCATGACATTATCAATAATATGATTTATCTCTACAGTACAAATACTCTACTTGGTGTATTGCAGACATTTCTAAGCAATGGCCGATATTAGATGAGTATGGACAGATGTTAAGACCTGTTGTTTCCCCTAAGAGTTTTTTGGTTTTCGTGTGTCAAGTAGATGCCATCATATTTTTATGTGATTCTCTTAATGAAGTCCCAGAAGCAACTACCCAATGGAATGAAGTTAAGTCATGGGTCCACTAATATTATGTTAGAAGCATTAGAGCTGGTTTGTGTATAAAACTGTTCATATCATGTTTGGCTTTAGACTACATGAAGAATCACTGAAGTTCAGTAATTCACTTTCCCTTCATGAAGGACTAGACAAAAGTTGTGTCATACCAGTGTATTAAAATCCCATACATTTTATACCTACACTTTAAACCAAAAGTACTAGGAGTTCTCATAATGCCAGATGAGTCAAAGTAGAGCAATAAAGTTAAGTTATGATACCAGTTGCCTTCAAATTCAAGAGCTAGGCGCCGGCAGCAATGGCTATATTCTATTTCCAGGTGTATCATTTTATCTGAAATGAGTGTAATGGACTTGTTTAGATGTAATAAAAGAAAAAATTAGCTGTACAGCTCAGGAATGTTTTATAAAGGACTATCAACACCTGTGTTTTCTGCTATAGGGGGGTGTATTCTACCTCCTAATTTCTGTCTTATATTGCCATCTGCATCACACTCCAGTAATTGATCATAGAGGCCTACAAGGCCTACCCCTTTACACCTGAGTTTATTAACTGGGAAGAGAGAGGTTTGAGTGAAAACCTGATTACATTTCAGAAATCATTTAGCTACATTTGTGCATTTCTCGCTCTTCTAATCTTACAACTTCCTGTGTTGAAGAAAAAAAAAAGATATTTAATCAAGTGATTAGAATATTCATAATGAAGATGGAGGGGGAGGGAGGGTTGTTTATTTTTTTTATCCTTATTCTGAGGACTGCTAATCCGATTTAGCCAATTTCTGGATTATCAAAAATGTGTAAAGAGTTCTTGAAAGATGATGCAGTCTCTGTCCCAGAGACCTGCACAAAGTTCAAAAGTAATAGTTAGGAAGCTTCCTATTTTTATTTCCTTAATCAAAAACTGTTAGTGGGTAAGATGAAATCTGTGCACATCTAGAATTTCTGAAAGTTCTGTCAAATGTGGCAGTGGATAGAATTTAATATTGTCTTGTTTGAGGAAATGAAATGCAGCTCTTATACTTTGAACAAGTCCTTAAAAGGCTTGAAAACCACCACTGAGCTGTTGTATAGAATGAATTTAGACCTTTTTGGCTATATTTTGCATAAAATGGATTCCTTTCTTAAATGAGGCAAGGGCATGTCTATACAACAAAAAAGCCAAATAAGATTTTATGCATTTCTGCCACTGGTAGAACCAAAACTTTAAGCTCACAAACCGGTGTGTAGCTATTGGTAAATCACAAATGACTGCAGGGTTAAGATATTAATGACTTGAAGAGAGTTAAGGACTACACTTGGGTGAAGGTATTTGTGTCTTAATCTGTCTTCCACCTCGGTCCCTGCCAATTCACAGTGTGGTGATCCAATGTTATCTTAAAAACCTCAGAACTTTGTTTTGACCAAAACCATGGTAGAACCATGACTAAATATCTCAAATATGGCCCGAGAGGACGGTGAGTTTACTACTGAAAAGCAGAGAAATTAAGTAAAAACCGGTTGTGAAAGGAAGGTCATCTGGATAGGAGTCAATAATAAAACTCATTGATGAGGGTGTACCAACATATCTGATATCAGTGAGATCCACATATTTGTTCTTGTGCATGTTTTTCATGCTTATTCTTGTCAGGATCCTGTTCTGTGGAGTTGATCTATTCAGGAGAAAATAATTAAGGTTATTGTTAGAAAGAAATCTATGATGCGCCAAAGGTCTGAATAGTGATCCAGTGGAAAAATAAATATGGACAATTTATACATAACTTTGTAACAGTAAAATATCTACAGTTTTCTGTGTGGTGTCATACCTAGATTAAAAAAATGTTATATTGTTTTGTAAAAAAAAGAAAAGCCTTCTGAACTTTTTCAATTGCTGCTTATTGGAAGGCGTACACTTACATTCTGCTTAAATTTGAAATATTTGAGGAGAATTTACCCAAATATTGAAAAAAAAACCCAAAAACCTAAATACTGAAGTAATACTGGTATTTATTTTATGGTGGTTGTGGAAAAAAAAAAAGGCAAGCTATGAGTTAGCCTGACCTAAACAGTTTATTACTGGCTTGTGTTGAACTTGCTGTCCATGAGGAGCCCCACTGCCTTCTCTGCAAAGCTCCTTTCCAGCCCGTAGTGGAATTGTCATTCCACAAGTGTGAGTGTGTACTTGTGCATGGGACTGCTCCTCTCCAGAAGCAGAAACTTCAATTTCCCTTTGTAGAACTTTGTTTCCTGTCAGCCCATTTCTCCAGCCTGTGAAGGCCCCTCTGAATGGCAGCACAACCCTCTGGTGTATCAGCCACTCCTCACAGTTCTATATAATCTTAAAACTTGCTGAGGATACACTCAGTACCATCATCAAGGTCATCAATGAGAATGTGGAACAGGATTGGACCCAGTATTGACCCCTGAGTACATCAAAAGTGACTGGCCTCTAGCTAGATTTCTTACCTTACTGTACATTCATGTACCCATACTTCATCAGTTTGTCTATAGAATGTTATGAAAGATAGTGCTGAAAACCTTACTGAAGTTCAAGATCAGCATCCAGTACCCTCCACGCATCCACCCAGTCAGTCATCTCATTGTAGAAGGCATCAGTATCTTTGATTGTTTTTCTGTTCATTGAGATAAATCATTATTGATCTTGGAAGCAGAAATCCTTGAAAATCAACCATCATCTCTATTCTCCTTACCAGAACCATCTGCGTGGGAGTCTTCAAAAGAGAACTCTGAACAAAGTCTGTTCTGTCAGGGCTGTGTTCCTGCCTGTTGCCTTGTCTCCCTAATTTCAGGATCCTGAACTCCACCAACCCATGATCACTGCAGCCCAATCTGCCCCAACCTTCCCATTCCTGATCAGCTCTTCCTTGTTTGTAATACTGAGGTAAAGCAGAGCCTGCCCCCTTGTCAGCTCTCAATCACCTGTGTTGGGAAGTCCTCATCATACACTACCTAATCCTCCTTGACAAATTGTGCTCTGCTTTGTTGCCCTCCTAAGAGATTATGGAGTGGTTGAAATTCCCTGTGAGGTTTAGTGACTGCACACGGGAGGCTTCTCCAATAATATATAATGGAGGAAATTCATAGACAATGTTTCCACTTCTAGATTTTTCATAAAGTGGTTTCCACCCATTATTTTATATACATCGAGCAAGTGATTTTTGCCAGTGTTTTGTCCATGGCTGCTCTGGAATCAGCTAAAGCTTTATTGATCAAAAATAGCAAAACTATAGTACCAGGGATCTTCCTTAAAGAACTTTCAAGAAAATTGTGCCTCTCTGTGGTGCTCTAAAGGTGCAATGGAATTTAAAGTTCTTTGCTTTAGCCTGAACTGTGATCCTCATATTATTAACCCCTTGGTTCCATAGGAAACATTCTTGGGAATAACTGCACAGAAAAGATAATAAGGATTTCTCAGTTAGAACTCTGCTTTATTACATCTCTCACATCTAGTAAGGGAAATGATACTTGAATATCTCATGGGATATTATACAAACTCATCAGTTAGGTTTTGGAGAATGCTATGAATTGCTGGTAATTTATTCTGACATTATTTAATGGCATCTTGTAATTTTCTGTTTACATTTTTAATATACTAAAAAATCTTTTTATTTTTGTGGCTTAATTATGTTCCCCTCCCCAGAGGCAGTGCATTTTTTTCTACTTCTTTTCTCCTTAAAATTTAGAACTTGTTTTCCTTTCATTGTTTCTATATCGGATCAGATGCTTGAGCAATATTTCTTAGCAATAAAGAGCTGGGAATATTGTTTATGAATATTTGTGGTATCACATTCGGTTTATTCTGTGTCAGACATGAACTGTAGGCACAGTCAGTGGGTTGTAGGTTGAATTTTATGGTTACTTGCATCTTTCTCAGGCCCTATTATGACATATTCTTCATGGGACTAGTAACATAGATAGAGTTGGTTTATCCATAGATTAACAGGCCTTCTTAAAGTGAGATAGCAGTTTGCAACCTCTGTCTGAAGTGGTAAAGACAAGCCCAGAGAAAAAGACTTATTTTATTGAGAGATTTGTGTAGGAAAACCATAGGTAGACAAAGCTAATGATTTTATAAATAAATATCTACATAAGCAATAGAAAAAAGTTTTTTTCACACTGGAAGACTGATTCAGTCAATATCAACTAAACAGAAAACAAAGAAAAACATTTTCTGTGAAAGATGCTTCAACATAGACCATGATAACTTTATCTACTTGTTTTTTTTAAAAAGAAAGCATCTTTAAACTTCTCTGCACTAAATACCTACAATGTCTCACCTTACCAGAGTGAACCCTGGGTGGATTGATTTAGCATCTTTTGCTAAAGCTGACAAACATACAATTTGATGTTCTAAAACATTAAATGCAGTTTCTTGAACTTAAGCAATTATCATCATGAAAGCATTTTCATTTGTTATAAACATTACAAGATTTCTTATATTGTGTTGTCTGAATGACAAAACCTCATTTTCTGCATTTTATTGCTTCCATAACTTAAATATCGATCTGCCGTATGGAGTGACACAAACTCTGCAGCTGTTCCTTGACCTTTTCCAGAAAATCTTGGTGGTTAATTTTAAAACACAGAATGAATGATACACATGGTAAAATTCCAGACAGTGAGAGAAAGAAAGCTGTTATCTGCTATTAATATGCATATCGTAAAAAAAATAAATGAAAGACATACGTAGATTTGTAGATTATAAATTTATGTTGTAAATTTATGTAGATTATAAAACTACAAATTACCTGTTTGATAGATGGAGTGAAATCATATAGCAATTCTTCATCATAGGCGTTCTTAAATTATGGTACTTGAAATGCTCTAGGTATTTTGCCAATAT
>JAOXJK010000012.1:143655003-143670352 GCA_025774025.1 Xenus cinereus | reverse complement strand
AGAATGGTGAATTTAATTCTTTCATTCTTGGCTAATTCCTAAAAATATACAAATATTATGAATTGTATACAATAATATTAGTTAGCTGTATCCCTCTGCTTCAGCTTAACAAAATAAATAGGTCTCATCACCAACGAAGTAAGAAGATCGTTTCCAGCACCGTACCAAGACACGATTGTTTTCTTTGTACCTTCACCTGCTTCCTTTTAATTTGTTACAACATAAAGTTCGAAAGTTGAACAATTTCCTCAGCTTTACCTAACATAAAGGGCTGTTGTTTTAGGACAGTGAATGCCCTGGTTTGTTAGGTTTTTTTTTTTTCCCGTATATAATATTCACAGAACTAAGCAAGACCCATTAGGCAGTAATTGCTAGATAACTGTTATCATAGCATAAGCATGCTAAAACCAGGTTAGGCCAAAAGAAAGTGAAATAATGCTGAGATGCTTATTGTTAGGTCAGTACAGATCCTGTGGTATCTTTACTAGTAATGACAAAAATGCTATTTGCTGTGCTACATTAAAACCTGCTTCATGTTGTTTGCTTAAATAGCACGTGGGATAAGAAAATTGCAATTGTGACTCTTGATTTTGACCTTCAAAAGGATGGGCTACAGAATGATCAGTTTAAATTTAACAACAGGCTAAAATATCAGTGAAACCTGAACTAGGCCTAAAGTTAACCAGAGTTCAAGTCTTATGAATTATACTTGCTGATTTTTTTTCTAATCCACTGTGACAGAAACACTGTGGAAAATGTCAATGCTAGAATGACAGCCTTTCTGACAGATCTCAGACATATTCACACCATATATCATTCACCACCATGCATTGAGAAGGAGAAAAATAAGCAAAAGGGTTCCTATAAAAGAAAAATCAAGCTGTTTTCCAAAATTGAAAGGCAAAATTAAATATATAAGCTCATTGTTAAATTTAGATGGATCAGAAAACTAGGTCCTGGTTGTGTTAATTTTACATGGCAGGAAGTTAAAAAAATTTTTACATGGTTATATGGTTTTTTGTCACCACCATATTGTAAATTTTACATTCCATTTATTTCAAGCATAAAAGTATTCTTACTAACCTCCAGAAATGTATTCTTAAGAATCCAGGTTTCAAAAGTTTGCCAGTGTTCACATTCTTATCTTTTTATCTATTGTATTTTGAGATAATTTTGAAATCAATAACAATTTATGTCTCAGAATTGGGAGATAGTTGGTGTTTGCTTTTTGTTTTAGGTTTGGGGGTTTTTAAAATTATTATTTTTTTGATAGGTTTTTTTTGTGGTTGTCAAATATCTGTTAGGAAATCTATTATCTGAATTTTGTTGTAATGGGAGAGCCTACTGAAAATTTACGACATCTGTATCCAACTACTATAGTCCTTTGCTTTTTGAGAAGCTGTTGAAATGGTTCAAAATATCTGGGAAACTCCTCACGTGATATTTTCTGCAAGTCTAAATAAGTTTACTGAGGGAATAACTTGCAACCGTTACCAAATTGATATTAAATATGGTTCTCATTTAATCACCCTATATTAAGTGATACTTAATTATTTTGTTTTATATTCTTCTGTTCTTCCCTTCCTCCTTACTTATGTCATGATGTTGATGTTTTCCTCCTGCAAAAATTTCATCTTTTCATTTCTGAGTTTTTGTGCTTTTTAGGCCAAGCCAAAAATAAGCAAAACAAATTTAGCAAAAAGCTGAGTGTTTACATTTAATTTACCACAGCTGTGTTATTTTGTTAACCATGTCAAAACTGTGAGTGGAACATTTCCTAAGCTTACTGTCAAGCCTAAACTGAGTTGCCATACATATTTATTCACGTTAGCAGCACAAAGCTCGAGCAGGCTGGGTGTTTTAGCATGAACTCAAACACTCATTTCACGAAGTCTGTTTTGGTCAGGCCTATTGGAACAAGCTCCACTGCATCTCTTTTTACAAGCAAATGTCTCAAACTTGGCTTTCCCTAAGTGTAGTGTGAAGAGGTACTGTGGCTGTTACAGTCAGTGAAATGATTAGAAAATAGGAGCATATTTAAGCTCTCTCTTAATTATGTATTTTAAACATAATCTTGTTTTTCATCCATGCAGATTAAAAAAGCTGGTACTCTATTTATCAGTCGGAGATAATGTACTTTTATTCTCCACAAAACTAGAAAGTGTAAAAATATTTCAGTTCTGTTCAGAACAAATTCAATTTCTTTGTAGTACTAGCTACACTATTCTTCCATATTGTTCATGAACATTTTGATCCAGTTAAAAAAGTCTGAGTGATGTATATGCTGTGGTTTAAAAAAATAAGTCTTAGAAATATATATGTGCAGGGTGGGGAGATTGTTGCAGCAGAGTAAGAGCATAAAAGGGAGTTCAGCTGTTCCTAAGACAGGAAGTTAGCAAGTCTGGTAGTATCTTTCAGTAACTTTGACACTGTCCCACATATCATCCTGGTCTCTAAACTGGAGAGACATGGATTTGATGGATGGACCACTCGGTGGATCAGGAGCTGGCTAGATGGCTGCACTGAAAAGGTTGCTGTCAACAGCTCAATGTCCACGTGGAAGCCAGTGACGAGTAGCATTCCTGAGGGATCAGTACTTGGACCAGTGCTGTTCATCTTTGTCGGAGACAGGGACAGTGGGATAGAGTGCACCCTCAGCAAGTTTGCTGACAACACCGAGTTGTGTGGCGCAGTCGACACACTGGAAGGAAGGGATACCATCCAGAGGGACCTGGACTGGCTTGAGAGGTTGCCCATGTGAAGCTCATGAAGTTCAGCCAGGCCAAGTGCAAGGTCCTGCACCTGGGACATGGCAATCCCAGGCACAAATACAGGTTGGGTGGAGAATGGATTGAGAGCAGCCCTGAGGAGAAGGACTTGGGGGTGTTGGTGGATGAGAAGCTTGCTGTGATGAGCGCTGGCAGCCTAGAAAGCCAACCGCATTCTGGGCTGCATCAAAAGAAGTGTGGCCAGCAGGTTGAGGGAGGTGATTCTGCCCCGGTGAGACCCCACCTGGAGTACTGTGTCCAGCTCCAGAATCCTCAGCACAGGAAAGACATATTTTTCTGCCATTTCTGTGACTATAGAAGCATTGTTTTACACTCTGAAAATATGATCTACCCATAGGAATGGGTGAGAGATTGTGCCTATTGCAATAACTGCAACAGAAGTAATTAATTCAGCCATCAGCACTTTTAGATCCTACCCATAACCTGAATTTCAGGTATTACCTCCACCTTTGATTAAAACTTTAGTTAGAATTAAAGGCTGAATATGTATTTTAATTCTGTTTGACTTTCTGTAAGTTCCTGAAATTGGTCTGTTATGTCTCCTATACACTTTGAATGCAAACATGTTTTCTTATTTGTATTTATAATTAATATATACACCTATGCTAGAACTTTAAAAAGACATATGCATATGACCCAGAGACGTTGACAGGAAGTTTCCAGTGCTTGCACTATGAGTAATTGATATGTTTCAGTCTTTTTTGTTTGATGAATTTTTGGCACTGAGACTTGTCACTTTCCTCCACAGTTGAGTTCACTTGGTTGCTTTTCTGAGTGATCTTTATAGCGAATTGTTCTGCTCAATATAAACCTTTTTCTGATATTTGACTGGGAAATTGAGCTGCTGGTAGTTTGTTCGTTTTCTATGCAGTGACTCCTTTAAAGGTTCCATTCTGTGGTGGGTTAATCTTGGCTGGCTGCCAGGTGCCCACCCAGCTGCTCTATCACTACCCCTCCTCAACAGGACGGGGAGAAAATATGATCAAAAATCTCATGGGTCAAGATAAGGACAGGGAAATCACTCACTAGTGACTGTCATCTGCAAAACAGACTCAACTTGGGGAAGTTAATCTAATTTATTGCCAATCAAATTTGAGTAGGATAATGAGAAACAAAAGCAAATCTAAACCAGTACTTTCTTCCACCCCTCCCTTCTTTCCAGGCTCAACTTTGCTCCCAACCTCTCTGCCTCCTCCCCACAAGCAGTGCAGGGAGGACAGGGAATGAGGGCTGCACTGACTGCTTTGCTTTTTTTGCACTGACTCCATACTGCTTTGTCTCTGCCACTCCTTCCTGCCCATGCTCTTCCTCTGCACCAGCATTGGGTACTTCCCACAGGGTGCAGTTCTTCATGAACTGCTCCAGCATGGGTCCTTACCATGGGATGTAGTCCTTCAGGAGTGGACTACTCCAGCATCGGGCCCTGCAGGGTCACAGGTCCTGCTAGAAGCCTGCTCCACTGTGGGAGTCACAGTTTCCTTCAGGGCACATACACCTTATCACAGAGGCATTACCAACATCGCTGATTTGCTCAGCTTTGGTCTGTGATGGTTCTGTCTTGGAGACACCTGGAGCTGGGTGACGTGGGTGCAGCTCTGGATCAGTTCTCACAGATACCATCCCTGCGGTCGCTCTCTGCTACCAAAACCTTGCCATGTGAACCCAATACACATTCACAATGCAAACTGAAGGTGGTGCATGCAGGAACATCCACTGAGACTTAAGTCACTGCTATCACTCCTGTCTTTCTGTCCCCTTCAGGATGTGTAGTTAATCATCAGGTTAGGCTGACATCAGTTAGTGATGTCTGTTTTCTTTTGGAACAGACTGCTTACCCTCAGTGGGTTGGAAAAGGGCAGATTCCCATGCTGCATACAAGGATGTCCTTTTTTGGCTAACTACTAAATGGAAGAACAGAAGCAGGGGCAAGTTAATGATTGAAGTAATCTTATTTAAGTACAGGGATTTATTATGGAATGTTAACAGTTGTCTGATCAGATGAATGGGAAGGTACTGTGCATTGCCACTGTAAAAATGATCTTACTGAGAAAAAGAATTCCAGATATGTTCTCATAGATTGCCTCATAGCCTTGGTACATTTTGAGAATATAAAGGTCAAAACAAGAGCTATCTTGGGAGTTTAAATGCCTTACAGGTTAAGTGGTGTCTACCTATGATTTTATGGATCACAGCTTCAAAGTTGGGCAATGCATTTATATTATGTTTTGGAACTAGTCTGAAACATCATCAGTCATTTACATGCTTTTGTGAGGAAGCCCACAGATGTCAATGGACCTGTTAGAGTGTGTCCAGAGGAGGGCCACAAAAATGATCAGAGAGCTTCATTCTCCTATGAAGAAAGGCAGAGAGAGTGGGGGTTGTTGAGAAGGCTCCAGGGATACCTTATTGTGACTTTTCATCATATGAAGGGGGATTATAAGAAAGATGGAGAAAGACCTTTTACCAGGGCCTGTAGTGGCAGAACAAATGGTAACAGTTTTAAACTGAAAGGGGGTAGATTTAGATTGGATAAAAGGCAGAAATTTTTTATGATGACAGTAGTTGCCCAGAGAAGTTGTGGATGCCCCTTCCCTGGAAGTGTTCAAGGCCAGGTTGGATGGGGCTTTGAAAACCTGATGTAGTGAAAGACATCCCTGCCCATGGCAGGGAGGGCTGGACTAGGTGATCTGTAAGGTCCCTTCCAACCCAAACCATTCCATGATTCTATGTATATGTATATACCTAAGTACATAAAGTACTAATGTATATACATTTAAAAATTTTATGCTTAATTTGATATTTATGGATGCCAACCCTTGTTTTGTTGGCTTCTTTAAACTTCAATTTATTAGCATTTTGATCTCTGCTATACAACTTTTTGTTGAATATTGATGTTTAGAGATATTTCAAAACTGTTTTCTCAGGTTGTTGCCGTTCTGAAGTTTGGCAGACTAAGAAAACAAACGTGATCTTAGGTTAACCATGTCCAGCTTCCTAATATGGATATACATTTCTATGTAACCACATAGCCATGTGTTTCTATAGTCCATAAGTTATAATTAGTTGCATCTTCTTTCCCCTTTCTCTAAAATTTACCAGTCCTTTCACTCATTTCTCATGCTACTATATCAAATGCTTTCCAGGCAGGGAGTTGCGTTCAGCTAGATGTAATAGGAAAGAATTGGCACGTTATTCTCAGTACAGTCATCCCCATCTTTTTCACAACTGCAGTGAAGAAGATGTCCAGGGACAATTTTATGGAAGAGAGAAACTTTATGTAGATAAGTATCATATAACTTTAGTCAATGTAAGGTTAATTGCCCTAGTTGGTAGACTTTTTATTTTAAACTCTCTCTTCAGTTAATAAAGAGATATTAGTTTCACTTGAGGTACAAATCCTAATGTACTGATTAATTATTTATCCTAAGAGGAATGTCTAAAATAAGCAAGATTAATATCTCTCCAAATAGATTATCTGTAGAAAAGCACTAGTTGTGAACGTAGTAAGTGATCAGTTTTGAACAGGTGCCTAATTTTCAGTTGATTCCATTTTCACAGAGACACAGAACGGTTGAGGTTGGAAGGGACCTTTTGTCCAATCCCCTGCTCAAGCAGGGCCACCTAGAGATGGTTTCCTAAGACCATGTCCAGATGGCTTTTTAGTATCTCCAATGGGGGAGACCCCACAGCCCCTCTGGGCAACCTGTGCCAGTGCTTGGTCACCCTCACAGTAAAAACTGTTTCCTGATGTTCAGATGGAGCCACTTGTGTTTCAGTTGCCTGTTGCCTCTGGTCCTGTCCCGTCACTGTGAAGAGCCTGGCTGTGTCCTCTTTGTACCCACTCTTCAGGTATTTATATACATTCATAAGATCCTCTGTGAGCCTTCTCTTCTCTGTGTTTAACAGTCCCAGTTCTCAGTCTTTCCTCATGGGAGAGATGCTTGAGTCCCTTAGTAATTTTCACAACCCTCCATTAGACTTTTTCCAGTATGTCCTAGTATCTCTTGTACTAGAGAGAACTGCATGCCATGTACAGATGTGTGACACCATGTCTGAGCTGAGGGAAAGGATCACTACCCTTGCTCTAATAGGAATACTTTTTCTAATGCGGGTGAGGACACTTTTCACCTTCTTTGCAGCAAGGGCACATTGCTGGCTCATGTTCAGCCCAGTGTCCAGCAGGATTCCCAGGTACTCTTCGGCAAAGCTGCTTTGCAGCTAGGTGGCCCCCAGCATGTACTGATGCATGGGGTTGTTCCTCCCCAGGGGTTGAACTTTGCGCTTCCCCTTGTTGAACTTTTTGAGGTTCCTGTTGGTCCGTTGAGGTCCCTCTGGATGACAGCATGACCCTCTGGGCTATAGTAGCCACTGCTCTTTATTATTGTGGCAAACTCGCTGAGGGTACACTCTGCCCCAGGAATGGTCCCAGTATTGGCCCCTGGGATATAACACCAGTTACTGACCTCCAATTAGACATTGTGCTGCTGATCACCACCCTCTGGGCCTAGACTTTCACGGAGCTTTCAGTCTGCCTCACTGTCTGTTCACCCAGCCCATGCATCAAGAGCTTGTCTGAATATCTTACACAAGACAATGTCAAAGGCTAAAAAATATCCACGGCTCTCCCCTCATCTACCAGGCTAGTAATTCCATCATATAAGTTTATCAAAGGTGGTCAAGCATGACTTCCCCTTGGTGAAGCCATGATGACTACTCCTGATGATTTTCTTGTCCTTAATGTTCCTGGAAATGGTTCCAGGATTAGCTGCTCCATGGTAGTATTAATGTTAAATAAAATTGTACCTAAGTATAAATAATTTCAGTTATACCTCAGTCTTATACTAAATGATGGATTCAATATATTTTCCTACTGAAACTACTCTTCTGTAATCGAATATATAATAACACAATTATTTTGGTGGAGAGACCTGTGATTCTATGGAAAATTATGGAGGAAAAGCCTATCAATCAGAGAGCAGCATTTCATTAGCTTATACCATCAGATATAAATGCACATCATTTACTTACTGGAAGTAAGCACAAAAGCAATTAACCATCTTGAGGGCATATGAGGACATGCACATCTAAACAGGATGTATTTTCTTCTCCTTGCCTAGTTTCACTCCTACCAGTGAAGAAGGCAACTTGAGAATTCCTTTTGATTGATGAGAAAACGGTGAACATGACATAATTAGCAAACTATAGGTGTTTTTTTCTGGAATTAACTGATGAAAATAGGTATCTTGTGGATATCTTTTAGTGAGGTGGATTTCTTGCTATTTCTAGTATGTTTGGATCATTCATACTGGGGTTTTTTTGCAAGATATTGTTTGCAGAAATAAATTTCTTTGTAATTTTCTAGTAATATTTAGAGACAGCATTTGCAAAGGTTAAGATATTTGATGTGAGAAAATATGGCAAAATCCAATGTGAAATAATTGCTTAGAGGTAAAAAAAGCCTAAACCCCACAACATAATCTGTTTTGCAAGATAAAAGTTATATAATAATTTCTATTGTTTGGAATAGGATAAACACACTGACCTAAGTTAAAGCTAACACATTTGTTTGATAGTATTTGGAGTCCTTTATTTCCCTTTGTGGATTCTATATTGATAGGCCTTATTTACAAGATAACTTCTTTTTTTGTGGAATACTTCTTATTATTGGGACTGCATAGGTTGATTAATCAGAGGAATACAGTCTCGACATTTTATCAGTCTCAGAAACTTATTGTGAATGCAAGCCAATACAATACAGGTTGCACTTCTATGCAAACAGAAGACTATTAACATGAAAATTATATATATCTTTATGCTCTTATTTGAATGTGCTATCCTTCCATTTTAAGACTTTCCAATAGTATTTGTTCTTAGGATAGGGAAGGACCATACATTTGTTTTCAATTATTGTGGCCCCAAAGTAAATAGCTCTAAATGACCTTTATAAATTACTGATTGCAGGATTAGCCTCTATGGAAAATTAATTGGAATTTAGCATTAGTATTGGAGTTAAAAACAAAACAAAACAAACCATAACAAAACAAATACCCCTTTTAAAGAAGTATATGAAAGAAATTACATGATGTGTTCACCAATGACTCTGCAAAGCAGAATTCATCTGCTGTCTATGGGATAAAGATTACTTGCAACCATTGACCTATAATACTCCAGTATAACCTCTTCTGGTCTTCAGCTGTGTTCCCAAAAAAGCACAGTTGTCCTGAAGATCCTGTATCTGCCAGGTTTGTGTGTATCTGTTGGCTGCTTTACAGCATCTCAGATGGTACTATTTAAATATATTTATGTGAATGAATTCTGTTTTAGATGTCCACAGTATAGACTTCCATATATAAATACCTAGACTCACTTTATAGTCAAGGAAGAGAAATAGGTACTTCTAAACTGTGGTTGATCTAGTGTGTGTTATCTACCCTTTGATGAAATATATGAGACTGTAGACATGTTTTTTCACTAGTCTACCTCAAATAAGTCTACATCAAATATAGATCTTTGCACTGTAGATGTCTACAGTTAAGTATGATGAAACCTATTGCCAACAAGTGGACTCAACAAGGAACTTTACAATCTAGCTAGTGAGTATATCTCCTGGAATTGCCTTACAGATTTGTGTGTCACCTGCTTTTTTTCTATGATATTCTATTAATCTCCAAGATTTCCTTCTCCTTTTCTTCCCCCTCTCTTCCTTTTCTTCCTCTCTCTGATAGGGAAAGATTAAATTAAATTTGAAAGGACAGAAGTGCTTAATATTTAGGCTGTTCCATTTTGTGGGATTTTTTGTTCATGTAATAGATGACTACCAAAGAGACAATTACATAGCAATTCTTGGATATTTTGAATCATTGAATTATATGCAATGTGCAGCAAAATAGTATGTAATAATTTTGTGTTCTTAGCAGGATGTTCTAATTCAAATTTGTTCCTTAATATTATCTAATATACAGCTCGTGTAAGCTATATGTTAGCTTAATTTTTAAGCACACTTATAAGGAGAAAAGATTCATAACATCTTTAGAAACTTCATCATTATTTTACTGGTGAAATGTCAAATTTTATGGAGTGAAAACATTACTATACATCTGAAAATATTTTTAGAGTTACATTTGCATTGGAAGCTTTAGGATAACAGATGCACAAATGGAAATACGTACAACTTTAAATCTTTACACTTTCCCTTCAGAAGCAGTTGTGAAGCTCATGCACTTGCTTCTGTTACACACCATTCTGCTCTGTATGTTTTGAAATTTTAAAAGGTTGAGTACTTTACCTGGAACACTAATTTCCTTGAAAAATCTTTGGGGAGCTAGTTCCATCAGGCACAGTCATATCAAACAGTTGTCTGGAAGCATTGCTGTCTGGAACACATCCTCCTAAGCACGTTCTCTCACTGAAGAGCTGTAGGACGTTCTCAAGTTAACCATTATCTATTCAATAGAGCCTTCTCCTGTGTTACTTCTAAGCTGGATAACAGATCCAGTTTTGCTCAAGGAGTGGGTTCCAAAGGATATATTCTGAGGCACAGAAAGGAGGTTTGTCTACTAAAAAAGTACACCATCATAGTTCTCAGAAAGTTATTTTTCAAACAGGACATTTTTCTTCTGTGTATCTTAGATAATAATCATTAGTATTACCATCTTTCTTTCTTTATTTGCTTTTGGGTTTGTAAATTTAATTTAGCAATTATAAGTTGTTTATTGTTCTGGGTTTATAAACAGGAAAAGCAGACCAGGATGTAGAGAGACTATTGCCTTCCTTTTAGCTACTTTTGTATATTTTAGTGCATAAGGAGTGCAGAACTCAGCATATCTTATTTTAAATAAATGTATTGTTTATATATATGTGTGTGTATGTGGAGGAAGAGGAGAGGAAAGATTCTTTTTTTTCCTGACAGTGGTGTCTAGGGATATAATAGCCTCTTAAACAAAATTCAAAACACAATTACTCTGTATCAGGATAATTATAGTACTCTGCAACCTGCTGGATACATCACAAAAGCTACTATAAAGGTACAAAATTTCAGGGAATACTGCATAGCTCTTTCTGAAAGAGAATAGTAATTATTATATTGCTTAATTTTAAGTAAAAAGATTCTTCTCGTTTCTGAAGTCATACAGATACATATCTGATATCAGTAGGTGACGTAGAATGTATGAAATGGTAGATCATGACTATGGAGGTAAACTGTCTCAGCTGGAATTATGCATCTTTGACATTTCCCTTTTGTGCCTTCCTTCCAGAATCCACTTCTGATAGTATCATCCTCTTACCCAGAATCTTGTAGTTTGAGCAAACCATCAGTGAAATATTTTTGTTTGTAGTATTACTACATTCTGCATCTCTTTTTTTTCCCAGCTTCAACTGAGATTGTGGGGCAGGGCATAAACACAATAAATGCATAACTAGATTTTAAACAGGATTACTGCTTATATGGATCAATAAAACAGTGGATCATATATGATTTATATTAATGATGCTTATATCTTGCTCTGGGAAACTAGAAAAAAGACTTTACTTGAATTTATAGGTCAAGAAAGAATACTTGTCCCTCTGCTTCTCATTACTGTGCATTTACAAACTAGATTAATAATACAATTTAGTGATGCTGATCTGATTTAAAAATATGTGGTATATAGTAATAATTATCACAGTTTTCACTGAAGTGTTTATTATAACAAATAATAACAGATACAATGTAGAATTACTTTGAGGTTTTACTCTAATGTTAAACTGATTCAAGGATGCCACCTGCCTTTGTTCTGCCACTTATAGCTTTTTTAGAAAAACAAAAAAGACAAAATGTTAGATGACTGGTAAAAGCAGAATTTTTGGCAGGTTTATTACAAAGTTTTAGGTTATTTACTCATCTTACCTAAACTCCAGTTTGTATTTTGCAAGGTTTCAGCACGTTCACCTTTAATTGCTAGTGTCATCAAAACAGACTTTCAGTATTCCAAAGGGAATAATCAATATAATGACCACTGCCAAATACAGCTATCTTTGGGTCTGATCAAACTAAATCTGACATTGTAACACAAAGAATCTGAAAAAATATGTCTTATTACTAAAAGTACTTACTTTCTTGCCATTCAGGCATATTTGCAAAGATTTCAAGGACATCTTGTATTCTACATTACATATTTCACATGTCAAAGATAAAAAGCAGCGGATGAATTTCCAAGACAGACAAACAGTTGTTCTTCACAGTTGCAACATATAAATGCTTGTGTGCTACAGAGTTTACTGCCTCTTACATGTTGGATATTGAGAGCTCTGCAGTTACTATACGTTACTCTTGCTCCATTTGTGCAAATTCTCTTAGAATTAAATGTCTTCAAGTCTTAATCAACAAGCATATTTGCCAAATAAATGGCAAGTTTACTTTGCCAAATTCAAAGTTTCTGCTGTAAATCAGCTCAAGTTTGGTATGTAAAACCTAAGTTGAAATGGATTGTTTATTAGTAGGTTGCATACACTTGCTTGCTTACCTTTTAATGATCTGGAGTTATGAAATATATAATATATTGTTACCACAATGTCTGACGTAGTTATTGGTAGCTGCTTCTAATGCTCTTCCAGCAGAGATATGCGTAATATGCAAAATGATTTACTGGCTCAAGCAATAATATTTGACTTTTTCCTATACATAAAATATGATCCTATTTGGTGGATACTGTTTCTGGCTTTGTTTTGTTACTGGCATTTTTGTACAAAGTTGCAGCATTTTCTAATTTTCAGTTGATACAAAACTTTTCAGAAGAAATCTTGTAATTACAAATGCAATAATAAGAGTATCACATTCCAAATTTTTACTGCCAGTTACTATAATATAATATTTTATTTTTAATATCTTCTTACATTCTGAAAGTTGTTAATGACTTCATTGCTACATCTTCTCGTAAATATGTGACTGTTTCACAGAATATGATACAAGACAGATGTAGACTAATCTACACATGTCTGGTTTTATACAAGCCCACTTTCAAAGTCATACCTATCCCATTACCACAGTTTTAGGTGAGTTACAAAGAGTGGGCCAGAAACCTTTTAATATAGTATGCTTCTCTGAAAAAATGTTAATGCAAGAAAACCAAATAAACTTTTTTTTTTGCATGTACATCTGTTTTGATTCAAAATAAAAAAGCTTTTTTTACCTCAGAAAAGAATTTCAGATTGCAGAAGAATGAGAGATTACAGTAGAGCAGCCAATTTCCTGTTAGATCACAAGAGAATCATCAATAATTTGGGGATTCACCAGAAGGTAGTGTAAAGATTCAAGCTGAAGCCTATGATTTCAACAACTCAGTTATTTTTTTTCACGTTCCACAGTATTCCTTAATCAGTCAGATAGTTTGTGTGTTCTCTTTTTTATTTGTGAGCATTATAATGCAAATAATAATAATGAAAAAGATCTTACATTTCTCCAGTGAAATGAAGAAAATATTTTGAACCTTAACAGTATGAGTAAAGAGATGCATTTTTTTTCTTGTTAGCCCCAATTAAAAAAAAAGTATCTTGAACCACTCGTAAAGGATCTTATGTGTTCCTTAGCCTCTATCCTCTTCTCTCCAGTGAAATGCATATAGCATGGAATATTGTTGATTGTGCTAAAGAAGAGCTGGTTTAGCTTATAATGACAAGTATTTCTCGACTATAAAAAGACAGACATTTTGTATCAATGTGGTGGTAATTAATATAAAATATCTGGAATTATGTTAATTTCAAGAAAATTATTAGTTACACTTAAGAAATATATGATAACAAGATTAAACTTCTTGTCTTTAATGGAAAACAGGTTTAGTATTAGGTGGGTGAATTAATTATGCATTTTTTCTTAACATCTTGGATTTCTTGTTATTATGATTAAAAATTTAAGTTTTCAGTGCTGTAGCACTTAAGTATTGATATTAGTGCAAAATATATTTTACTGTTAATAAGTGAAATATACTTTCAACTTGAATTCAATAATATTACTATTTACCCAGAAATTCTCATTGTGGAGCCTTTGTCCTGTTCTGATGTAACTGCACATGAAACTGCACATAATTGCACATTGTACCTTTTTTTTTTTTCCTTTTAAATAGTGAATGAAATATGTATCAGCCTTAAATCTAGCTATGGATTTAAGTTTAACTTCTAGGCTCACAAATCTTGTGGCTAGAACACTACCTATCCAGAATACTTTTTTTTTTCACTTTAAGAAGCTTAAGAACATTTATGTGTGGTTTTGTCCGCTTTACTCAGAAAATTAGAGCAAACCAGGTACTTGCCTACACAATTTTCCACGTCCTCTCCATTTGGGCCCTCTTAACTCTCTACTTGACTTTATTCCCTGGGGTATAACACACACATGCACTCACACATTTGTATATTTGAATATGCCAAACTGTGTGTTCCTCAGATTACTTAAATTCTGGTTTAAACCTGTGAAGAAAAGTATTTCTCCTTCCTTCAGAACAAATTACAACCCTCAGAACATACATCATTTTCTTCAACTCACCTGTACTGGCTTTTATTCATAGAAAGATGTCCTTTGAACAATTACCAGAACACCAGTGTAACAAAGTAATACGGGCTTTCAGGGACGCGATATTAATCCATCAGAATGGCACACACAGCTTTAAAAACAAACACTCTCAATTATAACAATAATTAAAGACAATATATTACAGGCATAAGTATTAAAAGTTCTTATGCATACGTATTCTGTCATTTTTATCTATATGAATGTTTAAGGGACTTACATTATTTTCATAAAGATAAAGTTAGCATGATTAATACATGGGTGGAAACAATATGCTTTATTTTCTTTTCTAATAATATGGTTGAAATTTGCTGTAAGTGAAAAATTCATTGCATTCGTAAAATAGACCTGAAATTTTTATCCTTCAGCATTAAATATGCATACTGCGGTTTAAATTACAGGATATAAAAAATGCCCATGCTTCTGATGATTGCATTGTGCTCAGGTTCATGAAATAAGAAAATTACTTTTACTTTGATAGAGCTTTATCCTACTTGAGCCAGATTATAGATGTCAGGAGTAAATTATGTTCTTCACCTTCACTGCATTTACTCACTGAAGTACAATTATTCAGTTGTTATTTGAAGACAATTGTATTGTACGAGGTGCAATTAGTTATGTTGCCCTTTGAGTATATCTTAATCAAAATGTAATGCAATTATTCAGAACTGTATTAAACATGTAATGACTACATAAATAAGTGAAATGATGGTGCTTCGAGGAGGTCAGCAGAGTGATGATACCTTAAAGTTATTATAATTCATATTTTATGAACCAAACCTGTTAGGTTAATTACAATAATTTGTTGTAAAATATGCTGAAGTTACATGTAATTATTAATTGGAAAATCTCTTTTATTTACACTGCTGAAAAGCTTATTTATGGACTCATCTCTCAGTACATTTCTTTCTTTCTAAAATGTATTTACTTATTTTATTTCCTAGGTTATTCAGATAAATTTTGAAGAATTTGATCTGGAGATTGGCTATGACACACTGACAATTGGTGATGGAGTAGAATT
>JAOXJK010000012.1:143622456-143646242 GCA_025774025.1 Xenus cinereus | reverse complement strand
TGATAGCTAGAACCTATTATAATTATTTAAATATTAAATAGATATTTAAATATTGGAGGGAGTATTTTAAAGTAAATAAGTTTTTGTTGTTGTTTTGAAGTTTTTTCCATTATCCCATAACATAAAACTGCTTCAGAAGACAGAATAATAAATAGCAGCAACGGGCAGGATAGAAATACAGAAGTTAGAATGTACAAGTAATAAGGCAGAAATACAAGTTATAATTTTGGGGATTATTTGAAAACACTAGTCCTTCCTTTAGATATGAGATCAGACTTTGGTGCTTATATACTTACTAAATAAAACAAATAAGTAATGGATTCTTTTTAGGCTTCCCACATCAGTGCTCTGAAAGTAAATGCAAAATTAATAGTTATTACTGATGACAAGTTGCATGAATACTTTGCATCATTCATTATTTCAGGAAATGGTGCCATATTGTCACAGTAGCACTTCTATTCAGAAAGACACTTCTTTCCTCTTCACCATGGCTCTCTAAACAATAGCAGAGAAACAATCTCCAGCATATGTGAACACTGGAACCAAATGGTCTTCATCTATAATTGAGGAAAAAACAGCTGCATAAAATACAAGGAAAACTGATAAAACTGTGGCATAGCCTTCAAAGACCAGGAACCCATTTTTGTAAGATCATGAAATTTTGAATTGTGACTTGATTTCATTTTGCGAAAACAGATTGAAACTTTAGCAATGGAATATTATAGTTCTTGGAAAATTCTATATGAGAACTCTAACTGCAATAGCTGTCATATGCAATAGCTTCCCTTTGCAACTTTGGAAAATGTCAAGGACTAAATTAAATTAAAAAAAATGCCTTATATACTTTTTCAAAATAGACTTTTTATCACAGAATTTGTGGTAATAAATAATAAATAATCGTGGTGCAAATTCCCACGAAAAGTTATTTTAAGGAATGGAATTAGTAATGTAAATACATAATACAAACCCATCCTGTATTAGCATAGTATAGGCAAGCTGAAATTCTGTTTAGGTCAGATTTGACTCCTCTGAAACAAAGGAAACTATCCTTGGGGAACTCTAATTCTGTTGGGTCCTGATATCACACCCTCAGTTTCTGAGTCGTTGCCAGGTCTGAGAGATTTTTTTCTTTTTTTTCCTGTTGGTGTGTCTGTTTTATTTTTCTCCAAATAACTTGATACACGCTAATAAAGCCTCTTAAATCAGTAGGTTGTCCTGGTAGCTATGCCTCCTATCAGGAGAAAAATCTGTGTGATTTTGTTGTTAACTATAATAGTACCTCAGACATACTCTGATTTTAATTGAATAAGAAAATAAAGTTAAGAAAGTATAATGATGTTTTGGAAGAGGCTTGTCTAAGGTGCCAAGCTAGATAAAAGTTTAGGTAAAAAATGAATTTGAAGCAAAGTAGATTTGCTTATTCAATTTTCTGCATCAATGGTCTAATTTTAGGGTATGGGATTTACACTGACCAGTATTTCAAAAGATTTCTTTTTGCTTAAAGCGTAACTTTCATCTTGCCTCAACCAGTATGACTTGTGTTCCTGAGTGCTTGGGGTACTATTGCAGCCTGGGATAGCCTTCTGGAGTCGAGGCTGAAATGTGGATCACATTTTCCTGGCAGTAGGCACTAAGCTGCAGACACGTCTGAGATTTTCTTTTGTCACAGATGGCACAGAGATGTTTTTCCATGACTAACTGCTCATCAGCACTTGCTTTTCTGTTGGTGATGGAATGTTTAATGGTCTGAATATGGTAGATAGTTTAATCCAGTTTTCGGTCTTACTATGTTTGAAAACACTTACTTTGGAAATATGTGAGAAGATATATTTTTCATAATACAGGCTTCAGGAAGGTCTCATCTCAGCAAGTTATGACAGTAGCTTATCTATGAAACATCTCTTCCTGTCCATTCTATTGAGAAAAACATAGCTTTTATTCTTGTTATATTCATTTTATAATATGTCTATGATTCATATTCTAGACTAATTTTTAAAAAACTTAAATTACTGAACTCGGTGAGATCGTGGAAAGTTTCATTGTGTAATTTTGACTTGCACAAGACAGGTGATTTTGTTTGTTTGTTGAATACTACCTAATCTTTCTTTCATGAGGAAGGGGGAAGTGAAGCTTTTGTACTTTCTGCACTTCAAAATCTGGAATTAAATCTCTGTCACACTTTTCAGTCTTATCCATTTCAGTTTATATTCTCCTTTGGTATTTTCACTCTTCTGATGATTTCTGTTGCCTTTGTACCAGCTCTTCTGTGTGTTTCTCATCACATGTCTGTCTTGTTTGTGTGTGCTTTGTGGTGCAGTAACTAGAGAGGATCATGACAATGATTATCTAATTGGATTCTAATACCCTCAACTCTATTCTTTGTGCATACTAACTTCATTTTGCAGAAAGAATGACAAGGAGAGATTCACATTAATTGCAAAAATCTCTGTGCTAAATCAATGCAAATGATTTTAATCCTTGTAAATCTCATGATTAGTGCAAATTCTCAAATACAAATACTGCATTGTATTTATAAATATAAAAGCAACACTTCTTTTTGTGCAACCCTACTAACCAACACATAGCCTATGAATGCATCACAACTTTCTCTGTATCTGATTCCATTTCTGCTCAAAGTATGTTATTGACAAGTTTTGCAATTCAAGCTCATTCCTATTTCAGATCTCTCTTGAATATATTAAGCAAAAGGGCATCCACTGCAGAAAGCTGGGGCACCTTCCTTGTTAACTTGCTGCTAAAATGAAAATTGGTGCTGTATTTTACTCTTTGTTGTTCCTGCTTTGTTGGCCTTAACTCACTGCAAGCTTTTTCAGTAATAGACCCTATTATGTCAGTAGTATCCAAATGTTTTATTAATCTTTTTTATAGTTCTCAAACAATGTGTTCAACATAAGGTATAAGGCTTCCTGTTTGTAATCCTTAGATTGTAAGAATATGAGAACAGCTATACAGAGTCATAATAAAGGTCCTTTTAACTGAGTATCACATAAGTAAGAGAGACCAAACAATGATACATTGATACTTCTTCAGAATGCTTTCCTACATTCTAGCTAGCTTGTGTTACAGAGACTTCCTAAATCCAGTCTATTTACAGTAAGTAACTCTTGACAGTTTTTCGTCCATGACTTTGTATTTTTCCTCTTAAGCCCATGTGCACTTGCAGTATTCTGAATGTTTTATGGCAAGGATGTTCCAATGAAGAAATATTTCCTTTTGTTCACGGTACTTCTACTAGCTTTGTCTGATGCCTTTTCATTCTTTCCATAGAAAATGCAGTGAACTTAATCTTCCATTTTACTGCTCAATCGGTTTTGCAGGACCTTTCTTTATTTCTTCACAGGTGCTTGTTCTCATTGCTGCTCTGTGTAAGCTAGTATCATCAGCAAGCTTTGTCATCTCATTGCTTACCTTCTGTTCCAGTATATCTACAAATTATGTCAAATAGGTTAGATACTAAAGAAGTCCATTAGTGACTTCTCTGAAAGAACCAACCATTTATTTTTACCATCAATTGACTATATTTTAAGTAAATTCATCAAAGCCCTGTCTTTTTATGACAGAGATCCTAGTTTCTGTAAAAACCTTCCATTTGCATTTCCTGAAATGCCTTTTGGAAGTGCGAACAGTCTACATAGACTGAATTTCTCTCATCTCTGTGCCAGCTAATCTCGCTGGAAAGCAGTGGTAGGCTTGTAATGCAGGACTCTCATTTAAAAAAGCCTTTAAATGCTGCTTTGCGGATATAATTTTTAACCTTGTGTCAGCTGAATCTATTCTTGATTATAATTTCTACAGTCCTGTTACATCTTGGGTTTACAACTCTGTACTTTTCAGATGCCCCTTGGAACTCTTTGGGAAAACAGACATTGTATTTGCCCCTTTGTCCTACCACGCTAAAATCACTTTAAGGAAGAAGTCAAACATTCCTTAAGCTTCTCTGCCTATACTTTGAGTCGTACGTCTAGGCAGTCCCCAACCCAAGCTCTTTTCCTGTGACCATAGGTCCAAAAATTACTTGGGGTTTATGCTACTGATTTGCAGCACCCGCAGGAAAAGCTAGGCAAATAAGAAGTTTCTGTTCTTCTTTCTGATGGAGTATCTTTTCTTTTTCTTTTAATTATTAGTACGTTTTTTTGTTTGTTGAGGGGGATTCTGTACAAATGATCATGTGGTGTTGCTAGAAATTACATTCTTTCAAAACTTTGATGCATACCATCAGGACAGGCTTTGTGGGGTTTTTTTCTTGTTTTTTTTGTTTTTTTTTTTTTTTTTTTTTTCTCTTTTAATTACTAATTTATTCCGGTAGATCTTTTGACATCTCAGTCTTTGATAGTGAATCTTTATTATTAGAAAAGTTTGTTCATTTTACTGCTGAGATACGAAATTTCCTGTCTCAAGATACAAGTTTTGCATTTGAGTTTGAATAAAAAGACTAATACTGTTCTACCCACGTGTTGTTTAGTCTTACTCAAGACAGCATGCAGCAATTTGACTATGTACATGGGTATTTAAGCACACACTTGTAGTCCAAGAACAAGTCAAATGTTAGTACATTATTTGTAAATTATAAATATTCAAAACTATGTACTACTTACATATTTTACAGAGAGAAATATAGATAAATGTTGAATCAGATTTCATCTTTCTAGATCTTTACATGGTTTTTCTGAGTTCTTAAAAGGCTGTGCTGGTTCCATTACAGTGAGGGTCTTAAACATTTCATCTAGTAGGAGGTTAAAAAATTATAAAATTGTATGCAACTACTGGAATTTAGCTTTTCAATAAATTCTTAGCAGTATTGCTTGTAACTCTGTAATCTCTCAATACGTATAAAGTGGTCTCAGGTCAAATGAGAACTAGGAATAAACTGTGCCTCAAAAAGCTGTTGCATCAAAATGCGTTTGGGTGTGGATTTTATTGTTGTCTTTAAAAATAATTTCTGAAAGGAGCATATGCTTGGTACTGAGAAACTTTCATGGTTTTTGTTAAACTTTACCAAATTTGTGAAAATAGGTCTTCAGTCTAAAAACATATTCTTAGAAAATGAAATTGTGTGTTTTATCTCTGTTTCTCCAAAATATTTTATTTACTGGTGCTTGCTGCTTCTTTTTGATTATTGATTTTAGTACTGATTTCTCTGCATGTTAGTATTGTGTTCTCCAAGCTGATTTATTAAATAAGTCTTGTTGAAGACAAGTAACCTCTATTTAATATTCATATTTCTACTTAATGGTTTTGTTTGGCTAAAAAGAAGGTAATTATTTCCATGACACAATTTATGATCCTTTTTATACAACTCCCCTCATGTCAGTGGAGAGCTGGTCAGACAAATTGGTATTTGAAGGTGACTCCCACAACTTTTAAATTTTGTTCAATAAAACTGTAGGTCATCCTTTCTGCTTTACAATATTTAATTAAAAGCATTTAGCGATCAGACCTTTTGTGATAGTATTATCTATAAAGAAGAGAGGAAGGATTTTCTCTGCTCTGATCTTAGTCTGCTGAGCAACATGAATACATTACGAGCAGAAAAGTCATCTTTTTCTATGTCCGTAAGTATTAGCTACTGCTTAAACCACGACATTGGGCCAAAGGGCTGTTAGACTGACTCGTCTTCCTCAGCATTTCAGTGTGTATTTAACTGCATTGGGTTCTCTTGTCTTTTGTATTAAGTGTATATGTTACAAGAGACTAACAACTTAGCTCTGGTTTGGGGGTAAAAAAAATACCTAAACCTGCTTGTGTGTTTGTGGGAGTTGAGTGAAAATTTTTTTATGAACATTTCTGAACTTTATCTCTGTAACTGAAATCAAGAACCCATAGACAAATATTAAAGCAATTCGTGATTTTGGATGGACAAAGGGTAGAATTTGAAAACCCACCTTGATTGAATAGCAGTTAGAATACCTTGAGCTGAAGAGCTCTAAAATAGTGCCATGAATATAGAGTTCTGTGTCAATATTTAATAACCTATTTATATCTGAATGAATTTATCTCAATATTTACAACACATATTTTTTGTTTTCTCCACCAACTAGCCACGATCTCTTAGTTCAAGCCTAGAACTTCTCTCTGCATATTTTACAACAGTGAGAATTTGGTATGCCTGCTTAGTCTCCTTTTACCACACTTGAATTTGAGTTGATGGAGGTCCCCCTCGTGGCTGCACTGCACCAGTTTTCTTGAAGTGCTGACGGACTGTGAGTTGTAGCCTCTGGCAAGATTGTCTTTGAAAACATTAGGGTGTATTCCCTGCTGTATCAGCCTGTGAAATGGTGACAGAAGCAAGATTTCCAC
This sequence comes from Xenus cinereus, assembly GCA_025774025.1. Lineage (NCBI taxonomy): Eukaryota > Metazoa > Chordata > Aves > Charadriiformes > Scolopacidae > Xenus > Xenus cinereus. Next base: position 143,639,924 of record JAOXJK010000012.1, on the reverse strand, counting down.
TTGTTTGTCTGCTGAAGTAACATCATGGCGTAGTTGTTGCTAAATTTTTTTACCTGTTGGTATTTCATGTAGCAGAGAGCTAGAAATTTATTTTACTTGGTTGGACGAAGAGTGAAGCTAATTGTTTGGTTTTCTATAAATTAGTGTGTAGGATAGCTACAAGCAGGTAGGCACTGTATTTAAAATACAGTCAGAATATAAGTTTAAAATGTATGTATGTACGGAAGTTTTTTAAAATGTTTCTACTAAAAACCTCAGAAGAATCAGTAAAACCAGTTGAGTTTTTGCACTTCTCTTACTTGGACCTGTGATTTTTTTTTTCTATATTGCCAAGCATTTTGCAATGAGAAATTGCATGAGAAAGTTATTTTTTGTCTTTTTTACCTTTTCCCCCAAGTCAATAATTAATTTCTCTAAGTGCTATTATGCTGGAAAACAACTTCATCAGCAGTGCCGTTTCATCATGTATTTTCATGTTATGAGAAACCGCTATTTTTTAATTATATTGTACTAGAGTAGACTGTATCTTACATTTATTGATGGCTTTTTGTTTCAGTTTGCTGGATTTTTTTGTAACGTATTTCCAGAGAAAATGCCCATGAATTATAAAGCTTTAGATTTGCCCAGCTGTTGAGGGCAGCAGGCAGCTAAGCCCCACACAGCCCTCTGCTCAAACCCCACACAGAAGGATGGGGAAGAGAATCAAAAGGGTGAAAGCGAGAAGGCTTGTGGACTGAGACAGAGAGAGCATAACAGGTAAAAGCAAAAGCTGCACGTGCAAGCAAAGCAAAATAAGGAATCCATTCACTACTTCCCATAGGCAGGCAGATGTTTAGCCATTTCTGGGTAAGCAGGGCTTCATCACGCATAATGATTATTTGGGAAGACAAACTGGATAGTTCTGATACTCCCCGGCTCCCTCCTCCTTCCCCCGGCTTTTATTGCTGAGCATGGAATACGGTATGGGGCATCCTTTTGGTCTGTTGGGATCAGCTGTCCCAGCTGTGCCTCCTCTCAACTTCGTGTGTGCTCTCAGCCCACTAACTCAGCAGCATGAGAACTGGAAAAGGCCTTGATGCTGTGTAAGCACTGGTCAGCAATAGGTAAAACATACCACTGAGCCTCTGTGAAGAAAATTAACCCTATCCCAGCCTAAATTAGTACACCAGCTCACTATATGATGGTACTTACTTCCAAAGATGGGGGACAGATAGTGCATTAAATAATAAATTCCCTTCATTAAGTTCATTAATTATTTTATGAACTGTTGAATACGCACTTTCTTTTTAATTGGTGTTATTGACAACTTTTCGGTATATTTGAATCCTCATCATATTTTGCTGGTGCTGAAGCAACAGTTTATAAAGAGCTAGTTTCTGTGGCGCAGAGAACATTATGTGAATTTCTGGTTGATGTGCCTTTTTTGTTTTTATAGAAAATCCTTAGAGAGTTTTAATTTTTAACTTGCAACGTCTCTAGGCTTATATATGCTGATAATTCATGTTGGTTATCTGAAATATATAATGAACATCCCTTTTCATCATTATATCTAAAATAAGAATTTTTGTTTACTATGCTGTCATATTCTTACAGAAATTATAAAATGAAAGACTGAGTACAAAGGTCCTAGTACACCTATTAGGGATGCACACAGAGTACAAATAAACACTTCAGTATACTTCAGTTAACATCTATAATCATATTATGTTTAATTAATGGCTTATACTTTTGAATTAGCCATTGTAATCTCTCCCAGAACGACCACGAGAAAGTTGTGGGTTATCTTTTTTTCTTTCCCCTCTCTTTCATTCCTGCATTTCTATGTGTATTTCTATGCATAACATATTTCATGATATATGAAAAGTGCCAGAATGGCAAATTGAAGATGCTTGTGATACCACAAATTTGTTATTAAAGTATTTGTGAGATGTGTAATGTGAGCCTGAATTCCTTAAAACTGAGAGAAAAATCTAGTCTCTAATATCATGAAAAAAGCTGCCTTTGTGTTGTCACATCAATAAATAGACTATCATCTCCTCTCCCTGAGTTCTAAATCTAAGCTTTTTCTTTTTTTCACATATTATGGGAATTAAGAAGGGACTCCAAAATGATTAATTTGCAGCTCTTGAACACTCAAGACAGTTAATGTATATATTTATATCTGTATATTCTTGATGCTGATGGAAATGAATGTTTCACCTAAGGTGTATATATAGTTTCTTTTTCTGTTGCATGTGGATGGGGAAAAGGTGGCAGCTGTCTTTGGCTTTAGCTTTCTTTTTTTGTTGTTGTTTATTTAACCACTTGCAGCATGTGGAAAACACTAAAATATTCAATGTTATCAGAAAACAAAATACTGTGTTAGCTGGCCCATGCTCCAAGGTAGTACTAAGGTGCCCAACCACTGAGTCTATTTGCTCAAAGTAAGAGCTCAAAATACCTGCCAAATTTTTTTTATTTAATTTTCTGTGTTTTAATATCTGGTCATATCTTCTCTTATTTGCAATTAATGGATTCTCCAGATGTTGTAGAAAAGTCCTTCTATTTAAGTGAAAAGAGCTCTTTGCCAGGGGCGCTCTTCCCACTCCCCTCTTCCCTCTTTTCATTCCTCCTTCCTCCCTCTAGGCTGAAATATTTTGCATATCAAAACTCTTGCAGATCTTACTAAGAGCGAGCTTCTGGTCAGCTGAAGTAATGCAAGATGAGAGTAGATGATCTAAAATTCCTTTTAGCTTCAGGAACATTTATGAAACCTGATTGAATATCTGAGAAAGAAACCCTAGGAAGTTCTAAGTTGGTATGACTAGGCGGATTTAATGATTTTCCAGAAAATGTGCTGTAGAATTTAGTGCTTTTGTTGCAGTCTTTGCTCCCATTCACTCTAAAAAGACAATAGATATTCAGAATTAATTTTTTTTGCTCAAATCTCTAAAGTTCAAGTGGAAGCTTCTACACCTGTGGATTTAGAAACTGTCATTAATAGTCTGAGACAATGATAAAGTCAGAATTTGACATTACCTGACAGAATAATTTTCAGAAGTATTTTCATGTTAATTATGGCACGTGCTTTAAATAGAGAGGCAACTTGTGATAGTTAGAGAATTAATTAATGGATTTTCACTTTTTAATAATAAAAATAAGCAAAAAGATCATTATCATCTAATGAAAATAATTAAGTATACCCATATGAATAATATATGTCTATGTACTTATGCATACAAAACCAATTGAAGCTTTCTCTGCCCATACAAATCTTGTGGAATATTATGATTTTTGAACTTTTATATCTGCTATAGGAAGGAATTAAGGAATTCTGTAGCTATCTGTTACTCGCACCTGGAACACTGTGTCCAGCTCTAGCCTACCCAGTAGAAGAAATGTATGGACTTACAGGAGCAAGTCAGAGGGTCACAAAGATGATTAGAGGGTTGCAGCAGCTTTCGTGTGAGAAGAGGATGAGATCACTGGAACTGTTCAGCCAGGAGAGGAGAAGGTATAGGGGTATCTTATCCATGTATATAAATACCTGTTGGGAATGAATGCAGAAGAGGGAGCCAGGCTCTTCTCAGTAGTACCTAGAAGAAGCAATTGCCACACGTTAAAACATGAAATTGCATCTGTTTATAAGAAAGCACTGTTTTACTGAGAGGATGGTCAAACTGAAATAAGTTGCCCGGAGAGGCTGCAGCGTACCCAACTTTGGATATCATTCAAAACTTGACTGAACATGGTCCTGGGCAATCTGTTGTAGGTGACCCTGTTTGAGCAGGGAGATAGGACTAGATGATCTCCAGAGGTCCCTTCCAACCTGCATGATTCTCTGAATCTATGATTCTATGCTGGGGGGAAAAAAACCAAAGCAAACAAAAAACCCACACAAAACCCCAACCAACTAAACAAACAAAAAAACCCCCTTCAAAACAAATGAAAAAACCCCCCAAAAAGTTTAAGCTGTAAAATGCCTTCATGTTCGATGATAAACCCAATGGAGCGCTACAGCTGTTTAAAGATACTGTGTTGCAACTTGTTTATTAGCTTATTAAATCTTACTGTATTAGTATTATTTTTGCTTCAAATTGCTAACTTTTCACCCACACTCCAAATCCCTGTATGCTTAACCATGTAAATATATAGGAAGAAACAGAGGAGTTAGATGGAAAATAATCCTGAAAGTGTACATTGTGTTAATGTATCTATAAGGTGGGAAATGTCTTATACTTGGACAGTAGGAAGTTATGCATTCTGTTAATATTGCCATCTCTACTGTTAGCTTTTTATATCAACATAAAGGACACCTGAAATCTGGCAGTCCAGCTGCAGGATTCTTAAAATGAAAGCATGGACACAGTGTAATAGATAATAAATAACATTTGGCATAGAGGTATGGTGCATTGTTTCCTACTTTAGCACTGCATTTAAAAAGACTAAAAACTGCACAGGGGAGAATTTAAGCCCTGGGCATAATTTTTGTCAAAATAAAAAAAAAAAGTCTCTAAAACCACCAAAAAAAAAGAATAATCCAAAAGCTTCAAGGTACCTTTTCTACAGCTTTGTAAAAACTAAATCACTTCATCTAGTGTGACATATGTACTGTTATATATAGTGTGCCAAGTCAATTAAATCACTAATTGTCTGTTTTTGAGAAAAACAGATGGTGGGTCAAAATTTATTCACTTTCAACAATTTTAGGCCCCACGCCTATTCGTTATAGGCTCACATTACCCAGTGGGGAGTTTAAAAAAAGATTACCAACATCTTTTTCAAACCACTTACTTTTCTTCCCCTGATTCCCTTACCCCTTGTTTTTTAGGAGTATTTAAAACTGTGGGGTTTTGGTGGGTTTTTTTTGTTTTTCACTTTTTTTCCCTAGAAGTATATATTATTTTTTTTCTATTTTCAAATGCTGTTGTAGGTTAGAAATAATCATATAAAGATGTACTGTAGAGATTGGAAGTTTGCTAGTTTTGATCTCTTCAACAAGATTTTAAGGATTATAAATTTAGTTGGCTTTTACATGGCCTTATTACTCAGCTGATTGATGCCTGGAATTTATTATTTTTTTCCCCATGATTTCTACAGGGTTATTTTTAGTTCTTTTAAGTGCCTTTTGCAATAAACTAACAATAGCTATATTTAGCACACCTGGCAGGACATCTGAACCATAATTAAAATCAGTAGATTTGTGACGTGTTTTAATTTTTGAGAGTTTTGTTCTCTCTGCTCTCTGTTGTAACCTTCTATGCCAGGACGGCATGTTTTTCCTGACCTGTTGTTCATTCTTCTGATTTTTTTTTTTTTTTGATAGGTATGTCTGCTAAAGCAGACCATTCTGTTAGGCAAGTCCTGGAGTAAATATTATCATTTAAAATACTATTCTAATAAGACTAAAAAGCTGAAAATGTGCAAAGAATTGCATTCCATCAGTGTGAAGCTGTGTGCAGGTAAGCTATGGAGAGCCAACACAAAACTAGGTATTTTTTTTTTTTTTGTCTTTGTGGTTAGCAAGCCAGAGCTAAGCTGAGCAAAACATTAATCATTCTTTAGTCTTCCTTAGTGACTGCAAGCCTCCTATTTCCAGTGACCTCAAAGCTACCAAAGAAACTTAACATCTCGCCACACCTTGTCACTTTTCTATTTTCTTTGTATCAGTAGAAACTAAGCAGAAACATCACAAAAGCATTTTGTCCTTTTTTTTTTTTTCCCCTCATAAATATTTTCTGTAACAGGGTCACATGTGTTCTAAAAATCCAGGGATTTCTCCACTTAAACATATTATGAAAAATGTTTCAAGTTGACATCTTTATTTTAAAATATAGTGGTTTTGATAATATTTTTTAATTTGGCAAGTGTGAAAAAAAGCCCGAGCTTGGTCAATGTCTTTAAAAACGCCCAAAATGTCTGTACAAATAATGCTCTATATTCCTAAAACCTTTGGAGAAATACAAATTAATATTATCTAGGAAAATAGTTCTATATCAGTTTAATTCTTGTTGGATTTATTCCCATGGATGTTTTGGCCATAAAATCAGCATTGCTGTCTCTGCTTTTCAATCTCTAATGCAGCCAAGATAAATGCATTTAGATATACTACGTGCTAGGGATAGATATACATCTGTGCTAAGGAATTTATATATTGTCATCTGTGACGAGAATCAGATAATCAGTTTACAAAGAAGTGCTCATTTTTCCACTTTTGTATTAGTTATGATGCCTCTAAAAAGCCATATTTATTGTAAACATGGAAAGTTTCTTGTTGTTTGCCAATGGATTCCATAGTTCTGTTTTATTAATTTATTTTTCTGGAATATTTCAAGTAAGGATCATTGCTAGACTTGAATATTCCTTCTTATAAAATTGTCATAGTTCTAGGGTACGGTAGAGTTGAACCCTGGACTGATTCACTGTGGGGAGCTCAAGAAGATTACAAGGATTTTGGTACTGTGTTGTGATCTAAGCTGATAGTAAAGATGAATCATAGGAACACAGGGTGATCTGGCCCCAGTGCAGCTGCAATTTTACAGTACTCCAGTCCTTCTCCCACCGTTACTGAACTACTAGTGATATACTTGACATACTTAAGAAGTGACTGTGGTTCAATAGTGATAGGTTTTGTTGCCACAGAAACCTCCTTTAATGAGCAGATTGCTTAGTGTATTCCAAGCAGAATTTTGCTTTGATCCAAGTTTCTTTTGTTCAACGAAATACATGTATACATACAGTTTCAGTATGGGATAAGTTCTTAGAGCTTCTGCCACTTGACTAAAGGTGAAAATGATGTAACTAGTCTTTTGCGTTTTTTAGCTTCTTTACAGCTTTTTATGGCAACTTAGTTGTCTAAAGAAGTTTTCTGTGAAAGGAAATGTGTCAGATATTAAGTTTTCTAGAAATGATTGGTAGCAAGTGAGGAGCAGTGCAAAGAAAAGTCAAACTCTTTCTAAAGTAATGGAGTTGGTGTGAAAAAAACAGATTTAGATGTTAAGCAGTTTCATGGGACTGTCATCTTCAGAAGCATAGGTGGATCTTCAGAATGGAAAATGTTAGAGACAAGGTGCATCATCAGTGAAAGGCAGATCACAAATTGTTATACAGAGAAGTGTTTCGTGTCCACCTATCTTGCAGAACTGAAAGAATTTACTGGGTGTTTTTAGTGAAATAAATTAAGTGTGGGTAAAGTCCCATGAGATCTCATCTGAAATGATCCAAGAATAAATGCCACTCTTAAGACTTCTAATTTATTATGCTTCCTACTATTATTTCATTTTTATTACTTTCCTACATTTAAGCACCACTTACAGCACTACTTTCAGTAGTGTTAGTGGGCTGATTATTGATGAAATGAATCCCTATTTTTCTAGCTAAATGGTTCCAAATCTTATTGGAAATTGCTCTGTCATTTGTATTAGTCAGATCTTCACGGTGAAAGTTTAGCCTTTTCAATACTGCCATCGTAAGTTTGTGTTTAACACTCACATTTATAAATTAAAATAAGTGTGCAGGAATGTACTTTAGTCAGCTTTTTTTGAACTAGTAACTAGCACCTGCTAGAGTTTACCTGATCTTTATTTTTTCTCTAATGACTATCAATCTTTAAATAGGAAAAATAGTTTCCAGCTACAGAACTCAAAGACTCCCAACTTTGATTCCTCTCTACCTACAGAGGTTCCCTTGAACAAAGGACATTTCTATTACCAACTTGATAAAAATATAGGTCTTGTTAGACGTGTTTCTTTTTTTCTGTCTTCGTGTAGGGAATAAAACTATGTCTTGGCAAAATTTGTAAGTGACATTGAGGATCAACTTATGACAATAATATGTCTTTCCTTCCATCTGTCCTTCATTTTATATTACCTTAGTTCATTTTCAGACTACCTTTAGATGATAGTGGACATACTATGTGTGGGTGTGGTGTGGTTTTGGGTGTGTTGGTTTCTTTTTTGTTTGTTTTGGTTTGGTTTTGTGTTTGGACACGATCTCAAAGGTCCCTTCCAACTATGAATATTCTGTGATTCTGTGATGCAGATGGTATCTTGTCAGTCTCTCAGCCCGTAGCAAGCACAATTTACATGAAGCCCCTCAAATCACTGAATTCAATGAGACTTAGGAATTCCAGTTTAACTTGTATACCTAGCAACTGTAGGGAGGTGTCATTAAATTAAACTCACTCTAATAGAATATAATAAAGCATAACTTTAGTGCAATACTTGTATTTAGCAGTCACATTTTCTGACTGGTTTTAAATCTGTTATTTTGGTTTAGACTGCTGATGTGCATGTGTTTGCATCCATTAGAAATTGTAAATGCATTTAAAAGAGTTCCAAGGAATGCAAGGGAGTCTAACTTACCTGAATTTAAATACCTTTCTGAGTGATCAGTTTTGTTTGGAAGATGAAGAAGAAGATATGCTATTTCATGGAATTAATTGTTTAATATGCTTTTCCCTACTGTGTCATTGTGACAGTTCTCTGCTTTTATTGTCTTTGCCATGACTGTGGTAGACGTTAGCGGTCTGACCTTGAAGTTACAGAAATGCTTTAGAGCTGATTATGTCTTTTTTTTAATTATTTTTTAGGATCCCTACTACATTTCCAACTGATTTTTCTGTTATATGGTATGACCTCTTTCAAAAATTAGGCACATGATTTTGATTTAGTTTTTGTTTTGAAAAATGCATAATCCATGATTGTGCTTTTCTTCTAGAAAACCAAGATTTGTAGGCTGCATAATTTCCAAAGTACCTCACATGGGCTTCTTAAAAAGTGATCTCCTAATCTATTTAGCTTCCATGGAAACAAGGAGAAATTAAAGGGTGTGGTGGCTCTTTGATAGGTGCTAGGCATGGTAGTAGTCTTGCCTGCCTGCCTACCTTTTTGGCAAAATTGGGGTGCTTTGAACAGAATGAATAACTGAATTCTGTCTGTCATTGAAAAGTAACAGTTACTTTATTTTTAACCACTCTGCATTCAAAAGGTACTCTACAAAGGGAAATTTCTGTCCTGTCGTAGTAAACTTTTTATACATGATTGACGAGACTGCATATACCACATTATGCCCATCAATAAATATCACATTCATTTAAAAAATCTCAACAGCACAAGTTAAAGTTGTAATAAATATTCTGGCAGTAGGTTTGATATCTTTCTCCCCATAAACCATTAAAAAGTGTAATGTCTTAATTGCTAATAGCCTGCCACATAACAAAATTCTAACTATGAAGTCTAAGTGGACCTAACTGAATAACAATATTTTGAAAACAAGTCAATTTCTTCATTAAATAACTGTCATGAAGAAAACAACTACTTTTGAATGTAAGTGGGATTTGCTGTGTGCTCATTCTCTTAAAATTTAGGTGTTTCTAAAATAAAAGTTATCTATCTCATGATTTTTAAAAAAATACTTCTGTATAGAAAATTTAGCTCAAATGCAATTAATATTTTAAAATCTGACCGTGTCCCTAATTACAGCTTTGAGGTATTTGAAGTGACGTCTTTATTTTAGTGAAGAGCTAACTCATATACCCAGTAATATTTTAAAAGTCAGAGCTGTTTATGTAGGAAGGGAAGCATGAATAACAAAGCTCTTTGGTCTCTCAAGACTTGCACCTTATTTTGACACCTGGATGGATGGTGTTTGAGACAAGCACAGGTCCCAGTGGTCCTGTGCCACTGTGCCAGAATTAGGATTTATCCAGAAGCTGTTTAACATTAAATCTGTGGTTCAGTCTGTGCTGCAGCAGTTCATTTTCAAAAACTATTAACGAAACATAGTATGATGGAGGTGAAAAATTTATCTAAATAATATGTTGTATTTTTTCCTTTTGCTTAAGTTACTTATGGAGTGGATTGAATTCAAGAACTGTGGGATGGGGCTTTTTTGGAGGATGGTCTTTTTGCAAAGTCAATTGTTCAAAAATTAGGAAGTGTTAGAATGTACGTTACCCAGGAAAGCATAATTCAGCCTCTGTATGCACGTTCATTATCTACAGTCTTTAATTACACAGTCACTCAGTATTTCCCTTAGGCTCCCTGCCTCGTTCATTGCATTGGATGAATGGTGCCTGGGAAATGTCGCAGCTGTTTAATATTTTTAATCTCATAATTCAAGTGTTGGCCTTTGCCTTATTTACTGCATGCTCTTTAAAGCCTGCAATATATACACAATAATTCTATATTGGTTTTAGCATATATATATGATTTTATTTTCTAATCATAACAAAGGTCTTAATGCTTTTTTCTGCACCCCAAGATGAAGAAAAACCAAAACACATTACCATCCTGCTGTTGTATGTGAAGAAAACAGGATAAGGATAAATCTGAATTTATTCATGAATTAGTGGCCAAACTAATTCAACAGAACTTCTTACTTTGTGATACACAACTGGGGCTTTATTGCTGCTGACCAGCCTGTGATTTTAAGTGGCTGTCGAACTGATGCATTGTGTCTCTCATTTGCTTCCCTGGTATTTCTGATTGCTTACACTTTTTACTTGTCAGGTATCAGGATCTCAACCTAGACACTCCAGAAATGACACTTATATGGGAAGTGGCCAGATGTTAAAATTGTGGTTTTTCATTCTCTCCAAACACATACATTAATTGTTATTACCCATGTAATGAGACTAGCATATAGAACACGCCACAAACTGCAACTTCTTATATTCTTTTCATCACATTTTTAACTGAAGCAGCATGGTCTTGTCTTCAGGTAGCTCAGCTGACATTTTACTCATGTTACTTTTTCTTCCATGTTGACAGTATCTCAAAAATTGACATCTCAAGCTAATTTATAAACATAGTCCAACTTTCTGCATTAAAGTAACAGACATAAATAAAATAAAGTTAATCCAGTAAATACTAGTAGAACCAGTATATGAGCAACTGCTATGAATACATTTACTCCATCAACATTTTTCCCTTCAATACCTCTTTCTGACTTCTTTGTTTAACAGATTTAACACCTGATTATCAATATATTCATCTTCCTGCCTAGCAATAGTCCTTAGGGCCAAAGGAATTCTCCTTTCTGCATTTATGTGTATTACAGGTATCTGTTGGATTACCTGTATGCTTATTTCTCAGAATTGGTTTATAGCTACATAAAAAAGGAGTAACACATTGTCCTAACCTTATTTCCATACACTTAACAGCTGGTTGATTAGACATGTCATATTGACTTAGGGGCTCAGGCAAGGGGAGAAATAGAATAGGGGAAAAATGCATTTAAAATTCAGTCAATTTTATCAAGGAAACAAAACGCCCCTGTGAAGAAAACCTTATTCAACATATTAGAGTAGACGTAGTCATTAAAATCTGAGTCTTTCTTAAGCTGTCTGTGGTTGAAGTTAATGTGAATAAGTTCGCCTCTTCAGAGCAAGAAAGGCCCGTACAAATTTCATTCTGCTATTTTACTATCTCAGCTTTAATAGTTGGGCCACAGCAAGCTGTTGAAGATTATTATTTTTATTTTTCCTTAAACTCTTTCAGTTTCTTTTCCAAAACCTGCCTTGCCTCTGGTCTTAGACCATCAAAATACAATGCCGTTACAATAAGATTAAGTCCTTAAGTTGTCTGCTTTTTTCTTAATGGCTTTCCTATCTGTTAGGTTTAGCCGTGATTGTGAACGACTGTATATCAACTCCTTCATTATTTCTCTCCTTATGTATTTAATGCTTTATTCACCATTTGTCAAAGGAATTCTCTTGCGCTGAGATTACTGCCCACTGTAGAACTGAAGTTTTTTGTGACAGCTGCTCACTTTATTAGAGCTATCTTTTAAGAGCACAGGAGCAGGCAATTCCAAAGTTCCAGAAGTCAAGCAAGCAGGGCAGAAGGCTGGCTTGGATAAGCAGGGATCTTATTCTAGAATTTAGGTGGAAAAAGAAAGTGTATGGATATTGGCAGAAGGACAGGTGACACAGGAAGACAACATAGATGCTGTTTGTCACTGCAGGAAGAAAATTCATGTAACCAAACCTCAATTAGAGTTCAAGCTGGCCAGCGCTGTGAAGGAAAAAAAAAAAGGGGCTTTTAAAAATATGTTAACAGCAAAGAGAGGATCAGAGATACCATTAGTCCATTGCTTCATGAGGTTTCTTGCCTCACAAGTAGAGATATAGACAAAGCAGCGACATTTAATGCCTTTTTTGCCCCTTTTTTTAACACCGTTGATGGGCCCTGTGAATCCTAGAGTCCTATTTTGGAAGACTGTGACTGGGGGATGGTAAACTCTGGAAAGAAAAGCCAACTCGGAAATTGTTCAAGACTTGCTGCTTTAGCTGGATGCGCACAGGCACATGGGGCCTAATGGGATTCATCCCAGTGTCCTGACAGAGTAGGCTGATGTATTCGGAGCACTTTTCTCCATTATTTTTCAACAGTCTTGGAAGTCTGGAGAGGTTCCAATTAACTGGAACCTGGTAAATATTGATCCAATTTTCAATAAGAGTAAGAAGGAAGACCCTAGTAATTACAGATCTGTCCATCTCACTTGAGTGCCTGGTGGAATTATGGAGAAGGTTCTTCTGGGACTTACTGAAAAACACTTGAGAGACAATGCAGTCATTGGTTATAGCCAACAAAGGTTCATGAGGGAAAAGTCCTGCGTAATTAACTTAGGTTACCTTGTCATAAAAGGAAATTATCTAGTTGACCAAGGAAAGCCAGTAGATGTGGTTTATGATTTTAGCAAAGCTTTTGATACTGTCTTTCACAATATCTTTCTGGAAAAAATGTCCAGAATACAGCTAGATAAGTCCATAATATGTTGGATGAACAATTGGCTGATGGGTTGGGCTTAGAGTTATAGTAAATGGGGTTACATCAGGCAGGTAGGCGTCACCAGTTAACAATATGGATTTTATTATGTAGTGATATATTACTGCAACATGCAGTCTTAAGGAAATCTCATTATTAAGTGTTATTTTTAACCTTCAGTTGCTTTCCTAAACTTCATGGTGTTTCATAATCAATTAGCACCTCTTTCTACTTAAAACCTATTATTTATAAAGAGTTATCGTAGGCTGTTAGCTGCCTTACCTCAAAAAAAATCATTTTTTATAGATTAAAAGCTCTTTCTTCCAAATATTTAACATGAAAAATGTGCATTAAATCCTGTTCTCCTCAGCACACTGTAAACACACATCATCACATGAATTGTTTGAAATCCATAAGCAAGTTAATGGGATTTATATCCACAAAGTTTTGTCTTCCTGTTTATTTTACAGAACCGTACTCTGCTGCCAGACTATTTGTTTGAGAAAATTTTCGGTACAGTAATATCTATGATACAATAATACACATCTCTGAGTAATTTTCTATATCTCAGATGTGTACACCAGGAGATTTCTGCATGGTAATTACTTTTTTCATTATTTTACCCATGAAAAAGAATAGTAACTGGCTTTATTTTATTTTCTAAAGAAATTAGCAAGGTTTAATTATATTTTAATTAACTTTTAGGTGTATATTCTAAAGAATTTTTGACTGCTTATTTTGCTTAGTAACTTGCAAAGTTGTTTTTCACTGTCTTTTGCTAGTTAAGTGAGCTCAGGAACTATTTCACTGATGACTTTTTGTAGCTGAAGAGCTTTCAATAGGTGTGAAAAACTCAGGCAGAGTGATGGAAGAAATGATAAACATCATAGATAGTAATCAGAGATTGAACCTTATTTCGCAGTAGTTCTTTGTTCTAGTGATTTTTTTATAATATACATTTTTTAAACAGTGAAATATGACAACTTATTTTTTGGACATTAGTAATAATTGCAACAGAAAAGTGTAAAAAATAGTGTGTGTGGGTAAATTTTATTTTTTTGGTTGTTGTTAAGTCATAATTAGAGCAGTAGATACGATATTCTAACACGATATATTAGTCTTTGAGAGTAGCATAAGCTTCCATGTGGCTATGGGAACATTTTTACACTGTTTATGAGGATGTGTTGATAAGACATTTATGAGCTGGACCATTCTATCATTTGGTGTTCTGATAAGATACTTGTAAGGCTACTGTGATTTTGATAATACTGTTCAGGTAGATATGATGGACATGTGAAAAAAGAAAATCACTGGAATATCATTTTATGAAAAATATGTGAACAGTCTTATTTTGATAACATCAACGGAAATAAACATTAGTTGAAACAATATAAAAATGGTGTTGTATATTAAAAATGGTGTTAATATTTCACATGATGATGCCTTTATTTTTTACTAGCTGTGTTGTTTTACGAAGCCAATCAAGTTTTGAAAGCTAGAGCAACAGGTTTATATAGTGCTCTTTTGATGCAATTTTATGTTGAATTTTGTGTGTCTTCTACCTGCTGTAGTAAAGCTGTGATTCAAAAAAAAAAAAGTCAGAATAATCAAACCAAGCGTTAATAGAATCCTATCCATATGTGCTCAGCGTTTGGTTTTGGTTAGATGTTTGGGTTTCATGTAATGTTAATTTTCTTCTTAAATTCCTGTATGTATGGAAATTCCTGCAGGTTTAGAATTAGGAGATTTGAGAGGCAATAATGGAGTCCGTGTCCTTGTGGTGAGCAAGGACAATTGAGGGAAAGGTGTGGGAAGAATTACATGAATGCCTAGACATGATTTTCTTCCAATTACACCCTTTTACATAGCAAGAACAAAATATGCTCTTTCCCCATATCAAAGTATCAAGGCAGCAATCTGTTCAACACAGATACGGTGCTATATCAGGGAGAAATAACCTACATTATAACAGATGACATAAAGAGGATGTGCTGATATATGAGAAAGGGGAAAAGACAAATATCAAATATTTCTGTCTTGTTTCCACATATTCTTTTTACAACATACATATGTAACAAATTTGATTATCAGTTTACATTTGTATATTTAAACCATTTGGCCTCTCGGGACCACTGACTCCTACTCCCCTACTGTTCTTTGGATTCTGTGCTGTGATGAACATTAAAAGGAACACTTTGATAAAGTGATTCATAAATGACTTCACAGTGTTATTTTCTCCCATCAAATCAATACATATGGACACAGCTTGGCAATGTTCATTGCAAAGACCTGCCCTCCCACCTCACTGCAGCAATTGTAAATAAGAGTTACAAATAGCAAACGAAACAGTGGCACAGTTGCATGAATGATGCTTATAGGTGTTTATTCTTTAGACCTGATCAGTTGGATCGTTTGCTTTCTTTTTTGTTAGCTCTTGATTTTGAATCAAGTGTTTAAGATTGGGGTTTGTACTTTGAATTGAAAAATAGGTTAGTTTTGTTATTTTTTAAATACAGTGATAGGAATGCTGGTTTCCTTAGTAATTTCCCTAGAAAATCCAATGTGGTCTAAGAACATAAAATAGCTAATTTGTTTAACAAAACTCTTATTTCAATGATTGGATGAAGTTTAAAAACATCTTACTGTATTTTTGAGTAACTTCTAGAAATATTTTATCACTTAAAATATTCCTGTTGGGTTAGACTAGTTACAATGTTAGTAAGTGATGAAGGGTGTATTCAAACTGAATATGCTATACCTACTCTTACCTACTCTTGTTTCTTTCAAGGCTTTTTTTTTTTTTTGCAACTTCTCAGATAAAATTGGTGCTTTCTGTCCGTAATAGATGCTTATTTGTATCCCAACTCAGATTAAAAAAAAAAAAAAAAAAAGTTGATGAGAAGTATCTCTGTCCTGAACCTTGCTGGAACAAGGCTCTGGGCTTGGGTCTAAGGTAAAGATTCGGCTTTAACACTATTATTAACTGCTTACTTTGCTTTCATGCACACTTATTTCTGCCTGCTTTACTATTTTCTGCAGCATATGCTTATCTTTCTACTCTGTATTCACAAAACATCATAATAAATTTATTAACCATACATGCTCTGTTATACTTAAGCATGCTAACCATGGTGAAATACTGAATAAGGCATTGAAATACGTTAATCATAGACAAATATTTCACCTGTGGTTTTCAGGTGAAAATCAATAAACATTGTCTAGAATTACACTGAAGCCAAATAATATTTTCAGTCCAAGAATCTTTATGTAAAATTTTATGACTTAAGGACTTCTAATAAACTTCTTTAAATTTATTGCAAAATCATAATTTGTGTATCATACAGAATTGCTCAGAATGTGCATAAGATGATAAGCAAAATATCCACCTAGCCTTGCAACTATTATATTGTTTATGTTTTAGTACATCATTTATGACTGACTATGCAGATAATCACTTATCAGGATTACCAGTGATGTTTCTCCAGCGTTGCTGCATGACGCAGCCACCTAGCTTTTCCACTGAACCAATCATGACTCTCACTCCATATTTTTCTTTCTTGTTTGTTTTACTTTAATCAGCTCTCTTTCTTCGTTTTCCTTGATGTGGTGGGTTAACCGTGGCTGGACACCAGGTGCCCACCCAGCCATTCTCCCCCTGCCTCCTCAGCAGGACAGGGAAAAAATAAGATGAAAACCTTGTGGTTTGAGATAAAGGAAGTTTAATAAAGAAAAGAAAAGGCTTTACGTGGAAGAAAAGGAAATAAACAAAGAAATTATTCTCTGCTTCCCATCAGCAGGCTGTGTCCAGCCACTTCCTGGACAGTAGGGCCTTAGCACACATAGTGGCTGCTTCTTGCTTAGGAAGAGAAACGCCTTAATAATGAATGCTCCCCCCTCATCCTTTCTCTTAGCTTTTATTGCTGAGCATGATGTCAGCTGTCCTGGCTACGTCCCCTCCCAACTTCTGGTCCACCCCCATGCTGGTGGCCTTTAGCGGGGGCAAGAGGTGTTGGAGAGACAGCCATGATGCTGTGCGAGAGCTGCTCAGCAATAACCAAAACATTGATGGTGTTAATAACACCATTCAAGCTACAAATACAAAGCACAGCACTATGAGAGCTGCTGTGGGGAAAGCTGTCTCCATCCCAGCTGGACCCAATGCACTTGACTACATCACTTACTATTTGTGCAGAGTGTCTGTCTTGCACTGTTTCTCCTGAGATTTTTCCAAGGCAAAACTGGGAGTAGTTATTCTGCTGCACTAGAAAATAGCACTTGTCCCCAAGTTACATTCTTAAATAATTCTCTTTGGAGTATGTGCATAAAAGTGATAGCTAAAAGAGGACTTAATTTCCTCTTAGAAAAGAGAGGTACAGGCAAAATTTTCATTGCTCTGAAAAGTGCAAACTCATGGGGGAAGCAAATTATTTCTGTTGTGTGTCTTAGAGAAGAGAAAAATGAAGCCTACTGCTGCTGGTTATCAATCACTGCAGGTGAAATCATTTAACTCAAGTTTTTTTTGTTGTTGTTTTTTAAAAAAGTAAAGAACTTGCAGTCTTGTAGCACTTAGTGAAGATCACAGAAGCCCATCCTGAAACTTGCTGGACAGCCTTTGTACTGCTTTAGGAAAACATTTGATTATTTCTATTTTACACTGTGCTGGGGATAGCAGCATAAAAATTTAAACCTGACATACACACCTTTAATTTTAGCTTAGTG
>JAOXJK010000012.1:143594839-143622441 GCA_025774025.1 Xenus cinereus | reverse complement strand
TGCTTTACCTAAGATAGTTATGCTGGCTGTCGATGGCCTAACCCCATTGTTACTAAATTTTAAGGTCGGAAAGAAATATTATTCACCTTTATTAATCATTTTGTACATTTTTAAAATAATCCCTGCTAACTTAGAATACTTCTTGACTCATGGATTTTTCCTAGTGGCAGAAGAAATTCCTAGGTGTAGTTTAAGAAGAAGCCTCTGACAATGTCGAACACCAATGGAAATCTGTAGTGAATTTCTTTCAAGCTGTTCTCTCTGAGTTTTGTTTTGTAAGCTTTCTTTCAAGTTTCTTGTGAGGTTTTCAGTTTCTGCATTAGCTTAAGAGTAACGTAGTGACATTCTGCTGGAACAACTCTCTTGTTCAGAATGCTTTCAAGTTCTAAGGAGATTACCTTTGTTAGCTATCTAACAATGGGTTCTTTTGAAAACATTGCTTGGAAGAGTAGAATTGTACAACAGCAGATGAGGTAGTGACAGAAATACTACTTCTGACCATTTATGGCAAGGTAATAAGCATTGCATAATCAAATTCTCCTGCAGTGACAGTTAAAGTTTTCCCTAAATACTGACAAGGCAAAGGTGCAGATTGTAAAAGCAGTGCAGTCTCTAGGTCTTGCATGAGACTGGAAAGTAAACAGTAATTTTTATCAGCTTCAGATTGACATCCAGCTCTGACAATGGAGGTAATTGCTGCATAATTGCTGTTTTGTTCTAAGACTTTGTTGATTTGTTGTGGCCCAGGTGTATTATATTTGCTGGCATATCACTTGGAATAATAAATCTATAATTATCTCCAGCTACTTTGTTGGGAAAACTCATTCTGTGCTCTCAGTGTTCTAGCACAAGTGGCTTAAGGTGTTTGAGATTGTTAGACCATCTTGTCAGGAAGTCATGCCATTTCCCTTAAATTGGAAACAGTAAACAAGCAGCTAGAGTTGCTCTCCTGAATCCACTTGTAATAGTTATCATTACTTCTACATCATCTGAGCTTTTAAGATAACAGATTTTCAAATAGCACTCAGCTTCACTTTTTCACTTCATGACCTATATTTCATGTCGTAGGTAAATGAAAATGATAATAGGCAGTTTAAATTAATTTTTCTGGCCACCAGGCTATTCACACTGTCATTTGCTTGAATTCTTCTAACTGGGCCGTCATGTGATGTATGCACAATTTGAATAAAAGTTACTGCATCCTTAAGCGCTTAGTAACTCCAGATGCAAGGTTTTCTCAGTATTGTTCCTGTGAATTGAGGAAAGAATTATCCCAGGCACATAGAACTACCAATATTCACATTGTAGTAAAACAGGATCTGGCATTGTAAATGTTCGGCTGTTTTTGACCAGTCCTTTACACTGGTTCAAAAACAACATCTGACCCATGTGATCAGGATGGGTTTGTGGTTCCATGGCACAGGGCTTCTGCATGGTTAAACAATGGCTCTACAACAAGAGCAGACCTGTGAGTAACCTTTACAGTGTCTTTATTTACAGAATAATCTTATACACAGTCAGTGATTTACCCGATTCCACCCAAAGGTGAATATTCCTCTTCTTCAGCTTTCTCTGTAATATTGATGATATCAACTCTTGGAAGATTCAGGAGTTTTAATACTGTACTCTCTAATGCTTTTTAAAGGTACGTGACAGCTGTAAAATCAAGTGGTGTAGCAACAGTGTCATAAGTATCCTAGCATCTTGATTGTTGTGAACATGTTTTTTATGACTGAATTTCATAAGAATAAAACTGAAGTCTCTTGTAACGCTTTTTGGTAATTTTGGAATTATAGTCTTATTGCCTGCTTAGGTGCTTGAAGTGGAAAACACCTCTGCTGAATATACAGGTATCCAATATACATAGCACAGAACTCATCAGGTATGGAATTACTGTATCTGCATTGTTATTTTAACGCACCTTCTGTTTCAGAATACAATATATTCAGGTAGTGTAAGCTGTCTTTCTGAAATAGCAGAACGTGTGCTATAACAGGATGTATGCAGATGAGGTATTTGACACTCATTCTGTCTATATCCAAGCAATAAAACATAGCCATGCTTATTTCTTAGATGGGAAGTTATGACATATTTTATCAAACTACATCTGCTTTTTGTCAGTACTTATACTGAACTTTTTTTACAATAAATTTTAGTAATTTATAGTGCATTGAGTGGATGGCAATGGCAGCACAATTTTCCCTTGTTTACACATTTATGTCTATGCTTCTCTAATTTAAAATCTTAGTTTTCTGTTTTCCTTGCTGCAAGTTTCCATGACTAGCTTTGTAAACCCTATTTATAGTAATAGTTTCCTGAGTTGAATCCAGTTTGCTTTTTGTTATAAGTCAGGATTATAAATCCTGTTTCTGCTGTTATTAGTTTATCCTTACTAGCAGTGCTCTTACTCCTTCATAATGTGGTGTCTGTGTGAGCGCTTGAGGAGGTGGAATGGAATGGACTATTTTAGTTGGAAGGGACCTACAATGACCACCTAGTTCAGCTGCCTGACCAATTCAAGGCTGATCAAATTAAGACGTGTTACTAAGGGCAGCGTCCAAATGCCTCTTAAACACTGACAGGCTTGAGGGTCAGCACCTTTAGTCCAAGATTGTGTGGATGTTCAGTTTAAATATTCCATAAGTTGACTCCTTGTAATTTAATATGCCATAGCCCCATACTCATTTGTGATTCATTTAGAACAAAGGGTCTGTTGATTTTTCAACTAACATTAATGCTGTGGAAATTTACAGAATTTATAACTCATACATTAGGTGTGCAATAGTTCTTTAATTCCAGGAGTACAGTCTCAAATTTATAACAAGCAGCAAGTGTAATAATATACAGAATGGCTATTTGTTCAAAGGTGCCTTATAACAAAGTGTTGTCTTCTCTTGAACAGCCCTTGGATCCTAATCTCAAATCTATTATTTCCACTCTATTTTTTTCTCTATTATACAAGTTATAAAAGTATAAATTTACACAGGTATAAAAATAAATTATTGGCTTAACTGGTCTTAGCAAGAACTATAATGATAGACTCAGCTTTAGCAGAGATATCTTCATGGCATATTTACAATATAGTGAGTGTAGAAAATGTATTATTTCTCTAAATTTTATTCTGTAGGCAGAAAAGAGCAGTAGGTAATATCTAGGCAATACATTCACTCAGGGTCAGCATGATAACTTCTGGTGAACTGTAAAAGAAAGTTTGAATATAACTTGATAATTAGCACTACTGTGCATCACTAAGGCAGTTGAAAAGCTGTATCTAGTAAGCAAAATAAAGTAACATGAGCTGGGATTTGGACCAAAGAACAGTCAGAAGTCCTTTTTTACATACAACAGAGACTTAATGAGTGCTTTAACTTGCGTGTGATTTTTGTACTTTAATAAGCATCATATGTCTCTAAGATGTCTGAACGGTATTTCCTGAACTGTATGACCTTTATTTTCTATTTTCTTCTCAGATTTAATGAAAATGTCATCAATACAGATGATAAAAAATGAGGTCTATGTATTATAACTCAGACAAAGTCATGGTATCGTGCATCGGTGCAAACTGAAAGGCTAATGAGTGGTTATAAACAGCTCTTGAATATGTTTTGAATCTGTCTGAAAGAGTGATCTTGTTTTCTGTGATCTTAATTTATCTTACACAATTCTGTTATTTATTAATACAGAAATATATGTTCAAAGTTGTATAAACTGCCAGTAAGGTTCAGTACAGGGAGGGGGCAAGGCAGAACACAAGAGGGGAAGACTACAGGAAGAATAACTGATGTGCTCTATACAGTGGCCTGTAGTTAATCTAGAACATATAGTTTAAAAAGGCATGGAATCATCAGTTAGCTATCCTTATAATTTAGAAGCCACATGTTTTGTTCCAGTCAAGATTAGTTATTTTAATCTTTAAAACATTTGGTATTAAATTGAATGTACATAGAGTTTGGAATTTTATACCTTTTTTTCATGGTCTTTAGATATTTCCAAGTCTTTCTCATGTTCAACTACACACTAGAAGCGAATCACTTAGGCATTTTATGGAGTGAGGTTTACTTCGATATATGGACACCTCTCCAATACTTAAGTGTTTCAAAGAGTGCATTACTTCACAGCACTGAACTTGCTGGTATTTTACATAGTGGGGAAGTATCTTTCTTAATCTTCTAAAGATTCAGATCTTTCTAAATCTTTTCTCATCCACATGCAAATAATCGTTTCTCTCTAGTTCGTATATTTTAACCATAATAGAGAGTGAAACAATAAAGCATATTGGTGAAGACAATGCATTACTTTGATTCAATTTAGTTTCCTAGGTAAGATAAGACCTAGTTTAATTATTCTTTATTTTACCATTTAGAAACTCCGAAATTTAACTGTTTGAGTTGAAATTATTTGTACTCAATGGCTGTCTCACTTAAAGTGCTTACGGGCAAATTAAAGCAAAACACTTCAGCAGCTTTGAAGAACATAGCTTTGGGAAAATACATTATTTTGTAGCCATTAAAAATGATCTGGCAACCTTTTTGATGAGTTCTAGCATTCTTTCACATTGGATCAGTGACCTGAAATTTGGCAAGGGGATGAATATCTAACCAGATTCAGTTTTTAAAATCCGAATTTGCATAGGTTTACTCACTTGTTTAAGAGGATTTAGATTATAAAAACTAAAATTTTTGAGGGCTTAGTCCAAGCTGTTAATCAGAGCTTCTAGCAATACTTCTCTTTCTTATTTTCTTTTTTGGGGGGTCGGAGGCGAGAGTGCTTTCTAACTTGAAAAAAATCTACATTCAGCAGATGAATTTAGAGGAAAATTAGATGCAGCTTTGTGGTGGATAACCTTAGCTGGCTGCCACATTTCCACCAAGCTGCTCTCACTCCCCCTCCTCAGCAGGACATGGAGAGAAAATAAGAGGAAAAAGCTTGTGAGTTGAGATAAGGACAGGGAGACCACTCACCAGTTATCATCGCAGACAAAACAGACTCGACTAGGGGAAGATTAATCTGATTTTTTGCAAATTAGAATTAAAGTAGGATGGTGAGAAATAAAAGCAAAACTAAATACAATCCTCCACCCCTTCTTCTTCCCAGGCTCAACTTCACTCCTTCATTCCCAAGACTTGTACCTTCTCCCAAACAGCATAGCTGAATGGGGAAAGGAGATTGTGGTCAGTTCATAAGATTTCCTCTCTGCCACTCTTTCCTATTCACGCTTTTCTCCTGCTCCACTGTGGGGTTCTTCCCACAGTCTTCAAGTCTTCAAGAACTGTTCTAGCATGGGTTCTTTCCATGTGGTGCGGTCCTTCCAGAATGGACTGTTCCAGTGTGGGTCCCCCATTGGGCACAGCTCCTCCCAGTAAGCCTGCTCCATCGTGGGCTCCTCCTCTGTTGGCCACAGGTCCTGCCAGGACCCCGCTCCCTGCATGGGCTTTCCATGGGCTGCAGCTTGGTTCAGGCATATCCACTTGGTGCAATGTAGGGTCCTCTGTGGGCTGCAGTGTGAATATCTGCTGCAGCACAGACCCCCATGGGCTGCAGGGGTCAACCTGCTTCACTATGGTCTTCTCCACAGACTGCAGTGGAATCTCTGCTCTGGCACCTGGAGCACCTCCTTCCCTTCCTTCACTGACCTTCGTATCTGCAGGGCTGTTTCTCTCACATTTTTATTGCTCACAGCTGTTTTGCAGCATTTTTTTACTCTTTCTTAAATATGTTGTCACAGACGCACTACCAGCATTGCTGATGGGCTCAGCTTTGGCCAGCAGCAGGTCCTTCTTAGAGCTGGCTCTGTCCACCATGGAGCCCTCGTCTCACAGAGGTCACAACTGCAGACCCCCAGCTTCCAAAACCTTGCCCTCTAAACCCAATACAACTTCACTATATGATTTTTAAAGGAGCAAATCCTTCTCTGTCTTTTTAGAGTGAATCTGGGAATTGTCCATGTTGTGTTTGTTTGGGTGAAGGTGCTATTTGTACTGAGATTTTTAGGTTTTGGTTTTTTTTTTTTTATCCTGCTCAAATTTCCTTTTGGAAACATATGGTTGCCTTGTGCCAGAAGGGAATAACTGACCCAACTAGAGAGACGCAGGACGAGGGATCATGGGACCAGAAGCCTGGGCAAGAAAGCAAACCATGTAGGCAGCATAAAGCCATCTGAAGCCAAAGCTCCGTGTAGAAATAGAGAGGCCTCTCTGAAATAGCAGTGGAATGGAAGAGATTTACCACATACCACTTTACCACAATTGAGATACGTGAGTTAAACCCCATATAAATAATGTGTGATGAATAAATAATTTTGACATGGTAGCAATAGTAATACACTATATTATAGTATCATTTGTCATAACATAGTGTAATAATGGATACAGTGAGGACTTTAAGTCACAGGTGCAGACAGGAGCATTTTGCTGGTATAGGACCCCTCCTCCCCCAGGAGACAGATATTTTGCCATAGTGTGCATACCCTCTGAGAAAATGTCGACAGACAATAGAGAGATGCAGCTAGTTGGTATTAAGGAAAAAAATATCTCAATATATTATAATTGTCCATCTCTTGCCACATAACTCGTGTTGTCAATTCTAGTTGAGAAGTTCAGGTTGTTCCATCGTTTCTCATAACTACTGTTTTATTTACCGTATAAGAAGGAAAAGGACAGTGCTATTCAGAACAGAAGGGTCAATACTGTATGTAAAAGTCGTCTTGACTCCCATAGAGCCAGAAAAAAATGCCTGAAAAAGTTCATTTTCAATTATGTGATCTCCAAAAGCACACTAACAGATGCACATGAAGCTATTGAACCTACTGAAACATTCTATTTTCCTGAATATTTTCTAAAGATGAGCGAAGTGCCTTAGTCAAATCAGCAGTGACATAAATGAGTTTTCTGCTTCTGCTCATATTAGCAAAATAGTATATTGCATGTTTTTATCATCATTTAGAATATTTTCTAAACATTAAAGGACTATATTCTCAACAGCTTCAGTTTCTCTATGGTGATTAACAACATGCTTATATTTTTCTCATTGAAACCAAATTATTTAGTCTGTGTTCTTATTCTAAAATGAGAAAAAAACTTAAGTAAAGAGGATTCAGACACAGAAACTGTAGAACTTATATAACTGCTAATAAAAGGGCTTTAGGCTTAATGCTCTCTTAAGAATTATTTCAGACATTTCTGCATATGATGACTATTCAGATCATTTCCTTTTGACAGGCCAAGCAGTAACTGGTAGTCTAAGGGATATTCTGTGTATTCCCATTGGAATTGTTCATGTAAAGGATTGAAGACTTATATGCGATTCCTTCATATGGTTTCTCCGTTTATTCTTTCTTGCTAGTGCCTAATTTCTACAGTTCCATAAAGAAAGCTAGCAGCATAGCATTAAGGGAGAGCTGCTGAAATTCATAGCTGTTTTCTCTCTCTAACAACTTTTATTTTTTGAGGTGAAACTATGTGATACAGAACTCCAGAATATGGAATTTTATTTCAACTTTTAAAATAAAAATGTGGATAGTTGCATGAAACTTTCTTCAAATTATCCAGTGATTCATCTTTAGTCCAGATAAGTTCAGGTACATTCAGGAAAAGTTGTCAGGAATTAGTTAAATATGCCCAAATACAGTTCCTGAAGGCTGAGAGTAAATATAAAATACCTACTTTCTGCCCATTCTCTAGATTCTTGATTGAGGGAAATTAGCTGAAGAAGAAAGGTGTGGTTGATTCAAAGCTGTAGTGGCTGGGGAGCAAGGAGGATTGAGTAGGCAAAGAGGAATCTAAAGGTGTGTATGCACGCTGCAGCTCCAGAAGAACATAGTGGGAGTATAAAACATGCCTCCCATGACATGTATCTTCACATCAAAATTAGACTGAAACAAGTATTACTGCAGTAAGGCTGAAGGATGAGGGACATACTGGTACAGCTTTAGGGAATAGTTATGCAGGAAGCTGAAATCTCTTGAGCAGAACATAGATGGAAAATAAACCACTGCTGATTCTCACAACTTTAAGTGAAATTTTATCAAATGATAAAATACCAGCTGTTTTTTCAAGCAAATCTGGAATTAACAGGATTTAACTGGGATTAACTGGGATTTAGCAATATTTCCACAGAAATTTAGCAAGTGCTTGGAAGTAGGAGGAATTTGAAAGAGGAAAAATGGGTCTACTCATATCTCTAACTTCTTTGATATGCATCAACGCTCTAGCATTGGTACATGGCTCTGGCTTCTACTTACTCTGCTCTCTTTTAGTCACTGTAATGCTCCCAGAGCAGAATAATCACTGATTAAAAAATATGTACTTATATTTAGATTGTTGACATGTTTATTGTTTTATTTAAGTGTTTAGTGAAGAAAAAAAAACAAAAAACAAAAAAAACCCCCAAAACCAAACTAGCCACCCAAAAGCTAAAATGTCATTTAACACATACCAATAAAAGAGTAATTAATGTTTTATTTATTTAGTGCAATTACTTGAAATGAATCAAAATACAATCGGCATCCAACCCAGAACCCAGAAAGTTCAGATTTAATGTTAATTTAATCTGAAGTCAAGGTGAAGAATAAATTTGAGGTTAAGTTTGACAGACGTTAAAGTACAGAATTAAAAGGTGGGGTATGGAAATTAACATTTAGATAATCCAGAGAATCTCTTTTATGTCTCTAATGTAGGATGAAAAAGAAGTATAATACAGCTTTTTCTGTATGCTTTATACCATTGCTAGTGTTTATTTTAATACTTATAAGTGTACATATTATAAAGCCTACATATTTCTTTCTTGTATTTTTCACTTGATGTATTAAATCTATACAATGTTCTTTATAATCTTTGTACATTGAAGTGTCT
Source organism: Xenus cinereus (assembly GCA_025774025.1). Lineage (NCBI taxonomy): Eukaryota > Metazoa > Chordata > Aves > Charadriiformes > Scolopacidae > Xenus > Xenus cinereus. The sequence goes on along the minus strand of JAOXJK010000012.1, from coordinate 143,613,592 downwards.
GGGCTTAGATGTTCCAACTACGATGTACTTTTTAAGAATTTCTTGATGGATTTTATGATCTGCTCATCTGTATGGCAATTGTGATATCCTGTCTTCTAGCTAGTCAGATTTGAGCCTTTGATAAACTTTTTATAGTCTCTTGCTCTCTATTTTTTTTTTAATTGCTCCCTGCACAAAGTTGGAGAGGTCTCTTAAAAGAGTTGCCCATATTTGGGGATTTGGATATGGAGTTGACATACAATTATAATTTTCTCTTTCCCTCCCCCCGCCCACTCCCTCAGTCCAATACCTTCCTCATATTTATTTATTACTAGAATTATTTTTTTTTAAAGTCAACTAGAACCCAGGAATGATGCAGATAGACTTTTTCATTCATGTTGTACCACTATAATTTGGTCACCAGTTTGTCCCAAGTAACAGTTGGCCACAATTTTCATTTTTAATATATCTTTTTTTCTGCTTATAGTGTGTTGTCAATGAAGTTTGCTACTATCTGATCAAAAACATGGGGAATGGGATAAAAAGGCTAATGCAACAATAACAAAACAAAAAAAAAAGGTTGCAGTATTCTGTAGGAATCTATGATGCCCTAAGGTGAAGGAATCTGTTCATCCTCAAACAGAGGTAGATTTGGACATAAACACAGAGTGAAGTATCTATCTTGATTATTTGTTGGATTTAATCCACATTCTTATTAATTTTGTGTAAATTTAGAAAGCATCATGATTTGGAAAATTCATAAACAAAGTCAATAATCCAAATAACAGATAAAAATTTTACATTAAGTGTATGTTTACATGAATTAGACAACGCTTTAAGACTAAGTTGTTTTAATTCAACCAGTTATTCTACAAGATGTATATTCTTATGGAGCTACTAATGATTTCTTCATGCTTTTTTTTTGAGTCAGTAAAGAAGGTTGCATTTTATACAGAGAGCTTGAAAATAGTAAGTGTTGATTAGCTAAAATATGTTAAACCGATTATGTTGTTTAAGGTAACAAATAGGGATCTGAGTCATCTTGGGGGTGTTCTGCATATTAAACTATATGTTATTATTAGTCCAGGCATCAAATCAGACAGTGTTTTTATTATGGGTGGTACTTAACATTTACTTCAGTCCCAAAGCATGTACTCAAAGATAAAAGCATATTTACATGCTCCTGTAAAATATGACTCAACATTGGTAACAGGGTATGCAATTTTTCTGTTGGTTCTAAATATTTCTGTTTATGGTTTTCACTGAAATTGGACTTGGTGCCCCAGCTGTTTAACTTGGTGGACTTTTGGACATTCTAAAGAGCTTTTAACGAAAGTGAATAATGGGAGATGCCAGCAAGGTAGTACCTGGTAGAATGTTATGGAAAAGACATTTAAAAACTTAGCAAATAGTTTTGTGCTACAAGAATTCTTAAATTATCCTAAACACTGGTTTCTGTAAATTTTAATATGTTTTAAAGGTTTGTGCAAAAAAATATCATCCTGAATTAAGTTCTAAAGACAATTCCATAAAGAGAAGAAGGATATAACTTATCATTGAGTGTATTTGAGCATTTTCATTTATTTCTTGAACCAGTGCTGTTGTTTAAGTTTGTATGTACAACTATCTTCTTTTTTTCCAAAATACACATGAACCCCAGCTTTTGAGAGCGTTTGTATGAATGAGAAGTCCCATGGTGATATTAAGCTGTTTGCGTCGATTGAGTTCTACAGAACAGTTCATTTTCTAAACCTAAATTACTAGAGTAACCTATTTTATTGGAGGTAGAGTTATTATACAAAGCCCCACAGGGCTCATTCATTAGCTGGGCCAGCTTACTGCTGGCTGACTAGCAAATAACTCAGCTTTAAAAGACAGAATATGATGCTGAATAAGAAAAGGAGGAAGTATATATATCCATAAATTCTTTAAGTACCTACAATATATAATAGAACATGATTATGAAATATTTTGTGCTTATAGGAAAAAAATAGGTAAATTATAGAAGAAAAGCCACGGAGATATAACTGCTGTCCCTCTGAAAATGGAGAATGGCTGTAACTAGTTTTTTCCTTATATTAGAAACATTGAACACTTGTGATATACATAAAATGTTACTCTCAATGGTGGCTAGCATTGTTTTACTCCTGCATTCACAGAGGAACCTCATCTGATCTTTCTTTAAGTGACTTTAAAACCATTACCCTCCCTCAATCAATTATGCTTTTTTACTTTGTGAAGTGCTCATGTTCTGGCTTGTCACTTCATGTGATCAGGAAAAGAGAAGTACCTTGACATTTGGCACAATTCAGCAAAGGTGCAAAGGTTATCCCCTCCTACATCTGCTTCTCTTATAGATTTCCCCTCCACCACCACCATATAATTTAATTGTCTGACTCTATACCCCTGGATGGGTGTTCTCCATAACACATTATACACTAAACTTCTTGTGAATTCATACAGGGACAAGACCTGACTGTATGCATAAATCATCCTCCTCTTCTGCTTGCCTGCCTTTGCATACCTGTTTCTTCTGTAAGGGAACCCAGGAGCACAAAGAAGGTGTTGCAACGCCCTCTGATGAGTCTCTCACCTGGGGCAGTGAGGCACAGCTGGAGGTCCTGTGGAGTGCACCTTCTCATAGCTTTGATACAGACATTGTCCCAGCCTGTTTGTATTTGACCTCAATGCAAGATTCATTCCCTACTTTCACATTTGCTATTTGCTAGAAAAATAGCTACACCACACTTAAGGGCAAGTATCTCTTTCCTATATTTTAGGAAAACAAGCAAACAACCAAAACCAAACCAAACATAAAACTTATTGTGGTCAGAATTGAGGCTAAATAAATCACACTAATTGTTCTGGATAAAAATAGTGGTTAAGGTGGAAATTCTTTTTATATATCGGGAATTCCAAAGACATGAAGTCTGTAGATAAAAATCTGATAGTTAGAATGAAGCAAGGGTATTGAGAACCTTTAAAATATAACTGAAAATCACATGACACTGGGCTCTTTGTTCTTTTGGAAATGAGCTTCCATCCTTTATTTATAAAAATACTCATGATTTAACAGTAACACTTAATAGACAAAACGATTTCCATCATTTGAAGATACATATAAACATAGTAATATTTAGGAGAAGGTATCATGTGTTAGGTCGTTGAAGTTGCTTTCTGTTTTCTTTACTGATCATAGCTGCATGTGATTCTATTACATGTAAATGTGACTAAACCTCCAATCTTTTCCCCCATGAGCTGCTAAGTGTAGTCTAAGATCTTGCTGAAATTGATTCATAGCTTTGTCTCCTATGTATCTTTAAGATTCTTTTTCTTGAATATACATATTATGAAGACATATGGCATAGTCAATTGCTTGTATTATTTATCATCCCACTCAACACTAGGAAATATATGTTATTGATTAATAAGTTATTCATTTTTATTTTCCTGCTTGCTGCTTTTTGAGTGCTTTTTCTCCTTATGATTTAGGTTATAATGTTCAAGATAAGATAAATGATTATACTATTGCTGGTTCCTTGTGCTTTGTGAGGAAAAGTTGTACAAATATATAACAGTATCTTTTCCTAGCTCTTTGAATAAGCAAGACCTGCAGTGGGGATACTATCAAGGCAATTTCACAACCAAATTAGATATGTAATGTTTACAGTAATGTACATATAAATTGTGTTTACCTTCATAGTGGGATTATACAGATTTTTCCCCATTGTCTTGCAAAATGCCAGTGCGTCAATATATGTTGGTAAATGTTTGTAACTTTTGACATAGCATATTCAAATATCAAACAACTAGCTTTGTTCTTTCTGAATTACATACTAAAACTCTTCTTTAGTTAATCCAGTATGCTTTGTTGCAAAAAATAGCAGGTAATGAATTCAAATGCAGTTTTACAAATGATAAAAAAAAAGTCTAGTTGTCTGACATATTTCTATTGATATGGTCAGTGAAACAAAAAATGGGCATTATTCGAAAATGCTGTTAAAGTTAAGAGTGTTTGATCCTTGCTGGGTATTTCTGTTAAGTACAATAGATTTTGAATCTCTGATGAAGTGATGGTAAGTCTTCAGTATTGTACTTTTCCACTATGCACCAGTGATCTCTTTCTTTTCAAAATTGCTTTCCCTTATAAGAATCACATTCTTATCTTTTATTTTCCTTTGAGTTATAGGAACGAAATGATAGACAAGTTACTTCTTCAAGATCTAACTCCAGTGCCACTGTGTCAAAATATATTTGTGTCGTAAGAGACCATTTATTTTCCCCAAGGCCCACTTAGTCACCTCCAGAATGTGCCTGTCCTTCACAAAGACAGAGGATAAGAGCAAAAGAACATTCCGATCTTTGTATCCCTATACTGATAGCTACTGTAGCTTTGGGCTCTCCCTTCAGTGCATCACTGATTGGAAATTTACAGAAATATTCAGTGAGATACACAAAAATAACAAAAGGATAATTTAAACAAAAATGAGATACCTTAATTTTCTTTCTGTTTTTCTTTTATTTTTTTTCCCATAATTTGATATGTTTTCTAGATATTTTGTGTTAATATTTAGATATTTATTGTTAGAAAGGATGTTGGCAATTATAAGCTCCATTCAGTGCACTGCAATCAGTAATATTAATTTTGTATGACCAAGTTTCCAAAATAATGAGTATCCTAAATAGTCTCAAAAGGAGTTAGTCTTTAAAAAAAAGTGAGATTTCTAACATCACCAGAAATCATGTCTCCTTTTATTGTTAATGCCCTTCTATGTCAAACAATTTCTGAAATCAAAAATGGATTTATTGTTTTTTTTTCCTTCTCAAAAGATTAAACATCAAAAAAATCGTGCCTAATGCATTGTTAACACATTTAACAAACTGTATTTATGCTTAGAAGTGCTTCTTTTTTTTTTTTTATATACAAAGAAAGAAAGGACTATCTAACAGAAATATTAGCATAAGTGCTTTTTTTTCTTAGGCACAAATAGCAATACGTATTTTTTGGATCAGATTTATAAGTCAGTGTTAGTGACCACAGGAAAAGAAAAATCCATCTTAACGATCTCTTATATAGCCAACATTAACTGCAGATCTCAAAAAGGAGAGTAAATCATAAAAGAGAACATAAAGTGTAAAAATACAAAGTAACCAAAATATAAAATAAAATTAAAAAATAAAACTTGCATAAGCAATAAGATTACTTTTGACTTTTCAAAGGTAGTGATCATGTATTACAAACTTCTTCCAAATGCTTGTGCTCTGCAATAACTTGTAGAAATAGTGTTTCCACTAAAATATACTCTATAACAACTTTTGCTGTGAATTGCAACTTTGTTATACGTGTGCAATATATGAAAGTATTATAATTAGTGACATTTTTAGTCATACTAAAACAAAGTAGGGGACTCTTATGTGCAGCTTTGTTGATAGGAACTCTAGCTATGTTCCAGGAGGGTAGCCCATAATAACTTCTCTCTTCAGTAGTTGGTGATTCATACTGATGTTTCCAATTTTTTATTTTTTTTAAAAAGTTTTAATTATGGCATCACTATTTGAGCTGTTTGAAAACTTACTGTTTCTTTTGTTAATCTTAAGCAACCATAAAATCATTTTAATTTATCACAAATTAATTGTTTACAATGAGGGACTAGTGCAAGTTTATCAACAAATAATACTTTGTCAGGCTCTTAACCTAACTTCTTAGGCATTGTTGAAGCAAATATGCAATGCAGGGAAGCTGAAACAAGAATGCTAGAGCTAGCTGTAAAAAACGTGAATATCATTTGCCCTGTTAGTGATTTTAAACAAAGATGAAATGGTGATCTTTCCTAAAACTGTATTATTTAGAATGTGATTATCTAAAAAAAGCCCATTAAGCAGTTGCGGATTTTTTGTTTTTCTTGCCTGTTTTAAAGGAAGGTTGTTGACATTCTTTAAAAAATCTAAAAGCTATTTGCACATCAGTCTAAAAAAAAAACCCCAAAACTATCATTTCTGCTTCTAAGGAGAACTAAGTAATGACAAAAATATTCTGTTTCAAACGCAGAAAAGAACTGATGCTAACATGAAGTTTGCAGAGTATAAAAGTGGTGTAAGCAAGACGTGTAGGAAAGATTAAAATAATAAAGGAAAGATTTGCTATAAATGTAAATGAACATGAATAGGGTTTAGGGATGGTTTATTTAATTTAAAACTGTCATTCAAATAACATCTTGTTCAACTTAATTCCATTTATGAAAGCAAATGAATTACAAGCCTATGGATGCAGTCTCTCAAATACAGCAATCACATAGCCAAAAGGAAAACAGTAAGGTTTTTTTTCCAACTAATTCCTGTCAAAATTTTACACTGCCTAAGAATATTTTTAATTCAGAATCAGTTCCTTTAAATCTTCCTAAGAAGGATGTTTGTTAGAAGACAAGATGAGCAAGACCTTTAAAGAGATATTTTCAAACTATCATTTAGGGATATTTGTTGCTATTATTATTAGTCATGATAAATTAATTTCTGTCCATTTTATAGTTAGTATCTCTCATGAAAGTTTGTGATAGTTGGGATAGACAGGGAAAAAATATTTTGTATTGAATTTGCATTACCTATGTACCATATTTCTTGTAGATGATGAATGCATTCCTAAGTTTCATATCTATAGCACAACATTTTCTTTAAAAGTTTCTAAGACATGACAGACTGCATTCAAGAGTGCTAAGAGAGCTGATGAATCTCCTTGCAAGGCCACTTTCCATCATCTTTGATAGTTTGTCAAGCTTAGGAGAGACCCCCAAGGACTGGAAAATATTTGCATGATCTTCAACAAAAGCCCAAACCTTGACCTGTGCAACTGCAGACTGGCCTTTATTTCAGTTCCTGAGGAAATCACAGATCAAGTCCTCTTGAAAGCCATTTCCTGGCATGTGATGAAATTGATTTGGAACAGCTAGCAAGAGTCTATCAAGGGTAAATCCCACCTGACTGAGCTGATTGCTCTTCTATAATAAATCACTAGATTGCTGGACAAGGGGAGAGCAGTGGATGTTCCCTACCTCAACCTTATCAAGATTCTTCTCTCTGTCCATTCATCCAGAGTTGGACATATGAATATAATGTCCTGACTCGGATGCAAGAATATTGTAGGGGATAATCAATGGGTGAAAAGAAAGAAAAGAAAACAAAAAATATGAAAAAAACCAAGCTAACCCAAAAAAACCCAAACAAAACCACTCCGATAAAAAACAGGTTGGATGATAGGACAGAGGGTAGTGGTTAATGGATCATACTGTGCCAGAGGACAGGACCAAGAAGAGTACACAGGATCTACTCTGGGAGATTCCATATGAGACATCATATTTGACTGTCTCCCCATTTACTCAAGAACAGTGCTGCTATCCAGAGGGACCTGTACAGGCCAAAGGAATGGGCCTACAGGAGCTCTGTGAAGCACAAAAAGGGCAAGTGCTATGTCCTGTACCTGGGAATTTACAACTCCTGCACACAGTAGAGGCTGGGGTGTGGCTCTCCAGAAAAGGCATTGGTGCCCTGGAGGACAGCAAGCTGAGTGTAAACCAGCAGCATGTCTTGGCAACAGAGAAGGTCAAAAGCATCCTGGGCTGGATTGACAGGAGCACAGATTGATGGAAGTGATTATTCTCCTTTACTTGCCTCTCCTAAGACTCCATCTTACAATATTCCATCCAGTTTTGAGAAACTGATTAAATGAAGTGAGTTAAGTGAAGGCCACCAAGGTGATCAGGGGTTTCAGCACTTGCCCCATAAGAAGAGCCTGAGGGAGCTGGTCTATTTCAGCCTGTAGAAGTAGGGTCTAATATCAGCCTGCCAGTAGCTCTGAGGAGGTTACTGAGAAGACAGGGGCATGGAGGATGAGGGAACAACGGACATAAGTAAGAACAAGAGAAGTTCAGAATAGATATAAGAAAAAAAGCTTTTTCCCAAACAGGCAAGCCATGGAACAGGTTGTCCAGACCAGTCTCCGTCCTAGGAGGTTTTCAAGAGCCAGCTGGATAAAGCCATGAGTAACCTGGTCTGACCTTCTAGCTGAACCTGCTTTGAGCAGGAGCCTGTACTAGAGGCCTCCAGAGATCCCTTCTGGGGGACCCTAGGGAATGGATCAGGAAAACCAAGATACAGCTGGAGCTGAACTTGGGTAGGGACATGAAAAATAACAAGAAGTGTTTCTTCAGGTACACAGGACAACAAAAGAAGATGAAAGAAACTGTACCCTCTCTGATTCGTGGATTCATTCGATTTGGCAGAGTTGGAAGGGACCTCTAGAGATCGGATGAATGAAACAGATCTGGCTACAACTGACATGGAGAAGGATGAGGTACTCGATAACATTTTTGCCTCAGTCATGACCAGCAAGTGCTCCAGCCACACAGCCCAGCTCACAGAATCCAAAGGCCAAGGACTGGGAGAATGAAGTGCTGTCCACTGTAAGAGATCAGGCAGGTTCAAGACCATCGAAGGAACCTTCATATGCACAAGTCCGTGGGACCTGATGACATACATCCAAGGGTCCTGAGGGAACTGGCGGATGAAGTTGCTAAGTCACTGTTCATCATATTTGAGTAGTTGTGGCAGTATGGTGGAGTTCCCACTGACTGGAAAAGGGGAAACAGAACCTCCATTTTTAAAAAGGGAATAAAGGAAGACATGGAAAGACACTTCTGTGCCCAGCAAGGTAATGGAGCAGATCCAGTTGGAAACTATGCTAAGGCACATGGAAAATAAGGAGGTAATCGGTGACAGCCAACATGGCTTCACTAAAGGCTCAATGCTCAGGTGGAGACTAGTGATAAGTGGTGTTCCTCAGAGTTCCGTATTGGGACCAGTGTCATCTTTGTCAAGGACGTGGACAGTGAGACTGAGTGCATCCTCAGCAAGTTTGCAGAAGACACCAAGCTGGGTGGTGTGGCTGGTACTCTAGAGGGAAGGGTTGCCATCCAGAGGGACCTTGACAGGATAGAGAAGTGGGCCCATGTGAACCTCATGCAAGGTCCTGCACCTGGCTTGGGGCAATCTCAAACATGGATACAAGCTGGGCAGAGTGGCTTGAGAGCACCCCTGAGAAGAAGGACTTGAGGGTACTAGTGGATGAAAAACTGAATATGAGCCAGCAATGTGTGCTTGCATCCCAGAAAGACAATCACATCCTGGATTGCATCAGAAGAAGCATGGCCAACAGGTGAACGGAGGTGATTCTGCCCCTCTTCTGAGACTTCTGAGACTCCACCTGGAGTACTGCATCCAGCTCTGGCGCCCCGAGCATAAGAAAGACCTGTTAGAATGAGTCCAGTGGAGGGCCACAAAGATGATCAGAGGGCTGGAGTGCCTCTCCTGTGAAGACAGGCTGAGAAGAGTTCAGGTTGTTCAGCCTGGAGAAGAGAAGGCTCCATGGAGACTTTATAGCAACTTTCCAGTACCTGAAGTCTACAGGAAAGATGAGGGGGGACTCTTTATCAGGGAGTGTAGTAATAGGAAAAGGGCTAATTGTTTTAAACTGAAAGAAGGTAGATTTAGATTCAATATTAGGAAGAAATTCTTTACAGTGAGGGTGGTGAGACACTGGTACAGGTTGCCGAGAGAAGTCGTGGATGCCCCTCCCTGGAAGTGTTCAAGGGCAGTTGGGATGAGGCTTTGAGCAACTTGTTCTAGTGAGAGGTGTCCCTGCATCCCTGCCACTATGGCAGGGATGTTGGAAGTGCATGATCTTCAAGGTTCCTTCCAACTGAGACAATTCTATGATTCCAGCTTCAGTTGTCCTATGAGCCTGTGAAATGCCTATGGGTGAAAAATGCTTTTTAGAAGATCCCTCCCTGCTCGTGACTACCAGTGCAAGTTTAGGACAATATGTAATCTGAGAGAATGTCTTAGCTGTAACAATCGTAAAAATAAGAGAGAGTCATTCGGATACCTTGCAGTTAAGTATACTGTGTTAAAATGCTATTTGAGTATCGAGAAGTTATTTTGCGTGTGTGTACATAATGTGCTTATATATAAACATGTATATATGTGTATATACTTATGTATAGCCTCCTTTTGACTTTGGGCAATTCTTTTTGTATCACTACTCCATTTTTTTTTGGCGTTGTCATTAGTTCATCAATTTAAACTGTACTGGAAAATGTACAGTGTTTACACAGTGGGATGCTGGTCTCTATAGCTAGTTTTAAGCACTCAAATACTACAAGTGAATTTTTACTTAATAATGTTATTGCCTAAAATTTAACAAAATAAAGTAGGAGTAATTTTCCTCATATCATTTTAATTTCAAGTACTGTATTAACACAAAGAGCTCTGATTTTTCTAAGAACCTTACTCAGAATTTCCTCCTTGAGAAGATGAAGTATAGAATGAGTAATGTGTTTCAGCAACTGTTGTTACGTAGATTTTCATTTGCTTATAATAATGTATAGTTATTTTCTACATTTGAGCATATACGCATGGGGAGTTTGCTTTATTTTTCTAGAAATAAATTCAGTATTTATTTCAACAGAAATTGAAAAGGAAAGCTGTGGGGATCCTGGAACACCGTTGTATGGTATCAGAGAAGGGGATGGTTTTTCCAACCGTGATGTTTTAAGGTTTGAGTGTCAGTTTGGATTTGAATTAATTGGAGAGAAATCTATCATTTGCCAAGAAAACAACCAGTGGTCTGCAAACATACCAATCTGTATTTGTATGTACCAAATCTTTTTTTCTTATTTTTTTAATGCATAAGATTATGATAAGTTTTTCCTTATACATAGTAATTTGTGTAACTGATTACAGAGTTAGCACAATGCAATTAATTCTGCTGAGAGGATGCATTTGCTTTTGTTCAGTGGTGAGTTTACCTAATGATTATGTCCAAGACGGGTTCTAGAACTGTTAAAATATTTTTTCTTTTACTAGCAACTATTAAAGCAGTTGTCTTTATGTGATTTTATATAATGTTTATTATTGGCTTTTTTGTAGGATTCTGTAGATTTAATATGTATGATACATTTTTTTTTTTAATAGCTACTCTTATAAGTCAATGTATTTCCTTTGATTAGAAGTTGCTGAATTGTAATCAAGGGTTTAAATTATTTACCTTTTTTTGCCCATGTATTATATATTAATGTCTTTGAGCACTTAAACGATCATAGACATTTATAGCTCTCTTCAATTTACATTATACAGCAGAATTAAAACCAATGTTGTGATACGTACTTGTGGCAACACCTTTCATAACATTTCCACTAAAATAGTACAGATCAAATATATTCAGAGTGCAATCAGTTGCTTTCATCCCTGCAACTCAGTTTAATACAGCTTATCTGAAATGGTTGAATATAAAATATTATCCTGATAACAACAAAACAAATCTGTTGTCTCTTTGAGGCTAGTTAATTTTTTGTGCTGCTTCTGTGTGAACAACAAACGATAAGGGCACTATTGACTTTCTGCCTCTTTAATGTGCTCAGTGAGAGGTCTTCTCATCTAAAGAGTTCCCTAAAGGAGAAAATAAGTGGTGCGGAGTGATTAAAGATTGTTGAACATGGGTAAATTGTAAGGACTGCTGTGGGTTTCCAATGCAATGAGGATATTCTCTATTATCTGGGGGCTCTGCTTGGGAGGTAGTTTTATTGAGGGGAAGGGATTCTGGTTTCACAGATCATAACAAATACTGAATTTATTCAGTTGAGGTAATCAGCAAGTTTAAGGATCTCTTAGAAAAACTTAGTAATAAAATAAATGCTTATTGAAATGTTTTATTCTATTATCTAATTTATTTTTCTCTTTTTTGGCAGTTCCTTGCCTTTCCAATTTCACTGCACCAATGGGAACAGTTCTTTCACCTGATTATCCAGAGGGATATGGGAATAATTTAAACTGTATCTGGACAATAATTTCAGACCCTGGGAGCCGAATCCACCTCTCTTTTAATGACTTTGACTTGGAATCTCAGTTTGACTTCCTTGCAGTTAAAGATGGTGACTCTCCAGATTCCCCCATAATAGGGACATTTACTGGTGCTGAAGTTCCTTCCCATCTTACCAGTAATGGTCATATTTTGCGCCTGGAATTTCAAGCTGACCATTCAATGTCAGGACGTGGATTTAACATCACTTATAACAGTGAGTAATATATTGTTTTATGTATGTGTGTGTTTTGTTTTCAACATACAGTTTAGGAGATAAGTATGTCAAAATGATTTTATGGTAATACACCTTCAAATGACATCTATATAGTTACAGATACCTAATTTAGATGTTTAGATTGTCTTTCAAATACAGTGTTAGGGCTGAAAATATGTGTATATTTACAGCATTAGAGATCGTTGTTATGGGAGTGCCTAGAAGACTGACAAATCAGGCCAGTTTCAAATTGTGAAACAGAAGTTTACTAAATTTGTTATCAGCACACTTTGTGCTGCTGGTTAAATCCTAAATAATGTTAATCACTAAGCATCATTACACATACAAAACTGTTACTCTGGAATACTCATAGGCTAGTTTAGCAGTGAATGTATATAGTATCCTGGAGCTGATGACTGCAGTCCCTGCTAGCTCCTAGTCACAGGGGCTAACAGGGGCATCTTTGATAAGAGGATTCAAGCCGCAATAGGCTTCTCATCTTTTTCCCTGTTTTACCTTCCTTATGGCTGATGATTTTAAGGTATTTTTCCCACTCCCAGAAAAGGAGGACTCTTCTGGTACTATTTACCACCCTCTTTTCAGTTTGGCCAGTCATCCTCGTGTATTCAGGAGTCTGGCCTATTCACAGTCCCTTGTGCTTATCTTGTCTTTTTTTTTCTACTTGTATGCCTTCTGTGTGCAACAACACCTGTCTGTCTTTACCCTTTTGATGATCAAATTGCTTACATGCTTATGTAAAATGTTTGTATGTTGTGCCTGGCTACACCATTACAATGTTAAAAAGAATGCTTACATACAGTTGTTAGTCACTCTGGTTTGGTATGCTTGTATATAGGCTGGAGGTAAATTCATATTAATTATATCCTGATTAATATACCTTTAACTTAGAGTTAAAACAGCCATGGGGAGAGAAATTTCTGGACTACCTTTCAGAGCAACTGCATTAAATAATAGTTGAGCTTCTGTCTTGAGTGCTCTGAATTGTATCTACCTATTTATAGCTTTTGAAAGGGGAACCAGCATCTTCTGTCACCTTTTGTGTTTTAGTTTATCTATTAGTTTATCTATTACACAGAAACAGAGAGTTTCCCATTAAAATGGAATTCTGTGTATTTCACTTGCTTCTTTTCTGAGGGAGGTGAAAAGGTTGAAACCAACCAAAAACATAAATAACTTCACATTTACTACTTGGCACTACATTTACTGACAGCATAATAATTGGAGGTGACATTAAGTATCTTCTCCAGTACTAAAATCCATTAGCACTTATTCACCTTACTTTTTGCTGGCAAAATTGTTACATTTCTTCTGAAGGACATATGAAGAACTGCCTATGTTGTATTGATATCAAATATTTGGCATTTATCCCACACCAAAGTCCAGGCAGGATATATTCCCAGCTAGAGCAGACATGATGATGCAATACGGAAACCCACAGCATGAATAACACTGCAAAATATTGTGTGGGGCTTTCCTGAGAGCATATGCAAAATGAGAAATTAAATTTTGCCACCCAAGCAGTGAAGTAAGAAGGACTGGGTTTAACCAAATTGTTCCTTTTGGGGGAGTTGGAAGGAAATTGGAAGGAGAGAAAATGCCTGAATTATCAGGCTTGCTACTGTGTGTAGAGGATGGTAGGGATAACAGAGTGGCTGTCAAGTGGATCAGCATATCCTCAACCCAGAACTGCCCCACTTCACATATTTGGATTTTTTTCCTTTCTTATTTTTTTTTCTGATGGTAGAGGTAGCAGAATAGTTTTTCGTGCCAACAGGTGGACAATGTAGGCAAAAGATGATGGATATTTGTATGTTCCCAAAAGTCTGATGTCAGGAGTAACTGATCCCATTCCCATCTTTTTCCCTAACACCTGAGTGTGATAATTTCAGAGGTTTACCTGGTACATAAGTGAATCTTCAACTGCATGATTTGAAGAAGAGCGGTGTATCCACACGTCCCCTTCCCAGAAGAACGTGTTACATGCTTGACTTTATGCAAAAAAAAAAAAAAAATCCTTATTGTTGAAGAGGTTTTACTACAAATAAAGCAAAAAGGATCCATTAAACAAAGAGGAAAATAAGACTGAGTGAGCTTGGTAATTGACAGACCCAGACTCCACATTCTTTTCCAAAGAACGTTAATAATTAATATTATTTTTATAGTATTGCAAGGTCTAAATTCCCCCATGGCTCTCTACTTTTCTTACATCATAGTTCACCTCTCCATCTGTTTTTTCTCTCTCTTTTGTTTTGTTTGCTTTTTCGGTTGTCAGTCTTTCAAAGAAGTATTTCTTCAGATTTAACTTGAACATTGCTGTCTGAATAGGAAAGAGATAAGCTGACACCAGATTACTGTGTAAACATTATTTTTTCTGATATTGTCTTATATTTCAGATCCCAGCCCTCTATCTTAGCTGCTTCATCCCCAGGTCATTTCTGACAAATGTAAAATGTAAGCATGAAGAAAATGTGGTGTCTTCTTACTGGTTTCTATAGCTACCAGCGTCATTGCAAACTAAACTTTGAGCTGTAGCTAGGTATCTTAGTACGGTAACTAAATATTGGAAAGTCTGGAGTTATTCATTGCTATTGAAATATAAAATCAGTTATAATAAAAATGAGATATTGAATACATGTTTCTTAACAGAAGATGTAATATTTGCTCTATATTTTCTGCTGTTTCATGTCCTTTTGACATTTATAAGAGTTCTGCTTGCTTCTTTAAGGTTTCACTGTGGTGTGCTCAATGGTGTCAAGCCTAAATCCAGTGATAAGAAGAAAAGAATAAATTATTGGAGAGTCTAAGGCAGTCTTCTTGGATAAAAATTAGGCATTTATATAAATGGATATTCTCAAGTCATCCCATTTTGCCGAACTAAAACTAAACATACATCAGTTAACATAGGATTTACAGTAAAAAGGAAAGATTCAGATGACATTCTGTGATTCTGTGACTAGCATGGAATAATGCTTTTATTAAGTTTTTATTTGAAATATGATTCATCAAACACTGTCATGACTGCAGGTTTAAAATTTCAGTTCCATATAAATATACTAATCAGAATAAATTCTTGTCCTTTAAAAAATTTGCAGACTTCCTTGGGCATGTGGTAGTCTGATTACGATATCTCTCAATTATCAATTACTTCAAGTATACACTGATAGTACCAAATGCTACAATTTTTATTTTTATAAAGAAGTAACAGTTCAGTATTAACTTTTACCAATTGTATAATGAAACCCACTCACTCTGAAAAGAATTATTATAAAGATGTGTTTTCTATATTTGAGCAGTTTAACACATTTATATTTTTATTTCTTTTTATGGTTGTGTTTATACTAGAATGTAGGTGTGTGTGTGTTAAACTCTGTAGATAAAATCTACTTAAAAAAGCAAAAGTAACTCCAGAAAATGTGTCTAATCTTTATTCAGTAAAGGCAGCTGCAATCTGATAAATTACAGAAGTAACCTTTAAGGCCAGAGAGAAAACAAAAAGGAATTAATATCATTTTTGCTCTTTCTTGGCATTCGTAAACCCAAAGTCAATTAAAAATATCCATTTTTGCTAACACTCCTGGTTATATATATTTTTCAAAGCTATCAGTCGATTTTTGCCCTCTTCAAGAGTAGAAACAGAATATCACAGAAAAGGTACAACATGATCAATCTTTTCTAAAAAGAATGTAGGCTACTAATGTAAATAACTTCATTAATGTTTTTTACGTATGGGATGGAGAGGAATAAAACTCCATAGTCCATCAGTCCATAAGCTGATTTTTAAATAGTATTTATCAGAAACCATCAGAAATCATATTTATTTTTATTGTGGCAACATATATGGTCTCAGATAATTATTCTTATTCCAGTAAAAGTAACCATAAATTCAACTTCTGTTGGAAGTAAACAAAAATTAGATTCCAAATGTCTTTGAGTTACTTCAGTAAGTCTGACAAAGATTTCTAATGAGTTAAATTTTGGGACAATCCTACACAAATCATAGAATGCTTTAGCTTGGAAGGGACCTTAAAAATCATCTTCTACCAATATCTAAAGGAACATGAACTCAAAGGCTGTGATTTTCAGCTTGGTCAGATCCTTGTATCAGTTTACTTATATCTGGCTATTCACTACTGTTGATGCAATTCGGGGAATGAGGCAGGAGAGTGCTATACTGGGTACAGCAGAACACAGAAACACAGCAACATGAAACATTGGTTTGAGTTGCTATAGAACTGCATACTTACACCTGGCTCCTTCCTGCCAGTTTATAAACCAAACCCACAAGCCCTCAATAAAATTTCTGGTCTCTGTGAAGGTCAGCCCTCAGTCTTCCCTCTAATAAGTTATATGCATTAAAGTCCTCAATTCAAGGGGAAGTCTGAGCCTTTTATCATGTTTGTGACTGCTTTATGAATGCTTCCCACTGTATTTACATCTTTGTTCTAATATGGAGATCAGAACTAAACATATTATCTGAACATAGTCATATAAATTACAAGCAATTGACTCTCTCTGCTTCGGTCTGCATTTCCTAGGTTAGGTCAGGATGGACAAAATCCACACGTTAATTACTATGCAACAGTTGGAGCCATGTGAAGGAGAATGGCTGTTTATTGCCTGTAACAAAGGAGTTAATGCAAAGAAGAGAACAGTCACTAGTGATTATCTCTATCTCCCTTTTCCTCACTGGTAGAAGCAGGGGTTGTCAGTGGTTGGGAGGAAGTGTGTCAGCTCAGGCCATAAGAATTTGGTCCCAGGTGCCCCTGGAGGTCCTCCATGGGCAGGTATTCCAGAAGCCAAAGTCATGCCAACCTCCCTTCAGGCTGAGGTGGATGAGTTTTTTTGAGGTGGAGAGCATCTTCCAGATTGTTTGATTTTTGCTAGTTGGTGGACTGCTTTGAGCTCACTGGTCAGGGTGTAGGAGGTGCTGGGCAGATATTTTTGTATAAGTCTAGATTTCTGCCAGTTATTTGGGTTTTCTTGTTGCTGTTTTCATTACAACTGTTTAATTGTGCTTTATCTAGCAAAAGTCACAACCCTATGAACTACATAACAGCATGACAAAGGTCAAACTGTGGACCTCTGACATGAGCTGAAATCACTCAAGTAATTAGGCTTAGTAGGCCAAGACAGTTACAATCCTAGACGCTGCTTTTATATCCAAAGACTACTTCAGTATTTTTTATTGGTGTGATAGGGTATGGCATATTTTTGCTGGCTCTCCCTCCTGCTAGACTTTTCCAGTCTCAATACTTCCCAAGATAAAATTATCCAAACTGTTATGTACTAGACAGAAGTATGAGTTTGCATGTGTTGGTACTGAATAACCTACTAGTTGTTTGCATAGCTTTTAGCAACCTTTCATAATTTTTTTAATGAAGTATCTCCTTATTATTTTATATTCTCCTAACTTCTGTTTCTTCGTTTATATTTTCCTCTGAAATGGTTACATTTACTCTGAAGCCATTGCTAGACTTATCAGCTAAAAGTCTTTGTAGGGCAATCTACCAAAACAATTAATCGCGCCAGTGGACCACTCCTTTCTGGCCCTATTTCCAAGGACCTTTCAGAGCAGACCAGATGAGTTATGGTTAGCTTCATTTCTGCCTTCCTATCTCTTGAGATCTCTGCTGTTCTTCCCCTTCACATTTTTGGATGCAAAATGCAGGTTTTAACATCCTTCTGAGTTAATATCAGAACTGAAAGTACTTCACCATCACCCTGTGCTATGATTACGCTGCCTGGCTTTTTTCCAGATACTACTTAAAATACCAGTAAAATGATGATAGTTGATGAGTATAAATGCCAGGAAAGCTAGATCTCCTCTTTACAAGTAATATTCCATAAAGAACTTTTCCATGGTTTCTTGATTTATTGATGATGAGTAGAATATTAATATTAATGATATACCCCTGAGTTCTTTTTCTTTTTGGTTTAAAGCTTGTACATAGTATTACAGCTCCACCATGAAGATTTTCAGAAGTATAGGCAGACTGAATTTTTCGCATGAAGTGATGTGACTCAGCCAGGCTAGGCTAGGAGTGACTGCTGTTGTTGGGAAGGGTTGTCTTTCACTCTCTTGCCTCCCACAGCCATCCTATATAGTACAAGTGCTTCCATAGCAGCAGCAGCAGCCACAACTTGCAGTTCCTGAACTGAAATATAGAGCAATGAACTGGTTTTGCAGCCCTTAATAAACCAGCGTTATATACAAGCAAGCTATACTTGGAGTCAATATTTATCTACATTTACAGAAAACAATATTGAAAATCTATCTCTGTGTCATCTGACGTTAGTAAGAAAAACACACTATCCATCCCCTCACTAAAAGTGATGACTCTGCGTAAAGTATTGAAAAACTTTTTGTAACCCCTATGAATAAGTATGGTATTGTGACATTTTTAAATGCCATCCTCAGATGGCAGACAACTATTCAATGAAAGCACTATTTTCATCCCTAATATATGCACTATTTCCTAATTCAGAATGTCAATAAGTGAATGCTTTCTCTTGTCTGTTATTATGATTCTTCATACTTTTGTAATGCAACGTCTGAGAAATCTTTCTAAGTTAATGAAATAGCAATTTTTTTTAAAAGATTTCATGGGGGAGATTGGATATGTTTTGTCTA
>JAOXJK010000012.1:143567769-143582205 GCA_025774025.1 Xenus cinereus | reverse complement strand
AAGTGCAACAAATATGGCCTGAATTTCAGCCTCATTCTGTGTATATCATATTTTTCTCTTAAGAGCTCTCTTTTCATGTCAGATCGACACTGCCTCCTATGTAAAACTATGATAAAAAAATCAAGACATTTGGATTTATGAATCCCAAAGCTAAATTTATATGCAGTAGCTCAAAAGATATGTAACCTCACCTTGATTCCAAAATTTAGTGTGTGATTTTTGCCAATTTATTGTCACACAATCTAGGAGAATAAATAGGATGCTTAAAGCAGATGAACGGCTTTACTGATATAATTAATTAAGAATTTTTAAAATCCAGAATAGATTTCTTGGATTGCCTAGGTTTATCCTATGCATAAAACACAACCCAATCCTGTAATTTCTCTATCAGTGCTTCTAAGAAAGGGTGTGTTTATTTGGATCTCCAAGGTACAGGGAATTGGGGTGTTGGGGAGTGTCGAGCTATAGGAAGAGAAGCAGGTATCTACTTCAAAAGGATGAATAGTGTCTTAGAGGGAAATACAATTCTCCAGTGTCTTTAGAGGGAAATACAATCTAGAGGTCTCTAGGATCCAATGGATTTCTCTTGTTGCTCCCATTTGTATGTCCTGCTGACAGCAAAACTAAGCACGTATTCCAAAATGCCAATATGTACATACATATATACAGCTGGTTACACAGACAAGTGTCTTTATTGGCATACACAGAAGCACCAACAGGGCTGAAACAGACATGAACACCACAGGCAACCAATCCTACTTCTCCAGTTGGGCTGATAGGAACAGGAGTTGGCTAGGGGTGACACAGACCCACAGGCACACACGCATGTGCTCCCACAGCCTTCCAGGTCCTGGCCCAGGAGTTGGCCCCCCAGTCCCACTCCCTCCTGGCGCTGCCCCCCTGTGACTGATGGCCCGTTTTCCACTCGTTGGCCCCTGACCTCATCCTGCTCACCAGGCAGTCCATACTAATGTTCACTAGTGGTCACACATGCTTGCACTCTGGACAGAGGAGACACTTAAGCACTAAATAGTCAGGAAGAGAGTTTAAAAAGAGTAGGGGACAGTCTGTGGTGGTTAGGTGCAGGGATTAGTAAGAGAGGCTTAACTGTCTCCATTTTCCTACGCTTTTTTCTCCTTTATCCACCATAATCACTCCCTTTACCTGCCTTTGGCCCTAAGCATCCCACAAAAACTTTTTCAGTCTCCAAATGCCATTTTAAAATCTCAAGTTACATAATCTCATAAATTTCCTCAAATACTCCAAAGCTGCACGTGAGGTCTAGAAAAGATAACATCTAGCACCTAAAGGCTCATGAGGCTCCTATGTTTAGACAATCAAGCACAGTATATCTCGCTTCAGTCTTGGATTTTCTTACCCTGTTTGGGAAGTTGGCAGGGAGCAGGGAGGGCGGAAGTAGGAAGGGGAAGTATTTGTTTGCTTTTTGATTAAATTGTGTCTACTATTAAAAAGTGGTTGTCCATGAGAGTACTACCCAAAGATCATTAATCTTCATTTACTATGTTAACCTTCAATCACATGAATGGATCTTCCGAAGTATTACATCATTAGGTGTATTTTACAGAGCCTGAATCATTGGTTTATAAATTTTATGATAAAACTGAAAATGCTCTTATACTAGAGGTCTCAATAATTACTTAAGCTAGCTAATGTCTTAGCCTGTTTCTTTTTTTTGACTTTTCTGTGCATTCTACCCAAAGATCGTGGTCTAGCTCTTAGTTTCAGAAATGCAGAAAAAGTAATTTATCTGTCTTGATCTTTAAGCCTTTTTTTTTTTTCTTCTATTTTCTTCCAGGATATATCTTCTTTTCTAGATGTGAGATTTGTGTCTGATAGTTTGCAAAAAAACCTAGTGTTAACACATGCCACATCTCCCTTTTTTAGGGAAGAAGTGCTATTGTTAGTGTGTGTGCCACAAGAATATAATGTCATATATTTTATAACCTTTCTTCTCACTACTATTATACAAGGATACTGGTGACTGTAAGAAATAACGTTTACCTTTCCCATTCTGCTGTAAACAGTTTGTAATTTTGAACTGTTCAGTTCATCATAGGATTTTACATAAAAATGCAAGTGCATGTCTTTGAATTATGTAAATCAAGCATCCATATTTTGCAGCTACAGGCAAAAGTGAAAGGTAGTGTCAAAACCCAGAGACCTGCTGCAAAAATATTTTAATTTTAAAATCAGAAAAGATACTAATTTTTAGGAAAATTGGATTGTCTTGTTTTCTGAACCATGATTCATAATGAAATGCGTGAATTTAATCCTTAGCTTAATTACATTGATTTTAACAGTGTGATATGTAAATCTAATTCTACTTTTTCTAATAGGAGTGCAATTCACCTTCTACACCTTTCATTTGGAGGATCATCATGACTACTTACTAATAACAGAGAATGGCAGTTTCACACAGCCATTAGCACGTCTGACTGGCTCAGAGCTTCCTTCACCAATCAATGCTGGTCTCTACGGAAATTTCAGGGCTCAGTTGCGCTTTATTTCAGATTTTTCAATATCATACGAAGGATTTAATATTTCTTTCTCTGGTAAGGAAGTGCCTGCAATACGTGGCTCCTGAAAAAGATTTTTTTCAATATTTTATGTAAAGAGAAATAAAAGTTTAAAACGGAAGTGATTTTGATGAATACATATACTGAATCATAAAATTATGTAAGTTGTTTCCTAAGCACAACAATCAAAGCAAGCAAACCTCTGTGCCTCTGTAGAGACATTTCTGCTACCTGATAAATAAGATGTCAGTAAACTGTAAGACACAATATCAAGTCAGGGGAGGAAACAGAACTACTCTAATTTCAGTTAGTGAAGTTCCAGGTGAGCCCAAAAGTCAATCATTTATGGTTTTATGTTGTGCCATTGTTTTCATTTGTTTTATGTACCTGGGACATTTATGACTCTTACAAGAGTGATAAAATATGTTGTGTTATGCATCTTAAAAATGTTGTGAATATATTCATTAGTCTTACTTTTTAATGTAGTATAATTGCCAATTTAACATTCACACGTTCATTTTGTTTTTAAATCTGAAATCTGTATTGATAGTCAGGTGGAAATATACAGAAGTTACTAGACTGCAAGATTACAAGTATGACTGACAGAAAACGTTTTTACTTGTACAAGCTGACTTGCTCTCTTCTTTTCAGAGTATAATCTTGAACCTTGTGAAGATCCCGGGATCCCACAATTTGGTAACAGAATAGGATTTAACTTTGGAGTGGGAGATATTCTGACATTCTCCTGTTCGCCTGGGTATCGTTTAGAAGGAACTTCAGAGATTATTTGTCTTGGTGGTGGCCGACGAGTATGGAGTGCACCTCTGCCAAGGTGTGTGGGTACGTGGTCAGCTGCTTTCATTTGCTTGTATGTGTAGTCATTGTCCATGGATTTGCAGATTTACAGCATGGAACAGCATGGTAATACACCTCTTACTTTTTAATGTACTCTCATATTCTCCATATTTCCTTAGTCAAATTTATTTAAGTCTTTTGTTAATATATTTAGTATTAGAACTGTCAGTGGACTTCATAGTCCATACTTGAAAGCATTTCAAATTGTGGGCACAATGCTTATTCTTCTTACTCTGATTAACAGGTTAGGAAAACTGCGTATAAACTTATATCAGCATTTACCAGTTCAGATGCCTAATAATTGACTCTTATTTGTCAATGCAAGCTTCCAAGCGGTACCTGTATTACAAGAGTGTGTGAATGTAGTTAGAGCGCTTGGACCAGAGTTCTTTCAAAAAACTAGGTCCATGTATAGGAATACAGTCAACCTGGGCTTCCTATGTAAATTAGATAATCATATCCTCAGAATATCAGACCGCGCGGAGAGCGACAGCGGTGAGCGCTGCCGCTTTAAATTTGAACTAGACTGAGGGGGAGAGGGGGCTTCCCGGGGACGGAGAAGCCGAGGGAGAGCGGAAAGGCCCGAAGCGAGTCGGGAATCTCGCGAGGGAGCCGAGAGGCTGAGGTGACTGGGGGCGGCCGGGCGAGCCGCGGGAAATTTAAAAGCAGCCATATCGCGAGCTTCCCTCAGACCGCGCGGAGAGCGACCGCGGTGAGCGCTGCCGCTTTAAATTTGAACTTGACTGAGAGGGAGAGGGGGCTTCCCGGGGACGGAGAAGCCGAGGGAGAGCAGAGAGTCCCGAAGCGAGTCGGGAATCTCGTGAGGGAGTCGAGAGGCTGAGGTGACTGGGGGCGGCTGGGCCGCGGGAAATTTAAAAGCAGCCATATCGCGAGCTTCCCTCAGACCGCGCGGAGAGCGACCGCGGTGAGCGCTGCGGTTTTACACTTGAACTAGACTGAGAGGGAGAGGGGCCTTCCCGGGGACGGAGAAGCCGAGGGAGAGCGGCGAGGGTTTTTAGAATGTTTGCACTTATTCACCCAGTCAGGTGGTTGCGATGCCCGTAGTCTCCTAACTGAGAGATAATATCTTTTCAAAACTGCTATTTGTGGCTCTTATCTTTTGATACCAAGGGATGGTCTTGAAGAAAGCTATGGCTGAATTTCAGTCTGTAGCAGCACGTCATATTTTTTTGTTTGATAATTATTTATGGTGAGCATTTCATCAGATGAATTGTGAGGCACCTTGCAAAATCCTCCTAGTAGAGCATATTTTTTAAAAAAAAACTTTAATTGAAGAATTTTTTTCAAATGGTTAAATTGCCCAAACAGATGCATTTCATTCCTTGGTTACAATAACAATGGCATTTTACACGGTTACAGAATTTAAATACGCTAATAAACCATAGTTTAAACTCATCTGTTTTATTATGGAAATGTGCAATAATCACACACTTCATAACCAAAAGCGTAACAGTCATCTCTTACAAATAGCTCTTTATATCAATATTTCTCTTTCATTATTTTTTGTTTATTTTCCTTTCTAATACTGAAATTACTCTAAAATTCTAGGAAAGTCCAGAAACAGTGATTTACTTTGATTTTAGTGTTAAATAAATATACTTTATATAAGGGTAAATTAAAGTCTTTCTGCAAACATAGCTGGATGTTGAAATATTTTCCCTGTATCTTTTTATTTCCTATAAGCAAAGTGTATAGGGTAGGTTCTAAGTTTCAGCTGAAATATGTGGACTTCTTTAAAAAAGCAACTTTGTCACCAAAATAACCTCAATTTCATTTCTCTTGACTAGGGAATGTTACTAAAATAGAACATTAAACCCGTGCAGAAATATTTGTAATTTCTGATAATAACTCTGTTTTTAAAGGATGGTCACAGGCTTTCTAATCCCCTGTGATTTCTCCTATACTTCTGAAATAGTGTTTTTTCCGTTCTTTTCTCTCTTTTATATTTCCCTCTTTAATTTTTTTTGCCTTAATTTCATCCCAATTTGCATCATCAGTCTTTTTCTTTTTTGTCACACACTGTAATGCCTGTTAAAATTATTTTCCAAACACTTTAAACAAATTACATATGTTCAATGTTTGTATTTATTTTAACTTAAGAACTCACAGCATTTTTTTTTTTTATTTTACTCATCACTTAACTGCACATAGAAGTATTTTGGTCTTCTTTGATTTATGATATAGTATTAACATCAAAGAAATGAAGGCAACCATACGTTACCTGAAGTTCCATGTAATTTTAAGCAACGTAAATGTCTGTTCAGATTTCCAAATAGAAGTGAAGATTGGCAGATAGAACTGTTTATGGTATAGTTTGGAAAGCCTTATAATACTAATCGGGTATCTTCCCTGTTTGGTTCTGCACTTATTCAGAATTATACTACTGGGTTTTGTGTGTGCGTTTGTGTTTTGTGGTGTTTTTTCTAAATTCATAATTTGCACTGACAGAAGGCAAGTAGAGAAACAAGGGACTAAATGTTGATTTTGTGAGAATTCCTCTGAGAAGTGTACAGAAGAAAATACTGCTGTAGACTGCAGTGCGTGCTTCCGTGGAACTGTAATGATAATACTGAGTACTGTGGAAGAAATTCTTTTATACTGCTGTTTGTTGGTAAACTTCCTTTGTTGTCTGCTAACAAAAGGGTTGAGATTGTACATAGAATCATGGAATTATTTGGGTTGGAAGGGACCTTTAAAAATCAAGTCCACCCCCTGCCATGGGCAGGGACATCTTTCACTAGATTGGGTTGCTCAAAGCTTCATCAAACCTGCCCTTGAACACTTCCATGATGGGGCATCCACAAGGTGGAACACAACATTATCCCTCTAAATTAGAGAAAAGTGGGATCAGATTGATAAATATCATTACATGAAAAACTTCCTTATTTTTAACAGAAAGCGTAGCATGGCTCTCAAGTATTACTTGAAAAGATCCTAATAGTTGTCTCACTGCTGCATTCAGTTTCAAAAAATTGCTTTGAATTACAGTTCTGACAAAACCGAAGCTGTTGGATCAACTTAATACCATAATTACCGGTTGCCTTTTGACTTTTTTATCTCTCTGGAATTGGAAAGGATATCCCACAAACTCAAAATTACAATCATCTTACTCCTATGTGTTATAATTCAAACTGACCTGTGCCTCTTCAATGTAGCAAATACACATTTACTTGAGAATGAAGTAAAAGGATAGACATGATCACGTGGACTAGAAAGTTTTCCGCTTCTGCCTAGATTTTGTGCATCCAACCGTTCTTAAACAAACTGATGACATCTGAATTATTTGGGTACTTGTTCTGTATTGCTATTGAATTAAACGTAGTCATCAAACATTTCTTCTCCTTTGATCCATGCCTGATTTGGCTTTCAACACAATGTTTGCTTTAGCTGTGCACAGAAAGTGTACTTAATCAATGGATTTTTGTCATTTAATGTAGAAGTTTCATATACAAAATACATATTTCAATATCCTGGATTTTGCTCCAGCAAGTCTGGTGGGGGAATTATAATAACGCTAATAAGCAATAATAGCTCTTCAAATAGATACTATAGGTTTTTTAAACATCTTTTCAAACCATTAAAAGTACCACATAGTTTTGCACAATGCAGTTTCTTATTCTGTGAAATTATGTAACAATGAATTTCCCAGGTTAAAATAACTGACGTGCATTCCCATAAGACTGGGTAAAATAAATTGCAAGAATATTTAAGTAATCCTGAAAACAAACATAAACCCAGAAAATTTAGTGTTACCGTTAAATTTAAAATTAATCTAAATCTGTTAAAAGAAAGGAAATGCTCTTTTCCTTGCACTTTAATGACCAGGTATCAAGACTAAATATAGAAAAGGAAGGAAAGAATTGTAAGAGTTTGTCAGTGTTGATTTAAAATACCTGGTACCTCAAAGATGTAAATGTCTTAATCAAAATTATGTAAGTAGTCCAAAATATGATAGTAAATGAAAGTTAGTTATTAATGCCACAAGTAGCATTGCCACAAGTTGTTATGTTTTCAGGGTTTTTTAGTGATTAAACTTCTAATGTTTACAATTTTAAGGATTACACCAAAATCTTCAATTATAAGGTTTCTTTTTTTGTAATAATAAAAGTATTAATTGGAAACACTTTTTGATTTTTATTTTTAACTCTTCATGTTAAAGGCATTTCATTCCTTTTTCTTTCCTCCTCCTTCCCCTCCCCTCCCCTGTCCCCCCTGCTGAGTTACTATTTTTCTACTTTTTCTACTTATTTATATGAATGCAATTATTTTTTCCTATTGTTTAACTGGTAGATATAGCATTTCTACTAGCAAGTCTTTTTCTACTGTAATTTATACCATTGACTATGTTGTTTATTTTAGTAAATTAGTATTAAAGAAAGATTCTCTTTTTTCATTAATCTGTGTGAAAATGCGTATATGCGCATTTATGTATATTTATACACTTTGCATGTATCTATAAATATGTACAAATAAAAAATTCAAGAGTACTTTTATTTAATTCACAAGTCTTTATGAATTTCTGTATTGGAGAAGTAAAACCACGTATATTTCCTCCAAAATTCAAGAAAGATCCTCTAAAGCATTGTAATTATGGAATGTACCATTAATACGATTATAGCTCTCCATGTTATTTAACTTCTTTTTTTTTTTAAAGCATTGCAATTTAGAAATATTCTTGTAGCCTTCAGTCATATATTTAGAACTAGGTTTTAGGTATAAATAAACGTTAATGGTGTTGAACTAGGTTGCATTAACATTCCCATTATCACCATTACTAAAAATACTTGTTTTCTATTAAAAGATACCTTAACATTTTCTTTTAATTGCAGCTGAATGTGGAGCCTCCACGACAAATAATGAAGGAATCTTATTGTCCCCCAATTATCCTCTTAACTATGAAAACAACCATGAATGTATTTATAGCATTCAGGTACAAGCAGGGAAAGGCATCAATATATCTGCCAGAACATTTCACTTAGCCCAAGGAGATGTTCTTAAGGTATGTAATCATTCCCAAATGCCATTCCAACCATGCGCACTACAGATGTTTAACTAGAAAATGTTTATTCAGAGGCTTATACAAGAAAATTCTACTTTAATATTGCTACTCGATTAATGTGAACTTAAGCGTAATACCAAATTAATTATAAATGGAGGGACGCCACCACTAAGCTGTGAATGTCAGTGGCAGAAACATTTACTGTGTTTTACAGATGTGTCTATTAGATGAAAGTAATATTTAGTAATTACAGTGTTTGTTTTTCAAGTCAGCAGCCTTGAACTGTAATAATAAGATGAAGTTCCTCCCAATGTATAAAAAATATTACAAGAAGTATTCTTTATTGTGATTATCACTTTTTTCAGCCTATCTTACATTGTAGCAAGGCAGAGGCTCTTGACCTTTAATATTGTGGGAAAGAACATCTGTGAAACCCATCGTGTCTTTTCTTGCCTCATCTCTCAGATGAAGCGCTTACAAATTGTCTTAATCCTGTAAGACTCTTCATGTGTTCATTTCATAAAGGAATCTTATTTAATGTATTATATATTATACAAAGCAGCAGTCCCCCATTTCAAAACTTTTCTAATGGGACCGGTTCTGAAGTTGTCTGTTGATCCCTATTATTATTGATTACTTCTCATCTCCAGGAGCTGAAAAAGAATCAGTGGAAGATTTGGTGCGTTACTGACTTGGGGAATATGCATAGTATTTTTCATTCATATCTTCAAGATCAGAAAAGTAGTCTTGGTTATCCACATTTTTTTTTTCACTTTTCTCTTAGACTGATTTACATTAATCCCAGTAAAACATCTTTGAAGATAAGTTTGCAGGGACTTCCTTTTATTTTTGTAGAAATGATAACTAAAATGAAGAAAAAAAAAAAGGTAAAATACTGCCTAATTTGCCTATTTTGCTGACTGTGGAGAATACACTTTTGGCTACAAGAGTAGGACAGTAGGGTTATACTTCAGTTTTAAGTGAACTATAATAGTAAATAAATGCTGTAGACCTATCTAATATATACCACTACTTTGTAAATGTATATAGACATCAATGCCTTGAGCAAACTCCAAGAAATCCGTGAAGTAAAGAAAAATGAATTTTTCTGAAATAAAAAATGTCAATGGAAGGAAGTTAAGTTAAAAAGGAAAAAAAAAATATAAAATAATCCAGTCTTGCAGCAAACAGCTGAGAGATATATAGTGAATACATAGTTCCCATTTAACTATGAAGTAGGGAGGGTAAGGAATTTACCAGTCAGAAAACAAGGTATTTACAGAACAGCTTCCAGACGGGGCTTCCTTTCCCAAACACAAATGAAGCAACTCCATAATATTTCATAGTTAAAGCTCAGTTTTTAGCTGTAGAGTTTGGTTAAGAAATGGAAAATGTATCACTGTTCTTCAGAAATGATAGATGAAACTGTTGGCAAAGCAGCTAGTCGTGTACTTTGTGTTACTTTTTCTGTCAGCTGAAATTTTAGATTACTAGAGCGGTGTAGATAAAATTCCATTTTGAATAGGCTGAATATTCTACTAAGCTTTTGATACATTTTTTAATCAACTCATGGGGGTCTGCTGCTTACCACATGAATTAAACGACCATGTATCACATTTATACCTGACAAGCACTGTGATTGAAACAATGAAACAGCTGGACTGGGAATACAGCATTAGAGGGAAACAGCATATTTAACAGAAATAAATCACCGCCCTTACTGTTACTCCCCAGGCAGAGAAGGAGGACTTCCCATTTATCAGTTCTGAACTGCTACAGAACAGAGGTTTCAGAACATATAATTTGTTTTTCATTTGCTTCATTTACTGTGCAATTTTCTTTTCCTCCTTTTGATGTAACTGCTCTGGCTACTACGCTAATGTTGGAAGTGTTGGGGTATTTTTGGCTAGTTGTTTTTTATTGGAAACTATAAGAAATATATGTCTCTCTTTTTGTGCGTGTGTGTGTAGGGCTATAACCTACTTTTAATAGTGCTACATCTTCTTTTAATATTCATGAAAGTTTCATGAATGTAAATATGGAGGATTCGGTTTTATTCCATTTGCTTTTTGTCTCACCTGTAGGCCAGCTTTGATATGTGTGCACATGGTTGAGTTTTTGAGGTTTTTTGTGCAAATACTTCAAAGGGAAGTAATGTTTGGGGCTTTTTGCTAATTTGTTTCTTAAGAATTGCTATCATAATCCTTTTAGTAATATCATCCTGAAAACACGAGTGAGAAATAGGTAATAAATGTAGGGGACAAAAAAATCCACAAACATATGGGCCCTTTTCTGTCTTTATATTAGTGCTTCTATTTGCATGTGATATAAATGATACATTTGACAGGGTGTTGACAGCCTCAGCTCTGAGCTGCTGATTTTATGCTGTTTCTTCTCTTTATAAAGCACAAATCTTCACATCCATATGCCTTTTATGTTTCAATGGCAAATCTCAAAAATAGTTTGATTAAAATACACAAATTTTACATTCCCTTTATACTATTCCCTTGCTAAAGTTTTATGGAGTTAAATAAATTAGCAGGAAAAAGACCATTAATTTCCATTTAAAATTTTTTGATAATGGGACCCCTTGAAAGCTTAGGAAATTGTATTTATTCTGTAACTGTAAAAGCAAACTTAACCCCTTGTCCCTAAATTAAACATTACATCTACTGGTTCAAATCATATTTATGTAAACAGCGTTCACTATTAGCGTTCTTCCCTATAATGTTTCAGAATACCATTGTGATATGAGGAACATTAACACAATTTTCTGTGCCTTTACTCTTCTTCATGAATTAAACATTTAACAGATAAGACCTTTAAATAGCTGATAAAGATGGGCCTCTGTTTTCTGAATAGCTTGTCACTGGCATATTCAGGCATTATACAGTCCTGAATCAAATGTCTTTGCATTAATGCTACATGATGACTTCAAGGAAAATGCATCCAGCCAAATAATATTTTCATAATGACTATTCTTGGCCATACATTTAGCACCCAAGTGACATAAATCCAGATATGTTGGCAAGACCTATAAGAAAGAATATTCCTGTTTTAAAAGTAAGATAAAGGTGCTACCTTAATTCACATATGATCTCGTCGTCTTGATCAAATTCTGAAGCTGAATTTAAAAAAATAATTCAAAATCTTTAACAAAACTCCCATCTATTTTAGGAAAGTTGGAAAGAAACTGCTGCTTGTGCCAATCTTACAAGAGAATGTAGGCTGTTACCACTTTCTTTGTACCTTAAACTGTATCATTTAAATTACATCTAGAAATTTCTATTTAGTGCCCATTATCTTGAATGAAGCACAAAGAAAGACAACGTGACTTAAATTGAGAATTCTATTACAAAATATACATCCACTTATTGTC
This sequence comes from Xenus cinereus, assembly GCA_025774025.1. NCBI lineage: Eukaryota > Metazoa > Chordata > Aves > Charadriiformes > Scolopacidae > Xenus > Xenus cinereus. The sequence goes on along the minus strand of JAOXJK010000012.1, from coordinate 143,570,414 downwards.
CTAAGGGAGACCTCGCTATCTCAAGAAGAGGAGTATATGTTAGTTTGAATATTTGGAAGTCAGCAACCAAAAGAAAAAATATAATTTCAATTTCATGTTCAAATGAATCACAGCCTTCCCTCATCCAAATAGAGTTCTCCTACTCAAAGAATCATAGAATTTCAGAAGTGTTAGGGTACTTTCCATTTGTTCCTTCATAGAAATTGTATAGGCTTAGAAGTATTATACAGTGGGACAGCTAGTTAGCCCATACAGTAGAATTAGTGTCAACTCTGGAGAGATGTCAGTGCGCCAATGTGAAAGGCTTAATGTGGTAGGACAGTTAACAAAATTGACAATGAAATATGGGGGGGAAATTCTAACGTGAAGGAAATTTGTATCATGAAGTGGTTTATGGGAAGTTCTGCCAAGACATTGAGAGTAGTTGGTATAACTTATTAATAGCTTCCTTTGGTTAATTATCAGTGATACACACATAGCAGGAAATGGATTACTCTTATGTAGTGTTTAAAAATAAAATTAATCCTGAATCTTTGGGTGTTATTGGTTATAAGTAGCTTGGAGAGATTAGGAGAAACAGCATCAAGTTCAAGCTAGGTTTTCTTTAAATCTTTCATGATGTAAATATCTCTGTAGGATAGCAGTAATAGTCCTGGAATGGATGTTTTTCTTTCAGTTAGTGAAACAAAACTAAGTACATTTGAGAACTTTCTTTTTTTTTCTATATTACTGATCTCAGTATGTTTTTAAAGAGGTTTTAAATAAAATTAAGAGATCCATTTTAATATATTATATATATTTTAAAATTACTTTTTAATTGATAAGCAATAATTGCACCTTTTCAGCTTTAATTTCTTATTTTCACTACATTTAAGGACGTTGGCCTTTAAATGTACAGTTTGCTTGGAATTAATTTGCTTGTTTCAGTAAAAAACAAGGAATGATGCCAACTTCTTTTGCTTCTTAAACTGCTGTACAATATTTATTACAGATGGATATAAATGGCTTATTTGTTTTATTTCAGCATATAATTAAATCTAAGGTCATTGTTATTACTAGAGACATGAGTATTTCTGCAAAACAGGATTTACATATATAAGTCATTCTCACAGATGGGGAACAGGCACCATAATATTTCAGATTATTTGTTGCCTTACTACTATTGCTGGTGTATTTGTTTTGATGTCATTCTGGTATAGATTCCTGGTTACAAATGCAAGCTTTGATTACATTTCAAATTACTAGATTTAGATCTTATTTAGAACTGGAGGCAATTCCCTGTTTTTTACTAAAGCGTTAGAATTTCCCTATATTGCAATTTGAAAATTATTCAAAGATCAATTACTCATTTGCAAGTGATTTTTTTCTTAAAACCCATTTATCAAAGTTTTATTTGTTATAGAAGTCACTAAATAAATCCTGCAGGACATAAGGGTTGGGTTAGCAATTATTGTTGTTATAGTTTAACTCTTTTTAAGAATGAGAGAAATGCAACAACCTGTGATGTTTTAAAGCAACAGAACTTTTAAGGAAATTTGCTGAGAATTATCAAAAGATTGTTTTATATATTTAGTAGTCTGATAGAAATTTCTGTTTCAAATATGGAAAAGAACAACTCTTGAAGAAAAATAAATAATAAAAGTACCGTACTCCGATTTACATATAAATTATATTACTCTTTCACCTTAAAGAAGCAGTTGTTCAATTTATTTTATTTCCTAGTCTCCTTTTACTTTATATTATATTTGAACCTCTCTTTATGTAGAAAAAAAAATAAAATCAGAGCTATATTTAACCAGCCAAAGTTAGGGAGACGTGAGCTTATCTATTATGCCACCTCAGTGACTTGATGCAGATACAGCTACACAAAATAGGCTTTTGCTGATAGGTTGTGACCAGCTTTACAATACTGGCAGGGAAAGAAAAAACACAGATGTTTAAAAACACTGAGCTGATATGGCACCTCTGCCCATTTCTATTGTTATGCAACAAAAGGAACTGACATATTTTAAATTGTGCATTTGAAAAATCACCACAATTAAGTCAACTTAACTCAAGAGAGGCAAACAGAATATTAAAATAGTACTTTGGGTTGGCTGGCAATTGATCTCCGTTGGCAAAGCTGTCCTCCCTCTTAATGGAGATGTACAGAATTATTTTGTAAATGAAAAATATGTTTTGTTTTTTTTTTCATAACCGTAAAACTTGCATCTGTTTCACAGATCTATGATGGCAAAGACAATACTGCTCACCTGCTGGGTGCGTATACTGGGGCATCATTAAGAGGCCTGACACTAAGTAGTACTTCAAATCATTTGTGGTTGGAATTTAACTCAGACGTGGAGGGCACTGATGAAGGTTTCCAGCTTGTGTATACCAGTAAGTATTTGAGAAAAAAGTAGTAATAGATTTTTGATTTTAAAGGAATGAAAATTCTTTATTCATAAAATGAAAATGCAGTCAAAAGACAATTAATGATAAAATCAACAACAAATCACTCATCACTTATCAAAATAACAGTTTCATAATTGTATCTCAAAAAAACCACAACATGTACCATACTGAAACCTTGCTTTGACGGTACTTTGCATAGTTTGATACTTAAACCACTGTAGTTTTTTCTAGAGGCTTGTTTTGAAGTTTTT
>JAOXJK010000012.1:143531696-143567676 GCA_025774025.1 Xenus cinereus | reverse complement strand
TGTAATCAAAAGCTATAGTTTCATTAAGGTAATTCACAAGTAAAAGACATCATCCATCTTAAGTCTCATGTCTGTTACTAACTTTGCATTAAACTAGCAATTTCTGAGTTTGGATTATTGTTTAGAATAATCACATTTGGAACCAAAATGATAAAGAAAGATTCTTAACAAAAACTTTTTACCTATATGTAGACTGACAAAATTAAACTACACAGATTAGAAGAGGACAAATCTTTTCATGTCTCTGGCTTAAAGGGCACGCAGGAAACAGAGATACACTCTTATTTTGTCATGTGGCAACTTCTGAAAATATATGTGATTGTTATATGTGTCTATTGACACATAGTGTATATGACTAGTGTATAATTATTTCATCATCTCTTAGTTATTTTATAAAAATTAATTTTTAGCAAGCAGAGCAGTATTATAAGGTAATTCTGCAATGCAGCTGTCAACATCCTTTTTTTTCCCCTATGCTTAAATTTTAAGTGCATTTTCACATGTTCAAAAAATGTTCTTATGTTTCAAAAACTCTCCATCATGTTTTAAAAACTAATTCTAATTAAAAAAAGTTTAGCAGAATGAATGGAAAATATTTCAAGATACTACAACAGTATGTCATTATTTTTCAGGGGAAAGTTGCATAATTATACACATGTATAGCCTGTGTTAGCATAGGACTGTGTCCTATGATTAAAGATAGGCATTCCGGTGCTGTGTTACTATGTAAATGTCAAAGTATTTAATTTTTCTTATTTATATTGATATGTCCAAGCCCAGCACTTGAACCTTATAGTTAACATTTCCTGTCTTTTGGGACAGGCATTCTTGTAATGCACTTTCTTAGCCTGAGAAGTTATTAGTCTGAACAGTGCTGAATCTTCTTTTGTAGATATTTGTAGAATTGGAAGAGAAAAAATGAGAAAAACTCAGGGGTCAAAATAAAGATAGGGATGAAAGAGAAAAACCAGGTAATGCAGACTGTCACTCATAACCTCCCACAAACAGACCAATGCCCCGTCAGTCTCTGAGCAATGGCCCCTTTGGAAAGATTACCCCTAAGCTTTATTGCTCAGTATGACATCATATGTCATGGTATATCTCTTTGCTCAGCTGGGGTCATCTGTCCCAGTTGTGTCCCCTTCCAGCCTCTTGCCCACTTCCAGCCTACTTGCTGTGGAGGCAGAGTGAGAAACAGAGAAGGTCTTAATGTTGTGCAAGTACTGCTCAACAGGAGCAGAAACATTGGTGTGTTATCAGCACTGGTTTAGTCAATCTAAAACACAGCACCATATGGGCTGCTGTGAAGATAATTAACTCCATCCCAGACAGACTCAGTAAACTCTTATCTCCTTTATGCTCTCCCTTCATATTTATATGCATGGATAAGATTCTCCCTGACCCTTCTCTTCTCCAGGCTGAATAGTCCCAGCTCTCTCAGCCTGTATCCATAGGAGAGATGCTATCATCCCTTAATCATCTTAGTGACCAGCTGCTGAGTTCTCTTCATTAAATCCACATCTCTCTTGTACTGGGGAGCCCAGAACTAGACACCATATTCCAGATGTCGCTTCAGCAGTGCTTAGGGTAGAGGAGAAGGATTACCTCTGTTGACCTGCTGGCAACATGTGTCCTAATGCAGCCCAGGATACCATTAGCTTTCTTTGCTGAAGGGGCAGATTGCTGCTCATGTTCAGCCATTCCTCCCAGTTTGGTTTTTATCAGCAAACTTGGTGAGGGTAAACTCTGCCCCATCACCCAGATCATTAATGAAGATGTTGAGCAAGGTTGGACCCAGTATTTATCCCTAGAGCACACTGCTAGTTACTGCTAGTTACTAGACTTCATGCCACTGATCATCTGTGGCATGCCACCATCACCTGTTGGCCATTTCCCATTTCGGGAAAGACACCTAATATTTTGTTCTGCATAGATGCAGACAATGAAAAAGTCCAAAAGTACCACGGGCTTACCCCTGATGCTTTTAAGCAGTAAACAAAATCCTTATAAGCTGTAATGAAACATTCTATGTCTTCAGGGACACGTGAGCATCCATGCTAAGTTGTCTAAAATAGCCAACTATTGCTGTTTTAGATCCCCTTCACTATGCCCCTAGATACCAGTGCTTCTCCAGAAGGATACCATTTTCCCTTTGATCCTGTTGCCAGAACTGCCAGCACTGTGTGGATAGCTGAAATACACTTAGGGCAGCAAAGCGGTGTTAGTGCCTACACTTAGGCAATGGAGTTACACGTTCACCCTCAAGAGGGAGATGATCAGTTAAAAAGACTAGTTGGTTCTGTGTCTGTAAGCAGGCCATCCAGACATGAGGACATCTCAGGGATCAATGTACGTTTTAACTTCTTTTCACATAGCGTGATCAACAATTTTCTTAGAGGACAGAAAATTCTAGCTGGTCAATAATTAACCAGACTGGTAATGTCAAAATAGTTCTTCATTTTGGAATTACATTAGCCTCTTCTAGAGCTTCTGCAGTGCAGCCTGTCCTGGGAAACAACAGCTTAGCTAGGAATGAGGTTCAGCTCAGAGGTTGTGAAGGCTCTTTAGCAGGTGTCTCAGTGAGACATTAAATGAGCTGAAGGAAGAACTGGGAAGATACTGGGAAGCATTTGACCAATATTTTTTTTTCTGTATGTGAGCAAACAGCCTTATTCAACCTGAAGCCTTCTGTCTATAAAATAAAATAATTAACAGTTTTTCAGTAAATTAATAGTAATGATTCAGTACCTGAGGAGGGACTGTGAAAGGCTACCAACTGTTGACCAGATGGACAAATACTGTGTAAATTACTTCACTGAACAAGGCAGATATGAAAACCCCTTCATTTGCTCCCGTATCACCTACGTATAGGAATATCAATCTAACACAATGTACCTTTTTTACCTACAAACAATTTGAGCTGCATGATATTGGTAAAATACATTTGGTTTCAAACAAAGTGAAGTCTTGAGCTGTGTCTCGGTTAATATCAGAAGCCCTTATTTGGAATAGAAAATCTTTCTCCCAAATTACAGTTTATGTTTCCCCAAATGTCAATATGCTTCCCTGTTTCTTTATAATGCATAAGTCATTTCGTTTCCTTCTTGTTCCATATCTCTTAATTCTCCAAAATGTCTCTATTGTTTGGCTTGAATTCTCTATATCATCATTATCATTGCTTCCTGCACGTAGCTTTTAAATTTACAGACTAGTAAACACAGGATTGAGGTAAGGACTGATGAATTTAGCAGTATTTCTTTGCTTCTATAGGTGCTATTGTGCCATCAGTGTTACTGTGCACAGTAACAGCAAACAGAATCTGCTGTGCAATTTTGTTTATGAGCTTTTAAATGTCTATTCACAAACTAGATTGTCATCAAAGTAAATGGACAGTCGCTTTAACTTCCATTTAAAAATTTATCATATAATTTTAGAGCTGATTGATACTGATAATGAATTTCCTTCTCAGTCCTTAATTGGACTCTTAGAAAAAAAGATGTTACGACACAGTTTGATTTACATGCTCTAAGTGGGGGGTATAGACTTATCCTCCTTATGCTGTTTAAAAACAGAGAAGAAACCTTAAATATGTTGTTACATTAAGTCTGAAAGTGTTTGATTTCCATTGGAAAACATAAAATCTTAATTTCAGTAATGTATTTATCTGTTTGATTTTAACTACAATGTTTTATTCCTACCGCAGGTTTTGAGCTGTCACATTGTGAGGATCCTGGTGTGCCACAGTTTGGGTATAAAATCAGTGACCAGGGCCATTTTGCTGGAAGCACTATAATTTATGGATGCAATCCAGGTTACACACTCCATGGAAGTAGCCTTCTAAAGTGTATGACTGGGGAAAGAAGGGCATGGGACTATCCTCTGCCATCATGTATTGGTATTACATTATTTTATTTTATTTTTAAGTTACTTAAACTATTATGTGAATATAAGAAAGAAAAAATTGTAAGGATTGTGAGTTATGTATCTGTATACAGATCTATTTACACATACTTTCACAGATCTGTCTGTGTAAATCTCTTGAGTGGTGTTGCCTTTTTTAGGTTTAAAACATATTGTAATTACTGAACATTCATGCATACCAAAATGCCCAATGCATGAAAAACTAGTTATATTCAGCAAATAGTGAATATATAAAAGCACCTTAATTAGAAAGCCTGGACAATATGTTTTATGAGGGGTTGTAAAACTAGTTCGTTTTTCGTTGGGTTTTGTTTGTTTGCTTTTTGTATTTTTTTCTATTTGTATCTAAATAGCATTAAGCTAGAAAACTTTTCATATATTAACAGATAAATACGATAAAACAAATCAAAAACGTAAAGATATGAAGAGATATAAAGTTATATTGTATTTTGGCTTCTGTTATATGACTGGGATGAGTAATACAATATTATACATGTTATTACAGTATTACAATACCTTTATACGTTGCGCAGGTGCCTACAGGCTCAATTTCTTCTATAGGAGAGAAAAAAAACCCCAAGACTTAAATATGCTGCTAATTTTCTTCCTTTTTCATCTCCTTTTAGAGGAAAATGGGATTCAGTGAATAGGGAAGCAAGGGGTAATGGACTTTGTGCCTAGATTTAAATTTGACAGAAAACATTGTACTCAGGCATATCTTTATCAAGACATAAAGCCCATCTAGGAAAAGTATGCAACAAATAAGAACTGAATAGCTCTCTTATAGTAGTAATTATGAAATAAATGCTTAAATCCCAATTTGGTGATAAGCCTTAACTAATTTCTACATGATTTAGAATATATGACACTAAAGAATTAGGGGGAAACCATGGCATTGGAATGTGCAACTAGGAAATAGGAGGTGTACAAAGAACATATGATAGAAGTAGAAACAAAAAAGATCAAATAAAATGTGAAGATGCCAAAATATTGAAATTAAAAGTTTGAATGACAAATTATATTTTCAGTTCCATTAAGCATTAAAGGTCATGGAATCACGGAATTGTCAGAGTTGGAAAGGACCTCTGGAGACCATCTAGTCCAAGTCCCCATAGCATAGTATCACTGTCTAGTTATAGAATGTATCACCGTAGTAACACTCACATACATACACAGGAGTGAGTTCTTGCTTAGATTTAAAACAGACCAAGGTAAATATGTCTAAAGTTATTCCTTCAGTTTTTTGACTGATTATCTAATAGTGTAAATAGTGCACAGTACATAAACTGTGGGAGATTCAACATTCTCATATTCTAAGCAAATATTTAAACCCTCATATAGTTAAAATCTAGAAGGTCTACTGGAAGGGAGTCACTAGAATAGCTCACAGATGGGAGATAAACACTGTTGTCATGTGTCCCCTACATGACAGAGGCTGTTTGGAGGAAGGTCCCTGGACTTAATTATTCAGCAAATAATAATTCTCCAAATTACATGTAAACAGCTCAAAAGGTACAGGTTGGCAACCTTTGGATTAGGAAGTGAGCCAGATTCAGAGCTGATACAAACTAACAGAAAATGTCAATGACTGAAATGTGAGACTGAATCTGGACCTCTGTTAAAAGTGATGATGTGCTGCATATACTCAAGGTTTTACATTCTTTTTTTTATTTCAGTACCAGTAAACCATCCAACTCAAATCACTATCTTCCAAAAAAATTGCAGCTAGGTTTTGCACTACCACCAGACTTTTTGTGAAAAATCCCTTATAATTTTTACAAAATGTTCTGTATAAGTGAATCTATTTAAAATGTGAATCAATCTGTAGTATAAACTTTTTGAGTTAAATTAATCTTATTCAAAACTTATCTATTAATCTGCTATTCCCAGAGAGGTTACTTATCCATCCAGTTTAGAACAGCATGCATTTGAACGTATTGCTCTTCCTTAAGCAAACAAAAGTACATAGATGATGTCATTTAAATGAACTTCTGAATTATTTATATTGATTTTGTTATTTCAGTTAGGTATTTCTCCATAGCCAAGTAGTACAACATGTTACTTGCATCCAGAGAGAGTTAAACAGCTGTAAATCCGTTGTCTGTATTAACCATAGTATCCATCTCAACCTGAGGATTTCATAGGTTTGGCTAAATAGATTTACAAGAGTCAACACAAGTGAGATTTTGTTCAGACAAGCTTGAGAAGTCAAAAAGGTTTTGAATACCAATTGTAAATAATGATATTTTCTAGTTTTTAATGTTAATTAAGGGTCACTGCAGATTCTTTAAAATACTCTTGGAGGGATGAACTATGAATTCAATAAAATGTCTTACATATCGGTTGGTGTCTTGGGCTGAAAAAAATGTAGTAAAAGACTAATGAAGTCTTAGTGACGATATAACATGAGAAAATAATTGGCTAGATGAGAACTGGGAAGCCGAAGGGCAGTTAGGAAATGCACAAGATCAGTAAGAAAAGGAATGCTCAGATTAGAAATGTTCCTCAGAGAAAACAGCAAAATTGCATCACAAAGGTTTTTATAAAGGACTGAGACCTCTTTTAGGTATCTCTGCAATATGTCCAAACAAAAGTCTGAGTCTGAACATCTCTTTCTCATCTGTGATCAAAGCAGTCAGTTTTTTGAGACTTTAAACTCAGTAATGGCTTAAATAGCAGGAGGTGAAGATGAATCAGCAGTAAAACTGTTCTAACATTTCTGGTTTGTAGGAATCCTTCTTTCAACATCCACTTTTAATTAGAATCAGATTGAAATTAAGCTTCTTTGCTATGGAAGAAAATTGGGAAAAAGAAAAAAAAGTTTTTGAAACACTGGTGCCCCTTATTTCCAGAGTACTTGTTTATGAGTCGGATAGCTCTATGCACTCAAGTTTTGTGCTTACAAGAAGTTGGTTCTAGCCCACTACAAGATTTTTTTAGGGTCTACAGGTTGTTCATCCTAACCCTGAGAATCTGTGAAAAGAATGATGCTTTGCATTAAATATTTTATGCTGGCATGTACAATTAAAATTATCTCCTGGATATTTATGAGCAACATAGAATCATAGATTTGCCTAGGTATAGAAAGGACCTCTCAGATCATCTAGTCCAGCCATCAACCTAACACTGACAAAAACATCACTAAACCATGTCACTAAGCACTATGTCTACCCATCTTTTAAATATCTCCAGCGATGGTGACTCAACCACTTTCCTTGGCAGTCTGTTCCAATGCTTAATAACCCTTTCAGTGCAAAAATTTTTCCAATATCCAATCTAAACCTCCCCTGGAGCAACTTGAGGCCATTTCCTCTTGTCCCATCACCTGTTACTTGGGAGAAGAGACTGACCCCCACCTGGCTACAACCTCTTTTCAGGTAGTTGTGGAGAGCAATAAGGCCTACCTACTCAGCCTCCTTTTCTTCAGGTTAAACAATCCCAGTTCCCTTAGCCACTCCTCATAAGACTTGTTCTCCAGACCCTTCACGAGCTTTGTTGCCCTTTTCTGGACACGTTCCAGCACCAAAATGTCTTTTTGGTAGCAAGGGGCCCAAAACTGGATACATAGCACAACAGAAATTGGCTTAAAAGTGCTACTGTGCTTGGTTTAGTATCATTTTATGGAAAATTTAACATTGTCAAGATAATGGCAAAAGTGTTTTCAAGCAGTTGTAGTAATCATAAAACTTTAATGTGAAGTAGGTATCACAATACAACATACTATCCATGGAATTTGCAGGAAGAAATGTGGTATATTTCCTTTAACTTGATATCCTTAGAAACTTTAACATTGTCACTTGGAGATAAAATTAAGATTCTTAATTAGGATTGTCTTCATAGTAAGCAATTTGTAGTCACTTGCACAGCTGATTCAGCAACCAGCAGAACTGGGGAGCTGGAACCTTGCTGGAGAAATAAGCCACTGGGGAGAGAGAAGGAACCTTCAAAAATGATAATAAAAGAGCAAACTGGTTATCCTCTGTGAGAATTATAAATTATAAACTTGTAGTTGTTTGGTGGCCCTGGATGAAATTTAATTAATTTTTACTTTCATTCAGTTTGTCAGTAAGTAATTTTTTCTTTATCGTATACTCTCTGTATATCCTTATTCTACTGGAAGAATAATAGACTATGCTATCCTCCTAGATGAATAATTATGAAAAATTTTTTTTAAAGAGTATTTAGGAATTAACAGATTGGCAAAGTGCTTAAAAAAGATATGAAAAGCCACCTGTCTCTGCAAATTTGCTTTTATTTTGTCAGAAAATCCATCAGGAGTAGCATTTCAATTATATTTTATCACAGAACTCACAGATCCTAAGGTAATAAATCTCTTAAATATTTTAGGTGATATTAAATCAAAATAAAACTGCATTTTAACTTTACCAAGAGATCTAATCAAAGCATTATTTTGGCTTTGCACTTCACAAGAGAGAAAGTATTAGAGAGACTTTAAAAGGAAGGAAAGCAAAATAGGAGGATTTTAAAGGCCTCAGGGTTTTACATTAAAAAAATCAGGTTTTTCTCAAAGATTAGATATTAAGATTATAAAATACTCAGCTTCGCCTAATGACTGGCTGAGGCCACCTAAGAGGGAGCTACTTACCATCTGTTATCCTCTAAGAAATACCACAGCTTCACTGTGAGGACAAATTTTACAACTTTTTTTTTTTTTTTTTCTTCCTGGGCTGAAAGGCTGACTTTCTGAATAGCCTGCTTTTATTTAATATATTTATATGTTTCCTGTCTCTTTTTTTTTTTGTAATTTATTTTATTTTCTGCTTACTAATTTGTTTAGTTTTCTTAATTTAATTCTACTGCTTTATGGTGACTTGTTCTTGGTTAGGTTTGGTGGGGTTTTTTTGTACACAACAATCCATGTTCCTTTAATTATATGATGGTACGTTTTCTAATTATTATGGTGTATTCAAAATTACTAGAAAAAACTTAGGTGCCAAAGGAAAATACAAAAATATTCAAATAAAGTCACGTTTACAGGTTCCTTTCCACGGGCACTTTTGATCCTTTTATGTTGTCTTACAATTTTAGGCCATACAGTCCATTTAGTTGTTTTACTTATTCAGCAAGGGAGTAGATGTATAAACTGCTCAGATGATTAGCTGGAAGACCATCTGTAATTAATTAAAAGTAACACTTTATGTAATGTTGCTTTTTATTAGCTGAATGCGGAGGCCGTTTTAAAGGAGAATCATCAGGAAGAATCTTATCTCCTGGCTATCCGTTTCCCTATGACAACAACCTGCGTTGCATGTGGGTGATTGAAGTAGACCCAGGAAATATTGTCAGGTACTGAAAACAAATCTTAAAATTATAACAAATATTTCTGTTTATATAATAACCAAATTTTACCTGTACAGTGGAGAAGAAAAGGGACTTAGGATTTAAAATTTAAGACGCAGGTCAAGGTCAGTATTTTTAGTATTCTAAATTTGAATATGTAGGTTTGAGTAGAAACTATCTGTTTTTCAGTAAACATTGTCTGATGAAGATCAGGCTTTAAAATCAGTTATAATTTTGTGAAACGCTGTTTTGTTTTTTTTTTTTAAATCATGTATTTATATCTGTTTACATATATACAAACTATAAATGTTAACTGGAAATCTGTTTTTAAAATATCTAATGTGAATACTATTTTAATACCAAAGTTACAAGATTGAGTATGTAGAAAGTAAAATGTGCTGGAGTCAGCAGAACTGTTTAGTGGAAGAGTCAACATTTAAAAAAAGACAACTCTGATTCAGTAGTTCTCTTTATTAGACATTTATTCACACTATATCGCTAATTGCATGAGTTTACAGTTCTATTTAATTTGTTTTGATGAGAATGTGATGCAAAATAGTGTATTATAAAACCCCAAAACTATTTTCTGAAAAGATTCTGTGGATATTTACAGATTATTTGAATGGCTAAAGCAATATATTTATTTCATATTAGAAAAAAATATTAGTTGCAAAAGAATTTTTATTTCAAATGCATTTTTGCATTGTATTTTTATGCATCCAAAGGTAGAGGTGTGAAAGATTATGGGAAATCACCCTTGGAAATCAAAGTTTATTTTGTTTAGTTTTGTTCCTAAAGATATGTTGTTGACTAATATGAAAGCTGACAATAAAATTATGGTATTCTTACAGCCTCCAGTTTCTTGCTTTTGACACTGAGGCATCCCATGACATTCTACGAGTTTGGGATGGTCCACCTGAGAATGAGATGTTGCTCAAAGAAATTAGTGGATCCCTTGTTCCTGAAGGCATTCACAGTACACTCAACATAGTAACTATCCAGTTTGACACAGATTTTTATATCAGCAAATCTGGATTTGCCATACAGTTTTCAAGTAAGTGGATGAATTTAATTTTATTTTTTTTATAAGGTGGTTCACTCACAGATACTTGTAGTACTGGAAACAACTGAAGTCAGTGACAACATTTCTGACTTTGTTAGGGAAAGAATTGGCCCAGATGTACAGATTTGGTGTAAATATGTATTTTTATCTTAAGGAAAAATAAAAGGCTACAACCTTTTCTAATCAATAAGAGTTTCTGCTTTCAGAGACATCTGTGCAGAGTTTTCATTCCTGCTGTTCTTGTATAGGGTGAAATGAGAAGTAGCACTACAGGAACAGCAGTGTTCCTCTCCATTTTGCCTTCTGGCACTATTTCATCTTATTACAGGCAGCATGGTGACAAATCTAAACAGTTACTTAACAGTAACCCTTTAGACATTTTTAGTAATGTGGTTTTGGTTTTTTTTTTGCTGATACAGAAGAAATCATTGAGTGTGATCCATTTGGATGTTTTGGGGTTTTTTTTCTGGTCAGTGAAATTTATATCTATTTTTTCAAGGTTTGCAAGATCTGATCTAATATCATAATTTTGTCTAGCAGGAGCAATGTTTCCAGCATGGGTTGACACAGAGATTCTTAATGATAACATTATCTACATTGTTGTGCTTCTTGTGCTTGGTAGTTGTACTAGTCCTTCTTTTTCCCTGCCCTCATTCTTTCTATGTGTCTGACAAAAACACATGTTCACACACAGTAATTTGAAGGAAAAATGGAGTATGTAAATGAGAGGACAAAGTAAAAAATATTAAATCTGTAGTGAAAGAGTGCCTCTGCTCCATCTGCTGGTTTTTGAAGCCATGAATAGTTTTTAATTCCTTAATTCCAAGATATTTTTTAACATTTTACCTCCTTACCCCTTCCAGAGCCTATTATCTATATGAGAGAGTCTCATATATCTGCTTTTCAGCCTCAGACGTGCTTCTTCATTTAATGTGGAGGCCAAAAAGGGAATGGGGAGAGCTTTATGCACTGAACTTATTCAGGTAGTCATTTAGGGTGAGTGGAAAAGAAACTGATGTAGAATAAGAATGGAGTTGCAAGGAAAAATGGATAGGATGTGGGAGTAAAGCCATAAAGCAGCTACTGATGTACTTCCAGTGCTTTACCTGAAAAGAGGTTTTAGAGTTTTGCCTGAAAGGATAGGTATTTTCTTTAAGTCTCTATGCTCTTGCAGTCTGTTGAGATCTAATGATGACACATGAAGTGTTCCTGCCTCAGCATTTCTCTTACTCTTCAGTCCAGGGTCACAAAATCACAGTGAGCCTTCTCAAATACTTGATGTTGCACAGTTTGGAATTAGAATCACAAGATATTTAAAAATTTTCTTTCCTAACTAAAGATTTAAAAAATAATTTATAAATAATCACAAAAATTACACTGTTGCTATATGGACATACTTTGTATACCAACCAGGAAAGAAATACCTTTGAGAACACGAAGGAAAGAGAAAGAGAATTCAGTGCAACTTTGTTTCAAGCTTTCATATACTTTCTTTGAGTGTATAATGTTGTCTGAGTGAAACAGATGGTGTCTGCGTACTTTAGCTACAGTGTAATTAACAAACAGAAAGCTCACACAGGGGAGGTATCTGCTTTTACTTTCCTCTTGCCATTTCATGAAATTGGGCATGAGTATTTAACTGGATTATTGGCCCTTTTATCTCAAGAGGAATGTTATTCAATGACAACAGATATTTTATGTTCAAACCTTTTTAAGACCTTGAATGATTTGTTTTTTATATTATTTTCTTAATCCTTAAACTAAAAATATGTTTCGAAAAACTGGATTAAACTTCTTATCAGTTCCTTACAGGTTCTGATCTCATTTTATCAACTGTTCATACATAATTCTGCACCTGTCATTTATTTAATGAGTGAAAATGTTCACCATTGATAAAGCGGTATAATTGGAATTTGTCTCTTAGAAATCATCCAATATACACAGAAAATTAATTTTTATATGGTAATGTAGATTAAAGGTGAGATAGCATACTTCACCAAAGTAAAGGGAGGAGGAGAGAGGGCAGGGGAAGAAGCAATGCCTAGAGATGCTAAAATGTTATATAAATAGTAGAAAGAAAGTTGTAATTTAATTAGTATTATGTATTACAGCTGGTACTATTAAAATTGTTCCTATCTAGGGCTGCCCAAGACAATCCTTTACAAGGCATCAAAGTTGTTAATAATTTTGTAAAAATCAAGGTATGGGAAGAAGGGAGTCAAGATAAGAATTTCTTGCTCATTGCCTCAGTTGGTCTGTTTTGTTTGTTTCTTTTTGTTTGCTTGTCTTTTTTGGAGAGATCTGAAATGGTAGAACTATTTCTGTGATTTTAACATTCATAATCTCTTTCCATAAGCAATTAATATGAAGGAAACTATTTTATGCTGAGCTTCTAAGAAACATTGCAGAGTTTTTTATTGTTTTCAAGTTAGCACAATTGTACATTACTCTGAGAAGCAGAAGAGAAAAGATGGATTCAGGATAAAATAAGGGAGATCAGCCTGCTCATGCTTCTATACTTTCCCCCACCATCATATATCTAGGACTACTGAAAGTACACCTTGTTTTATACATCTAATGTAAACAAAGAAATAATGCCACTACTTGTGAGTTCACACCTCATCGCTAGGCAGAGCAGACGTTTGGTCTAGTGTTGTCTTTGATGTGTAGTGTATCATTTTCTTGTTGGATGTCTGCAAACTCTGACTACGGAATCTCCTCGTATAAACTTTAAAATGTCTTAGTTTCTGCAGTCTCCTGTGAGATGACAGTGAAGGAACACAATAGAAAGCAAAGCCCATAAAGCCTGAAAAACAAGATGTGTAATAAAGCACAATATTAAAAAACTTTGAACATACATGTAAAAGAAAATCAACAACCTCTGGGGACTCACCAGTAGGATTGCAATATGAGGATTCTGAAACGTGTTTGAATGGGATGAGCAGATTGAATAATGTAGCTAGAGAACAGATGCCAGCATTCTTCCGTTAATTTAAGAGAAGAACGAAAATTTGACAACAGGCCAAAAGCAATATGCAAACAGGAAGTAACCTGTTACAGCATATTTTCTCTGAACTGTCAGAGATAAAGCATGAGAAGCCCAATACATACTGGAAAAACACCAATACAATCAGCAGTAACTTAATTTGGTCAGTAAATTCTCCACAAAATAGAAAAGTAGACCTTCAAGAAAAGTGAAGGAGAAAGATAAGGAACAAGTGTGTATTTGCCAAAGACAGGAGCTGTATATCTCAGGGTCAGACACAAGTATTAAGCATAATGAAACATTTTCTTCAGCTGACATTGCTTCACTTCACCAAGCTGAAAGTAGTAGCTGAAAGAGCCAAAGACACACACAGAGAACTGAAAAATGTTGTGTGGGAACATTAAAGTACAAAAAACTGGGTGATAATAACTATGTGTGCTTAAAATAAGCTTTTAGTCCCTTCAATATACGTCGAGTGTGTAATGTCAGATCAGATTCTACTGAAGTTGATGAGATTATTTCCTTAGATTTCAAGGGCCTTTGAATCTGGTATTAAAGGGAAGTTTCCTCTCTGCTAGCTTTAACAGTTCAGGTGCCATTTATCATTCATGCAGAAAGGAAGGATCTGTAATCATCTATCGTGGGCCATTATTTCATCGTTAATAGCTGCACTACTGAGTCACTCAGCACAACAGACTGCATGCTGCTCAGACCTAAGTATGCAGTCACATTTCTGACTAATTAAACAGCACACAATACAGAGCACTTTTGGAGCATTACAAGGCAGCCAGTGCAGAACTAACCTATAAATATGTTTTAAGTATTTGGGAGGGTTTGGTTTTTTTTTAATTGCTGTGACATGATATAAAATACTGCTAGAACATCTGTTTCTTATATAACAGGATATGCCTTAAAATGCTTGGATTTACTCTACTGTCAAACAACAGCAGTTTGTTTTAAGACTGGGTGAATAGTTACCATGTAGACTACAGAAAAAGTCTAGAAAAATTGTCAGATACCTACCTGGATGGCTTAAATTAAATTCCATTCTAGAATTACAATATATGGTATTGCTTACTTTGATTACATTAAATAATTACATGCTTACAAGTCAGCTTTCTATATTTATATTTAGTGCTGATTTATATCTGTCTTCTAAATGTCCTGTGTTTGATTTTTTTTTTTGTTGTTTGTAGTTTTGGTTGATTGGTTGGTTTTGTTGCTGGGGTTTTATTGTGGGATTTTTTTGTTCAAAAAAACTCATATTCACCACAGTCTCATTTAGGAACATTTTTTGACACTGAACACCCTCTTGGTTTTTTAACTTTTCTCCAATTTTCCAGTAACAGACATCTCTGCTTCTGACATGTTTAACTTGAAGGTAATTTGAGAATGAATTTGGGGAATTTAATTATTTTCTTTCTCAGAGTGCTGTTTACTAGCACTGTTAGTATAGGGATCCCTAACTACTTCTTCACTTTTCTGAAGCAACAAGATAGGATTTGTTCTTCTTCATGTCTCTTCCATCGCAGAGCCAGCTTTTCATCTTAAATGTTTTCATACTCTGGTTTGCTTATTTCCTTCGACTTTGAGAGAAGTCCTTTGGATTTAGAGATTTACATATCACTATTTTTCTATCAGAAAAATTTCACACTTCTAAATTTAGCCCGGTGTTTTTGTTTCGGTTTTGCAGGGGCGGTGATGTTGCTGTGGTTTTTTTGTTGGTTTGGGTTTTTTGTTTTGTTTGTGTGCAGGTCTTTTTTGTTGGTTTTTTTGGTTGGTTGGTTTTGTTTTATTTTGTTTTTAGCTTAAAAGAAAGAAGTCATTGAATAAATTTATTTCCTTCTATCAGCCATTGCCTTTCTTCTAAGTAGCAGATATTAGTGAGACCCATTTATCGGTCTTGCAATGGCAAAAATGTCATTCCTTTTATAGGTTTTTAAATTACATTAACTGCTCAGTAGCAGTTAATGTCTTAGTTCAGTAATACATAGGATATGTGTATTTTATGCAGGCAAATACTATGAGTTAATGCTTCCACATAAAATACCCAGATATTGGCTCGTAGCTAGAGAGACCTAGAGTTTAGTATGGATAGCTGAAAGCAGAAAGAAGGTATTAAAAGAAACAGGTTAATTTACAAGTACTTTTGAAATGAAAAATAAAAAAAAAATAGTCATCTTGGTCATATCACCATAAAAATAACCTATTTTAATTATACTGAAGATTGAACTTCCTTAATTTAAACCCCGTGCAACATAGTTTGACCAAACCCTTCTGACTTGTGATAAGCCTACTCGCCTTAAATTTGCAGATATGGAGTTTAAAATAGACTTTGTATGACTTGTGACATGGCATTTCAGAGAGCTCAAGCTGATTTTGTTCCAAATTGGGACTGTCATGTGTCTCAGATTAATGTTTTAAATTCATTTCAATTTCATATGTGTGAATCTGAAAAACCGTTTTCTGTTAACACAATACAAAAGTGAACATTGTACTTTAGAGTCTTGGATAAAATTTGTAATTCCAGTAGGGCATTTTATTTGCAAACAAAATCCATTACAGATCTTTATAATTGTTTATGAAAGAAAGCAAATTTGGAAGTGCAAAAATATCTTTGTGTGGAATCATAATGAAACTTCTTTTCTATTTCAAAAAAGGTTCTTCTTAACTTCATCATCAGTTGACACGATTATACAGTTTACCTCTTTAGGCTCCTTTGGAACTATAACTATGATGTGCCTTGATTGACTGAACAAGGAGTATAATCTAAATAAAGCTTTCCCTTCCTTGCTACCTTCCATTACTACCAATAAGTAAGCAAAACTGCATGAGACTGGGGCTTGTTGCTTTTTGTCTTCTATGTACAAGAAGCACTTCCCAAGCCACTTGTCTTGTGGAGATTTCACCCTGAAAATTAGTCTCTGCATTCGTATGCTACACTGGTTATTCAACAGTCCTTTTTTTTGCAATCTTACATAGAACTACAGGCAAACTTCAGTGTGACTGCCAAGTTCATCAGCTGAGGTTTATAGGAATAAATTTGATGAAACCATGTAAAGGTAAAGTTCCTCCTGCCTCATTTAAATATCTTCTTACAATATGTTTTGCATGTAGGAGAGTAGTAGTGGACTGTTTTTGTAGTATTCTCCAAAAAGGCATCTTATTAAGTATTTGGTACAAAATACAGAAGAAAACAGCATGGAATCGACATTCAATCATATGACCGGGGAAACGATTTTCCAATGGTAAATAAATGAGATGCCATAGTTATTCTGCTCTTTGTTTTCACTATCAAATTATTTTATTGCATTAATGCTATTTGGAGATGGTTTTGGTATTTTATTGCCATAGAAATATCTGTTGGTTTGCGTTTTGTTTTTTTTTTCTTAAAAGCATTCCAGTAAGCTGCCTTATCTCATAAAAGATAAATCTAGCAAAGGCACTTGACTGAAGGAATGCTCATCTTTCAGTCTTCTGAATATGACTGTGAAAAAAATTATTCATGGACTGGTAACTTCAGTTACTGGCTGGACATATTCAGACACGTAGTCTGAGATATAACTCATTTACATAGAGGAATTTTAAAACCTTGCAAAAGAAAATGAAAATAAGAATCAGATCTTAATTTTTCTTTGTGTTCCCATTGTTGGTTTTGGAAGATGTAGCCTGTATAATGAGATTAAACAAAACAGAAGCTGTTTTCTGACAGTATTCTGCAACTTTTTGCAAGTGACCATACTATAATGCTTTCCTAAATAATAAAAAAAAAAAAAATCTTAAATCTAAATATGAGAAGGAACTTCTTTACTATGAGGGTGGCAGAGCAGTGGAACAGGCTGCCCAGAGAGGAGGTGGTGGAGTCTCTGTCTCCGGAGACATGCTTGGACACATTCCTGTGCAATTCCAGGTAGACCTGCTCTGGCAGGGGGGTTGGACTAGATGACCTCCAGAGGTCCCTTCCAACCCCATATCACTCTGTGATTCTGTAACAAAGACCAGAGTAATAGCATTCAAGTGTATGGACAGAAGGTTACGAAATAATGAAGCCAGTTCTGTATCATCCCAAAGTGTTCAATTATAGTTCAAAAAAAATAATAAAGTGACAAGTTAACAGAAGCTGAATACTTGAGACAGATTAAACACCTTCTTTTTACCAGGTGTCAGGAGCTCCAAATTTGGCCCTATCTTTAGGAACTCCCAAAATATTAATAGGATTTTAAAACTGTGAGGCTACAAAGCATATAGACAATTTGTGATACTAAAAGACAAAACAGAGAATTTAACTTTTAAGATAGGAGCAATCTCCCCCTCCCTTCAGAAGATTTTAGTTCACCCAGAGTGTAAAATCAAGGACAAGGCAAACCAGCAGTGCTGTTCTCTCTTGCATAACTGTACCCTTAACAGTTGCAACGGAACAGGTTACACACTATTCTGTAAAGAATCAGATGTATTTTCACTCAGATCATCTTAATGATCATTTTAGTAGAAGTGGTATTAAAAAACAGGTGATCATTGGTAAGATTTTTCGATGAATGAGTGACGCGTGGAACAACGACTTCACAACCGTAGAGGGTTATAAAGGAGGTATATGTACTCAGCGCTGGGCGCACATGGGATCGCTCCCAAAGATGTGCCCTCGTATGTAGTCAAAGATCCTGGTGATTGCTTCTTCCCGAGAAGCTACTTCTATCTCCCTGTATTCATGTACACACATAAAGAAATATGCCGTCTGAAATAAGGGTAGATCTGGTATAAAAAGCTTAAAAACCCCTATAGTTCCAAAAAAACCCCAAACCCCAAAACATGCAATCTAAATGAAATTAAGATTTTCAAAACAGTTCTCCCCAGCTGGAATACATTGCCAGCATGGTTACATAGTGTCACAGTATCCATTTTCTGCTGAGTTCCAGCAATTATCTCAAACCATATGACAATTAATTTATTTGGGGCTGGGGCTATTTCATGCTCAGTGCCAAAGCTATGAGCAAATGCTTAAGGGATAATAGGTGTTCAAAAATGAAGAGTTTATGAAAAAAAAATCTTCTTAAGAACTGGGAATAAAATATCTCGTAAGGTTGTCCAATAAAACAGGATAAGAGCAGTGTAGTACTTCAGAGAGTTTTAACAAAGTACATTTTAATAACTAATGTAAAGTGAAAACCAATACAGTAATGAAAAATAAAATTAGGTTATCTCATTAAATCTGCATCTCTTATGTCCCTAAGAACTAAAATGTATTTGACAGTAAAATCAGATAAAGTCCTTTTGGAAAGAATTTGATCTCAACCCTTACCCCCACAAAAAAGATATGAGACTATACCAGGTTGTAATCTAAGCAACACTTTTTAAAAGTTCAATTAACAATTGCTACTAAATAGTTTTGATTGACAATCAGTAGAATGCATAAAATAATCTGGGTACAAATTCTGAATGCAATGGCAATGAAATAATATTTAAGTATGCAGTCGACCAGTAGTCTTGTGTTTTCCAACTTGAGTTATCAGGTTCTAAAACTTGTTATAAAACTTATTATTACTGGTCATAGAAATCATTGCTGTTGGAAATAGAGAAGTATAAATCACCAGATCTCACAATCATATGCAGTTCAAACCAAAATGAACATGGTGAATATTTAATAATATGGGACTTGGCTTGGCATCTATGGAAACTATGAATTTATGATATCTTTCAGAACTACCTCTGTTGTTGAGCCTTCTTGGAAAATCAAATTCTAAAATGTTAGAAAATCTAACATTTTAATTTTAATCTAAATTTAATTTACTTTCAATCTAAATTAAATTAAAATTTTAATCAGATTTTTAGAATTATGAAAATATGGATGGGAGTGAATTTCTAGCTCAAATATACATTAAACATGTATATAATGATTTAACTTAAAACCATGAAAATGTGGCAGGAGAAAGATGCAAACACAAACCAGACAGATGTTTCTTTTTCTTTTTCTTTTTTTTTTCCCAAGGCATTGGCCAAATTTAATTTTTGGTTTGTTTTTTTTTTCCCCTAAAATGACTAGTAGCTCTCCTACATGCCAAATAAAATTATTAAAATAAAGTATGTTTTGATAGCTTAGAATAAGATCCTTGAAGCCAACTGTATGCACAGAAGTGTAAGTAATTATTTAAGTCTCTTTATAAGCAGCAAATTCAGTAAAACATTTTTTAAAAACTAGCTTTTCCAGCTTTTTAAAACTTAATTTGTTTGTGTTTTCTTGCAAGTTTCTTAAAGAAAATAATCTTTCCTTCTGCAGGGTCCTGAGTGCACTAAACAGGCCCTACTGGCCCTTAGCATCCTCATCCGGGACCCCCGTTACGCCCTGTCCAGGAGCCCCGTTTCAGCTGACACAAGGCTCCTGAGCAATGCTGTGGGAGTGCTGGTCTCCAGCCTTCCTACACCATTGGATGGACCCCTTGGACCTACACTGTGGGGAGCTTGGCTCCCGGGTGGACTGCAAGCCAGTCGTATCCCTGGATTACATTGCCTGATGTAGTAGTTTTTTGCAGAAGGTAGATGCTTTTCCGCCACGATCTTCCCATTTCCCACTTGTCAAATGTACACTTACAGCATAGTATGTTATGGGGCTTACTAGGCATGGCTTGCTTGCTTTTTTTTTTTGTTGGTTTTTCTTTTGTGTGTGTGTGTATATGTAGGTGTGTAATGCAACAGAAGTTTAAGAGAACAATACCACACAAGGACCCTACTGGTCATTTATTATTATGGTGGTATTACCAAAATGGGAATAGCATTTGTTATACACTGGGAAATAGGGAAAGAAAAAAAAAAAGAAAAAACCAAAAGCCATTACCTTGCAGCAGTTTCCAGCATGCATTTTTAATGCAACTGTACAAGTTGTGGTTTGCCTGTTTTTGTGAGCCTGGAGACAGACAGCGAAATCCCCCCTGAGGGACTACACAGGTGCACAAATTCACAAGAAATTCTGTAGCTTTCTTTGTGAACTTGTTTTTCAGGACAGAACAATCTTCTTGACTTAAGCCTACTTTTGACAATAGCGTGCACACAACCTATGTTTGACAATTGCACGTTTGCAAAGACAGTTGGGGTGTCAGGGCCTTCAGACTTTGTGTTACACACCCCTTTTGCCCAAGCTGCAGTCTCTGTGAGTTCAGGGGCAGCCAAGGAAATCCACATGGAGGGCTACTGGGGAGGAGTGTTATCCTTCCTGTTCCAATGTGTAATCTTTCTTCAGTCATCTGGTTTTTGTTCTGATGTGTAGTACCAGGCTTGGTGCTAGAATGTGTCTGGTCAATGTTTAGTGTAAGAGGGAAGTAAGTCTGAGAAAGGTTGACTGAGAGTTACACAGATATGGTGGGGATGGGCCCTGCTATCTGCAGGTTAAGTACCATCTCTATGGCTTTGGACAGCAAAATGAGCTGTTGGCAATGCTAGAGACTTGAATTGTTCAGGTGGTTGCTGCCGCTGCTCTGAGAAAGTTTGGAGTGTGTTACCTGGAAGCTGCTATTGACCATCCACAGAATCTACTGCTCCATCATCTCCCACAGCTCATACAGCAACAAGAGAAGCGAGCCAATCTGCTGTCCTGGCTATAGACATCCAACACAAACCTTCCAAAAGTTTTCTCAAGAATTTCATGTTTTCTGGTATTCTTGGAAGACGTGCAACAGAAACTTATACCGATGGTTTAGCTATTTCTTTACAAGCTTTTATTTCATTTAGAATTTTTAAGGATTATTGGAAACAGAAACAGAAGGCCTATGTATTGCATTTTTGACCTAATGTCTCTTGAACTAGTCAGGAAGTTCTATATGAGAAGCCACATCAATATATATCATCTGGTTCATATCAGACAGGGGAGATTTGAACTGTGGTCTACCCCAGTTTACTAATTTCTGTAGTTTAGGGGGTTTTTTTTGTTTTTTTTTTTTTTTCCCCATGCAAAATAAACCTAACCTATCTTACTCCTCCTAACTTATTTACTGTTGCAGAATCTGTTAGGAATGAAACCCAAAGTTAAGTGCCTAAGATGATGTAGCTAAGAGTTAAGTAAACAGAGAACTTGCCTAGACAACCTACAAAACCCTGATTGTGCAAAATGTTAACCTCTTTTTGTTGAAGGGATGCATTGTCCCAGATAAAATTTGGATTCTCTGCTTTATTCTTAATATTTTCCCATTTTAATCTTCAAACAATAACTGTCAAACTTAGATAGAATATATGAAGTCATGCAAAGTCAACAAACTGAGTCTACGGTTAGAATTTACTTAAGAATTATAATGGCTATGCTCCTAAATCTCTGTTAGATCTACAGCAGAAACAGAAGTTAAAAATAGATTAAAAAAAATTATCTCAGCAGTGCTTCTGTTGGTAGAAGACTGAATAAAACCACTGTGGCTCTCTTTTTTCTTTCTTTTTCACGAAAAGCTGTATAGAAGGTTGGATTTGAGATAGCAAATACCAGGTTGACCTGATTCTCAGACAGCATTAGAGATGCAGGGAGACTGCAGTGTCCATACGGGTAAAGGTATTACATGGAGTCCGGGGAAGCTTGAATTTTGAAGGTGCAGTCTGTCAGGATGGGTTCAGGCCGATGCAAGTTTGAAAGACCGACAATTATAGAAAGCCTTTATTTAAAGCTATAAGAGTTTAGAAGAACATGTTGATTGAAATAGGTTAAGAATGATTTTTTTTGACATGCTGTGTGTTATGAAGAGCCTGAAATTTGGAAGGCTTAGAGCTTCTGCCCTGATTTTGCACTCTGGGGAAAAAAAAGAATAAAAGAAAGAAAATGTTTGGGTTTTTTTTCCCTAATTCTCAGATAAATAAATAAAATTCCCCTTTGTTTTCTCTTCAGAAGACATGCACAAATTAATCAAAATGAAGAAGTAATTTTGTCTCAGGATTGGGACTCAGAGTCTTTACTGATATTAGACTTGGCATGCACTAGAAAACTAAATTTAGAAATCACCGTTAACAGCAAGAAATCCTGAGACATTTATTATATTGATCCCAGCATCAGCGCAGTCTATTACTGCCTTGTCACACTTTTAATGCCATGTTTCAAAGTATCTTTCCTGCATGAAAATGGAGCTGTCATCTTAGGGCATTGCATCACATATCAAATTACCTGGGCTTTTGAACTCTCAGAAACCTTTGGACCCTGGCAGTAAGTTGCTATTTTTCAGGCAGGAACGATCGATTTACAATAACTTAATTATCTGATTTATTATTTAAATGTTTTTGAATGCCTTATTATTAAAGAGATGTATCAAAATGTTTTTCTACCCCCCATCAAGGAAATTTGTAGACGGATATGAACATATGAATCCGATCACATGAGTGCTCTTAGAACATAGAAAAAATCCAAACATGTTGGGGGCAGGGAGGGGAATTTCCATGGCTTGGCTGCTGTGAAACTCCAAAACAAGGTTCTGCCCCACTTCCTTGAAGTCACATAGCAGGAAGGGGGTAAGATAACTAACTCTCCAGAGTAAGTAATATTTGTGCCTGTGCATTAGCATGTGTTTTCTGGAGAATTGGTGGTCTCATATTCAAAGTCTACATTAGAGAATATTTTGTATGGATGTCTGAGACACTAAGTCTCACTTTGGCTACTTCTGTATTAGCAGGTAATATAGACTAAAAGGAGCTGATACAAAGATTGAAACAGCTGGTACTGAAACACTGCTAGTAATGCTGTCCATATTCAGAGATATTCTTAGCTCAGAGTTATTCTATCATAGTTCAGAAGTGTTTCTTCCAGTTTAGTTTCATCCAAAATGAATCAATTCATGTGCTCCAAAACTGTGCCCCAGCGTAAACCAAAACACAATCTGGAGTTTTACTTCACAAACACACTGAGTTCCAAACACTTTCTGCCACCCCGACCATGTAGAAATTCATGTAAGCTCTGTGTGTCTTACCTGTCCAAAATTCCTCATCTATTGAACAGTTTGAGTACCAAGTCTCACTCAGCTCCATCCTGAGGCTGGAGTGCTCATTCAAGAGCTGCCTCTTTGAGTTCCTAATCTAGCACAAGTCTTTTGACTGATTGCAGTGTAATTATTCCAAACTAGCACTACCCGGAGAAGAATAAAATAGGTTTCTGCATTTCTCTACCTTCATTAGTGGAAAAAAGCTCTCAGATGATCACACACAGGTTTTTGCTACACACACAGCCATTCTTGCACCTTTCATGCTGCGTGTACTAGATAATGGACATGTAGTTTATAGCAATTTAATTGATTACATTTTCAAATCATACCTCGCTAGTTATTCAAGACAATGTGAACATAAAAGAAGTCTTTTCTTAACTGTGAGTTTACAATGATTGTAATAGAATAAAACCTGATGTATTCTTTTCTTACTTTATCTATCAATTTTAATGTGTCAAAAAGAACGTGAGCCCATATGTGAATTTATGGGGAACTGTGATAACCTCCTCCACTTATTTTGCAGAAAAGTCTCAAGTCTGCATTGCAGGTATGATAGCAAAGTTATAGGGGACTTTATAATTCCTGAGCTTTTTGCACAAAATTTTTGTAATTTCCCCACAAATTTTCATGGGGAATGATGAAGGTAGTGATTGAGGTCCCTGAATATATAATAGGAAAAAAAATCAGTTCTTGTACTGGAATATACACTTCATAATTAAAATAGTATAGATATAGAACTTTTCTATTGGGGGGTGGGGGTTTACCCCTGTACTCAGGACTTCTACTTCCACTCAGGACTTGTGGAAAAACAACTCCATAAAAAGTCTTACAGCTTTATAGAGCTAATTCTTTTAGTTTTATTAAGCATGTCTTGGAAAGCAAGATACTTGGGGGTTTTTTAGGGAAATAACCTATTTAGACCAAGATTTCTTCTTAAAAAATATAGTAAATATGTAAACCACACACATTTCAGATGAATACATTTCTGTCTGCTGGTATTAGCTCCCCGGAAAGGGGGCATCTGAATTAAATTTTAGTACTGCCACTTTGAATTTATGTTACACAGATTACTGAGCTCAGTGGGACTAGTTCCACAGCCAGCTCTGATGTTTGTTATTTATTTGTAATACATATGAAATGTTGCAGTTCTATAATGTAAGTAGGAAATAATATTTACTTAAATAAACATTGATGGGCTTTTTTTTCACATAAGCTTACATATTTTGGTGCATAATATATTAAATAATATGCTGATTGTATTATGGTAAATCTGGAGAAAACATCTATAAATCTCATACTTCTCTTGTAGTCATTGTGGTTGTGTGTGTGGTCTTAGTAATATTGTGTGTTTATACATTACTTTTAACTGTATATTCTCTCAGACTAAGTCCATGTGTATTTTTTGTGTAGGTGACTTCTTTAATATTATTACAAAAGCCTACCATGGTAGATATGTTGTGTGCAAATGTATTGATATGAATGATCAATGAAATTCATTTCCAAATTTACTATTAAATGTTACACAATACATACGTTTAAGAATTATGGAATTGTGGAGAACTGAAGATGTGTGCAAGCGCGGTTTATAGGACAACCTGAGGTTCTTAATCTCTTCTTTCCGTTAGTCATATTAAGAATTCCTCTAAGTGAGAAGTGCTGAGTGTCCAGGGTACGCTCTTACTTTTTGCAATGCTTCACAGATTTTTTTCCAAAAAAAAGGAGTAAATAAAAAAATATACATTTCAGTAATTACAACAGGTGACAAAATAGTATAAAAGCAGAAGATTGTTGGATGATTTCTCAAAATTTCAGAAGTGAGTCAGAAAATTTAAGAATTGCTGAACTTTTTGATTAGAAAAATGTAATGGGGCAAAAATGGATTGAAAAGCTGGCTTTTTAAAAAAAGTATTTTTCCCTTCTCTGCTAGGTTCTGTAGCGACTGCCTGTCGTGACCCTGGTGTCCCCATGAACGGGACTAGAAATGGGGATGGAAGAGAACCTGGAGACACTGTCATTTTTCAGTGTGACCCTGGTTATGAACTGCAAGGAGATGAGAGAATAACCTGCATTCAGGTAGAAAACCGGTACTTCTGGCAGCCCAACCCACCCGTCTGTATAGGTATGCAGAAAAAAATCAAGTAATGCTTTCCTAAACTTTTAAATTCTGGTGTAACGAATTACACTGCTCTAGGAACTTTCTCTGAAGAACAAATGCATACAAGTACTGCACATATGATAAATTGTTCTGTATAAAGCTCCAATGGACATTACGAAAATCTTTCCTCTATAGTTGTTAGTATAATAGTTCTTATCCTTTCCCTCTCAAGGTCATATGATTTATAATTTGATGGTCTATGTCAGAGAAAGCAAGAAAGTCAATGTCAATGACTCTATTAGCTTTGCCTTAAAACTTGAAAAATGGTGATGAGAGTGGAGGATTCGGTTCATATACCTGTATGTACAAAATATCAGGCAGATGACCTAGTAATTTTATAGATCAGGTAAAACTATACAAGGGATAAAGTAGGATGCAACAGGAAAGAATTAGAAGATAGCCTAATTTCTGTGGAAGTCTTCATTATTTTAGGAAGAACAAAATTTTCATTAGTAAAAATTATAACGCACCATAGTACCATTCCAGTAATCTTTTCTGAGGCAATCCTAATAATTATTATCATTGATCAAGAAAACACCTGAACTATAATTTCTAAAAACTAATCTAGAGGTAGAGTGATAAATAATCATGGGATTATGTCCCATTTGGCTAGTTGAATAATTAAATGATGCTTATTTGGCCTGTATGTTCTTCAATGCAGTCAAATGTGATATCGTGATGCAGAATAATGGATTTTGTTTCAGAGGACAACAGCTGCTGACATGAAATTCCCTCAGAGTTGTGACAGATAAGCTATTGTTGTGATTTAACCCCAGCTGGCAAGTAAACAACACCCAGCCATTTGCTCACTCCCCCTCAGTGGGATGGGGGAGAGACCTGGAAGAGTGAGAAAACTCATGGGTTGAGATAAAGACAGTTAAATAAGTAAGGCAAAAGCGCCACATGCAAGCAAAGGAAAAAACAAAATTCATTCGCTACTTCCCACCAGCAGGCAGGTGTTCAGCCATCTCCAGGAAAGCTGGGCTCCATCACATGTAATGGTTCCTTGGGAAGACAAATGCCATCACTCTGAATGTCCCCCTGCTTCCTTTGTCCCCCAGCTTTATATGCTGAGAATGACATCATATGGTACGGAATATCCCTTTGGTCAGTTGAGGTCAGCTGTCCCAGTTGTGCCTCCTACCAACTTCTTGTGCACCCTCAAATTACTCACTGGTGGCTTGATGTAAGAAGCAGGAAAGGCCTTGACTCTGTGCGACCGCTGCTCAGCGATAACTAAAACATCCCTGTATTATCAACACTGTTTCTAGCACAAATCCAAAACATATATCCATACTAATTACTATGAAGAAAATTAACTCTATCCCAGAAAAAATTGGCTTTGGCACACCTGTTAAGTAGGATCTGCAAGTTGATGGATGAGAACTGAAGGAAAATGGGCCACTCCAAGGAAGTGTAAGTGGAAGAATATCGCATTGGCCAGTTGCAGCGGTGTTTCCCCGAGTCATGTCATTATGAGATAATGTCATGTCCAAATCAGGAATGCTTGAATGGACTGTCTGAAAGGAGGGAAGTAAAACAAGGGCACCTAACATAATCAGGCAAGATTGTTACCTGTGGGACTGCCTGGGTTGTTTAGTCTCCTACAGTCTTGCTTGTAACACAATTTTAAGAACATCGTAATATCAAATTGGATTCAACTATTTGAATGAACGTTGAAAATTAGAGATAGGTGGTGAAGCACTGGAACAGGTTGCCCAGAGAGGTGGTAGATGCCCCATCTCTGGAAACATTCAAGGTCAGGTTGGACGGGGCTCTGAGCAACCTGATCTAGTTGAAGATGTCCCTGGTCATTGCAGGGGGGTTCGACTAGATGACCTTTAAAGGTTCCTTCCAAACCAAACCATTCAATGATTCTATGATTGTATCATTGTATATTTAATAGCTCTTATTTAAAAAAAAAATAAATGAACGCAACCATAGATTCTGTTTCTTTTGCTCAGATGTAATTCAGTGAATAAATAAATAAAATCCAGAAGGTTCTAGAATACTACTTTGTTGCAATTCAGAACAATTAAATAGGTTTTAGATAAAAACCAACCCAGTCTATACTTCCTCCCATAGAAAATAAGTTGCAACATAGTAAGTTGCACCATCAGTGTACATAGATCATATTTCATATCCTAAAAAGCTTCTTTCAGAATGCCTTTAACAGGAAGTAGTAAGTGAAAAGCTTGTGCAATCAATTTTTTTTTATGTCTGCAGCCAGAGCATTTCTCAAGTTCACAGTATTTTCAGAAAAGTCTTGACATAATATTATGCAAGGAAATAAAAGGACACAGAGTTCAAAACCAAGTACTTCACTTAGTAGTATTAGTATTTGTCTAAGGAGAAATATGAATACATTTTTTGTTTCTGTTAAAGCTTTGTAAATACTTCACTTGTTTAACTTTTGGAGGACATTAAATGTCAGTGAACAGATTGCTGCTACTCGCTTCTTTTTCTCTTACCTTCTTTCTTCAATTCTAATTTATTTTTATTCACAGCTCCCTGTGGAGGAAACTTGACGGGCTCATCAGGTTTTATACTTTCACCAAACTTCCCTCATCCTTATCCCCACAGCAGAGATTGTGACTGGACTATCACTGTTAATAACGATTATGTTATATCATTAGCATTTATCAGGTAACCTGCTTCTTGTTTATATTTTTTACTTGTGTCTGTAGCTTTGTTATTCGCAGTTGTCCAGAGTTTGTAGTGTAACATATGTATGCTTAATATAACTATCAAAGTTATTAGCAATTGTTATCTTTGTTAGCTGTCAAACTAAATACATTCAGTACACATAGAGGTGGAGCTCGGGAGCTCATTGCTCCTGTTCATCTTAAAGCACTCTCAGTTTACACCAGCTAATATGGAAGTGGATGGTGCTCAATTTACCAAAATTCTGTTCCTGACTTGGCAGTAACTCACTGAATTCTCCCTAGCCCAGGAAGATGTTTTTTAGTGATGAAGCCTATTGAGTCATCATATTTTGTATGAGATGCTCACCTGCTATTTAAGGAAAATTTCCAAAATATTTTTAGATTTAGTTTTATTAGTCCATATAATTTCAGAATACTACAACACAATACTTCCTGTTGTTTTGGTTATTAAATGGAATTGGTTTAGCATTTTCTTTATCACAATTAAATTGAGTTTAATAGAATCCACAGAAGAACTTTTGCTGCTGCATTGTGTGTAACCCATAAAGTAAGTTAATATGCATATTATGTGTGAAAAGTATGCATGTCACAGAAAAGTTAAAAATTGTACTTGTAATGTCCCGTCAAATTTAAGTCCTTCTTATGCTGGATGTTCTGTAATAGTGGCTTTATTGTTCTGATCAGTGTTAATGTGATGACTAGTTTAGTGGTGTAGGTCATATAGTTGTCTGTTCTCAGTGCCCAGTGATACAGTGTTTAGAAGAATTCCTTCCAAGCAAATTAATCACACAATTATATTTACATATTTAACAATTAAGCTTTCACCAATTTTGTTGGTGATTTCAGAATTCTCTAAGTTGCTAAGGAACTTTCTATTGTGTAGTATCACTGCTTTTTGTGTTTAGTGAACGATCATGAGCTCAAAATATTTAAGAATATTCAGGTCTTTATGTTGTACATTTAGCTATGAGATGCTCCATCTTAGAATAAACCCAATATTTTACAGTTTGACTCAGTACAGTATGCGAACAGCTTGTAGATCCCAAATATTGCCAAGTTGTTCTTAAAATCTGGACAATTGCAATGATTCTTGAGAGAAGCTGACGAGGTTAGTCTTGGTCAAAGTAGGTTGCATACTTACTGAGACTTACCTCACTTATGATGCACAGACTGTTCTAGAGTGAAAAAACCCAAACTTCCTGTATAAACCAAACTCTGGTTACTCCACTGGGTGCTATTCAATATGCTTTTGAGTGGGACTTACTTACTCCAGCTAACCCTTTTAAACTCAAGACAAACTGTGGCACTTTAAAAATCAAAGCTGTTGACATTTGACTTTTGCATTGCTTTTGTAAGGAAATATTTTTTAAATAATCTAGAAGTTTAAAAATATTTTCCCTAAAGGAACTGTACCAGATCTTCAATGTCTACATTTATTTTAGTTGGAAGCTTGTATCAAGTAGTGACAAAATAATTTTAGTGGTTGGATTTCGTCCTTTTTACTAACAAGATTTCTTTAAACTTTTTTTGTACAGGGACAATCTCACAAGTAAATTTGGATAACTTGCTGCCTTTAACTAAAATTAAGTTCAAAATTAACTAATTAACTTAATTAACTAATTAGCTTGATTATAGCTACATAATTAATGAAATTATTTTTGTTTTTAAAATGAAGTAAAATTAAGTTCAAAAGAGAAGATTAGGTTTCAATACTACACCTTTTCCTTCAAAAAGATTATAGGCAAAATGCCTGTTGCTCTTAGGGTTACTGGAAGATCATCCCCCGGTTGTGTGAAAGTGTTCAGTTTGACTGGAGGCTGTGCACACTCTACTCTGCAGCTGACTGCATTATAACATCAAGCATTTCTGCCAAGGGTTCCAGTATATCTACATCGTTTATTTCTATAGAGTTTTATAATATTGGGGGTGGTGGGGTGGTGGTTCTATTTAAAAAGTTTACTTCATTTTTTTTTTTTCTGGCTAGCAGCAAAATATTGTTTCTAAGAAAAGAACTAATAAATGTAGTATTTCTGTTTCATTCTAAGAAAATATTTCTACAAACCATTATTCTGACAGTGGAGGTTTTTTTCCTTTTATGAAAACAGTGATGGAAAACTTCTATTTAAGCTAATTTGAATGAAAATGTTAGGCAAAGCACATTGTATCTATTATTTCTCTTTTTTTCTTCTACAGTTTCAGTATAGAACCAAATTATGATTTTCTTTATATCTACAATGGGCCAGATGGTAATAGCCCACTGATTGGGAGCTTTCAAGATAGCAAGCTGCCGGAGAGGATAGAAAGCAGTTCAAATACCATGCATCTGGCTTTTCGGAGTGATGGATCTGTTAGTTTTACTGGATTCCACCTAGAGTACAAAGGTAAATACAATGGTTTTTCTTTTCTATTAAAATAAATGAATGCATGAGTGTAAATTTTAATCTGTTTTATTTTCTCATAGTTTTCTGCCTGGTAATGTTTTGGGTTTGCCTAAGAGTATGATAATGTGTAATATCTATATGTACAAAATACAATGTTATAAGGGTAATAATTTAAGAGAAGGCTTCCAGAGTGATTTCGTTTAGTTGATACATGATAATGTAAAATGCATTATTAGAAAAAGACTAAATAAAATAAGACAACAGTTTACATGTTTCAGTTAACAGTTACAATGATGCAGTGATGAAACTTAATAACATATATGGATGTTTTTTCCAGAATACAATTTATTTTTATTTTTCCTTTACATAGTAGAGCATACTGGCATATGTGCATTTAAGGTCTTGTAAGATGAAATGGTGTGCTAGAATCCAGGAGACCAATATTGAAAATGAAAAAAATATTTTGGCTAGATCTTTGTACGATAGGCCATGATAGAGCTGTCTACCTGTGTCAGACGGATCTGTCTGAGGTCATAACACAATAAACAAGAAAATAATAGGCTTGTAAAATTAATATTCCGTAGGAGCTATCATAATTGCCTTTGCGTGGCTCAAGAAACAGAAATATTTTATATGAAATGAATAGGAAAATATCCAATAATCAGTAAAGACAACCAGAGGAAAAACATGGATGCTGCTGGTATAGAGACAAGCATCCTAACTTCCTTGGGCTTATTTTCTTTATTTAATTTTAAAGCAGTTAGTAAACACAAAGGCATACAAGGGAAAGCCTGATGTATTTGTCACTTTGGCAAACCCACAGTCTCCTTTTACTTTCTTAAAGTCGTTGGGTTCTACAGATGCAAAGGAAGCTGTCTCCATGGTATGAGCTACTCCTAAGAAGTTAAAAGTAGGTTTTAAACATGTTGATGGTGGGCCCAGATGTAAGTACTGTTCCGCTTCACTTAAAAATATTTCTTCTTCATTCTCAATTAAACTAAAGAATGATAGAAGTGCTATAAAAAGCAGTTCAGGGATGCAGAACTTCTAAAGAACAGCTAAGTATATTGATTTTTTCAAAGGGACCAATCTTTTTCTGCTGTGCTGTTGAATACAGACTTGTCTCATGGAATTAAAGGGTTTCTCACATCCACCAATCCAAGTATGAAAGATACTCATTATGGACACAGTCTCTTCTCATTCTTGGCCTAGATTTTGAACAAAGAAGTGAACCACTGTACTTTGGAATCCGGGCAGAATACTGTTTCTAACATTACTGCTAGCCTGTGTGTGCCACTGAGATCTCTTATTTCTTTCTGTGCTTCCAGGAGTCACAATGCAAAAAAAAAAAAAAAAAGTAGATATTTACCACATTGGTAAAGGGACTGGAAATCTAAGTAATAGGAGTATGTAAGCATTAGATTCTGTGCTTATGTGTGTGCGTATAAGTGAGGGGAACTTTGAGAAAGGACTCAACCTAATCCTAATTTTCCATATTTATCTGATATGGCTATATCTCCTGCTTTTCTCAGAACACCTGGAGTATGCATTTCAATATCTGCCTTAGAACAGTGAGACATGAACAAAAGAAAGTATTTTAATTCTGATTTAAAAACCTCAAGGATTATTAAATTTGGACAGCTCAAAATCCCTTAAGCAGAGGACCAGCTTACTCAGTGAATTATTCTGTTTTTAGTGGGACTATCTGCTAAATATGACACTGCACTGCTTAACTTATTTTAGGAGTATCACAAGAACACTTACTGTCATGGTGTAAAATTTGAAAGTGATATAACTGTTATTAGTTGGCAAAAGAGCAGTTGTAAATGTTCTTAACAGATATGTGTTAGTTTCTTGCATAGTAAGCGTGATGTCTTCAATAGAAAACTGACATGCGTTTAATTTAGCCAAAATGAATAATTACATTATTGAGGAGAAAACTCTTAATAGAATGTTTTATGAACCATGTGGGGTTCTTTTTTTTTTTTTTACTTAGAATGTGTGACTGGGTAGGGAGCATACAGAGCAGTATACTTCAGGGAGGAGTTACTAATGGTGTGATATCATAAATAGGAGGGAAAAGGCAGAGAATGGAGTTAAGGTGTACACCTAAGATGTTATAAAATACTTTGAATAAGAGCTGCCATTTTGTGAAGGATTAACATTTTCAAGAGCAGAGAAGGGTTAGATTAGTTGACAAAACCAACTACAGATGATACAGTTGTAGGTGCCTGACACAGACCAGCTGGCTAAGAGAAAAGAGATGGTATCTGGAAGCAGCATGATACACACTGGGAATTTTAACCACTCCAATAGCTGCTTCAATAACAATGTGACTTAGCAGAAGTAGTCTAAGGGATCTCTTGAGTGTGTTCATGACAATTTTTTGATGCAGGTGATCCCTTATCTGACTAGGGCAAATGCTCTGCTGTACTCACCATTGGGGCTGAAGACCCAATGAAAAGAAAATGGAAAAGGTTGTGTTAGTTAATACCTTTTGACCTTGTTTTTTTATTGGTATATGTTCTCCCCCAGTCCTTCCCCCAGTCCTTCCTAAACCCACTAATGAGATTTGTGGGAGTGCAACATTATCCACAGTGGAGGAAGAAAGAGTCAGGAAGCAATTAAGCCATCTGCTTGCACATATCTCTATTGGAGCAGATGAGATGCACCCAAGAGTTTTGAGAAAGCTGGCCGATGCCACTGCAAAGCTGCTTTCTATCATCTCTGAAAGGTCACGGCAGTCAGAGCGGTTTCTGGTGAATGAAAAAGATTAATGTCTTAAGAAGAGTAAGAAGAGGACCTGGGGAAGTACAGGGCTGGTCATTTTAAACTCAATCCCTGGAAAATTTGTGGAGCAAATCCACCTGGATACTATTTCCAAAACAAAGACAGACAAGCAGCTGTTTGGGAACAGTCTGTAAGGATTTACCATGGGGAATTGTGCCCAACCAACACATCACTGTCTGTGAGGAGATGAAACGCATGTGGACAAGGGGGGAGTAGTGGTTATTGGATACCCTGACTTCAGAAAAGCCTTTGGCAGACTCTCCCCCCAGTATCCTGAGGGTGCAGTTTGATGAGATACGGGCTAAATAAGTGGATGATAATGTGGGTGGAAAATTGACTTGATTGCTGAGCTCATATTATTGGATACTATTAATTGTGATTAATAATGTGGGCAGTATTCTTTTTACTGATGACCTGTATGATGGGACAGAGTAAGTTTGTGGACAACACCAGTTTGTGGGGAAGTGTCAGTGCTCTTGGATTTTATGAAGGATTTTATAAGGCTGGAGATTCAAGCTGACAGGAGCATTTGACAAAGTTGTGCATTTCCATGGAATAACCCTGTGCACCTGTAAAGGCTGGGGACTGACTGGATAGGGTAAAGCTCTGCAGGAAAGGTTCTGGAGGGCCTTGTGTACAAACTGACCATAAGCCAGCAATGTGTTATTTTGGTAAAGAAAGCCAGCAGCCTTCTGGGCTAAGAGTGGAATACTGGAAGCAAGAGTGGAATCAGCAGATCTAGAGAAGTGATTTTTCCTTTTCAATCTTCTGAGATCACACCTGGGCTGCATTTAAGGGCTCACCAGTGTTAGAATGATTTTGACACACAGAATCAAGTCCAGTCCGATGGAGAGTCACCAAGATGTTTAGGAGGGTGAGTCATGTAACATACAGAGAGACTGAGGAAACCGGGTTTGCTTCAACTACCTAATGAGAGTGTGTGGAAGACACAGAGACAGATTCTTCTCAGAGGCACATAGTGATAAGATGGGAGATAACGGGCACAAGCTGCAACAAGAGAGATTTCAATTAGATATTAAGGAAAAAAAATAACACTCTGAGGGTAGTCAAACATTGGAACTGGTTGCCCTGAGATCGTGTCATCTGAATCCTTTGAAATCATTACTGGACTGGACAA
The DNA here is from genome assembly GCA_025774025.1 of Xenus cinereus. Classification (NCBI taxonomy): domain Eukaryota; kingdom Metazoa; phylum Chordata; class Aves; order Charadriiformes; family Scolopacidae; genus Xenus; species Xenus cinereus. The sequence continues at coordinate 143,533,343 of JAOXJK010000012.1, read as the reverse complement.
AACCCTGAGCAACCTAACCAAATTAGCCCCACTTTGAGTGGGGGTTGTGCTACATCTCTTTCAGTTTAAATGATTCTAAGTCAATGAATGTAACTTTTTCATACAAATTGTAGCAGCTGCAGTTGTGTCCTATATGTACAGTAATGCTGTTTGAAGTGGCAGTATTACTCAAGCTGTACTTCATTGACAGATTGTATTTCTCAGGTACAGATCTCAGACCTTACCCATGTCTCAGGTCAGGTCTGTGATCATGTTTCTGATTGGGTTTAGTTCTTCCCTTCCTCCCTCCCTTCATTTCTGTTTTATAATGGAGGAGTAGCTTATTAGTTCTAATAAGTGCTCCGGAGAATAATTATGGTATATTTGCTGTAGTTAGGTATGTCTGTAATGTTCTGTCTAAGCAGCTTATTATGGCTTTGTTCTCTTTGAGACTTAGGGATGGAGTAGTAAATCATTGAGTTTTGGACAAAGCACCTGCTTCTCTTGGATTTTAATGTTGTTTTCCATGCACTAAGACACTAGTTTTCTAGAGGGTTTTGGCATCGTTACCATACATTAGGCAACAGAGACTTCCTTTTGAACTTGAGATTGCAGCAGCTCATATCGCGGCCTGTTTTCAGCCTGTATTTCTGAAGCCTTAATTGATCCAGTGGTATGCCAAATTTATCAGAGAAGTAATTGCTTTTTTTCTTGGAGCTTGTTGCAAAATGTTATTATGGGCAAAGACTTTACACCTAGTATGCATGGCCAAGAATATAGTGTTACTGTAACTCAAATCTTACCTGCCTAATGAAACAATTATTTTTAGTCCATGCTTAATTATTACTGAAAATAATTTTTAAAATACTGCTACAGAAAAAATGTCTTCATAATAATACAGCGAAAATTGTAGCACACACACTCTCCAGCATTTTCTTTGGTGTTCTGTTAAACCTGCCACTGCCCTTCTGTGCTGTCATCATTCTTGGGAAAGGGGAAGGGCTACAGAGCTCATCAATGTCTTGAGTTCTTCAGTTGGAGCAATATGACATTGATGGTGAAGCACTTTTCCTTTTGGCTTCTGGGAACGCTTCTATTTTATTTTTATAATTTTGCTAATAGAGTCTTCTTATTTGCTCTTTTTTTCACTGGTTCTCAGCTAGACCTGATGAATCCTTTCACCACATTTAATTTCATTCTTCATATATTGTAGTGTGGCATACTGACTTCTTTCTTTACAACTTCACTTAGCAATTACTTCAGGTTGCCAAATGTAGTTTGAAGGTGCTAAGTATTTCAGGCTTTATTTTTCAGAATAGTTATTAAGAAACTGTATTTCTATAGTGACATTGTTACTGTTTAGTCAGCAACTTCAGGAGACTGTCACAACTGTACCCTTCGGGAAAAGAAAATTACAGGGCTGTAATTCTTCCCTAGAGAAAATTTGTGGTGTGACAGATCATGTCTTTCCTCAGTTTTTGATTTATGCACCAGACATCATAGATTACTCTGTCTTCTTGACTTAATTCCTCATATAATACTAATCTCTACTTTGTCCAGGGTTCTTCTGGAATTCTGAAACATGGATTTCTTATCATAAACTCAAGAATAGTGATCTCACAGTAACAGTTGTATATCAGTGCAAATCTATTAATGTTAAATATATAT
>JAOXJK010000012.1:143511176-143530366 GCA_025774025.1 Xenus cinereus | reverse complement strand
TTGAATGAAGGGGGGAGCAAAGATAAGAGCATATACATGTTTGAATTTATTCCAATATTTTGAACCAAATAGCTATAAATAGCAAAAGAAAAAGAGATAAATTTAAGAAATATTTTCATGCTTTGTCCTCCATTGAGGAAAGAACAGCTATATGAAAATATATCATACAGTATGCATGGATATAGTTATTAATTTGGGGCCTATTGCTTTTGAATAAAAAATTGTTTACATACTTCTTATTTTATCATAAACTGCTTATATTGCTTTCCCCCACTTACCAGTTTTCAGACGACAGATTTCAAAACTAGGATGTGTCTTGTCTACTTGGACAGTCCCCATAGACCTAACTTCATCTACGTATGTAACTACATCACTAGTCACAGTGAACTCTGGAAAAATAGTTCTCATAATGGAACTCTACAGGAGTTATCTAGGAAAAATATAGGAGCCATGGTTTTGGTCATTACGTAGTAAGCTGTACAGTCTTTAAAAAGAAGGAGAGAGAACATTTGAGATAGAAGTCCCGAAAATATTTCAATGTTTTTTATTATATCCAGAATTATGTCTGCATTTGTTTCCTCTGTAGCAAAGCTTCGTGAGTCTTGCTTTGATCCCGGAAATATAATGAATGGAACAAGACTTGGAATGGATTATAAACTAGGGTCGACTGTCACATATTACTGCGATGCAGGTTATGTTCTTCAAGGATATTCTACGCTAACATGTATCATGGGAGATGATGGAAGACCTGGATGGAACAGAGCCCTGCCCAGTTGTCATGGTAAGAGCAGTTTTTCATTTATTATAGTTGCTGCTGTTATTATTCTGGCTTTGTCATAGGATAGAAACAGATACAAAATTAGAAAAAGCAATTTTAATAGATTTATCTTTTAAAACAAAGCCCTTTTCAGTGATAATCTTTACTAAAATAATATATTTAATAACTTGGGATAAATATTGTTTCAAGTTTTTAATAACATTGGATAAATAATGCTACAAGTGAGAGCTGAATTTTGGCCTCTGACCACCAATCTCACCTACGTAAACAGTTTGTTTGGTAGAAAAATGGCATTCCTCCATTCTGCCAGTTGTATTTTTGAAACTCTATTAAACTGACAGTGTTATAATGAAATGTGGTATACAATACACTTCAGTGAATATATATTTTTTCATTTTATTTTTAAAATTCTTTATTTTTAAGAAAAATGAAAAAGAAAACCTGAACCTCCTTTATACCTGTAATATTTTGATCTAATGTTTTAGGTATGAAATTAAAAAAAAGTTTTTTTAAAAAAGTTACCTTTCATTCTCTCTAAACTTTTAAATGTTTATTATCAAGTTAGAATCCAGGTTGTTCTGTTAAATTCCTGTGAGCCATATTTAGCCATATAGCTTTGTAGGAGAAGTGAGGCGTCTGAGAATATGGAAAAGATAAATATTACTCATGAGTATTCTCAGTTTGCTCATGTTTGGACCTAAGTGGGTCAGAGGAGAGGAAGGGAGAAGTTTCGACACTCCGGATTTACAACGTATAGAATTGGTCTTGTAAAGAGTGTAATTCAAAGAACATAGAAAAGCTTTTTCTCTTCTGAGAGAATTTCTGTCAGTAATTGCTGATGATTTCCATGAAGAAAATGCTTAGATAAATAGTGTGGATAACGTCAGGGTGAAATTGCTACAAGGTCAAAAGTCAGACCCTATTTAGTAAAAATTCTTCCTGTTGCAGTTAATATGGATATTTTCACTGAGTAGTAGAATCTCAACAGACCATAAAGTATCATCTCTATAACTATTCTGAATAACTTGACGTAACTTAAGACATACTCCTGAGAGATGTCAGATGAGTTTGAATGGACCACATACACAAAGGAGTTACAGGTTTTACTTGTTCTGAAGTCTAACCTTTTAGATAAAATGTGGGCCAAAATACATTCTTCATTCTAATTTAAAAGAAAATGGAGGCCAGAGCTCTATTATATTGGAAGGGCAACTGTTTGGGATGGTTTTAAGCATTCTCTGAAAATGTCTGGTACACCAAGTCCCATAGGAAATCGTTATTGAGGAACCCTGATGTTCTGTGTCTGATCAGGCTTCAGCACAAACTAACTGATGAATTGCTCAGTCTGTCAAAACTTGCTTTCTTGTGAATGTGCAAAACTAGAAAATACTAGTGTCTACAGATCCTGCAAGTCAATAACTGATGATTTTGGAGTTAAGTAACAGCTGAGCAGAGGCTTTCAGAATCATAGAGGACTAGTTTTCCAAAAACCTATTCACTGCTTAAAGATGATGTTTTTGCACTTGCGCTTATATGCACCAAATATTTTTAATGGCCTAGTCCAATGTGCACTAGGCATGACTTGCATTTGGTTGAAATCGTTATTTAAAATGACCTTGAGCCTCTCTAATAAGTGTGGGAAGTGAACCAAATCATTGACTTTATTCTTTTATGAACACATGCAAAGATTATCCAGGCTAATATGCTAAGCTATTTGGCATTTCATGGTGGATGCTAAGAACAAGATGTAATTAACATATGCAGATGTAATATTCCTGTGACAGAGATGATGATTAATGATTTCTCTTAGCTTCACCAACTATAGTTAATTTTTGGTAGCAAACAACAAATGTTTACAGAATAACAAAAGGTTCTGTAGTGGGAAATCACATTTATGACTGAGTGTAAAAACCTTGTTCCTACCAGAAGAAATCATTTATTGATCACTAAAAATATTGCTACGTTTCATTATAGTCTTTTGTTTAATCATTAGAAATATTTGAATCCAGGCTTTAAAATATGTCCATCTGAAAGATATATCTAACAGTCTTAAATATTGTCATGAATTGACTATAATTTTTTTTTTTTTGGTAGCAAAATGAAACATCAGTGCTCAAATTATTCATATGTACCATTTATCTTTTTTTTTAAAGAAAATCAAAAAAGTTCTGGGATTGCTCACTGAGAAATTCCATACTATTATGTTTAAAATAGAAACATTCTTAATTACGATTGCCATGAAAAATCTTAGTTCCAGGTCTTATGTAGATATTACAAGGAAGGCATCTTTTACAATGAGGGTGGTGAAAGTTGCCCAGAGAGGTGGTAGATGCTCCATCCCTGGAAACATTCGAGGTCAGTTTGGATGGGGCTCGGAGCAACCTGATCTAGTGGAATATGTCCACTTCCAACGCAAACAATTCTATGATTCTATGCATATCCAGATAGCTGGCATTTTGCCAAAAAGCCCACAGTTTTTGGAAATGGGGTTAAGTTAAAATCTCAGCTTTTCTTAAAGCTGTTCTTCTCTTCATATCGGAGAAAGTTTGACAGTGTTACTGGAATGAACTATGAAGGTTAATAACTCTAGAAAGTCTAGAATAGAACTAAAAATAAATACAGACACATACATATACTCACACCAAGCATTACTTTGAATATATGACCTTTTACATATAGATTTGGAATTCATAATGTGGTTTTACAGTGTCCATTGCATAATAAATTCTGTGTGTAATTATTGCAAACTTTCTTTTAAGAAGTACTAATGTAATATAATGGTAAATAAAGCATAAGAAATGAATAATAGTAGGTAATTACAACAATCTTATTAAAATCAGATGCCAGAGAATCCTAATTTCCAAGGTATTTAAGGGATTACTTGAATAGAGTGCACCATAAAACCAGGTAATTCATCTTCTGTTGAACTAAATGTGCTGCCATTTTTCAGAAGCATAGTTTATTGAAGGAAATGATAGAAAGAAGGAGAAATACTTTAAGTTATGTAAACATTGATTTTATTTTTTTCCCCTAATTTTTTATATTCTTTACTAGATAAAATGTATCTGAAATCAAGCTGCATATCCAGACCATAGTTTTAAATATATCTGCTCAGATGCAACTGTTAGTTTGAATAAACATCATAACTGGGCAAGGAAAATGTAACAGGGAACTTTAGTATTATTGAGAATAGCACATAAATGATAAAATATGTAAATTAATGGGCAAACAGTTTTTAATTTATTTGGAAATAATAGCATATGGAAACCACATGAAAATGCAGAATAAAGTTTGTGAGTGTTTTTATTATTTAGAATATTAAACACTGTCATTTTTTTATTTACTTTGAATATGTAAATTTTTCAGTAAAAGACTGAAAAACATTATTATTCCTAAAATAAGAAAAAGAAAGATTATTCCATCATGTATTTTGAGGTGGAGAGAAAAACATCTTTTAGCACTAGTTTAGGTAAATATATACTTGTTTCTGTATTAAGTGTTAACATCATAGATATACATTTTTCTTTGAAGATTTTTTAGAACAGACAAGATGATTGCAGGATATTCTGTTCTTAGAAGGGAAAAAAAAGTCCCTACCATTTATTCACACAGATAAGCAAATATTTATTTTCCAAAGACTGCAAGACACTGAAGTAGGATAGGATTATGTAGTATCAGTCAATGATCACGGTAAGTCGAGTAATTAATAACTGGAATTAAAGAAACAAATCCAGTCATCTGTACTGGCTATACCTAATAAATATGCATGTTTCTAACTTAACCTCGGGCAGCAGTCTGAAGGTCCTCACTCTTGTCTAATAAGACGTCAGTAACCCACTCACCTGAAGATGTATTAGGTGGGCTATGTTGGTGGTTACATGTATAAGACTCATGTTTCATTCTTTGCACAAGCTTTGTCATCTTCACGTAGACTATCACAGTGGAATCCAGGGGAGGATTCTGTGGAATAGAAAAACCTGCAATTAAGAGACTGCATTGTTTTAAAATAGAATTCAGTTTTCGTTCTTGACTGGGCCACATATAGAAGTTAATCGCTCTACCATGGGAAGGGTAAGCAAGATCATCATCCAGCTAAAAGAGGCTGGCCGTCTCTTTTAGGATGTGATGTTTCTTGATGTTTCACTCATAATGAGCATACATAACAGCTTTTTGCTGATATCACACTTCCTTGAAGGAACAGTATCTTCCCCAAGAAAACTTTAATTCTAGTTTTCAGGTATTCACTGGAACCTTTTTACTGCATATTTCTTTTTTATATCCTGAAGTGCACCTGAGTGCTAACAGAAGTAAATATAATGACTCACAACTCCATCTAACCCACATTTGTGTTCTCTAACTATCACGGGAGATGTTTTGTTGTTACGCATTTAAAAGATTACATTTCCTTAACTGTTATACAGCACCTTATTTTATATTTTTCTATTGTTTTAACACTTAGTTACTGACTAATTTGGTAGTTTAAAGTTTTTCTTATGTAGCATGCCAAGAAATACACTGATTTGTTTCATGGGTGAATTTTTAACAAAAGATATATTCAAACATTAAGCTATAATTAGAGTTACAGTTGAGAGCACATAAGTAACTGAAGGTCAGAGAACATTACAGTGATATTTTAATCATCCCCAGTTCAAATATTAGTGACTTGGTTAACATCTTTTTATTTCTACATTAAAATAAAAGTATCAAAGGAATAGAGAAACAGCTGGCCTAAAGCAGAGCAGATTTTCTCAATGAGAGTAAATGTGACAATAATGTGCTCAGAATGTACCCAAAGTGTCCACAATGCTCTCAAATTGGACACCCTGGGAGGAAGGGAAGGCAAAAAGCTAAAAGTAATTTTTGACTTTGTATTGGGAGCTATATCAAACTGAGAAAGTTTACTGAAACAAATTTGAAGACGACAGCAAAAGGTTAGTATTTACTGGTGACCTGGAAATCATGTAGAAATACCATTTCTGAGTCTCATCAATCAGAAGTAAAATCTAAAAGGATCACTAAAAGAGGTGGTGAAACAACAGAGTCAAGGTATCTAGAAATTAAAATATGTATTCCAGGTAAAGGAAATCATGTTCAAATGAGGGTAGTGGAAGGTGTGGCCAAAAGGGTCTTTAGAAACAATTTTAGAACATGTGGACTTAATCTGCCCACTAATACACTTTTTCAAAAACAAGAAAAGTAGGAAACTTACTGTGTCAACAGATTTTCAAGGCCAAAAATGTATCCAAGGACAATACCATTGCAGAAAATCTAAGTAAATTATATGGTTATGTTATGTATTATTTTATATGTTGTGTTCTGTTATGCTTTGCCGTGCTATGCTACGCTATGCTACGTTATGTTACTGAGGTAACCAGAGAAGTCAGGCATCAGAACCATTCACTTGGCTCTAAGGAACTGTGTCAAAATGGAAACAGTTATAGAAGAGATGTTAAAGAATATCAATAAACAGAACCATAGCAAGTTGCTAGGATGAGACAGTCATTTCTGTGGAGTTCTGAAAGAGCCTAGATATGAAGTGATTGAAGTTCAAACATCAACTTTAAGGTTATGTTAGCCTTTCCATCAAAGTAGCGGAAGGTGATGAACATGTAAAAAATCTTCCATGATGAGCAATCAGCCAATTTCCACATTAGAAAGTTGGTAGTGATTATAAAAAAGAACAGAACTAGAAGATGCATGGTTAAACATGTTGAAGAAAAATCAATATAACTTTTGAAGAGGAATGTGGAACTTAATGGGAAAGCTGAGAGCTCAACAAGCATATGAATGAAATTAACAACAATTAATACTATATAATGGAATTTTAAAAAGCCTTTAACAGAGTTCCATGGAGAAAGGTTAATTTTAAAGGACATGTAATACAACACAATTGAAAGTTGGTGGGTTTTCTGTTATTTAAAAAAAAAAGAAAAAAAAAAGAAATTACAATAAAGGAAGGTTACTACTTTATCACAAAGATCGCATACATATTTATGTTGGAAATTGTGCCATCCAATACAGCTTCACATAAAATTAAGCTTACAAATTTCCAAATTTCACACATATCCCAAAATTATACTGCATAATCAAGTCTATGGTCAAATGCACAAAGATTAATCTGCAATACTGTGTGACTAGAGAGTAAAACGTGCATCAATTTCACTTTTGTTAAGTGCAGGATAAATGCTCATAGAAAAAATAACCCTAACCACAGGCATGAGATGATAGACAATTAGCTTTCAGTAGTGAGGTAAATTACTTTGAAATAATTGACTAGTCCTTTGCAGATTAGTAAAATTCTAGCAGGATTATGTTTAAAGAATTTTTTTTTCCTTCATAGAGCATCCTAGCCCATAAGACACATTCTGATGAATCAGTATTAATACTAGAACAAATAAATACAACATGAAAGTAGTGTTTGCCTCTTGTCTTCAGATACAGATGAGTTTGTTTCTTGGAGCTCAGAGTTTGAAGAAAAATAAAATTGAAATTTTAAAATATAATCTTTATTACAAGGAAACAGAACAGTCTTTGATTGCTGAGAAATGCAGTTAAAATACTTCTAAACAGCTGAATCAAAATGCCCTAAATTTATCTTTCTGATACTGAGAAATAAATCTGTACCTTATACCTTCTTCAACTCAGTGATTTGAAATGCAGCAAACAAGATTCTCTGGGTTGCTGATCACTAGAGAATCCCAGTGATACAAGTGAACAACCTGTGAAGGTCTTCCAGACACACAAATATCGGCAACCTTGCTTTGTTTTTGTCTTATGTTATCCGTAGGGATTAAGATCTTCCTCAAATAACATAATTCAAAGACTATTAAAAATCTTAGCCAAAAATAGCTGCTACGATTCCTCTTCTTCAGACAGGGGATACTTGGTTTTTGTGTGTCAGTTCAGTACTGGGCTTTAACAGAATTATCTAGTCTAACCTCCCTGCCAGAGCAGGTTCAGCTAGAACAGGTTGGACAGAAACGCATCCAGGTGGGTTTGGAATATCTCCAGAGAAGGAGGCTCCACAACCTCTCTGAGCAGCCTGTTCCAATGCTCTGTCACCCTCCAAGTAAAAAAGTTTTTCCTCATATTGAGGTGGAATTTCCTGTGTTGCAGTTTGTGCCCATTGCCCTGTGTCATGTTGCTGGGCACCACTGCAAAGAGTCTGCCCCCATCCTTTTGACAGCTGCCCTTTAGATACTGCTAAGTTACTTATAATTTTTCCGAGTCAAGTCTGTTTTGCTGTAATTGCTGAGTGATCTCTCCCTGTCCATCTAAGCCCATATCAACCCATGAGCCTTTGATCATATTACTTTTATCCTGTGCAGCTGAGGAGGGGAGTGATAGAGTGGCTTGGTGGGCACATGGCATCTACCCAGTGTCAAGCCACCACAATAAAAATGGCCATACTTAGTCTTATATTATGTAAAACTGTAACCAGGGGTTGGAGTATCTTAATATGTGCTGACAAGCTATATTGTTATTCATTATCAAGTAGAGACATTACTGGTCATGACCATGAGTAATGTAACTGCCTTTTACAGAAATGGTATTTCTTTTGTGTATAGAACCACTTCTACCAGGTGTAGCAAAAGCAGTCTCTATTACATTAGTGAGTTTTGTGGGTATTTTTCTTTTTGTCTGTTTGCTTGTTTTAAAGGCCGATCTTGTAGTATTATTTTATTTCATATTTTTAATTGGTACTTGTACTCATATCTTCATTTTATAGAGCAGTTATTTTGACTGTTGTTTATTTTACTATTAATACTTCCCTGGAGGTATTTTAAAGGTGCATAGATGTGATGTTTAGCGATAGTTTAGTGATGGTTTTTGTCAGTGTTATGTTGATGGTTGGACTAAATGATCTGAAAGGTCCCTTCCAACCTAGGGAATTCTATGATTCGACGATTAACAGTTGTTTCTTACCCTGATTTTTCCTGTGTTTCAGAAGTTGGGTACTGGTTCCTTACTTTCTGGAATGAACTAATTATTTTTGTTTGCTTCTAATGTGAATGTGATTCTACTTATGGGTTGTGTATGGTGTGGTTGTTTGGGTTTTGGGGGTTTTTGGGGGAGTTTTTTGTTGTTTCTTTTTTTCTCCCTCATGTGTGTCTTTGATCTGATACTTCTTCTTCAACATATTGGTTAGTAGCTGAGAACTAGAGCTCTCCAGACTGGCATTGTATGTGTTTTTCCCTCTATTGGTCATAGAGAGTGCTTAGCCTAGATGACGAGACAGTTGTGTATTAGAAACATTAGAAAAAGCTTATTCTTTGTAGCAGCTGTGATTCCCTGCTAGTGTGAGGAAACTCATTTAGGTCAAGGGACATTCTAGAGACATGCATATGGGCACATACAGCAACATCAAGGATTTTTGGATGGGTAATACACTCATTACAGCCCCCCCACCCCTAAAATAATCTTATTATCCAAACAAGATTAAGGAGATTATATCACTTACCAGCTCTCTAGTAATAAGTAGATTCTTGGTTTTGTGCAGTTCTAAGTGAGCTCATAATGTTAGCGAGTTGCAAGAACTCATAATTTTTATTTTCATCATCACGTTTTATAGGTTTCTCTTTCTAGATAATAAAAAGATGTTTTAAGTATGTGCTTGCCCACTAAGGTTAACAAAAGAATATTCTCAGTGACACTACAACTGCATTGTCTATCAAATTACTTAGAAGCAGTCATCAAGCTCTTCATCACATGATAGGAATGATTCTTTCTTAAACCAAATATATCTAAATTATATAAATATAGATAGAAGGATATAAAGAGTGCACAGCTGAATAAGAATAAGCAAATAATATAGAAGCTATATGGCCTCTAAAAAAAAAAAGTTGAATTGGAAGGGATGATTATATCTTGTGAAGAGCCCTCTAAGTCCTTACAAATCTTTCATTTGTACTTTCTCATGAGTCAGTGTCTCAATTCTGCTATTGTAGCTAAAAACTCGTTAAACTCTGTTAATGTCTGACTTATTTTTACTTCTACACATCTGTCACGTAATGCTCTTTTCCTCTTGCTATCCAAGTAGACTTGAAAGACTCTGAAATGGTCTCCCCCAGAAGACTTTATTGCTGCCAATTTTCTTTTCTGTTATTTTTTATTCATTTATTATGTTGGTAGATAAATTGTTGTAAAGTGCTTGTTTGTTTTCCTCTGTAAGTTCCTTAAATATCATGTCAAAACTTTGCTGCAGATGGTTGACTTGAAAAGCATTTTTAAATTTTTATATAGTTCTTGTTTTTCAGCTGTGGAAGCCACATCTGAGTTCATATCAGAAAACTCATTTCAGACTTCTTATACACTTAGCTAAAATGAGTAAATTTATAAAATAATTTTAAGGAACATATGATTTTAGTACCTAAGAAAACTTTAAATTGTGTGCACTACAGTTCATAAGGAAAAAGGGAATTCTCCTTTGTATTTTTTTTCCTTGAATGTAAAAGCATGTCTTATATTCAACTGTAGGAAATCTGCTTCTCAAAATTTGCTTCAGAAAGACATTTAGTTTTGTTTTAAAGATTTCAAGGAATGAAACTGAAGACACAAACTTACTTAGATTTGCTGGGTTTTTTTGGTTTTAGAGGTAAAAGCTGGTGTTTATTTATGTAAAATAAATCTACATAGAAATAATTTGTATTATTTGTTGCATGTTACATATTTAAATATACTTTATTTATAAAATTAAAACAAAAGCATAATCTGGAAATTAGCTTAAGCTTCTCCTAAATTTTCTTTTACTTCTGTCTATTGAAAGAAAAATCGTCCTTAATTTTCCTTCTGAGTTCCTTGGTTCTCTCCTTATAAGGTGTATTTTCTTGCTTATACATCTTTCTGAACACTTCAAATTTTTTTATATTTCAAGTTTATGATAGTTTTTTAATTCTGGAATAATTACTTTTTGGCAGTTCTCCCTTTTTTGTGATTCTTCATTCATGACCTTTTTTTTTCCTTTATGATTTTTACCTTGCAGCATGAAATACTATCCTTCCTCTTCTAGAAAAAATAAACAGTCCATCAAACTATAAGAGTTTAATCTGTTGTTTTAGCATTGCCAGCACCAAGAAAATGGAATGTACCCCTTTTGTATGTTACAATCAATTAATATGGAGCTATATAAATACATAAGCAATTATAAAAAGGTGAAGTACAGTCTCTTGTCTGCTTGGATATAATTAATGCATTATGACAGCTATTTATATGCCTTGCTTTTCCAGGAAACACCAAAAAATTCAATAACTTCCCAAAAGTAGTTATAAGAATATCTAAATTGAATTGATTTTACTAAAATTCTTGGCAGTTATTTCTTATCCTTTCAGTTATGGATTTAGAAAAACATTAATTTCTCTAATCTTTATCTCAATCTACCAGATCTTCAAAAAGTGATTAGTCAGATCTGTGATGTTTAAATGCCAAAACCTTGATGTGAAGTTCCTTCTGAGGCTTTAGCACTCTTGAGTGGAGCAGAAATGTTACCTTCTATGTCTAATACATAAAAGCTTGGCTTTGTCTATGGTAATGTTGTATTGAAATTCACACTCAGTATTTGTTCTGTTAAGTTTTTCTGCCCTATCTAGCCAATTGCTTTGGATTTTGGATTTCTACATTTGCAAATTATTTTTTTATGTTGCTACTTAGAATTTCTGTGCTTTGTTTTGTTTCTTTTTCTTGGTTGGTTGTTTATTTTTATAATTTCATCATTTCTCCATTTTCTGATAATGATTCAGGACCTGCTTTGATAACTTTCTAAATTCCTGAAGGGATTTCACCAGCTCCTCCTGGTCTCTGTTTTAACTAACAGCTTTCAAACACTATTAATGTATATCAGCCTGAGGTTCTCTTTCATTTTTTAAATCCATTTTGATTGCCATAATTAAATTGTGTTGTGAAGACCGAAGAGATGACAACATGGAAAGCTTCCACATTCTTTATGTTATTGTTTTATTTGGTACTGCCTTCTTACTCTATGATGGTGTACTCTCTCTCTTTTTGTATTTGTTGGTGTCCTTTCATTTCTGTTGCATTTCTGTATTCCCAAATAGCAACTACATATATCTATTTCTGTATCAGATTGTCTTTTTCATAGTCACTATATTGTCAAAACAATTTTATATGCTTCATCACATTAACTTTTGCAGACTGCTTTCCACAATAAAACTATCTGTCATTTGGAAGTTCAGAAGAAATTATAAGAAATCATTACAACTGAAAAACTGTCATTTGGATTAAAAAGGATAAGTAGAATGACATTGTATTATATCAGACTAAAAAAAAGAGGAATCAATGACTTAATATACTAAATTCTTGAAACATACTTCATGTCCCCAAATAATTTTTTTAACCTAATTATTTAGACCCACTACATATTAGATATCTGTAACAATTATTCTATCCTAGTCTGGGTTTTGAAACAGTGGCCCATTAAATAAAAAGTCTGTATCCCATTAGCAGATCTTCAAGGCATATTTTTCCTCCTTGTGAAGAGTTTTTACACTGTTATTCTTCATTTTTTATTGTATTTGTAGCTGTATAATCAAATTTATCTGCATGACATAAAGCCATATTGTGCCATTCATTTTTAAGCAGTATTCTCCATTGATTCCACTGAGAAACGCTGCTTAAAAATGGATGGTGCAATACGGCACTTAAATTTGCAATTACAGTTAAATTGTTAGATCTTATCTGTAGGAGCTAGAAAGTAGGTAATCTGAAAGCAGTACTAAGAATTAAAAGCTTCAAGCTGCAGAAAAAAACACTTCATAGCAAAAATACTCATTTCTTCAAAAGATGAGATCTGAAATCAATTCTTATATATTGCGTTCTTCAGTTACAAGTTTTTCCTTGTGAGTTCTTTCTTTTAGTTAAACTGCAAAGGCATCATAAGAAACATATGAGGAATAAGCACGTGGCAGGGGCTTTTAACTCTGTGATGATTTGCTGGAGCTACAGAAAATTTTACTTTATAGCAGTAGTTGGTGTAGATTACAGGGATCTGTGATTCTGCTGTGCGAGTTTGCTGCTCTGCGGTGATCTTCTACATTTCTTTTACGACTAGTGTATGCTGAAATGTTAGAAAAGGTGCCACTGCTGATGGTAATGCTTTTTATATTGTATTCTCTATTTACTAATGCATTGCCATAAAGAGGTAGGATTAATTCTTTGACAAGAGTGCATGAATACTAATGATCAAGGTGGGTAATCTTCCAGATAAAAAAGCTTACCAATTTAAGCTACAGAGTGGGTAATACTGAGTTGGTGTTATAATAGGGTTTTTTAAGGGCTGCAGAGAGTGCTATTTAACAAGATAAGATACCATCACAGAAAATTCAGCACACACAAAAAAGGATTTTTTTTGCCCTTAATGCTTAATAATGTTTCGAGGAAACAGTGAGCAATACATCAACACGCTGATACTTATCACATTCTTACCACAATCAAGTGTCTTTCTCTCCTATTAGTGTTCCGTTGCTTATCCTGGTTAGTAAGACAAGGAAAGTATACTGAATAGTATTTTGATGTCGGAGAATAAACTAAAACTGAAATAAATATAGCAAGCGATACAGTATTTCAGAGTCTAAGCAAACATTATTAAAAAGTACTGTAATACTATTGGAGAATTACTTTGGCAGTATCATTTACCTTTGGAACTTTTTTTGTTGTAGTTGGTTTGTTTTATTCTGCAGGATTTTTTTCATTCCTAGGGAAATGATGCTTAGAATTTGTTGAGTTTTTTTGTGTTAAATACAGTTTACGTGTCTAGGGGTGATAGGTCTGTTAGAATTTTTACTGTAGGTCTTTCAATGCACAGCATAATAATTAGACACATTGATTTTCACAGCCTTTCAGTTTTTAACTTTGTAGTGTGTACTTATTAGTAAATTAAATAAACCATGGCACTGTAAAACTGATTCAAAGGCAATGAGACCTACATAGCTGAAATAAGCATAAGTGAAAGTCAATGGGTAGCAATGTGGTAGTGGAATTATTATATCCAACCAAACAACTCGATACTAGATATTTTCGAGATGCAAAAACATGTTTTATTTTTGTATCAAATTAATTTTTTAAATTTACTGTAGCTGTGGTTTCATGACCCTAGATCCATCTTTGATTTCTGAATAGTAGTGTTTAGTGATGGTCAGGGTAGAATCTCCTCTTCCTGAATGTTCTAGCATTTTAAAGTAAGCATTTCCCAAAAGGTAATGAAGGAAATACGGTCTGTGAACTCTGTGGGTTTACTAGAATATCAAATAAGCCTCTTCCTCCTTCCTGATACATTCAGAAAGGTCTTGGAGGACAGTTTTGCTACTTAAAGAACTAAATGATTTACCACCTAATGATTAAACATTTTCTCAGATTGCAAAGGTCAACTGTGTGCTTACATCTTGATTCAACTTTCCTTTATACCATTTGTTTTTGAGACCCAGGAATGTGAATTCTTGTGAGGATAAAGAGTCATTATAGCCGCAGTTGGAAAAGGATGAGAGGGACCATTAGGGAAAAGGTAAACTCAGAAAGGTCAGAGTGAAAAAGTCCAGAATGTGAACACCAAGTGAAAGAAATTTCTATGAAATACTCAATGCAAGTATGCTGTTGCTGCAAATTAAATTTTACATATGTCAGAGTGACAAAGAGTTCATCTCCAAATCCAGTGTGTACTGACCACATTGTAGCATTGGTTGCAGGCAAGTCTGTTGAAAGGCTTTGCATCTAAAGGAGTCCTGCTGGAAATCTGTCTTCTAACTTTGTACTGTGCCTCTTGTCCTCTTTTGTGACCGGATATGTGCCCGCTATATAATCAGTGCAGATGTATGTTGCTTTCATGGGATTCAAAGAGTGGAAAAAACATTTAGATGTTTCAGGCAATGGGTCATATAAACATTTTAATTACTATCAATTATAAAAAGAAAATGGCATTATCTTCACCTTTTAGAGACACTGAACTTGTTTTAATCAGGCTTTAGTATTAATGAGAATGCTGATGTTTTTGAAGGTGATAAATTGTATTTTTTATTATTAATTTGCAAAAATTGCTGGATTTAATAAGTTTTCGAAATCTGTGTGCCCTTGTCAATGAAATTAGTTTGTGTGATCGTTTTTATACTACTTGTGATAATACCTTTCAAATATTGGGAAATAGTTTGTCTAGACATATACATAAGTAGTAATAATTTTACCTCAGAGAATCAAGAACACTTTGAAAGGCTACTAGCTTTCTAAAATTCTTGTGTATGAGACAAACATAATTGGTTTCTCTGTTTTCCTAGCTTTGAAAAAATGTCCTAGTGATAGGATATTAACTGAAAAGTCACTATTGATTTTAGATACACAACTATTAATATCAATAATTTGTAGTGTAAGATATTGCACTGAAATGAATAAAAACTCAAAACTTGCAGTAGATTTAATTTTAATTTGTTTAAAAAATTATACATGTTAAGTTAAATGATATTATGGGGAAAAAAGTGTCTGTTTATTTCAGATAAACTGTTGGGGTTTTTTATATGTTCTTCTCTTTTAAGCATACTAGTAGTTTTGTAAAATCACAAATAATTTGCTTAAATGCAGAACTTGTAAAAATATAAAAGAATAGGGGTATAAAAAATCTGGACTTTATAAGTAATGGTACACTATATTGTGAGTACTAAATATATAGCTGTTAATTTTAAGTGTTGCTATTGTGTGCTATTACTTCAAGTTTTATTAAAAATTAGGGGTGAAGTTCTGTACCTATTTGTGTCAATGACATTGACTTCAGTGAATCATACTTTTACCCTGAATTTGTACATCTGCTGATTAGGGAAGTATAATAATGATACGACTGTTGGAGTGGGACAGTGGTGTTGGTCTTTGTTGCAGTAACTCATTTACTCAACTTGCAAACAGTAAAGAAGAAAATAGGGTTAGGGAGAAGTAATAAGCTTTTTGGCAATCTTATTTCTCTAGTTTTAGTGCTTTTGTTGCTTATATTTGTCCATATTCTCTTTTGGTTTATCCAAAATCTGGAATAGAAAATCTCGAGTGTTACAAGCTGATAAGCAGATATGTTTTCATGAAAAATATTTACCACATTCAGCTATTGAAGAGTTTCTTGTTTGTTTTTCAAATAACTCAAGGCAAATAAGTCCCTGGATGTGAGGCTCAGCCAAGACTCTATTGCCTCTTGGCAAAAAGTACCAGTAATTCTATTATCTAACTACATTTTCAAAAGAAAGCATGAATTTCTGATATGGAATGAATTTCTGATGGATCCCGTGATCCATCGAGGGAAGATGCTGAGATAATTCTTTTACCCATCGAGAACAATGTTCCATATATGGATGATAGTCCTAGTGCTCACTCCGTATCTCAGAGTGAGTGCCTATCGGCCGAACTGCACTGAGCATTACCTAGGCTACGTCCTGTTCAAGGTCCTGACTGATTTGCTAATCTCTAATATAAGTGCTACATCTACCACATGCACAAGCAAAAAGTCAAGATCCTTCTGTTGACCTATTTCAAATACCATGACTTTCACACTAACCCATTAAATCATTTAACAAATTGTATATGCAGACTGGAGCAATAGGTGCCATCTGCTCCCATTTCAGGTACACAGTTTGTCAAACTCTGCAGCTACACCATACTGAAAGGAAGCCATGTTAATGTAAATTAAAGAAATCCATGCTCAAAGGAATGGAGCTTTAAGTTGCTAGCATTAAAAGATGTATTCTTTTCATGGTATAATCTACCATACATCTTGTGTGAATTAACTAAAAGTAGTCTTAAAACACGTGATTTGTATATACACTAATACGTAGCTTGTGTTTAGTATGACAAATAATGAAATAAAAACTTCTGAAATAATAGTAAGAAACCCGTCTTTTTCTTATTTAATATAATTCAGAAGACATTTGTATTTTGAGAGCATATCACAAAAACCAGATTTTCTTTTTTGTCTTTAGTAAATGAAATATTGAGTAGTACTTATTTTAGAAAGTCACAGCTTAACAGAGGAAAACAAAATTGTTAAATAGATACGTTAACATTAAACTCATTAAAAAATGTTTTATAGTCCAAAATGGTTAGAATAAATATTCTAAACAGATGCCATAATCTCAACAACAGATTAAACAAATAAAGTACAAAGTGTGTATGAGAAGCAAGTAATAGACATAGGAAAACAGTAACACTTATGACTGTTTCATATACATGCACCTGAACATTTGATGAAGAAAAATAATAAAAAACACTGTTTCTTGCTGGAAGTTTGGAGTAATGCCAGACACTAACTTCTATTGTTAACCTTAGAAAAACACATGTTGTAGTAAATAGCATTGTTATTTATCTGCCATTTTATCAAGTATTATAGCTGCTAGTGGTAGAATAAACATGACATGTGTGTGACAGAGAAAAGTGTTTCTTCACAACTTATTATATCACAATTGCTTATAACATTATATATAGAAAGTACATGAGTGAGTAGTTCTGTGCATTATTTTGATGTATGAGTATCGACACGAGTAAGAATTTACTAGTGTGTAGAAGAGTTGCATAATATATGCCTTTATTAGAGTATAAAGCATCATACAAATGAATAATAGTTTTCTAGGCTGTGAATAATAGCATACTGTGTATAAAGCACATCATTATTTTATTAAGATGGTTGATAAATGGTAAAGAAAAACAATAATTGATCTGGAAAACTGCAAAGTACCATCAATTCTCTTTTGATATATGAAGAAGTTGTGCATACTCAGTACTTTACAGGATATACAGATTTAATCCAGTGTAGAAGTGTAATAAAATTTACTGTAATAGCATATACGAACATACAACAAATCACTTTAAACTTTTTTTTTTCCTGATATTATGTCATTCAAAACTGATTATCTTCACTTTCTAGCACCCTGTGGAAGCCGGTCAACAGGCTCTGAAGGCACTGTATTATCACCAAACTACCCCAAGAATTACAGTGTTGGTCACAACTGTGTTTACTCTATCACTGTTCCCAAGGAATTTGGTAAGTAGATCTGATCTCATTTGTATCTTTTTGTTGCTTGGATACTTTCAACAATTCTGGATGATTTTGGGGATTGCTTTTATATTAATTTTATATTAATGTGAAAAAAATTGTTTTAAACTGATATTTCTGTTTGTACTTTTTATCAGTTTTATCATGCGCTATTTTCTCAAAACTTATATTTGCCATTATCTTTTGAAATTACCGTTGTTTGCTTATGTTTGTCTCACTGTGACAACATGAAACTTGGAATATTGCTGTGATGCTAGCCAAATATATCAGAGGTACCTAAGGTATCTTTTCACCCAAGAGTAAGGTTTCTTTTCACCCAAGATCGTGTACTAAGGCTGTAAAAAGTGTAGCGTAGCTCCAGTAAATCCATGTAAACAGAGGAAGCAACTTTTGTCTTTAATATATGGTAATACTCTCTCATAATCCTTGGCTTCTCTGCATCATGAGGCAATGGCATAGGCTTTCCTGAGTAATGAAATTAGAGCAGCATGTGACTGCCTGGTTTTTGTAGATTCCCAGATCCTCCACCAAAACTTCAGTCCCATCCTAACATTTTTTCTGATGACTAGATGAATCCTTTAAAGATGTCTGATGTCCCACACAAAGACAGGGCTTTTACAGCACTGTTTTATCCTCCAGGACTTACAAATTATTTTATCCCACATAGGTATTAAACAATACCTATGATGACAGCTGATAGTTTGTTGTTCGCTTTGACTCATTAGTAAGCAGTATGCCACATACTGAATATCATTTATTGTTTAAATATCTCTGCTTCAGATTTGTGCTTGGATAAGTAGGACTTTATTATGACCCACTGCTCATGTTTCAGTTTGTCAAATAACAGGTGCCTGGGGATATGGATGAGTAATTATTAATCTTCCTTCATGTTGATTCTGCAAACATTTTATCCAAATTAAAGACAACACTTGAACTGCTGTGTATCCATCTGCCATTCTCATGGTGACTGCCTCCTTTAATATCCAATTAATTTGTTTTAATGTATAGCATAGAGGTACAGACACTACTACAAAATAAATAGTTTTTTAAAAGTATTATCTCCTAAGCCATGGGAATCACCACTTAGTCCTCTAGAACATTCAGGAAAAATTAAAAACATTTGCACAGATCTTGACTAATTTCTGGTTGCAACAACATATGCTTTTGACCTAGCTGATTTGTGTTAGATAAACTGGAAAGAGGATGTCGTCCCATTTCCATCAAATCTTATACTTCTTAGTTTATGACATAGATGTCAACATATACATAATTAAAATTACCAAAATAAAGGATATAAAATGTTAATGCTCTGTACTTCATATCTTTGACAATCTGGATGGAAATATAATTTTGTGATTTCTGGAAATAAAGACAAAATTCCCCAAACAA
>JAOXJK010000012.1:143445770-143511076 GCA_025774025.1 Xenus cinereus | reverse complement strand
TCTGTAAACTAGGAATAAACAAAACTTTTTTTTTTTTTTAAAGATACTGAAAGATATGACAACCAAACAATGAGAGGTCATTCTTATGCTGAGGACAACCTACCTAATTTGTTCTGGGGGTTCATAAAATATTTAAGAGCATGTATTTGGCTGCCATTCAACATTGATATAAGATACCTGACACAGATGTCAGTAAAAATAATTGAGTAACTGGATTTTCAGATGTATTTAGTAAGCAGTGTCTTAGTTTCTGGCTATCTGATTTAAAGAACTTCTGAAAATGAGGTTACAGGATTTGAGGTCAACTAATTAGGACATTCAGAGGGAGTCTGTATTGCTTTTTGTTTAATCATCCAGAACGTTTTCTTATTTGGAATGTATACAGGAGTAATGTCATAGAAAATTATGAAACTCTTAGTGCTAGTTTAAAATTACTGGGGAATGTGGGGAAAATAACAGCAATATTTGTGTTTGGGTTGACTTCTTCAAGAAATTTGGGATTTTTACAGCTGAGGGGAAAATGTCAAAAGTATTTCACTATTTATGAAACTGTGTTTTCTGCTCATTGGCTCTAAAAATATATATCTTGGACAGTATTTACTACCTCTTCTACAAGAGGAAGCTATGGAAAATTTGCAGCCTTATTCAGACAAAATTCCCCAAACAAGACATGGAGATGGGGAGAAATCCCATTGTTCTGCATAGCTACTTGGAATAATTTGACAGATACTCATTTTCTTTACATGCTAAGCATGTTAAGAACAGTATTAAGAGTTCTGTTTTACCCTTTTACAGTGCTTATAAAAAAAAAATGCTGATATGAAGAAGGAAAATCATAATTTAGATATGATTAACCCTGCCATAAAAGAATTCAGTGATGTATTGGAGATATGATTATGATAGGGTATCTGTCATTTCTCTCAAGCTTTTTGACTGTCCTACTTTAGGATAGACCTTTACTGCTTTTCTTGTGCTTAAACAGCATGTTTTAACATTTACATCAGGTACCTGTAGAATATATCATGGAAGTGTGTTGAAAGAGAAAGGTATAAAACACAACTGGCAGTAGCCATTCAAAAATGAGGATGACATGACACATCAAATAGGCCTTTTTTCCCATTTTTGCTGTTTTTTTTTTCTCCCATGATACTCCTACAGTAATAGGGAGGGGAATTCCTTGCACCCAAAAGCTCTAATTTTAAAATATGAATCTTTGTTTGAATTATACAGTGGTGTATATTTTTTTTGTAAGTTCCTATTATGGGTTTTTTTCTCACCCACGCTCTTTCTTTAATCTATTGTTACTGAAATTATTCCAGTAACAACCATTAAGAATTTCAAAGTAATTTTGACATGCGATTTAACCTATTTTCTAGACTAAAGATGATTATTTGTCTCAGCTTGAATTTTTAAAGACTTGTGTAATGAATGTGTTTTGTCTTATAGTTTTCACCTCGTATCTCATCACAGTATATTAAAATACAGTTGCAGAGGATAGTCATAATTTTTTAATGCTGAGGTCTTTATGATCAGGTTTAGGAAATTATTACCTTTAACTCTATTATTTTGGGTCCTGATAGAAGACATTGCATTAAGAAAAGAGTCTTCTCTTGCAGCGCTTAATATGGATTGTGTAGGGATCATTTAATGACAAGACAGTCCCCAAAAAATTCTGGCCTTTGTGGATGAAGACACTAGGTTTCATCTTGAATTCACTTGCTAATGTGCATCATGACAAGTACATTTGTCAGAGATTATTCACAACAACAAAGAGTCGAAACAAGGTTTTTGTAGAATGAAGGGGTAGTTCAGCAAGGCTGCTGACATAAGTTAAAAGTAATTTCCTAAAGAAAACAGCAAAAACTCGTCTTCCATAATCTTCCCTAGGCTCCAACTTTTAATATGAAATACAGCATTCAAATATTAGGTGAATGGAACCTTTTAAGGAACTATTTTGGCATCCAACACAGTATATGAGATCTTATAATAGAGCACAGTTTCAAAAAAAAAAAAGGCAAAAACCAGGTCAATATAGGAAAAAACACAAAAAAAGGATTATCATATTCAGTGTGTAGAATGAAAGTCATTGACCTGGAGTAGTTTTTGATGGAGTGAAAAGAAAAGCTATTTCATGTGCAGCTTTTCAGGTTCTCAAGTCCAAAATTCTGTGGAAAAGTCATTGCAGTGTGGACTTTTTCTCAATGTTTCATTATTCTGTCATGCAGAATCACAGTTGCAATATTTCATACCATGACAGGTTTAAGCTAGAAGATAAATGATTCACAAAAGCACACAGTATGCCACAGGCAAAATCTTTTGTAAACATGGAAGACTCATCTTCTCTGACACTCTCCTACTGATATTTCAAAATAGTATAATGATCGTTAATTGTTCAACACTGAAATCCAGCACTAGTTACAATTAAAATGCAGATATTTAAGATTTTATTTTGTTTTCCTGATGAATTACTTTGTATGCCCTGCTCTACATAATGGCATCATCTATACTCCTATTTAAATTAATATTATTAACAGTAAAATAAATTTTATATCAACTTGCTTCAGCCATTGTCCTTCCTTTCTGCTAGAGCAAAAAGAAAGATTGAATATACACAGTAAGGTATGTAAGTGTGGTTTATGAGCTATGCTGTCAGAAAATTAAGTATTGATTTTCAGTGGCCATCAAAAAATATGAAATTTAAATCAGAACTCTTTTTTTTCCTACAAAGAAGCTAAAAAACATGTATATAATTGGAAAATATCTAGTTCCCATGGAGACTGTACATTTGCTTTACAATTACAGCAAGATCTAATATTTCAAAAATTACAAGCATTTTATTGATAAGCATGACACATTGGAATAAGATTTCTTAGAATTTTGACAATGAAGGTAGACGCAGTTTGCTTACTATAAATGGGGAAGTTAAAATCCGCTATTCCCTTCAATTCCTGAATAACTGGCTTGTATTCACAGACACCTCTCATGCAGTTATGGCGTTTTCAGCTTCTCCTTGTGTCTCTTCTTGAATTTCTGTGTTATGAGATAGCCCTGAATTATTTAAAATAAGCAACAGAGAGAAGAAACAAATAGAGACAAATAGTAGGGCTTTTATTATTATTGTTATTACATCATGAAAGAGTATTTTTTTTGCAAATACTGGAAGGTACACACATGTATAACTTTTATTCTGCTAGTGAAGAGACACATTGAGCAAACAATATTGTCAACATGTGTTTTCTGCTAGGCAGCTCACTGCTGCTAGAATTGTTAGACAGCTTAAAAGCTGTGTCACACTAGAGTTATTTCAGTACTGTTTGATTTGATTTCAAACTCAGTTTACAGTTGGAAAGAAAAAAAGATAGGCAAGGACAGATTATAAGTAGCGGAATGTCCCAAATGACCTCACATCAGGAGGCAATAAAGAACAAATGGTATTTATGATAATATTTAGCTGCGATAAAGTGAAACATTTGCTTTTAATAACGTGAATCCATCATCACTGCTGTGTACATCTTACTTTTATTTAAGAAATGTGGCAGACATGTATGGACTGATGTTTTTCAAATGTGGAGGATTTAACTCTCCACCTTAAATCAAAATGGATGGAAATGTATGGCTTAATATCTAGCTTTAATGTTTTCAACCACAAACTAAGCAATTATTGAATTAAGAAATACTTTACTGAACTGCAGGTAGAGGATGATCTGAAATATCAAAAAAGTTATCATAGGCAGGAATCTTATTCTGTTTCCTACCCTGTTTTCATACAAGTAACCACTTCAAAGTCAGTGGGGCTGCATTGTCTGAGGAATGATTACTTGTCAGCAAAATGGAGTTAAATGACAAAGACTTCTGCAAATACTTGTATGCCCAACTGTATGAAGGCTCGACACTAATTTCTGGAGCAAGGTACAATGATCCAGCTTGTACCCTGTGTTTTATGAAAAGTCAGCCCACCGTTCCTGCCCAAAAAGAGAATGACTTCAAAAACACATGACTTCCAAGAAAAGTGACCACTACTTATTTGTACATTTTGAAAAATATTTATTTTTTTTCCATGTAATCATAAACATGTATTTTTTTAAGAAAAAATTGTCTACTTTTTGCACATGCATTTTTGGCATAAAGACAGAAAAGCTGACTGTATCACAGGACATTTCATATAAAAATTAAAAATATTTTAAAAAGATGAATCACTTCATCCAGAAATTTAATGAAATTCAGTTTAGTTAAGCATGACAACTAGTTAGTTTAGCAGTATGGTACTTCAATTTTCTGATTCATTTTCTCAGCTTTCTGCAGTATAGAGTGAACGTCATGCAATATGAGGATGTACATAGAAATATTTATTATTAACAATAGGAAGAAGTATTTGCCGTATGAGTAAAACAAATACATGACAGAAATTTCATGTCCTTTTCCCTTTTTTCTTGGCATTCTTTCAACTCTGTTGTTCTGTTGTCATTTTTCTTTTTGACACCATTCTGTTATTGCAAGATTTTCAAAGGATCTTGTACTAGCATCCAAAAACATTAGAATGATGCTGAGTAAATTCTTAAAACTCAGCTTCAAGTGCTCAGCATTAAAAAGTTTATGGAAGTCCTTTTCTGTAATTTTCTCTAGTCAGCTAACTAATTTTCATTCAAAAGTACATAAACAACAGTATTATCTGGGATAAGAGTTTAGAAACTCTGGCCAGAACTGAGATATTGTTGTGCAAAAAGTGCTGGGCAGACACAAGTGGTTTTCATTGCAGAGACAATAAGCCTAATTAAGGTAATATGCAATCAGACGCAAAATTGGCAAAGTATTCTTCCTTTTTTTGTCTTTTTTTTTCCAGCATGGAAAGGAAATATTTGGAACATTGTTGTTGTAAATGCTGCTTTATGTTAATTTAACTCATTGCCACAATATTGTTTTGATTTGAAATTTCTCTGAGTGGCCTTAACTGTGGCAGGTATATGTATTTTTCTTTGACTCTTTGACAAGCTAATTTTAAGAGTTAATGAAGAATACTGAGGAGGGATAAGAAAGAAGTCAGGTTCTCTAGAGCCAGAAAAATATGTAGGTTGTGTACATTTTGCTAGAAACTATTATATTTATATTGTATATTATTTATACACCCTCCTACCACAATGGGGATTGTTTATTCTCAAAGTGCATTCAGTGTGCACTGACTGACTAAATGAATTTATTTTCCACTATTATTGTAATGAAAAATATATATTAAAAAAACCTGTTTGAAATGTACAATGCATTTTTAAGGCATCGTTCATTTATTTCTTAAAATAAGATTGCATAGCTACATAATGCAATAAAATTAGGTAGTATCTGGCTTATTGTTTGGGTGCATTTTTGCAAGAAAAGAATGTACAGATGGTGAGCCTGAACCATAAGAAAAGTTAGAAGTCTATCTTCTGCACAATAAATGGACATAAAAAACATAATGGAAAAGAAAATTTTCATCCATAAGGGTAAGATCTGGAGCTCTGAAATCAGATGCAGTGACATAATTTGTGTTTTAATCTGTAAAATCAAAGTGGGGATACTGTAGATCTGTGTATGTATCTTGTCTTAAAGAGCTGCCCTTAAGCATTGCTGATTTATGTGCATATATGTTTTAGTCTTGCATACAAAGCATACAGGTGTGTATCCATGTAATTTAACCCTTTGATGGGATGTTTCCCCTTGATTTAGTTACATACCTAACTATGGAAGTTCGGTATCTAGTCTAAGCCATTCAGAGGCTTGCTGTAAGTGACAAAGAGAGATACGTATTTCCATGGCATGATTCATCCCATCTAAAACATCTATCTGCAATTTTTGGAAGGAGATAAATTGTTTGTAATGTAAAAGAAACAGCACAGCCTCATTTTGCAATATTTGTTCTGACAGCTACTGCAGGTTAAATGAATTAGAGAACATTGCTGTTAGTGTAATCTACATCCATATAGTAATCACATTGCAGACACATAGCTTCATGATTTTGTCTTCTGAGTATATGTTATACTTGGCAATTTCAGATATGTTTCAGTTAGCGGCCATTTAGGGGTCTGAGCTTGAATTATTCAAATTCTTCATTAGATTGTTCAAATACTTACTGATTCCTCATCCTCAAATCTTTTAAATGTAAAACCGGAGGCGAACAAAATCTTTGTCTTATTATTAAGTGTATATTAGACATTAACATGCATGATTCTTTAAATGTTGTTAGATCACATACTCAAGAATTTCAGGTGTTGGACTACATCATGCCGGATATTCTATCAAAACAGGAAGTCACGGCCTATAGACTGTCTACACAATGAATACATAATGGATTTATGTTGCCATCTAGAAAAAGAAAATGAAAGGCAGGATTAGTCATATGCTGGAAACATTTTTTTGTTTTTATTTTTATTTCTTAGCCAATACTAAGTATTTTCTTCTGCAGAATACATAATAAATGTACCCTAAAATGCTACTTAAAATATAAATATTTTCAGAGTTTGGATAAAATTAATTAAAATGTGATAATGTAGGTTACATATGTAAACTAGGAAAAAATTTTCATCTTGATGTAAGAAATTCTTTCTTTGAAGAATATTTTCCAAGTTTTAAAAAGGCTGTGCCAAATATTTTAATTTTTCATTGCATTTCAAACACAGGGCAGTAATATTAACTACTTGATTCAGATATGAATAGGCTACTAGCAATATATTGTATATTGAAGATACCAGGTAGATAGAAAATATATTTTTTTATCATACTGATAAGTACACATGAATTACTGTGCTACCTGCCCTCCTTAAAATAGCTTGAGATTTCAGTCTAAGATTTTAGGGGAACAAAGGTGAGCATTTCTTGTGTAACTATTAACTTCTAGTTTGCTTTTCTAATTGAAGGCTAAGTTTGTGTCATTCAGATGCTGACTATATAATTTAAAGAAGTGCCAGAAGGTCATTTCACATAATTTTCCACTTATCTCTGAATCTCCTAGGTTTATGAGAGGAAGGACTGGCAGGTTTTATATACGCAAACTCACAGCTGGGGAGTATTTCATTCATTGGTTCAGTGCTTAACATGCTTGCCAAGTGAGCAGATGCCAATAAAAAAGTCACCACAGGGTGACTTCTAAAGGAGATCAAACTCTTCAATGTATTTTTGAAATAAAATTTGAAGAGATTTACTATTTTAGTTGCTTAGTATGATTTAAAGTCACTTTTGCAATGTTGCTTTTGGATTTTTTCAATAAAAATGATTAGTTTTGGCTCACATATTAATGACGTTTTTGAATACAATAATGACCAATTTAATACACACCACTAAATAGCTTAAGCTATTGAGTTTGGCTATAAAGATATGGCAACTGTATAGCTGTCTTTTTAACAGCCTAATGACAAAGTGGAGTGATGATAAGACCACATCTGTGGTCTTCGAAGAAAGTCATAGCTTCACAATAAGTGAAATAATTTGACTATAATGCCAATGAATTGATGAAAGATTTCTAAAGATTTTTTTCTTTTTTTTCTGAGCAGTGTGACTCCAGCTGCTCCAAATATTTAATTATCAAACCTTGTTCACAGAAAAGACTGTTATTAAAATTGCTGAAATTAGTGTGGGTTCCTGGTTCCAAATGACAGAGGCCAGACTACATTACATTTGTCACTTACATGCTTTTCAATACATGTTACTATCCTGGGGAGCCGGCTGAGTGGTGGCAGATTTTCTAAACAATTCTGCCTTTTTGTTAGATTAACTTCGTAGAACAGGGTTGAAATACTTCAGCAGCACAGTACCAAAAGCTTGCATCACCATTGATTAGGTCCTTTTAATATTAAGTTATACTAATAATGAAGGTATCATTTATATTCTTAATCTCTGTATGAGAGAAAAAAACTGCTTGCTCACTCTTCAAGCCTAAGGAGCATGGGGTTGATTAGGTGGTGTAAAATTCACTTACTTCTAACCAGTAAACTTCTGAGATTCAGGAGAATCCTGCCCCCCTTCCAACAAAAATCTGCACTAATGGGAGCCTTACTCATTCCTCCTGTTGGAACAAGGCCATAGTCCACCTCAGAATTCACCTAGCTGCCTATGAAGCCAGGATGAGAGCAGGTAAACTCTCTCAGGAGAGCCTGATTCTTCAAGGATTATCTAGGCTGTGGAAATTTATAGTTCTGCTTTTCATCCCTAAAAATTACAGACAACAAAATAATCAGGGGAAAGGGGTTACATCAGTCTTTCCTGATGGAAGAAAGAGCTCCTACAGCTTGTGATTCTTCTAGAAACATTAATTGTGCAATATGACTACATAAAATCCCAGACAACTGGAAAGGCTAACAGTGGTCCTATTTAGAACAAGATATAGTTTGTCTGATAGGGTACACCTTTCAGACATCAGGCTAAAGAAAGTCTAAAACTCTGTTCACCTACTCACCTAGTTCTTTGACTAATGAGCTATACAAAATTATGAAAAATTCAAATCATACCTATCCCATAAACCAGTCTAGACTTCACCTCAGATACTAAATTCTGGAAATAACTCTTCCTGGCTTCATAAAAGGAATTAATTGTCATCTTTACCTAGCTGTTCATAAATATAATTAGCTTTCATTTAAATCACCTGAAAATTTTTAAAGTGAAATGTATTTTCAGTAGTCAGTCAGTACAGGCCATTGGATCAGGCCTGTCTTTCTCTCGGTTTTATTTTCTTGTGGCTTTTGTTTGTGGTTTTTGGTTTTTTTGGGGGGGTTGTTTGTTCTTTTTTCTTTTCTGCATTTTCCCACCTTTGCAGCTGCAAAAAAATCAATATGAAAGTAATTCTAAGAGAACAACTGAGGAACCTCCAAGTGCCTACTCCCTTATACAGAAGTTTCACTTGTTGGCAGTAAGAGATAGAGAAACCTGGCCAGGGAATCCATGAGGAGTCATTGTTTCCGTCTTGAAGTATTTTGCTATATTTCTAGTATTGCTACTCTTGAGAATTGCTACTCTTTTCAAAGTAAATTTCAGGAAAATGTGATTAAATCCTCCAAGGAAAAAAACAAAAACAAACAAACAAACAAAACAACTTTGAAGCCAGACTCCTGCACACGTGGCAATCCCCCCCACCCCCCTTTTATGTATATATATATAAAAAATGTAAGAGTTTGGAATTTGAAATGCATTTTAAGAAGTCATTAAAAAACTGTCAAAATATGACTATTTGGTGAGAGGAAATTGCTTTGAGTTGCTACTTAGAGAAGATGTTGAATTTCTGCTTGGGGAGCAGGTGTGCAAAGCCAGTGAAGGATGATAGTCGTACTGTTTCTGATGGGTTCCTCCTGTGGTATGTCAATTAGGCAGGAGAATGGAAGAGGACCATGTCATTCAATGATTACAAGGGATAAATAGCAGAAGAAGTAATGGGAAGAACGGTAAAAGTAGCATATGTACATATGTATGGATACATATACATATGCATGTATGTTGTCAAAGGGAAAAGCTTCCCTGAAAGCTAATGAGTCTTGCCCAGCTCTAACTGATTATATGAGTGGAATGAATCCATGCTGACTGGGCCTGACCACCTGCTAGTCCTGTACGTGTCGCATGATGGCACTCAAGATGATCTTCTCCATAAGCTATCCTCAGGCTGACACCGAGCTCAGAGCAAGCCTGTACTTCCCTGGACCTTCCTTACATCCCTCTTCTAGATGTGTGTTGCGTTTGCTAACCTCCAGCCAAGTGGCACTTCCCTGGTGAGCCAGGACTGCTGATTAATTAATGAAAGTTCCTCTTGGATGAGTTTATCCTGTTGAAATCAGATCAGTCAGAATTAGTATGTTAATGGTTAAGAGGAACACAAGTGTCTTGCAAGATTCAATTTCTCCACAAACAAGAGTTTTTCATTTACCTCTTGAAACATTTCACTTGAAAAATTCTGTAAGTTTTGAGTTCATATTTAAGTTATAGACTCCTGCCGACTGGCAACACATCTGTTGCCAACTTGAACTTCTGATGAACAGTTACATCTACTTTAGGGATCCTATTACGAAGTCCTTTTCCTCCTATTTACAGCTACTGGATGGATGACATATTTTCATTTTTTTCTTTCACAGCTTTTCTTTATATACCTTTTGATAATTGGTATGAAGGAATTTTTCAATGTTTCCTAATTTTATTTTCCTGTTTTCCACAGGGAATCGTTTTGGTTTTGCCTACTAATGAAAAGAAAAATTAATTATTCAAGTATTAATTTCACCACACCATTCAGTAAGCTGAAGTAATAATTTGTTTCAGATGAATGAACTGGTGAATCATCTGATCTAAACAATAACATTTATTAGTAGGATAATAAAAGATAATTATTATCGTTAGAAAGCTGTCGTACTTTTAATTAGTAGCTCTAAATTAGCTGAAAGGTGATTAGGTGATTGAAGAACCAAACAGCTTTTCCAAAGTGACTCTTCCATTAAATCTAGAACCCTTATTACTTAATTAATAAGATGGATTCAATTAAACCTGGTAACCTAATAAGACTCTATTCTTAATCGTACCTCAAATAAAATAACATTGGAATATTATTATTATTAATATTTTTTTTATTTTGCTGTTGTTGTTGTTGCTATTCCAGAGTTGAAATTGTTTATTCCTTCTCATGTACATATTGCTTAAGAGGTTAGTATCCCTGTAGTCCCTATATAAGCACTAGAGAGAGGCTTAACCAGGGGGAAAACTGCCATCAGATTTAGGCACCTTGTTTAATACCTCATTAGCTAATTTCATGTTCCCTTACAATATTTTTTGTTATAAATTTCTTATATTGAAAAATCAGTTCTTGCCAAAACTATAGTGAAGAGGTTCATAAAGTGCGACTGAGTTAAACTTCATGTTGGTTGTGTCTTTGGAGAGAACAGTTTTATGAATGGTTTTGTGATTACAGTCCCAAGAACAAAAAAAATTTCTTAATCTGCCATCTCCAGCAGTATTCCTTCTGTTATATATAGGCTGTTGTTAAAATCTACAGGAAAGCAACAAAAAGTTGCAGGCATGTTTTATTTCTTCTTCAGTCCAGAGACTGCAATATAAAAATAAGCAATAAACAAAATTCAGATGTTTTATTTTTATCAGTGTACTCCTCTTTCTTTCCATAGAAACTTTTCTTTTCCATAAAAACTTGCTTAGACTGTGATGAGCTGTAAAAGTGCGATTCAGATTTGTTTTCCAAAAGCAAATAAGCAATTCTATAAGAAAGCAATGAAGCAGGACTAGAAAATGCTGCCCATGCTCAAGATTAGCAAGATCTTCACGTTTCCAAGATGCAGACACAGTTCAGAACACTTTTGTAGTAGCAGGGCAATTGTCTCTTATGCTGTGCTTCTTCGAACTTCTTCCACTCATTTTTGTTCATAAAATGAGCAAAAGAAGTGACCACAGAGCATGCAGTGCACACAACTGGTCTCAGAATATTGTTATCCTGAGGAGTAGCTTTTTCAGGAAAAAATAAATGTCAATAGTTGTTAGCTGTACAGTCCTGGATTTTCTTTTCTCCATCCTATTCACACACCCACTGCAGGAGACTATAAAAAACCATGTCTGCTCTAGGCTACAATTACAGGGCCTATGAGAGAAGAGTGCCACCTAATTGTCTTTCCATTTTAGGATATCCTGCCTACTAGCATATCATAATGGCAAAGAATTGTCTTTTGTTTAGATAAGACCCTGTAGAGAAGGAAATCTGTACATTTTATATTTAGGATTTGAAGAAAAGCTTTTGCTGTTGGACTATGCATATTATTCCTCAAAACCCAGGATCCTCAAGGTGATGAGTTTATTAAGAAACGGGGCAATAAAGTAGAAGTGACAATGCAATGATAAGAACTTGTCATTAATACCTGGATCCTAAGAAATGAAACATTTCCCTTCATTATCTGCAATAATTGACTCACGTCTGCTTATTCTCATTGGCTTAATTCTCATTGCCGGTATTCTTAATAATGACTTAGAAACATGAATACGTATTTTATATGAAACTAAAGCAAAAAGTCAGAATGTGTCTCTAATACTTGAAATAAATTTAATTTACAAAGACTAATGTCTAAATTAAAAACTTAAATTAAATAAGCACATTAAAATTCCTCCCATCTACCTTTAATAGCTTTACTGTGAAAAAAGCAAATTGGCTTAATGTCTTTCTAAAACCACTGTACAAAGATAGACAACTCCTTCAATTTAAGGCTGGCTCGGTTACCTAATATTGATAGTTCCCTAATTTAGAGATATTGGTTAACAATCTAAAAATAAATGGAATGAATAACAGTTTCAGTGATCCTTAAAATGCATTTGATCACTGAGTTTCCTAGTAACGCTATTTTTTTTACCAATTATAAATTGAAAAACATATTTTTCTATAAAGAATACTTTAAAAAAGCTATTTTAAATTAACCTCTCTGGGGTTTTTTTTCAGTTTTCTATTGACTATGAATGGATTTAGACTGTTAGAAATTAGAGTTGGATGATCGCAATACGTGTTGAAATCACACAAATAGTCATATAAATGCTTCAAGTTTTACAGAACAAATTTATGTGGGAGGATGAACTTGGGAAAAAAGGATATATTCATTTTCTGTACCTTATTTAGAAGACTTTTTAATGATTTTCTATCTGTTATTAATTCTGAAAGAAGATACTGTAATTTTATTATATAAATTATTTTTAATCATTAATATTTTTCTTGGTTTCTGCAGTTATGAATAATATTTATAGTTTTATCCATCTAATTAGAAATTAACCTAAATAAGAGAGAGATAATTAAAAAAATTCTCATGCTTAAATATGGCTTTTAATATAAAAAAACTAGATAGAACTCTATGGGTTTCATTTTTAAATTTAACAACAACTCATGTTTGTGATTTATTTTCTAGGTTTTTTGCGGTCACTTTCCCCCCAGACATTATTGAAAAAAAAAAAAAACCAAACAACAAAATCAACAAAAAGCCCCAAACAGGCTTCATAATTAAAATAAGAGGTCTTGTTCTAGACTAATCTCATTAAATAAATTTCTCTATTTACTTTTCAAAATAAGGCCACCTAGGAGTTAGGCTAATGTTTCCTGGACCCTATTTAAAGAGGTAAATTTTACACTCAGTGCATCTGTTATCCAAGTTTACTTTGTTCTTCCAGAATGTAACTCACTGGAAACAAATAGGAAATCTTATTGGTAAAGGAGGCAAAGAAACTGAGTCTATCATACTTTTCCTCAACAATGCTATGATGAATTCCCAGTAACCATTTAAAAATAAATATTTATCAGAAAAAAATACAACAATGATAACAAAAAACCCCACCCTTTACAGCATTAATGTTAGGAAGCATAATCTTTATGAAAGAATTTTTATGTTAAAAGTCATTGATGCTCTTGTTACTGTTTATGGGGATGGCTGAAGACTCTTCAGCAGCATTGATAAGTCCATTCTGGTATTTTTGTGTATGTGTTTGCCCCATCTCAATCAGTAATTCTGAGACCATAAATACGTTTGTATTTGTAAATAATAGTGTAGTCTCTACTCATCAAAGAATCATTGAATGGTTTGGGTTGGAAGGGTCCTTTAGAGTTCATTCAGTCCACTCCCCCTGCCAAGGGTAGGGACATCTTTCACTAGATCAGGTTGCTCAAAGCCCTGTACAACCTGACCTGGAACACTTCCAGGGACAGGGCATCCACAACTTCTCTGGGCAACCTTTTCCAGTGTCTCACCACCATCATCATAAAAAAAAATTATTTTTCCTTACATCCAATCTAAACTTACCCTCTTTTAGTTTAAAACCAGTGCCCATGTATGTGGTATATACAAAGAAAATGGAAGAAAAGTACTTTGAAAAATTGGGTTTGCTTTATGTGTCAACAACAGAACATCTGATGTGCAGTGAAAAGCAGATCCAGAGTTAACAAGTATTATCGATATTCTCTTTACTTCAGGGGACCTGTATAACTATATCAGAGAATCTCGTCCAAGATTCAGTTTTAAAACCCAAGGAAGTCAAATGAAGTAACCCAGAGAAGAGTCTGCCTCTGGGATATACTAATCTATTTTTCTCCATGAATGGGATATCAAATAAGAAACAACAGAATTTGCTGCTAAAAGCATACAGCTTCAGGGGTAGAAATCATATTGTTCAAGTGAGTTCACACTATTCAATAAGGTACATCATGCAACACAGTACAAGACAAGAGGATACGCCAGCAACTAGCTCCTTTGAATTTAGCTTCATTGAATGTAGCTGTAAATAGCCTAATAACTGCAATGTGGACATGTATTCACACCATGCAAGCCCAAGGGCTGAAGAAATTAACAAAATATCCCTTTGTTGGTAGAGAGGTCAAACACAGGCAGTTACACAGATAATAAGTTAGGTGGAGTCCAGACTATTGTTTTGAAAACTGTTTTTTAAAAGTGAATAGCAGAGTACTCCTGGTCCCCTTAAGAAAAGAAAGTTCCTTAACAATAAGGAAACGCCTCTGCTGTGAGATACTTGACACTCTGTCTCTTTCTAGTGGGATTGTGTTCATTATGGCTAATCAGAGGATGTGACAATTTAATTTAAATCATTTCTTGTTTTTCCTTTTTTCTTTAAATATATAATTCTTTTAATGTAAGAGAAACAATAGAGAGAAGGAACCGGAAACCATTCTGTAAAAATGTTTAAAAAATCGTCAGGGAGAATAAATATTTGCATGTATATGTTAGTTGGGCAAAGCACTTAACCTCTCTGTATCTCTGTTTATCTATCTGTAAGACAGAATCATAACATTAGCCTCAAAGAAATCCTATGAAAATTAATTGGAGTAACAATTAAGTACAAAAAGATTCTATGTAACCCTAAAGTGAAATACAAGTCCTATGTTTTATGTTACGCCAAGAAAATGCATGAAACCTGGAAGTAAGCAATGAACTGTTTTTTATGGTCTCACATATCCTCTTTGAAGCCCTACCATTTTCTTGTAACTAATGTACCCTTGAGTTGTTACCTATGATGTATCACAATGTGATACAGGGTTTGCAGGCAAAAAAACCCTGAATATTTCAACAACAAAAAGTATATGGAGATGAACAGTAGGTACACTTTTCTATATTTGGTAAAATCTAATGCATTTTATTGAGGTAGAAAAAGTGTTTTGCTCTTTAAAATCTCATGTTTACTTTGAGTAATAAAAAAGGTATTAATGATGTTTTTCAAAAATTTATTTTCTTACCTGCTGCATTTAGTTTGCTCACTAATGAACATTCAGAGAAGTGAACACATACTTATTTCTCCCTTGCTGTTCCCTTCAAGGACGATTTGAAGCTAGAAATTCAATACAGAAAGCTGTAAGAATTGAGGGATAAAAGCTGAAAACTGGCTTCTAAAAAATAGTGATATTTTCTTTGGGACACAGGAAGAAAAGAGTTAATTTAAAATGAGCAGCTAGGAACAGTTTTCATTTCTTTATAAATTTTCACAGTTCAAATAAAATGTCAACTAATAGTTCTGAAAGTTTCATCTGATCTCCCAGCAGTGAAGGTTAATTTCTTGCTGAGAGAAAAATAGTTGAAGGAGATTCAACCTTCTGGTTGAGAAAACAGTTCAAAGTGTAATTATATGTATTCCGTGTAATATATTTTAATGTATTCAATCAGGTCTTCATTTTTAATGTTTGTAAATTGCCAGTTCCTGAGATCAAAGCCTTCTGGATTTTTGAATACCATTTGAGAAAATTAAGGCTGTCAATAGTGTAGTCAAATGTGGAATGATGTAATGCTACCTGCAACAGATGTGATTGTAATGTGTATACATAACTAGGTAGTAAAAGTGGAGTATAAACATCTTTGCTGCTGTCTTTTTGCTGAGTGCATACTCCTTTATGCTTAAAGAAGATAATATTGTATGCTATGTGCAGTGAAATTGAAATTATTTCAGATTTTGAAACTTGGTACCTTTGTAAAATAATTATTTTTAAAAAAATATTCTTATACTCACCTACATTAGAAATTACTACTTGTATTATCACAGCTGAAGTCTATCAGTATTCATATTAAAATCATGGAGACTTAGTGTCATAGTGATTAAAATTTAGACCTAAATAAATAAGGAATGCACAGAGGGGAAAAATTTAAAACAATAAAAGTATTGGACAATGAATAATTTGCCTAAATACATGTTGCAGTTCCATCACTTAAAGTATTTAAATCGAGACTTTCTGGTCTTAATAGCTAGAAATTCTGAAGCATAAGAATCCTCACAATACCAGGTCAGAAAACAAGGATCTGTCCAACAGAGTGTCCTTTTATCAGCAATAAATGTGGAACTCCAGGAAGAATATAACCTTAGGACAATACCTACTGAGGGTTTGCAGAAGTTCTATCTCAGTCTCCATTAAACTGTGACTGAAGGAACTATTGATCTATACACGGTACTTTTGTTTTTAATAGCTCTTCGTGGGTTCTTCCATTAATTTACATAACTGCTTTTTTTAGCCCATTTAGACTTAGCATTTGTGACATCCTGTAGCAAGCACTTCCACTCCTTAAGCATGTATTGTGTAAAGAAATATGACCCCATTTTTAAACATGCTATTGTCTTTTTTCACAACTCTTATACTTGAAAGGACTGTAAAAATTGTTCCGTTTGATTTCTCCATACATCTCATGGCTTTATATATTCCTATCATTTTTGCCCCGTAATAATCTCCTTTTCAGAATGAAGAATTCAAATCTATTTATGACTCAAAAGATACTATTACATGATTGCTGTTATCCTGCTCATCCCTCTCTGTATATTTTCTAATTTCACTTATGTGTTATGAGTCTGTCCCTTGCACCCTGGATTTTCACATTTGTATTATAATTGCTTCTTGTTCTCTGCTCATTTTTTGATAACCGCTAATATTTTGTTCCCTCAGTCCAGAGTGGTTAATAGCTAATTCAAAGCCCATCATCGTGAATATAAAGTAGGTTTATATTTTCCTCATGTGCATTACTTTACAGTAAATTTCATCTAATATTTTATCACTAGTCATTCATTACCATAATGTCTTTCTGTAACTTTATGGTTAGTTCTTGCTTTTACTTGGAAAACTTAATGCCATCAAGGTATTTTGTAACTGTTACTTACATCTTTTAAAAACAACTTAAAATATATAGAAAATTATAATTCCTGACACACATCCCTGCACAGCTCTTTGCATGAAAAAACTATTTATGCCTACTGTTGTTTTCCTAAATTTCCTAAACCATGTACATTTTTTTCTTTTAAAGAGCAATTGCTGAAATACCTTTTGGACCATTTTTTGGAAATTGTGAAATAAGATTCTTTTTATAGTTAACATACCCATCATTTCCTTAAGATAAAAAAATCTAACTGGTGTCCTACATGATTGTGTAGAAATGTCATGTCATGTGACTCCATGGAAATAGGGGATAAAAGCTTTCTAACTGATAACGTATCATAGTGATTGTGGCCCAAATAGTTATAAAGTTAAAGCCATGCTAGATAAGGGTCATTATGCAGAATCAGTATGAGTAGCAATAATTTTTCTGGTGTCATGGATGTTTAAACTCTCAAGCTTTGCCTATTGGTTTGGTAAAACAACCTTGGAAAACACAGCATGTGCAAGGCAGATCTGAAACACGATTCCCTCGTTATTCTTGTTTTAGTTAGGACTATAGCACTAATTACTAATGGATCTGGGAGGCATGATCATAGACTTAAGATGTATTGTACTAGATTCCAGAAAAATACCTAATTAAAAGCCATTACTAGTGACCAAAGACCTATCTTAGTTGTAAAGAAAGACTGTGTAGGACTGAAATAATACAGGAAAATGACTGCACATCTAATGATAAAAGTGTTTCAATAGGATGCTGTGAAACCATGGTGTACTTTTCTGTCAAACAATATAGTACATAACTTACCAGTAAGCTTTTCCATGCAACTTTTCTTCAGATTAAGTTAATTCTAAATTTCTTATTCTCAGTCTAATCAGTGCTCTGGGTCTGTTCACTCACTCCCAGCCTCTTAAATAAAGTATGGTTATTCCCTATAGTCATCTCTCTCTATTTTTGACAAATTTTTCTACTTGGGCTGTATTATCATTTCAACCTCCTTTCCCTGGTTTAGAAATACCAGTGGCATATTCGAGAGGAAAAAGTATATTTTTCACTCATAGCTTTAAGACTGACATTCTTCCAAAAAACAAAGAAAAAAATAGTAAGCCTTAAGCAAATGTCACAGGAATAGAGGCCTTTTTCTTTTTAAATGTAATGTTATGATTTAAATGTAACAGTAATGAAATAATGATGTAAATGTAACATGATTTAAATGTACTAGTTTTATTTTTTCCTGTTTAGTGTATATGCTTGTATCTTGGTTTGTATCTTTTATTTTTCTTCCGTACATCTATTTTTCTTTTATACTTTTCACTAGCTTTCACAAGTGCTTTGTTTTCCCTCTTTTGCCCGTATTATTATTCTCTCTGTTTTTCTAAGCATTCTTCCTATTCTATAGGAATGAAATGAAAGTAAATGAAAGAGCATGCATGTTGGTGTTGAACAGTCCAGTCTGTGATGTTTGATTGGTTTTTATGCTGAGCATTACCGCTTCTTATTCAGCATAAATACAGTCAGTTTTTTGACTGGAAGTATAGCAAATGTTCTCCATATTAAACAGAATACCAAAATAGATAATATTTGTGAAGTGTTTTTTCATTAACTGTTACTGTTTTACACATTATATGCTGTAAGATTGGATAAAAATTAATACAAGTTTTCCCGAAGTGGCAGCTGAATGTGATCTGTATGTGATAAGTACATACATCGGCAGAACAATAGGACACAACTAAACAAGCATTGGTAACCATTTGGGAAGTTCTTTGCTGACTAGGAGCATCCCTGCTTCATGCCAGTTAATGCACTAGGAGCTTGTTGTAGTTTAACGCTTCTTGTTTTACTGACATATCAACTTCTTTCGTATTGAATGTTTACTGTTCGTTATAATTGGTGAATCTTATTAATTGGAGGAAAACCCAGTGGAAATTGTTAGTATTTGAATGGCTCATTAATTTTATATATTTTAAAGCAGATTTTGGAGACGTCTTATTCTTTTACTTTCAAAGGGACACAAGAGAAAATAGGGCATAATAACTGTCATTAAAGGCAAATTGTCTGTCAGTATACAATGGAATACTTTGATATTGATGTTAGATGAAAAACTAACATACCCTTTTCTTGAGCTCTGCCCTTGTCCTTTTCACAACAAATGTCCTTATCTCCTTCTTTAAAAAAACACAACACAAACCAGTATACTCTGGTGGAAACTAATGTTTTCTGTTGCTGGAAAAATGACGTGTTATAACATGTCAGCTTGTGCATGGATAAAACCACATTTGTTTATCTAGCACACATTTATTTATTTATTTAATATTTAGTGGGATATAATTTCAGGTCTTCAGTGTATAGTCAAGTTTTTAAAAGACTGCTTTGTAAGACAAGAAGAATAAATTGTGTCTGTAAGGTCAAAAGACTATGGATGAGGTTCATCTAAGCTTTCTTCAGTCACCTAAAGATTGAATATCTAGTTTACACTAGTTCTCTAGGTTCCCACTCTAGTTAATGGAGGAAGATAGGCCCCTCCAGAACATGATTCATTCTGCTTCAGGAAAAATTTCGAGAAATAAGCCCCAAAAAACTATATAACGTTTAGGTAGTGTAGGCAAAGTGAGATACATTCAACATTTTAGGTATACAATCAATCTTAAGAGCTTTAAAGGTAATTAAAATAGTAAGACAGTTTTTTGTCTGTAAGGGTAAATAAACCAATGTTATCTGTTTAAAAAAATAATAATAATAGATGCTTGAATTTCAGTTTAGTCAAATTGAAACAAACCAATATAGAGAAAAGGAAATGGTATGGTGTGGTGTTTCTTTCAGGCTTCTGTATTATATCGCAGATGCAACATAGTAGTATTGTTTGTTATTGTTGCTAATATAATATAATATACATAGTATTTAAAATGAAATTTACTGTTTTGACTCTTTTTCCTTTGCTATTGTGTGTTGCAGATGCAGAAAGGGTTTCACATGTATGCATAATAAGTCAGGTGAGGAGAGATGGATGTGAGCTGCAGAAAGGGAGATTGAGGTTTATAGCCTGAAGGAGAATGATAATTTATGTAATGTAATAATTTCACTGATTTTAGGACCAAGCAAGAAACGTGTTAATTAGGAGAGTTCATTCCTATTCCAGCTCCGGGAAAAGGCCTGAGTCTCATTCTTCTCCCATTTTATATGGAATTATGCACATTTCTGGGCAAATATGCATGTGTCTTTTTCTGTGCAATTTCACTTGAATTCCTCATTCTGAGGTTCTAGTGTTTCTAACTGCCCCATCTACTTTCCCCAAATATATTCTTATTGTCTTTTCATGCATTCAGAAAAACAGTTTATTTTCTTAAACATGAGAAGATGTAGCATTTCCCATCTCCTCCTTCCCTTCCTAGTCTAGGAATGCGGGAATACAGTAACAAGAAACAGGACAGGCCAGCATGTTTTCAGTCAACACTTTATTTACAGAGGAAAACAAAGGAAGAACAGCTGTATGGTTTACAGCTCAGACCTAGATCTGTGCACTTCTGCTTTTGTGTCTCTGAGACAGGTATTTCCTTTGCCTTCATGAAGGGGAGGAAAACACCACCTGAGAGTTTTAAGAATCACAACTCTTTTTGCCCTTCCTAACCTGTCCCTCATTTGCAGAGAGAATCCTTTATTCTTCCTTATTCTCCCTAATCTTCTGGATGTCTTGCCAGGAAATCAAGGACTCCACCTGAGAGAACAATATCTGAGACTACCAATAGAACACCAATAGATTGCAATGAAAGGCATATAGTTCAATAAAAGCTTTTTCCACAGATTAAGAGATTAAGAACTAGACAGTTGTGCACGTCAGATAGACTGTGCAGTAGTATAAATTCACATTAATTTGCATATCCAAGTACAGTTAGCTGGCAAATCTGTGTGTGGTATGGAAAATCTCCACTACTGTAATGTTGACTATTGATATTAAATGTAACCTTATTTGAGTATATTTAATTTGCTAATAACAGTAAATTTACGATATACATATGATGATATAGAAATACAATTCCATTACATTTCAGGGCTTCTGTAGGTTTGTGTTGTATAGTCATAACTTTATGCATTGGGAAAAATGTGTAAGGGCAATCTATATCTTCGCTAGCTATAGAAAAATTATTTAATTATGTTTTTATGTGTATTATGGGTCTATATATGTATTCCTTTTACCTTTTGACATATTTAACATCTTTTAATTTTCAGTTATTTCATGTTTTCTCTTTCTTTCTAGATCTGTTTTTTATAACATCATTTCTTTGTTTATTAATTCCATTAAGTTGTTTAGTCACTCTTGTTAATAATTATCTGTTGAGGATAAGTACTTCTCTACTCTTAGTCCTGTCAGTAAAATACCTCTTCTAGTGGTTTACACATAAACCCATCACAAGCCTTATTTTGACATCTAGTCTACAGCGCACCCAAGAGGCTTATACAGTTAGAATTAATTTTTATTGCTTCCAAGTTCAGGAACAATAGCTGGGTTGGGAAGGTGGAACAACAACAACCAAAAAAATTAGTCAAAAATGTGAAGAATTCACATTTTTAATATGCTGTTTTTAAAGATTTAAGGGTGTATAAATTGGAAGAATTGTAGGTGCCTACTTCATCCTTTATAACAAAGTATGCCAGATAAAGATTCTATACAAATATACTGGCAAACAAATATAATCTAGTGGCAACACATTGGAACATTTATCCCAAAATGTCTAACCTGGATAATGAACTAGAACTGTTTCTGTCTCTCATTATAGGTGTTACAGTACTTAACTACTTCCCCCTTAATTGCTAGTAATGGTGATAAAATCAGGATGTAAATTCTTTGTAGGTACTTGGGACAGAATTAATTTAAACAATTCTTTTTCTTTTCACTGTTAACTTGTATTGAAAGTGCAAACACCTGTGATGTGAATGTGCTGCACAGAACCTTGAACAGTGCAAAATTAACATTATTGAATTGAGTTGCTCTACTAGTATGACTTTAAAAATAATAATTTTTGTGATTCAGTATGTGTATTCTGAAAAGCGTTTGTTGCTTTGAATCACTTGCTCATTTATTTCACAAAGGTAATTATGCACTGAATGTTAATGTTCTTAAGAAAAATGAAACATGCCAAGGTAAGTAAGTAAAACTTACAGAGGCTTATCAACAAAATTAATTAATAAAATACAGTATATAGCAATATGCCTAGAATTACAAGGGAGGATACTGTACTCAGAATTTAGGTGTGTGTTGGGTAGGGAAGAGCAGAGAATTTGAAGGTATATTCAACGGCAGAAAAATGGGTTTGTACCATCATTGCTAGAATCTTTCAACAAGTATATGTATGGTTTATGTACCTCCATTGCCTCTTTTATAAATATAGAATTACATTTTTATTCATTTACTGCTGTAATGGTATGAAAAAATCACTTTAAACGCCGTGACAGTTGATTAAGTGATCAGGGAAATGAATTAAAAAGTAACATTTTTTATTTAAATATTTTTAAATATATATATTAATGGGGTTTTTTTTGTTTGTTTTTCCTTTTCATATTCTGTCCCGCTTTTTTTTGTTTTTTTACCATTACCTCTTGCTTTTTCTGCTTCCTGTTTGGTCAGTGGTTTTTGGCCAGTTTGTATTTTTCCAGACATCACTCCATGATGTAGTTGAAGTATATGATGGCCCGACTCTGCAGTCATCTTTGTTATCCTCTCTCTCAGGATCTCATTCAGGTATCCTTTAATAGAACTGTCATTAAACTGTTATTTATTTTTTATGAACCTACAAAGACAGTGTAGGCAGAAAAAAAGAAAAAAATATTGTCATAGTTTCTTACCTGCAATTCAGGCAAACGTATAAAATTGCAATTTTGAACTAAAAGCTAATCACTCAGAACTCTTCATGTTAATGAATAAATGGGAGAAAATTTGAATCTATTTTTTTTCTTCTGATATTTAGCTATTATAGTGAGTGTTTTGGGCTTCTTACTCTGTGCCTTTATGACTTTTATCTAGTGAGCAATTTGAAATGAGTATTATATATTTAAAAGGGAAAGCAGTGTATATTTTTTAGAAAAGTAAAATTGTTAAAATTTTAAATTTAAAATTGACTCAGTTAAAGTTGTTGGGTTCGGGGTTTTTTTTGGTAAAGGAAGAGAACAACAAATATTCCTAATTACTGAGATGAGCTTTAGTCTCCCTTTTCTAGAACAACATAATACTGCCAACATGAAATATTGAAATAATCTGTATCTTGCAAAGTTTATTGAAGCAGAACAGGGTTTTGGGAGGGTTATTTCTATCTGAAAATATATTGACAGGTATTTTGAATGCTTCTTTAGTAAAAAGTGCTTATGATAGCTTTGTATTTGCTTTGTTTGAGTAGGTGAATCCCTTCCATTGAGCTCAGGTAACCAGATCACGGTTAGATTTACTTCAGTTGGACCAATAACAGCTAAAGGATTTCATTTTGTTTATCAAGGTGAGACAACATGGAAAAATGTGTACATTTATTCTTTTAATCAGAAATTGTAAATCATCAGAGGAACAGACTGGGAATGTAGAGGGAAGGAATAGCCTGTTAACAATACAGTAAGTTTCACTATTTCTGTAAGGTTTGAAAAATGTTTAGGACCATTCTTTCATCTGTATTTTAAAGCTTAAATCAAA
Organism: Xenus cinereus; assembly: GCA_025774025.1. Taxonomy (NCBI): domain Eukaryota; kingdom Metazoa; phylum Chordata; class Aves; order Charadriiformes; family Scolopacidae; genus Xenus; species Xenus cinereus. The sequence continues at coordinate 143,487,301 of JAOXJK010000012.1, read as the reverse complement.
TGTTTAAGAAGTGTAAGAGAGGTACCAAATTTGAGAAGACAGTTATATAAAGCAGCTGTGTCTGTTTGCTAATCCGATTGACTAATGCTAGATCCATCTGGCTGGTTTATTTCTCAATTTAAATATGAATAACTATAAGTGTTATTACCTGTGGCTGAATCAGTGATCTTGCTGTTATTAAGATCCTTCTTATTGGGTTATGTTATTTCCCTTTTTATGGGTCATACACAGAAATGGTTATACATCAGTACTTGCAAATGCAATTCATTCTTTCATTAACTGTAAATCCTGATCTGACAGTCAGAATACGCATTTAGAAATCCACAGGAGTAAATGTAAATATCTACCTGACACAGAATTGTTATTTTGAAACCATGTCTTAGCTGAGTATTTCATCGTAGTAGTTTTTCCAGTGCCATTTTAGAAAGGTTTCAATGTGGATTTTATGCATTGCTTTTAATCTTGGTGAGACAATCAGTGCTACGCCCTTACAAACAGTAACTCAGACATCAGAAGTATGCAATCCGTGTTGTGAAGATTCATTTGGGGATTATGAAAATGTTCTTAACTGGCAAATAACAAATGTTACTTCCAGCCATTTACTTCCAGTCAAAATTTGTATTCCTTCACGAAATCTAAAATTAAGAATCCACAATTGTTTGTATGTTTGCAGCTGTTCCAAGAACAAGTGCAACACAGTGTAGCTCTGTGCCCGAACCAAGATTTGGAAAAAGAATTGGAAATGAATTTGCAGTTGGGTCGTTGGTTCTTTTTGAGTGCAACCCAGGCTATATTCTCCATGGGTCAACAGCAATTAGATGTGATACAGTGCCAAATGCACTAGCGCAGTGGAATGATTCACTCCCTACATGTGTTGGTGAGTTCTTAAGGCTTTTTAATATAATTAATTACTGCCTAAAGTTTAGACCATTCTCTCCAGTGGAATGTGTTCCTTCTTTGTCATCTCTTTGTATTTTATGTCATCTCTAAAGTATTTTATTCTTGCTTAATTTTGTTCACTTTCTTCTTCATTCAAGGTTAAGATTTTATTCCCCTTTCTATTCTAACCTTGCTGTGACATTTCATGAGTTTCATGAACATACTCTGCTGCTATAAATTATATGTTAGCTTCTTTTATGTTAACGTTAGTGACAGTCCCTGGCTGTCCCTTAATCAGGACTCAGAAATATCTGTTTGTGCCCCGAGTGCTTGCAAGACTAGTATGATCTCGCCTTGCAGATCTCTAACAAGATATTGCAAGCTATTAGAAGGAACATTACCATATTAAAGATTTAGAAAGAGCTTTGCTAATATTTCAGTGCTTGTCAGGAAAAAAAAACAGTAATTTTTCAGATCAGAAAACATTGTATGGTTCTAATCATACAAGATTAAATTCTCAAAATTAAATTCTTAAATTAATATGTATCCATTGACATTTATAAAGCTGATTTGCACCAACTGGAAATCTGGTGATTGTGCTGAAAAGCCCCACAGTAAAGAGATAAAATTCTAATGGTACATTTTTCCATTTTTATGTCAAGGGCAAATACGATACATTTCCATACTATGTTTTATTAGAGTTTGGCTTGGTTTTTTATAAAAAAAATCATTTGTTTAGAAATGAATTTTAAATGGTTATTGTTTGCACAGATGTTTTTGCAATGCCATCAAACTTTTCTACCTGTAATATCAGTTGCAGTTCTGACTGCATTACACATTCATTTTGTGCAAATTGAATACACTGAAAACTGTTCATTTTGAGGATGAAGACATCTGAAGAACTCCGTTCCCAACCAAAACAGTAAATATATGTATGAGTTAGTTATTTTACTTTTCTTGACATAGAACAGATTTCTTATAAAAAGTGATCCTGACCCATGCCAAAACTGCATTATGATATTGACTCCAGCATTAAGAAGTACACATGCTTCTACACATGTATGTATGTATGTACATAGTGCATATGACGGTCGGGCTCGATGATCTGAAAGGTCCCTTCCAAAAGGCAATTGTATGGTTCTATATGCAGAGTTTTAGATTAGTGCTGGAAAAGAAAATAGATAACATTTTTTCATTAGGTTGATTTTTAATCTTCTGTGCTAATCAGGTGATGGTGCATAGTAGAGTCTAAGTGATTTTCAGTAAAATAAAAGATTTTCTCCAAAATACTAAAATCCTGATAGAGATCAAGCCTAAGTACCACTGGAGTAATAGTAATAACATGTTATTAATCTGCCATTATACACAAATAATGTTTATTCAGACTGTTTCAGGGATAGGAATGGAACCACAATTTATATATCAATAAGAAGCTGAAGTATATAACTGTACTTCATTTATTCTCAGTGATTATGGTTAAATCAGTAGAATTGTAATATTTTCTCCCTTGAAATATACTTCCTTTGTATTTTATATATAACAACTCAATAGTGTTGAAATCATTATTTTGGCCATTGATCACAGTATATTACTGATATTTTTATACATTATTTAGTCTGTGAAAGAGAGTGCTATCTGTCTGTAGGCAAGTTGAACTGAGAAAGGGTTACAGGCCACTTTATGTGTGAAAATCATTGTGCCAATAAAAGTGATAAAATATATATGAGGTGAAATTTGCATCGAACTCAATCAGTTTAATAACTGAAGTGGTAGACATGGCCATATGAAATTGCCTTAACTCTAGTGAATGCTTGAATATTTCCTTACAGATAGCAGACATCAATCATTCTGTCTGTTGGTCCTTTTATGAGTAATTATTTAAACACTTTAAGTGACACTGAGCTTTAGTTTATCCATGCAGTTCCCAACAGATTCTATCAATTATATGCAACATAAAATGTGGCTACAGTATTCATTATTAAGATAAGTTGCATTCTCCTATGTACTTTCTAACTCCTTATATTTTTATGTAATGAAATCAGTTTAGAACTTAGTAGTGTTGCACAGAAGTGATACATTAGCTTCTAATGGTTTTGATAAACCATCTCATCAATCTTTTCCTTCAACTTCTTAAATACCAACAGAATATCAGTATCTAGATTAAGCTCTTTGTCCCCATTAGAGCATCTAACGATCTAGACAAGATACGTTCAAGTTGAACATTCAGAAGAGCAACTTGATGGTACCAAATGCCTCCCTCCAATTTCATGCATAACACTTTTATTAATCCGTGGGCACAGATATCATGAGTGCAGCCTTGGAGGCATTTAGCAATTTCTTTACTAATGTGATAGATCCATAGTCTGTTATGGGATAACTCACACAAGCAAAGAAAGCAGTCAAGGAGTTGAAACTGGTGCTATTAATTATTTAGATAACAACAAAGTAGCAATATTTTGCTTCTTTTAGTTTTTAATTTTTATACTAACAAAATACACAACTGTTCAAACTTCATTCTCAACCCCTAAAAATGATGCTTTATTTTTGTAAGATTTCTAAGAAACAATGGGATGGATTTCACTTTGTTAAAGGTAAAATAAATAAGGGGAATATAAATATAAGCATGATTCTGTCAGGTAGAAAACTGACATAATTCTAATTTTCCCCTATTCTTTTTTGGTCATTTAAAATATAGTTTCTGAGATATACGATTTTATTTTCCTGAGGCAAATATAAATTTTTTAATGTAGCATAAATTTACAAAAGTTTTCAACCATGGTATGCTGAACATTGTGTAAGCTTTTATAATAACTTTTCTCACTTCTGAAGCTCCATACTTCTATTTGTGCCTTGTGCATTTCCTTTCAGTGCCCTGTGGTGGAGTTTTAACAAAGCGCAAAGGGACCATTTTGTCTCCTGGTTACCCTGAGCCTTATGATAACAATCTGAATTGTGTGTGGAAGATCACAGTACCGGAGGGAGCTGGGATTCAAGTAAGTATACTTGCTATTTGCTTGTTATCATCATTTTTAAAACTGTTTGTCCTGATGCAAGAGCATAGAAAGGTCATTTATTAATAAATTTTTCTATCTCACTAATGATTCTCACAATGGAATTTATTGCACATCTTTTTATTCACGCAGCTTTTAAAATATTTACAAAAATCTTAAAAAGATACACTTGAAATTTTTTACTTAGAAGAAAATCACCAATACCTTAAAATGTGTTATTTCAATAGATCAGTGATTCCTTGTAAGCCAGAGGAAATAGAGAGGCTTTCCTGTTATATTTTTTTCTTCTCTCAAAAATGGATATATCTTCTCTTACAGAGTGAAATTAAGTGGGTTTCTTTTGTGGACAAGTTATATATGTTTTTCTAGAAACTGTTATTTACTTTGTAGTTATAGAATTTCACTGTGATATAAAGACACTTTAGTGTTTCAAGATGACATGGGAATGGATCCTTTAAAATATTGTCAGGATTCTCATTTACTAACATTTAGATTAAAAACTTCATTGAACACTTAGTAGAAAAGTATCCATTAAGCTAAGTCATGTATATCTCACTTTTTCTAATTCCCTAAAGAAACTGACCCAAATCTGGTTATTGGAAAAGCAATTGTTTATTAAATTAGGACTTTTCAGTATCACCTGATCAAATTCCTAGAAAAACTCATATCAAAAAACTAGGGTAGCAAGTTTTCTATGTCCAAACGTGGTTCAAAATATAGCTACTGTGGAAAATGAATAAATAAAAACCTCAGTTTCTGTATGCAAAGATTTAATAATGAGAATCAGGAAAACCATTTTGGACGGTTTATGAAAGCTCTCTTCTTAATAAATTACATCACAGAGCTTTTAAGGTATTTTACTGTGTCAAAGAAAGTTTTAAAAATAGTAGGAGTTTATACTTTGCTATTTTATAAGCATTCAGAAAAATCTATTTTTTGTTTTAAATAACTAAAAATACTTTAGAAAAATGTAAAGACATTATGGAAGAACAACTAAATCATCATAGATACAACCTAAGTCCATACATAATAACATTTATGAGTTCAATTTTCAAAGACACTGATTTTGATTATCAATAGTATTTAATAAGTCAGTTTTGAGCTTGCTTTTGAGGAACACTACTTGATTTAAACAGTTGACTAAGTTAGGATGCTTTGTTCTGTGTATTTCTTATACAATCAGTAATGTAAGTTAAACACTAGGCGAATAGTTCAGAGGATTTAGATTAGGCATTAGTTGGCATCCTGACTTAGTTGGTCACTGTTGCTTTTTGGAAGTGCTTATCTCTTATCGCAGACTGCATTAAAAGACAAAATTACTAACTTTGATTTCCAGTTAGGTATCTAATCTGCAATGTATTCTTTTGCTCCAGAGTCATAAGAAGAAAAAAATATATTTACTGTTTGCTTTTTTTCTAGTTCTCCCAAAGTTTTTTGCTGAGCTTGCAAATACCATCCTTTCTTTCTGTTATCAGTTAATGAATACGTTAATATTTTATACTTACATAAGTGTAATGACAACAGGCCAGTTTCATGGGCTTACCTGTATGATTGTAATTAGATCTGTTGAATGTTTAATTTTGTTACTGAAGTAGGACAGTAATGAAGTGTGATATTCATGCTAGATACTTTGAGTCCTGTCTGATTTTGAGGGCTAGGTCTGAGGAAGATAAATCCCTGGGAAAGTAAACTGAGTGCAGCTGATACAGGATGAGTCAGACGGAGTGCTCATCAGAAGTCATCATAGCATTTTTGCTGAGTTATTTTTCAGAACTCAGCTTAGCTTTATATCTACTGAAGACATAAAAAAATGACATCAGAATTGTATTTTTTTTTTTCAATTCATAGAAAAGAAAAAAACGAATATACATACATAAAAATATAATTATTACTGTGGGAAAAACAAACAAGCAACAAAAAAACCCAACACAAAACCCCAAAACAAAACAAAAAAACCAAACAGCTACTTTAGGCGACATTTGAAAACTTGGCTGACTGTTTTTGTCCAGCCTGAGAATGCATGCAAATGCAGATATTCAAGATAATGTGACAGTTAATGCCTTTGTGTTTGTGTAAATACATAAAATATCTGGACATTTTTCCTGACCAATATTTATTCCCTCAAAATAACCAAGACACTTTCCCTGCTTTAAAGGAAATGAATGTATCACCAGTGTATATTTCACTCTGTGAAATGTGTAGATGGAATTTTAAACTATCTAGGTATAACAGCTATCAATGGGTATGACTACGTTGTTGAATTTGTTGAAACAGTGTGGTAAGATGTAAATGCTGTGCTGCCTCAAATCAAAAAGCAGACATTTAAAAGTAGATTTAGGTAAATATGAAGAGTGTGGACTAAAAACCTGCCTTCAGGCACCTAGCTTAAATACCTTATATCACGAAATTAATCTACCATGGTTCCTTATAAAGTTAGGACAGAAAGGCATCTTGAGTGGGTAATTCAAAACATCTAATATAGACTCCAGCTCTGAATCACTGCCTGAAGGTATTTCTGTCTATTTAGTTACTACACGGGGAGGGTAGGTCAACTAGTATCAGTTGCACTAAAACAGATTTTTTAAATTAGGTGGTTTATGATAAATATAAAAACTGTAGTTAGCAGAAATCTGGCCATAAACAGACACATAAAACATTAGATAATTTTAAATTTGGTCTGATGGTTTCCTAGCTGCCTTCACGTCCAATTCTGTATTTCTTCAGAAATATTCCTAACTGAGACAACACCAGTAAATATCACTTAAATCCCTTGTGAACCAAAAAATAAACAGACAAGTCTTAAAGTTTTCTGAGAGACCGGATCCCTTGGGCCTCCTCCAAGTATCTAAAACATGCTAACACTCAGGGACCCTCCATTGCTTCACTTTAACAAAAATAATAATTTTTGGCTGTAGTATCTGGCTAATTCCTACAAGAAGTGCAGTGTTTAAGGCCTTGGTCCAAGAAACTGGTAACCAAACTGAACATTCCTTTTACCTAGAAGGTGATACAGTCATACATTTCACAGAAACCCCCAAACTTCATTAACTAGTTGTACTGGGACCAGCGCGTATTTCTTCTGTTGAAGTTATTCCATTTGGGAGAAAAGGAAGAATAAGTGAGGCAGAAGAACAGTAAAAAAAAGCATAACTCTAACTTAGTGATTAAGGTACCCCTTTTTGAGAGTGGTTGGGGTTTCATCTGTGCTCTTTAAAAGCTTTTCATTAAGCGCTTATTTCACTGAAACAAAAAAATCCAAGAACCTCTCTCCTCCAAGACAGGAAGGAACGGGAACCGTGCATTTCTTTACTTTGTGGGGAACAGATATATCTTCCCTCTTGTAGTCTGTCTGATTACTGCTTTGTACCTCCTTATGAGTGGAAGGATGTTGTCACCTCTGGAAGGAATGAAGTGAATAATCTGCCTTTTGCTTGTAGCACGCTAGTGAGTGCTTCTCCTCAGGAGATGGGTCAGTGATGAAGGTAACCAAACACAGGAAGTTGCTCTTACCTGGAGGCAAAATTGAACATGGCAGGCCAGATGATGCAGAGTTCATCACTGTGGAACTGGTTTTAGCCCTGGATAAACTAGAAAGAATCACAAAGAAACCGCAGTAATTCATGATACCATGTTTTGTCTTCCTCTCAATCTCCTCCAAACAAAGGAATTATATTCTATACCCAGTATTTTTCAGTTGTGTGACTCTTGTTAGGGGTAATATGTGGTTGTCACTCAGGGTAACAGATTTTAGAAGTCTGAATTGGCAATTAAATAAAAAAAGAATATTGCAAGGCAATTTTATTCCCTTAATGATGATTTTACATTCTCTTTGACAATGAGAGCAAGACACAACTTTTCACAATTGAAAGCAACAGAGACTACAATTTACAGTCATCTCTGTTCTTGAATACAGAGGGGAAGAAGTTTACATTCTTTACCTCACATTTTTCTTTATAGGTGCAAGTGGTGAGTTTTGCCACAGAACACAACTGGGATTCCTTAGACTTTTATGATGGTGCTGACAACAATGCTCCAAGGCTTGGAAGTTATTCAGGTGACTTAGAAGTGTTTCACCAATTCAACTCTTTATTGTAACCACACAGCCCTTTCTAGTTCTTTTGTGTGTATGTGTGCATGTGCATATTTTTTTCTCCTATAATTAACAGTACGTATTATTCATTCTGTTTTAATCTGTCACCTCTTAGCAGACTTTCATAAAGGTGTAAAATGTTAGAAATTAAATAACTCCCAAACTAGATATCTATTAATCTAATTTTTTGCCTGCTTTTATAGCAAGGTCCAGAGATACAGACCTCTAAAAGAGATGCTTCTTCAAATTGTTCATCACTAAGGAACGCATTCTTCATTCTTATTTTAGATAAATGAGACAATTATGTTTGCCCTTTTCTTGTTTTGTTTTGTTTTCCTTTATGCTACTTCATTCATGTGTATGGAATGAGATCACAGACAATAAGATTGTTGTCTTGTTCTGAAACACAAATAAATAATCGACCACATTTCTAAGAATAGCCCTACAAAATTGTTCAGAGCTGCTTGATATATTTGACTGTTACTTTAAAAATTATTCCAGTTGCAGGATTTGCTCTTGCTTTTATGAAAACCTTCGTGAATATTTCTCCTTTTGTAGATAAAAGCATGTAATATAAATTTATATTAGACTCTGCTTCCCTGAGTGTCTACAATTCATGTCTCTGATATTGTGGTGCACTGAAAATGTAATAAAACTTTTACAGGGACAGATATTTGATAACATCCATGATGACAAAATATAGTGGAATTGATTATGCGACCTCTCTTTCTCCCCTCCTTTCTCTTTTTCTTTTATTATAAACACACAAATCTATGTAAGTATTTAGTTCAGTTTCTGTGCATTTCAAGAATATTTTGATTTCTCTTTCCAGGAACAACCATACCTCCACTTCTCAACAGCACATCAAATAATCTGTACCTAAATTTCCAGTCTGATATCAGTGTTTCAGCTGCTGGATTTCATCTTGAGTATACAGGTAATGCAGAAATATTCAATTAATTAAGAGCACTTGCTGGTTCCAGGTGTATCTAAACAATATATGAAAGAGGAATATTCAGTTCTATTGCACATAATGAGCTACATACCGTTACTTCAAAGTCACTGGTAAAATCCTCATTTAATTCCAAGGGGGTAAGATCAGGCCTGAAATCAGGCCTTCCTAAGGACTAGGAAGTTTAGTTTTATTTGCTTTCACCTTCAATTTGGTTTTGGTCTCTGAAAAACTTTTCTGTGTGGCCCTTTAGGGTCACACCTCTCTGTGCCTGCTCAGGCGGGCACTCCAGCTCCAGCTTCTGCTCAGGCAGCTTATTTGGCTCATGTTCTTCTCTCTGTCCTCCTTCGGGGAAGTCTCCTCTTGCTCTGGCCTTGTTGTTCCTGTTCTTGGTAGTTACTGCCTTTTCTTAAATATGTTTTAACAGAGACACACCTGAGTGGTTCAGAGGTACCACGAACTCCTCTGGTGGCTGCAGCTGTGTCCGCAGTGGGTCGGTTGGAGCTGGCTGGAACCGGCTGTGTCCCACAGAGACCACCCCTGCAGCCCCACATCCCACCACCCACCACCAAAATCAGCAAATTTTGCCCGATAAGATAATATATAGTATGTGTTTTATATGAATGTGTAGGATATGAAAATTAATCACTTTTGCAAAAATGAGAGAATGAATAAACTGAAAATAGCAGCTGTGCTTCTTAACTAACTGACAAATGCTCACAGGCTGCTGAGAACACAGCAGAATTATTTCAAACGTTTTTATTATTGCTGAGTACCTCACCAGCGGAAAAGGCTATAATTATAAACATACTTTCTGTCTGAATGAGATTGCCTAGGCTGACTGACAGGAATTCTGGCAATCACTAATATTTTGTTGCAGGGTATTTATTTTTATTTTTTTTCTTCCCAGCTGTGCAGTTTCCTCTGCTCAGCTCAGTTCTGGTGTCTGATCTGCATAATTGTGTCACGGTTATTTCTTGTCAGTTTTAGAGTATGCAAATCCCATGCTCTGGTTGTCTGATTAGCCAGTTGGAGAACATGGCCTTGCAAAATTGCTGCCTGATCGCTTGTCTATAACTAAACATTAATTAGAGGTTAGAATTATCCTGCAGTTTCCTTGAACTGCAGATACCCTCTCAGCTGCTTACAACTTCAGGGGGGAAGAAACTGCAGGAAGTTATGAAAACAAAGTGAAATAAGACTGAATCCAGTGAGAGGGACAATGCATCTGTGTATTGCTATGTATGTATAACTGAAATGTGTAGTCTAGTGCTGGCATAAAACTTTCACTCCTAAATAAAGAAAGAATTCACAGTATATAACTTAAAGTATTGGTCCCTGCCAAGAACAATAGCTATATAGAATGATAGAATCGTCTAGGTTGGAAGGGACCTTAAAGATTATCTAGTCCAACCATCAGCCTAACTCTGACAAAAAAATAAATAAGAAATAGGAATAAAAATTACTAAACCATATTCCTGAGGACCGTGTCTACCCATCTTTTGAACACCTCCAGGGATGGTGCCTCAGCCACTTCCCTGGGCAGCCCATTCCAATGGTTGATAACCCTTTTGGTGAAGAAATGTTTCCTAATATCCAATCTAAACCTCCCCTGGCACAACCTGAGGCCATTTCCCCTTGTCCTATCTCCTGTGACTTGGGAGACGAGACCGACCCCCGCCTCTCTACACCCCCCCTTCAGGTAGTTATAGAGCACGATAAGGTCTCCCCTCAGCCTCCTCTTCTCTAGACTGAATAACCCCAGCTCCCTCAGCCTCTCCTCATAAGACTTACTCTCCAGACCCCTCACCAGCTTCGTTGCCCTTCTCTGGACCCGCTCCAGCACCTCAATGTCTTTTTTGTGGTAAGGGGCCCAAAACTGGACACAGTACTCGAGGTGAGGCCTCACCAGTGCCGAGTACAGGGGGACGATCACCTCTCGGGTCCTACTCACCACATATGTCATATGTATAACAAGAATTGATATAGATACCAACAGACAGGCTGCTACACAATACTTTAAGTTACAGTGCAGAAATGAATAATGCTGCCAGTCTTTATTGTTTTCTGTAGTGGAAACAACAGAACGCTCTCACCCGCTGCCCTGCCTATTGAGGAGATGGCTCAGACTCTGCAAGATCTGATTACATACTTCCAGCTTCCCGAAGAAGACCTGGAACATGAAGATAAGCAAAGCAAGCTTCGGTCACTCAAAAACAGACAAAATCTATTTAAAGAAGAGGTACAGAGAGATGGATTTTTACATTATTTTTATTTTAAGTGTATCGTGTCACAATCATAGAGAGGAACCTAAACATTATCATGCATGATGTGATTTATAATGTAAAGTTCTGTAGCTGATATATATAAAATATAGACTGTAATGCCACATGATAATTTGCTGTGACATCTTTTTCACTTCCACACTTGTCACAGGCCACAAGCTCTCATAAAATTCAGTCTTAATACTTCTGAGAATTCTTAAACAGATGTCATTTTAAAAAAATAAATGATAGTGACAAGAAATTTCTTTTTTTCTCTATGAAGTTACACATTCTGAATACCCCAAATGAATAGTAAACCTGTCAATAATAATAATTAATATATGTTAATTCTAGTGTGTTTTCTGTCTACCAGGGTGTGAAACTGGAACTTTTTATCTCTAGAAACTGGAAAAATGCTAGTTTTAGAGAAGGATAGGTATTACATAATTGTATCATTGCTCCTCCCTGAAAATGTATCAATTACCCTTCTGTATAAATACAAAATATATTTTTAAATGTTTTTAGACATGTTTGAATTGCTTGCAGGTCTTCAATACCATTTTAGTCTCCAATAAAACTGGAGTTAAAAATCTATTCTAGTATTTGAACTTGTTTGTTTTACAGATATTTTATTGGATAGGAAAATTTCCACCTTCTTTAATCAACAAAAAATCCTTTGTATATAAATTTAAAGTGGTGGGGTTTTTTCCTATATAAGGAAGATTTTTTGTAAAAAAGAGTCTGTTCACAAAAATTATAAAAATCTGTATTGTCAGCTTTGTTTATTCCTTACTTTTTATAATACTTAGCTGAGCCAGGAGTAGTATAGAATCATTCTCTAAAATGGATGATTCTGGTATTGAAAAATACAAATTCAAATCTTGAAAGCACAATAATTTGGGCTTTTTCAATGTAAGGTGATGCAACTTTTTAATGTGTACAGGAAAAAATCTTTTAAAAGGACAACAAATGCTTTTTCATGTACAGTTCACTTTCTTCTCTGTCATATGTGTTTAGGGAATGCTGGCACTAGTTTTGAATTGCATTGATCGCCTAAATGACTACAACAGCGCAGCTCATTTTGCAGGAATTACAAGAGAAGAACATGGTACAGCATGGAAAGAAATTTTGAATCTCCTTTACAAATTATTAGGTAAGTTCTTAAATAATCTGCTAATGTAAAAAGCAAGGTTATGTATTCTTTACAATTGGTTGTGTATTCTTTATATTATACTTGCTGCTTCACCACCAAAGAGTACTTTGTGTTATTCATTGTCAAATTTCAGAATTTGTTCCACATACTGATGTTTATTACAGACAACAGAGTTGAGCAGAAAAATGAATCTCAACTAGGAAAAAGATTGGTGCAGCACGCCAATTGAGTATTTTTATTTTTTTTTTTACTTTAAATGTACCTGTGGTATGCAAATAGGTGTGAATTATTTTAAAAATCAGAAAAACTGGAAAACAGTCTCTATACATGAAGCTGAAGAGAAGTCTTAAACTCTTGTTGGTCTACTGAATCCATGTTTGTCACTTGAGGCTTAGATTTAAATGGTAATAAAAATAATTACATAAAAAAAAATTAAAAGATTTTAAATTTCAATGCCATACTTTCTAGAGCGAACTGCTTCTGTGTTGTAATAGGGCCAAAATTATAGAGTAGGAGAAGTATATATGTGTTTCTTGAAATCACTAATTTGATACCTGAGTCAGGTAATTCCTCATATGTGAGAATCTTGTCTTCTAATGGAGTTTAAATACATTCTGATTTCATTACAAAGAAAGTTAGTCCCGAACCATAGTAAAATATGCAATTCTAGAATTAAGAAATGAGTAAAACAAACCAGGGGGAATGCTTTGAGGCATGAGGTTATTTGCATAGCACAGGCACGCAGATGCTTCTGGTGAAATCTGCTCATTGCTGTAGAAAGTAGTAAGATACCATTGCCTGCATTTTACTACAGTCTTACAAGTTTAAAAAGTGGGATGAAAAAAACCTCTTTAGTGCTTTGTAAGCGTTTTCAGGTTTTTTTCTTGATTGTCTTCTTCAGGTACATTTTGAACACACTTGTTATGATGTAATAAATATTTAAGTTAATGCTTCATAATGGAAATCCTTGACAATTGTATACAAAAGACTTTTTTTGGATGTTTTTCTATGATCAGTAATAACTTCTGGAAGAAAAGAAATCGGTATTGCTTGAAATACTGGAACGCTGATGAAATTTCAAAGTGCAGTAAAATAACAATGTGTTCTGCACTGCTGAAGACTAAAAGCTATCCATTCTATAACATGTTTTAATCAGAAAGTAGAGTTAAAGTGCAGTACACTCAGCCTTCACTTGAGCTTAAACTTCTGCATACGATGTTCCCACTCATTGGTAAGAAGATATAGAAAATGAAGTGTTTCAGCCTCTTCATGATGACAGTGCTTGGCATTTGCATCAAGCAAGCATGATGGATAATTTCTGTTAAAATTTAATTGTAAAATAAAACATAAATAAAATACATTTTTTGCCGAAATTCTTGTTTATCCAGTAGACCCCTGTCAACTTCAAAAACGACATGCTCTTTACAAGTTATGTCAGTTGCTGGTAATCTAATTAATAAAATTCTTAATTCTTTATTACCATAACATATGTGTATTTAGGATTTGTCGATTTATTATTCTGTGAAGTTGTTATAAAAATTGTGTTAAAACATATATGATTAACATTGGTGATCTAATAAGGAAATCTCCTGTTATAAAATTATACCTTGTGGGTTTTTTCTAGCTGCTCTCATTCGTGGCAACAGAAACAATTGTACTCAGTTTTCGAGTAACCTCGATTGGCTAATAAGTAAATTGGACAGACTAGAATCTTCCTCAGGTGAGACTCACTTTCATCAATGTAAATTAATTATCAATACATACACAGCTGTCTTACATTATAAACGCCAGAGCAGTTTTTCTTGAAAATGACATGTGTTAGAAAACAAATACGCCGCATTTTTTTTAATTGAGCAAAGTATTACATTTAAGCAGATGTGTTTGTGGCATTTTTGGGTTCCGTACATTTGTGCAATACCATATCCAATCAGTGTTGAACGTGCCTTTGGTGAATTAATGAACTGGGCCAGACAGTATCAAGACTACTGCCCCATTGATATTGACTAACATGAAAGTTGTTTGTGGGCACAAGTACAAATAAAATATATATAGAGAGAAGTTTTTTTACACAATGAGGTGTTCAACAAAATATCAAAATACTACACAGTGCTCCCTACTGTAAAACCTTTATCTCTCTCATTGAAAAGAAGAGGCTAAACTTCTAAACTTAGATTTTTCTCAAGTGGTTTTAAAGTTGTGTTAAAAAAACCACAGAAATTAACAGCTTCATAATGCACTTTTGTCTAATGTGGTTCACATCGTAGTCATATCAATATTCTTTAAAAAGTTTTCAGTCTTTTTAGGCTGGAGAAAAGATAGCATCTCTTAAGATGCTTTGTTATTTACTGAGCTTTTAGATTGTGTTCAGTTACATAGATGATTTAATGACAACATTGTTTCTGTGGCCTTCATACAGGTATTTTGGAAGTGTTGCACTGCATCTTGATTGAAAGCCCAGAAGCTCTAAATATAATAGCTGAGGAGCACATCAAATCCATTATTTCATTGTTGGATAAACATGGGCGTAATTACAAGGTAAATTTGGAAAATCTAAGGATGTATAGATAATCTTGCAAAGATTTGTGGAAAAAAACCCGGAGAAATGTCTACATGGAAATACGTGATTCTTGTACCTTTAAAGGAATAACCTTGAAGTACATCTGCAAAATCGCTTTGTTGAGATTAAAAAAAATGTGTAATATATAATTGCTTTTCATTTTCAAATGCAGCAAATAATTATGACAAGCAAATAGTTAAGAAATATTGATAACCAGTCAGAATTTTAAATTTGCTGAGAAAAGGAAGCATTCTGGTGGCTGTAAGCACGTGTACAGAGTAACTTGTTTTGTGATGCAGGGCTCTGCAGAAGCTGTGAACTACCATTGTTGTATCTGCAGAAAGACAGAACTAAATGCTGCAAAGTCATTCCTAACTTGAGTAATAGTAACAGAAAAGAATAAAATAAAATGAGAAATTGGAAAAATAATCCAAATATCTGAAAACACAGGTATTCAGAAGAAAGAAAAAAACCTGAGTTATACGAGAAGAAATAATGGTGGAAATTAATTTAGACATCAATGTGCAATTTATTATGACAGAAGAAAGTGAACAGAGTTTCTGGCTGCGATCAGGATGACATCACAACACAGAGGAGGATATAGTTTTATGTGTGATTTTCTGATGTGAGTTTCCTTCCTCAATTAAAATTTTATTTGAAAGACTGATAACCTGGAGGAAGAACAAAGAAATTTTTAGTGAGCTGAAATTACTGGTTTACAGGAGAAGGTAATGCGGAGAACCTAACCAACTACAGATACGTAAAAGGAGAGAAGTATTTTTAAGCATGGTTAAGGAGTATGAACTGATATAAGTTGGCATAAGAAAAAAGTTGAAATTACAGTGGTAAGTTTAGCCTACTGTTTTCAGTTGTTAGCAAGATTATTGTGCTGTGCTAGTCACCTGCAAAGAGAACTTTTCAGTTGGAGAAGCTTAGTGTAGACCTCATAGTGGGAACGGGAACTTAAGGCAGAAAAGGAAAATGTTGTATACAGGAGAAGAATTCGACTGGGTAACAAATCTGCACGTTTCCATTTGTAATGTCTTTGACTAAACATCAGTAATAAAGTAATGTGAAATAATGAATTAATTTGTTACTCAGGAAAAAATATATCTGGTTCTCCTGCTAGATTAGAACTAGGAAGTAAGAAACAGGAATATTATTAAGCAAAATATTCTTGGAAATTATTGATTTGATGGATTTTTTTAAATGAAAAGCCTTAGGTCAGAAATATGGTCAGGGAGTGCATAGAGATGATTTAAACAGTTTAAATGTAAATTCTGATTGAATGATAATCATTGTTATTAAACAGTTTACAGCTGGGTCCTGGTCAGAGTTTCTGTTCTTCTTTAAGTTACTACCTCTATTCTTCTGCTAATGATTTCTGCCCAATAACAGGGGTGGTAGAAAGGAAAATGCGTGGACTGAGACTTGACAAATTTCACAATATATTAGCTTAAACTCCTGTTGAGGATGGTTTTGTGCTAATCCAGTGTGCAGAGAATAGGAGTAGTTAAAATAAATGTTCTGTTCTGTTGCTCCTTGTGTTGTACAACAGTTTCCAAAATGGTAATCGAGAGCACGAAGATGGTTCTTTGTCTTGGAGACGGTCTGTAAGAGTTTAGACAGTTTGTGCCTGTCAGAGGTCCAGAGAATCTTTAAGCTTCTCTTTTTGCAAAAGGTTTCAGCTTTGTCCCTCAGCATTAAACACTGTGTTACTGCGGTCTGTCTTCCAAACCCACTAGCTCTAGTAATCTGTGGGAGAATTATATCAATTTCATTCACTTTTCAGTGACCACTTTTTTGTGACCAAAAAAAAAGCCAACATTTTAAATAAGATCTTTCTGAAACTCTGTTTTGGTTTTTAGTGAATTCTTGTAAATGTTTTTCATTTTAATAATAAATGGGTTTCTTCTCATATTGAAAACATGCTTTCAGAACAGATTCATAAACAGTCTAAGAATTGCATCTGACAATTTTCCCCTAATTTTGCCTGGAAAGTTTTTTGTGCTGCAGTAAATTTCTCAAATATTTTCCTTTTACATTTCAAATTTTTAAAAAAAATTTTAAACAGTTGACATACAGCTGTTATAGCTTTGCTTTTTTCTAATCAAAATAAGAATAAGGAATCTCAAAGGAAGGTTTTTTGAGGCATTTTGCAAACCCTGTGTTCTGAACTTGTGTTCCACAAATGTGGAACTATCAGTAGTACAGACTATACTCAATCTGTATATGTGAAAAGTATTTAGAAAACAATAATGTGTGTTACATTCCTTCCTTTAGGTCTACTCTGAATGTAAATTAAGATTACAACTGAATAAGAGTATATGAAGTTACCTTTACCCAACTTTCTTATGATTTTTTTTTTAAGGTTCTTGATGTGCTTTGCTCTCTCTGTGTCTGTAATGGAGTTGCAGTTCGTGCCAATCAAAATTTGATTTGTGACAATCTACTGCCTAGAAGAGACTTACTCTTGCAAACACGGTTGATTAATGATGTGACAAGGTATAGTGTCATGTTTTATTGTTACATTAGAAAAAATGGAATTTACAGGTCTTCAATAATTAATTGAAGAAAATACCATAGCCTAAAGAGGTGTTCCACAGCTTTCAATATTGAGACAAACGCTTTAGGAAATGTTAATATATTAACTTCTGAAAAAATATTTTTGCTAACGATATGGCAATTGTAATGGAAACTGCTCAAATAGAAATTGCTAATGAATGCTAAGATCTGCTTTGAAATGGAAAGATGAAAGTTGCTTGTTTCTCATTCAAAACAGAGTATGGCTTTACCTAATAATTATTATGGAGTATGTAAACCTACTGTGAAGTACATATGTGTTTTAAGAGGGATTTGATTTCCTGGCAACCTCACTCCTGTTTTTTTTTTTATTTTAGGAAATGATATTGTTATTACTCTTTTGAGTATGTTTTTTCAAAGTACGGAACCTATACCTTAGAAGATGATTATACAGCAGCTTTATAAAGTCATAAAATGAATCACTATTTAAATATTATAAGCAAAATGTGGACATCTACACTCTTACCATATTTCAAAGTGAATTTGACTATTATGCATCAATATAGTTCATGTGTTGCATTTATCTTTACCCTAACTGGCTTACATTTTCTTTCTTAGCATAAGGCCAAACATATTTTTAGGTGTTGCTGAGGGCTCTGCACAGTACAAGAAGTGGTACTTTGAGTTAATAATCGATCAGGTTGATCCATTCTTGACGGCAGAACCTACCCATTTACGAGTTGGATGGGCCTCTACTTCAGGTTATGCCCCCTATCCTGGAGGTGGAGAAGGATGGGGTGGCAATGGTGTTGGTGATGATTTGTACTCTTTCGGTTTTGATGGCCTTCATCTGTGGTCTGGTAAGTACTTCTTTTACTTCCACTTATTCTTACATTTAGGAGTTGGTTACCTTTACTTTCAGTACCTGTGTGTATATAGCAGGCTATTTTATAGTGAGCTAACATTCAGAACTCCAGGTTGCCATGAAGTTATTTAGAATTTCAGATCAGATTTCTTGTGTGAGATTTTAGTCAATATTGAATTATACCAATTAGATTTTTTAGCAGGTAGCTTCTATTTTTATGATATATCAAAAGATGGCATTTTCCAGAATTAGATCAACACTGACTTAGGTCTGTCTGTTCAAAATCAATGGATGTACTGATCTCAGACAAATTAATTGTATATGGATCTACATTTGCATTATTCTTCTACATTGTATCTACAATTGAAGGAAAATTACATTATTATCCTCACACCTATTGATAGATTAATAAATTCAATTTAAATTTTGATAAATAGCTTCATAAAAGATAATTTTGGCAATTAGAAATAAGAATTGCTACACTATTACTAACTTCAGTAGGTTTTAGACCATAAATTTCTGTAGTTTAATATCGAACTGAAATCCTGTAGTTGCCATGCTTTTTGAAAAAATATCTTTCATATTATTATAAAATAGCTTAGCAGAAAAAAAATGGGAGTTTTTCTAGGAATGCTTCTTAATCTGTGTAGTAATTTAGGAGACTCAATTAGTACTGCAGTAAAGTGGTTACACTTGCAGTTTCTAAAGAAGTTTATAAAGTTTCTAAAGAAGTTTATAAAGAAGGCAGTTAATGGATGCCAACAAAAGCATATTTTGTGGTCATTTAAGGCTCAGTGAGAGTAAACTTGTGGTCATATTAGCCATTTTTTGTTCAAGCAAATTGAATACATTAGTGGGCTGAGTTAACAAAAAAGTGGAAGTAACAGCCCATACAACCAGGTAGATTTGAGTAAGAGCTCCAATAGAGTAAAACTAGTTTACAGGAGGGCTCATCTGAAGCGTTGCAGTTCAAATAATTTTTGTAATAATAATAAGCATGTTATAAAGAATAACCAGTGAGGAAAATGGAGAAAACAGAAGAATCTGATTTGGAGAAGGATTTGTGAGAGCCACCTGGAGCACATAATTAGCTGGAAAGTGGCTTTGGAACTATGATCAAGGCTGTTGGTTTTTTGTGTGGTTATCCCTCCCCCAGTACTATATCCAGGGAAAGGGAACTAGAATATCCTTTTTGTAAACAGCCAGGTTTGTCACAGCAGAATACCTTTTGAGCATGTCAATGTATGTTCCTATAAAACAACCAGCGAAGTGCTAGTGGCTAATTGTAAGAATCAAATGGCAACACAGGAAATGCTGATGGCTAGGGTTACTTTCTTAAAGTTCCTAAATATTCTCTAATTAAGGAACATTTCAGCGAACAAATAATACATAAGGCTCTAAAATAAGAAAATATTTATACTTTATCAAACTATCAATAAATAATGAAAGGAGAAAGAAAAGCAGTAGGAAGCAAAATAGTTGCTAAAGTTTCTAGATTTTACATACATATTCTACTTACATAAATATTTAAAACAGAGCTCTGGCAATTAGGTTATGTACCTAAAATGTGTAACTATCTTAATTGGTAAAGGTCTTTCTTTCATATAGATATTGTTAAGAATGTAGATGAAACTGGAGGATCACCTTTGATTAACATTGTCTTAATGTGCTCTAAAATTGTTTTTTCTTTGGCTTATACCTTTGTTAATTATAGATTCTTTGAGAGCAAATTTTATTGGCTAGGTCTCTGCCCCAAGATGGAATTGAGTTAAAAACTGAGTTAATTTTCTACAATGAGATGTGGGCTTTTTTTTCCAGAGTAAGACAATTCTGGCCACCTTTTCTCTGAAGTGTTCAAACACTGAGTTGGGAATGTAGCTGGTCATTGTAAAGGAAACTGATGTACCACTTTGTTTCACTGGGCATTTAGCTTTCTAAGTTTCCTGTAAAAGTCTTTTTAATTTTTTTTCAAAAGACATAGGAAAAACTTCAGTATCAGCACACTCTACAGATCCGTCTTAATTTAATGGTTTTGTTTCTTCAGTGTGTAGCAATCCATGAGCATTCGGAAGTTTGGAGAAAAAAATAGACATTATTTCAGTCCTTGTGTGTACAAACTTTATTTATGAAGTAGAATGTTATTTTTCCTTCCAGATCTCTCTTGTAAACAGTAAATGAGGGTTATTTTTTTAGCTTGTTCAATTTGTGGTGTGTGCTTTTTTTAAGTACAATATTCAAGGCATGTAGGCAAAATCATTAACTTCCCCATATTTCCTAGTGCTTTGAAATGCCATATACAGCTAAATACTTTTTAATTGCTCAGAAAAGAATGGTGTGGGGCCATGCAATTAAAAGGTGTGTTGTAAATACAGCATACATAAATATGCTGAGTTTGATTTTTATGGCCTTAATTGTAACATTCTCTCCTTTGGGTGTGTTTGACTTTTCAATTATATTAGTACTATTCTAGCATAGGATTTTGTATATAAAATAAGTGTGTGTGTGCACACACAGTTAATTCAATATTTTTTTTCAGCACAGTATGGCGTCTGGCTGAGATGGAGTTAATTTTCCCCATCGCATCTCTCACAGTGTTGTGCTTTGTATTGGTGTCTGGAAAGGTGTTGATAACACAGCAATGCTTTGGCTACTGCTGAGCAGCGCTGGTACAGCGTCAAGGCTGTCCCTCCAACATTCCCCCCTCACCAGTAGGCTGGGGGTTGGTCAAGATCTTCGGAGGGGACACAGCCAGGAGCCGTGACCAAAAGCGACAATATATTCCATGCCATATAGTGTCTGCTTCGTAATAAAAGCTAAGAGAAAGGAGGAGGAGTTGGGGCATTTATTATTATGACATTTGTCTTGTGGAGCAACCGCTGTGTGTACTGAAGTCCTGCTTCCTGGGAAGTGGCCGGGTATTGCCTGCTGATGGGAAATAGAGAATAAATATTTTCTTATGCTTTGCTTCCACACGTAGCCTTTGTTTTTACTTTATTAAACTGTCTTTATCTTGACCCATGAGATTTTTTTCCATCTTATTTTCTTCCCCTTTCCCCGCCCCATGTCCTGCTGGAGAAGGGAGTGATAGAGCAGCTTGGTGGGCACTCAGTCATCAGAAGCACTACTGAGCAATTCTCAAATTACAGAAATAATGGTTTTTTGGGAGTAGGCTGAGAGACATCTGTAACATACTCCATTAGAAATGGTTGTATAAATCATTAATACAGAATTAAACACTAATTGAACCTCAAAAATACAGTGCTGGAAAGTCTCTTAAATCTCATCTCCTGTAGTAAGGGAAAATTCTGAGTACTTAAACTGTCCTGAGCAGTTGACTTGACTTGTTCTTAAGAAGTTCCAAACACAATAATTTGGAATAGTGCTTAACTGCTTAATTAGACTTGCTTTACAGTTAAAATACAACATTTCCAAGGGAATTGTTTTGAAAGGAATGCTGAGAAGATATTCCTTGGCTCTTGAAGTGCAATTGAAAAACTACAGTGTTTATAGTTAGATTACTGCAGATATATTCTCTCTAGTTAATTGTTATTATAATTACTGAGTCCTGTGCATGGCTGTAATGTTCCACCTTCCGAGGTAGAAAAAAGGAAGCTCCCTCTGTTGAATGTATGACTGTTGTTCTTAAAGAAAATGTGGTCCGTTAAATTTTTGATCTGTTTTTTGATAACTCAGTATACAATTCTGCCTCTTGATACTGTAAACTGGGATATTAATCATAATCATAGTTCCAGTAGAATTGTAGACTCATAGAATGGTTTGGGTTGGAAGAGGCCTTTAAAGGTCATCTAGTCCAAAGCCCTTGCCATGGGCAGGGACATATTCACTAGACCAGGATGCTCAAAGCCCTGTCCAACCTGACATTGAACACTTCCAATGACAGGGCATCCACAATTTCTCTGGGGAGCCTGTCCCAGTGTCTCACCACTGAATATTCACAGATATGTGAATCTGGTATTTCAGAGAAAGCTGGGAAAAAAAAAAAAAAAGATATGTTAATGTTCACTTTATACAGAGGGCATCATTTACTGTCATTTACTGTGCCTTTGTACTCTTGCATTGGGCTAGTGTGAGCTTGCGTGATTTCAACTGAGCGTGTTCTGTCTTGTGAACAGTGTTCAGAGGTCTCAAGTGATTTCCTAAGTGTATGCACTTTTCTGCCACAAATCAGTGGCAGATTTTGGGAGAATGTTGACTCACTGTCTCTAAAAGCAGAACCGTTCATAAAACAGATGAAGGCAGGATCATGTCTTCATGACTACGAACAAAAAACTCGATGGTGATTTTGAGGAAATAATGTCATTGTTAAACCTGTGAGAGTCTGCTTAAAGCTTCTGATTACTTAATATGTTTATCCTAGGTCGAGTACCCAGAGCTGTAGCATCTGTCAATCAGCATCTGTTAGCATCTGATGATGTGGTGAGCTGCTGCTTGGATTTGGGTGTACCCAGCATTTCATTCCGCATTAATGGACAGCCTGTACAAGGAATGTTTGAGAACTTCAGTACAGAAGGGTTTTTCTTTCCTGTAGTAAGCTTATCAGCAGGTGTAAAGTAAGTACAACTTAATTTTAATTGTTATTTTAACTGTTGTTTTCTTTGCTGTCTTGTCACACAAAATATTGTCCAAATTTATGCATGATTTGTTCTCTTTTGTTGTTACAGTTCTGCCCAAGCAGTAGCTGGGAGGGAGGGAGGCAGGAAAGTACTGAGTTGTTCAGTGGGGATTTCACTTAAGGGTAAAATGTGAGCCTGTTAGCAATTTGACCGAATCACAGTGTCTGAAAAGTATTATTTTATGGATATTTGGTGACCTAGGGGAAATTAATTTTGTCTTATTTCAATTATCAGTGAAAAAAAAGCACATTAGAAACACAGACCTGCATTTGGCACTAATTAATATTCTCACTGGCTTTCTCAGCAGGTAGTAAAAAACCTAAATCATCATGAAAACTGATACTGTATTCACAGTAGGGAACTCAAAGAATTGATGAGAAGCAGTTTTGGAAGCTCATTAATAACACTGCCCATTTCTTACCTGTTTTATAGCTAAAATACTGAGATTCAAACTTACTATTTTCAGGTTTCTATTGTTATCTTACCTTTAATTCGGAAAATCTGAAACTGCCAATCTTGGAAGAAATAAGCAGGAGCAGAGTAAGAGATTGTGGTGAAGGAGAGAAAAGATGCAAAGGGCTAGCTTTTATTTAAAGGACAGTTTCTCTTATACATGGTAGTTTTTGAGAATTGAGGGTTTGATATGGCCAGAATAGACATTATATAGCTTTCATAAGTGAAAGAAAGCTCAGGCTATAAACGGTTCATACATTTAGGAATTAAAAAAAAAGAAATCTTTGCTTCTCTGAGGTCAAGTAAATCAGATAACTAGTTCTCTCTGGGCTTTTCCTTCTATGATCAATACATAAATACTTTGAGCATATCATGCTCAAAAGAACCTCCCAGGGGAGAATACTAACAGAGACCAAACACAATAAAGGAGGCCTGGGAAGGGCTTAAAAAATCAATTTTAATTTATTCTCTGGGGGTGGCCCTACTATGTAGCTGGGTTAGTACAAGAGCTTTTCAAAATGTTCATTACGTTTTTCTGTAAGAAATCTGCCTAAACTGGTGTAATTATTTTTCTTCATTCTTATTTGATGTTGTTTCTGCATTTTGTGAGAGCATTTCCGCTTGTAGTTGATAGCAATAGCAGGTTATATGCCATCTCTGTGTTTGTTCATATCAGAAAAAAAATGATTCAAATATTTTAAACAGTTTGTTTTTCAAATGAAATTAGAAAGTTCAAGCTTAATAGAAGTAATCAATAATAATTGATTACAATGTCCTCATGGACATTGAACTGTTTCAGATATTTGTGACTTGTGCTGATGTACATCCTGTTTGAGAAAACTTGTGTGTCTTAATTCTTCTCCTCTTTTTATATTATTAATGTCTCTTACTGTCAGTGAAATATGTTGATTTAATAGCTCTAGTATTTCTAGATGTGTAAGTAAAAAGTGGTGTAGGCTTCTGGCCACCCCATCGCAACAAATGTATGGGCTGTTTCCTAGAGATAATACTTGTTTTTAATTTTCTGTGGTTATTTACCTCTAGAGTTTGCCTACATGAGAGCAAAAGCATGAAGTTGGATAGTTTTTGTCTTTGTTGTTTTTCCTGGCATACTCTTACATTTATATGAAAAAATGTATATCTGAGGAGAAACAGAAAACTTTAGGGGTTTAATAGGAATCATAGTTCTGCTTCTGAAACTCATTTCCAATTGTAATATTTGGTACAATTTTTTTTGCTTGATTTATGTATTATGATTATGGTGTTTTGGTTTTTTTTCCACATTATCCTCTGGTTCTTTTATTTCTGCTTTGTCAACTGCCTGCATGAATGCACTGAGAATTTACTTTAAAACTTTTAAGTAGTATATAAATAATTCTTTTGGCATTTTTTGCAGTAACAGTCCAATTTAAATTGGATTTGTTTTTCCAAATCATTTAAATGCACTAAAAATTTCACAATTTACAACCATTTGATTTTAAGTAAGAAACAGTTTTTTGAAAATATGCTACTGCATTGAATAATTAGTTTTGCGTTGGCCAAAACAAATTTTCAAAAAAAAATAGTGGGTAGGTGGTGGTGTTATTGATAGTATGAGTACTTGATAACTCTTTGGTGTTTATCAAAGCATGAAATACAACTGCATTTTTGTAAATGCTATTCAAGTAAATGTTTAGGTTTCTAAATTATTTATTTATAATGTTAGTATATGCTGACTATTTAAGAGTATAATTTCTTTGCTGAAAATTGCACAGAGTTCGTTTCTTATTGGGTGGACGTCATGGAGAGTTTAAATTTCTGCCTCCTGCTGGCTATGCTCCCTGTTATGAAGCGTTGCTTCCAAAAGAGAAGATGAAACTGGAACCAGTGAAAGAATATAAGAGAGATTCTGATGGAGTGAGGGATTTACTGGGTACAACACAATTCCTCTCCCAAGCTTCCTTTATCCCTTGTCCAATAGACACCAGTCAGGTATGTTAAGTATACAATAATGGGATTCTAAAATATATCTTAATAACATATAAATTCACAATATAAAAACTAAGCTAGCTTGCCCGCTTTCTTAGGAATTCATCATTAGTGTGTTGGGGTGTATTTAACTGAACTAGATGATCTTGGATCTACAAGGTGTGGTAATTAGAACCTTTTCTTATTTGTGTAATTGTTATTTTCTTTTCTTAGGTTGTCCTTCCTTTTCATCTTGAAAAGATCAGGGACAAACTAGCTGAAAATATACACGAACTGTGGGGAATGAATAAAATAGAATTGGGCTGGACATATGGCAAGGTATGTTTTGAATGACCTCTCTGGGTACAGTCACATGTATTTGGTTGTCTCCTACCAGAACACCTGGACTTGGAAGCTGAACGGAGGATTTAGTGGTGCTCTATACTTCACTAACAATAGATGAAAGTGTAAGCTGGCAGGAAACAGTGATATTAAGTAGTGATTAGAAGGCAAATTTAGAATATAAATATGGTATGTATTTTAGCATTATAAATAATTAAGAATTTGAAAAAAAATCTTATTTGAGAAACATACTAGCTAATCCAAGATGGAATTCTACTGAAAATCATAGCAGTAGTGAGTAACCCCACAACTAAGTCTTTGTTTAGTCTAGTGCTGGGGATCAAAGAGATAACAAGCAAAAAGTCTGTTGTAGAAATTGCTTCTATTAATAATGGAAATAGGGTTTTGGTGACTTTTGTAAATGTTCAAATTCCTTAAAGCTCAGATCCTTATTTAATTAATTACAATTAAACATATCATTATAATGATACCTTATAATGTGATATAGCCTGACAGCTTGAAGAGAGTAAGGCCATCTGGTCAACGTTATTTAAATGCACACAACAAGGCATTCTCTACCCAATGGATGTCACCAAATGAAAAACAGTTAAAAGGGTAGGCCAAGAATATTATATTCAGAATATAACATTAAATTCAACAATTCTATCAAAATTGGTACCTTCCTCTAGTAATAAAAAAATTTAAAGACTGTATTCTGCCTTGAATTTAGATTATTTCATCTTGCTGTTTCAGATTTACTGGGGTAGTCCTCTATGTGCCCATCACAACCATATCCTACCTGAGAAGAATCTTTTTTCTTCTCTTATCTTCTGCTGTTTTTACTTGTGGACTTGATTTACCTTTGTCTTCAATAACTCTTATCATACTATCTGCTAAAATAGTATGCTATTGAAATTCTGAGCTTTACTAACCTTTTTACTGTTTCTGAGCTTTGGCAATTGAAAAATGTTTTTGTTAGTGAAATGTCATGACTCTTAGTTGCTATCAGGAGAGGAGCACTTGGCATTGAGTGAAGGAGCTTGTTAAATTAAGGGCAGATAAGTATTTAAAGACTTATGTCGATACCAGAAAGAGAATGCTCTGCTTTACTATTCCAGTAGAATTCAGAAAACATTACCAAGTGATTCTTGAAGGTTTTTGAATCAGAGTGTGTGCAATAGATCAGAATGTGTTCTATTGAGCATGTATTGCTCAGGCATTCAGCAGATATGTTCATTGAGTTTACAGGCTTGCTTTCTTGTGTGTCGTGTATTTATGCAGAACACATGAAATAGCTATATTTTTTCTGATTTTGTTGGTTATGGAGGAGTACTTATAGTGTGCATTGCAAATGAATCATGGGAAAGTTCATTTATATAATGATGAGCAAATGTCACTGAGCAAAGATAAATGGTATCATTTACAATGTCTTCATTATTTCAAAGAATTAATTGATTTTTTTGTCTGATTCTGGCTTGAATCTGGTATCTGGAAAGTACTCTTTTCTGTTGCTTTGTTACAGATTCGTGATGATAATAAAAGGCATCATCCTTGTCTTGTGGAATTCTCAAAATTACCTGAAACAGAGAAGAATTATAATCTACAAATGTCAACTGAAACCCTCAAGTGAGCTTTAAATTTAAAAGAAAATAAAGTGTTTTTTTTTAATTTTTATTCAAACACTTCATACTGTTGTAAGATGTAAAAACATTAGAATATTTCATTCCAATTGTGTTCTGCTAACTTTGCTAGAAGTTCCAGGAGCACATTCCGAGTGACTTAGAAAAATCTCCTCTCTACGGAGATACAAAGAAAACACCCCCACCAAATCCTGTTGGTTTTAATAAAGTGGCATAACTTTCAACGCACAGATTTGTACTTTTTTAGATTCTGAAGGTTTTATGTATTATTTTTGATAAGTTAAAATATTTGGGTTTTGAAATTCCATTATTTTGAATTACTTCTCTGTTTTTTAAATATCATTAGTTCTGTGTATTTATACAAATGTATGAATTTATGTAAACCAAAAGAAATGTATAAAATAGGTGAGCACTATAATTTTGTGTTTCACTACTGCCATTTTTTTATGTTGCCAGAACCCTTTTGGCCCTTGGATGTCACATTGTTCATGCTCATCCAGCAGCTGAGGAAGATCTTAAAAAAGTCAAACTTCCTAAAAAGTATGTACCTTATGATAACTACAATATATTATTTATAGCTACAAGTTATTAGTTAAAAATATTTTTAAGTCTTTTAAAAAATACTTGATATGAGCCCCATGCCCGATATGGACTTACAGAGCACATGGTTAGTCCGTTAGCTTCACTGAGATGATGGTTGACTGTAAATACTGCTGCCTTACATCACCTTGTAGAGTGATTCACAGAGACACAAATGGTGACATAAACCACGTGCAATTATATCTGTGTTACATGATCTTAGAATAGATACTTCAAAGTCGAAAGCAACATTTCAGTGCTTTTCTATCACATAGCAAAGAACAGTATATGTGTATGATGGTAAATTGATCTACTTAAAAGAGGGTATACTTTTTTCCCATAACTCCTGTTTTGATTTGCACCTTGTCTTCGCTCCCCTCCAAGAAAAGGTTTGTTCAACATGTATAATTTTCAGAGACATTATTAATGCATTTTTTTAAAGGAGAGGAAAAAAAAAAAAGGAATTTATGTCCTCACAATGTTGTACATTTCTAGGAAATGTACATATGTAAATTATTTCATAAAATACAATCAGGTTTTTGCTGTAATTTTTATTAGGTAGCTAATGTATGGCAGTCAGATCTTTTTTATTAAGACATATTTAGATATAGTAGTAATCACCCCAAAAGTGGTGAAGATGAATCAAGGATTACATCTGTAATTTAGCCTTGTCTGTGAGGATTCTGTAGTCTTCCTAGGACAGATTAAAGCTCTGTCCTGCAATGAAACTTGAAGACAGAAACAGTGATTTTGGATATATGCGATTTCACATAAGTATGTCAACCCATAAGGTGTCTTTTCCTGAAACAGCTTTACTCATGAGAAACAAGGTTAGATTTTTAAAGAGAGCAGTAAAATAAATAGTTTTGGTAATCTTGATCCAGTTGATGGCATTAATTAAAAAGAAGGAAAAACCACCTTTCCCAAGGTTCATACTGCAGGCAGTCTATCATCATACTGTTTTGATACTATTGTCTTTAATAACAGAACAGATAAATCTTAGTTTCTGACTTCTGTTAAAATATTTGCTGCCTACATGAATCATCCTACCAAATGGAAATTATGTAATTTGAGCAACAGAGAGTCTGCATATGTTTAAAACAGCAGAGTAGTCTTTATACTATGCAGAAGGGTTGGAGAGGTTAACACCTACTACTAAAAAACGACTAAACTTGTTTTTCTTAGTATTTCATTGAATAATAATAGTTAAAACATGTTTTCTTTTGTTGAAAAAAACAATAATGCAATCATTACAAACCAGTATATAAAAAATACCGTACTTAATAATGCATAAAAAATAATTTCATAAATGGTTATAATGCAGATCTTTAAATTAGAAATTACTTGGAAGGTTTAAATGAAAAATATAAAAAAACCCATAAGAGTACTTATTTAATATCAATTTGGATTTTTCATAGTAACTATTTAGGGATGTGCATGTGGATCTGGGACACATTTAATGAAATAGGGTGCAAGTAGGTGGAAAATCGGACTCTGCTAGAATACAATTTATATCCTAGTCAATGACCAAATGCAACACAGGATTTGTGCAAAGAAATGGGAGAGTAGGAGATCGAAACGTAGAGAGAGAAAGTGAACCCTACCCTATGAATGACACATAGAAAACTTTAAATACCATCATTTAGGGTATCTTGACTCTCTGTTCTTCTTTGCTGACTTACAGTTACATGATGTCAAATGGATACAAACCTGCCCCTCTTGATCTTTCTGAAGTGAAATTGTTACCTTCTCAAGAAGTTCTAGTTGACAAACTAGCAGAAAATGCACATAATGTCTGGGCAAAAGACAGAATAAAGCAAGGATGGACCTATGGCATTCAGCAGGTAAGGACTTCTTTACACATATTTGGAATAAGTAAAAAAATTGAGATTTGGTTTTCTAGGACATCAGATGGGAGTGTTAAATAAGAGGATGAATACTTAATGTCGTGTAGTGTCTGGAAAAGTTAGAGGGTGTGGGGAGCAGCAAAAGAAGCCTTGCCCATGCAAGTCTGAGTAGATTGTCAGACCTGTACAGCTGCAGCTGCAGGATGTATGAGAATATATTTCCATGCTTCTCTTTCATTCTTGCCTTTAGGTTTTTTGTGTTATTAAAATTGGGCTTGCATTCATAGAACCGTTCTTCATCAATATGATTTCTCTCTAATCTTAACATTATTTCAGAATGCACTCTGTCTCATATGATATATTTGTGATGTTTAAACACAGTTTTCTTGTTATTTTTTATAACCCTTTTTAGGATCTGAAGAACAAACGAAATCCACGGCTAGTGCCATATGCATTATTAGATGAACGTACTAAGAAGTCGAACAGAGATAGCCTCCGCGAAGCTGTTAGAACATTTGCAGGCTACGGTTATAGTATTGAGCCACCTGACCAAGAGATTGGTATGTACCTTCAATAAGAATCATGGCCTTTTTTTCCCTCAGTGCTTCAAAAAATAACATAAAACATTGAAATAGACAGGGAAAACATGAGATACGAATTAATAGTAGTGTATTTTTGCAGTGGACTTTAATGAAAGGTGCAAATATACTTTGTAAATTACTTGATATTATTTTTATTTTTTAAAGATTGGTTGTAGTTAATGATACGATAATTCTAATTTCCGTGATTTTTAGAATGGAGAAAATCTGCAGTGTGAGTGGACATACAGGTTTTTGTTTGGAAATAATGAAAGAAATAAAATAATCTGGGATTAATTTAAAAGATTTTTTTTACATGGTATGCAGGTTAGGTTTGACTACTTCACATCAAACTCAGTTCTTAAGAAGTAGTCCAAGAAGTGCACCAAGTTCAATAATTTTTTATTGAAATCAGGAGCAGAAATTTGTTTAGAAGTTTTTCTTCATATTTGCTATACCACTGCAGTTTTTTGACAAAAATCTAAACTCAAACAGAGCATATTTGATAATTTCTTTGAAATTTTCTAAACGGATTGACTTGTGTAAAAAGTATTTTGTTTTTTTGTAATACGGCATTGTTGCATCAGACTGCATTGCATGTTTATAATCTTACACTTCTGAGGTTTCCTTTAGTAAGTTTTGTGTCTGGGGCTCTGCATTGAGTGATGCTTCTGAGAAATTAGTCAGAGAAATATTCTGACTAAATAGTGGAAAATCACTCATCCTGTATAGAGTTAGAATATAGCTAGCCTCTGTATGCTGATTACTGTTCCTCCTTTTTTAACATTTACTATGGAGGTTCTTAAAGCTTGCAATGGTACATAATACTGGATACAGATGAAGAGCTAAACAGTGGCGTTTATAGTTTCATCTAATTATAAAAGGTGGGGTTTGTTTTCTCTGTTTATTTTTGCAGCTGACCAAGCAGCGGAAAAAGTCAGCATTGACAAGATAAGATTTTTCAGAGTAGAACAGTCTTATGCAGTGAAGTCTGGAAAGTGGTACTTTGAGTTTGAAGCTGTGACAGGTGGAGATATGCGTGTTGGCTGGGCCAGGCCAGGCTGTCGACCTGACATAGAGCTGGGAGCTGATGACCAAGCATTTGTATTTGAAGGAAGCAAAGTGAGTACGTCTTTGTCTTTTTTGACCTATAAACAGGTTAAGCAGAGTACTGCAGTATAGATTTCCTCTGTGTACTCTAGATCAACTACTGGAATATTTTTGATTCATACAAAGATGTCTCTGAGCTCTGTTTCTTGCTTATCTGCAATTTGGTTCCAGTCATTGAAATAACGCTAACAAAGGTGTGTTGGTTTATATCTATCTTCCTAGGATATACCCAGACTGCAAAGTCTGTTGTAAGCATAAACAGCATACAGCTTTTTTTTTTCCTAAGTGCTGTTTTATAAAATGAAACAGTTTATTCAATAGCTGGAAGAGACAACCACCGTTCTGTTTTCCCAGAAGAGAGAACCACGATTCTGTTTACTCTGCTTTCTGCACATTCTTTCTGCCTAAACTTGACTCCTAAAGGAGCTTTAGGATGATAATAGCACTGCATGTGAGAAGTGGAATCCAGTGAACAGTAGTTATCATCCAGGTTCTAACGCTGATTTCATATTACTGAAGTTAGGGTGCCTTAGTTTCTCTATCTGAAATAACTGAGATAATAATTAAAATAATTACCTGAAAGCCACAATCAGCACTGTTTGCAAGTTACTTTGAGATCTTGGAATGTGAAATATTTGTTTGTTTGACTGTATTTATTTTGTAGTTTATTTTTTAATTTTAGCATTGTGTTTATTTACTTGGGTTTTTGTTTAGGGCCAGCGTTGGCATCAAGGCAGCGGATTCTTTGGACGAAGCTGGCAACCAGGAGACGTGGTTGGTTGTATGATAAATTTGGATGACAAATCAATTATCTTTACTCTGAATGGAGAGTTGCTTATAACCAGTAAAGGTTCAGAACTTGCATTTGCTGACTTTGGAATAGAAACAGGTAATTTTCTTGTTATAGTTACATGGTTATGAGAAGAGAAAACAAAACAAAACCAAGAAAAACTAGTCTGTGATAATAGCTTGGTGAGCTGAGAAATTGTGTTTCACTGATGTGAGCCTTCAGACTGTGCTACATGTTTCCTTCATAAAAATTTGTTTTAAGAGTGCTTATATGGCACAAATTGATTTTCTTTTTAGTTCACATTTTCCTTGGAAGCATATCTCCTCCAACCAGTAGTAGCTTCATGCTTGTTAGTAATTTCCAGAAGACTTTACAATTGCTCACTATCCCTCTTTGGTCTGACCATTGATACAGTTTTTCTAATGGTAGAGAATGAGGGATGGCCTTAAGAGAGCTTTTTTGAAGGCTTAAAGTGTAGGAGAGAAGATGTCTCCTTTAGGGGTTTAACTTTTGGCTTTTCCTTAAAGTTCCTCCAAGTTCTCTTTCTTGAGAGATGGAGAAAAAATTGAACAGCCTTTCATCCCTGTCTATTGACTGCTACAGGTATATGGAGACCAAAAAAGTTTGGTCATAAAATATGCCTACATTAAAGTGGTGTGTATTTGTTCATCATGAATGATGGAGGGATGAAAGTTAGCAACAAATTTATAGCTACCGATGGCAAAGTAAATTTTAAACAAGATGAACTGAGATACCTGAACCTCATCTCAAAGTCCTTTTGAAACTTCAGTGCCCTCAGAGACCATACTTAGCATTTGTTAATAACTTTGATCTAGCCAAGGTTGTCTTCTGGTCTCCAACTTAGAGTATAAAGGCAGGTTTATTAGTCTAAAAATGCTGAAGATAACTGATGCTTCTCATAAATTAATAACTGACTTGAGCAAATGTTGGTTTATCAAATCTGATTGTCCACAAAACTACCTCTTTACTTGAAATTTTATGTTTGTTTTTTGCATAAATCTATTACTACTTACTAATAACAATTGTTAAACTGGTTTAATGTTTAAATAAATGGGATAGTGTAATCATAGAATCATACGGGGTTGGAAGGGACCTCTGGAGATCATCTAGTCCAACCAAAATGTAACACCCCATCATTGCCTAAGTCCTCGGCGTTTTTGGTAGCAATTATATTGAACTTAGACATTAGTATTTAAGTTGGATTTAAATCCTTGCTGCTGTCATTGCTGCATGTGCATTACACGTAGGAGCTAAAGTTTAGTTCACATTAGATGGATCCAAAATAGAATGCTTGTGTTCTCCAAATAAATTACTGTTGGGTTTTTTTTGTTGTTGTTGTATTGTTTTCTTAGGTTTTGTTCCAATTTGTGCACTGGGTCTATCTCAGATTGGTCGTATGAACCTTGGAATGGATGCCAGTACATTCAAGTATTATACAATGTGTGGCCTTCAAGAAGGTTTTGAACCTTTTGCTGTCAACATGAACCGAGATGTTGCTATGTGGTTTAGTAAACGCTTACCAACATTTGTCAACGTGCCAAAAAATCATCCTCACATTGAGGTAACATTACATGTTAGGGAGACACCTGTTCATCAACTGTTTGCTTAGCAAGCTGAGACATTAAACCCTTACTAATACTTACTGTCATCAGATAGTTTGTCATAGAAATCTATTAAGTCAGTCTTAGATAATTCCAGATGATCTTGTCTATCTCTAACTTCATTTATTGTAGTATTATCATTCATATGGATATACCTATCTGTTCTATTAAATGTCTTCCTAATTTATGTTGATGTGCTTAGCTACTTGAGACATTTCAGTTGTGATTTCTTAGAACCATTGTTTATGTTCTATCTTACATTCACTTTCATTTTTTTAAGCCTTCTCTACTATACATTTTTCTTAAATATATAAAAATTGTTCAGCTAAATTTATCATCAGCTAATGGAAATGTGAGCTAAACAGAGGCTGATTTAGTCCACTTCGCTAATCAAAGGGACATTTAAGTGTGATATCTGTTTCATTCATTCTTATGGAATTCCACAACTCCCTATCTAAGCTACTCTAGAGCAGAATAATATATCGTTTGTTTTGTATAAAATATTCTATATTAATATATTCCAAAAAGATATGTTTGAATTCCTCATCAGTTTTTTTACTATAAGCCCTAGGCCATTTACTTTAATTTAGATTTTTAGACAATTATTCCCTAATACTTGAATTTGAGCATTACCTTTTTAAAAAAAATACACTTCACTGATATCCAACTAAATTATCTCAGCATTTTTTTTCAGTTTATCAGGATCATTTGAACTGTATTCTGTCTTCAAGAGTTTTTGAAATGTTCCTATCACTGAGTTTAGAAGCATACTCACTATTTTAGCACAAGGGAAAATAATAATATCAGACACAGACTTAATAATGATCATCTGAAGGATCCTAACTGGTATTTCTTCTCATTGTAGAAAACTACTGATTCTTGTGAAGCAATTTTTCAATGACTTGTGCACTCAAAGTGAATTAGTTTATTAAAATTTACATTTTTTTGGAAAATGCTGTATGGAACAACTTGAAAGTATTGACAGTGTTCAGAATATACTGAATCTGTTGCTTCCCTTGCTATTTAGGCTAGATTCCCTGTAAGAAAAGAAAGTTGCATAGTTTTGAAATTAATTAATTTCAAAAAATTTAAGTTGACTCAGTTATCTCAGCCTCTAGTTGCTTAATACTATTCAAAGAAAAATAGTGAAAATTCATTATTTTAAAATTATTTCTATTATTTTTAGATATGGAGAATTGATGGAACCATTGAGAGTCCACCTCGACTAAAAGTTACTCATAAAACATTTGGCACACAGAACAGCAATTCAGACATGATATATTGTCGTTTGAGTATGCCCATTGAGTTCCGCTCATCATTCAACTTCGGCATGGGCGTGGAAAATGCCTCATCTGATGTTTTCCAAAAACGGTTAGGCTTGGGTTTGGTTATCCTATTTCATGCTCTCAATGTAAATGTAATATATTTAATTATTCTTTATTATTGTACACTCAAGATTTCATACATGTTTTTTGCACTAAGCTCATGCTAGCATAGGATGCATGTTACTGAGATTTTCTTGTTCTTGATGGTTTTAATAAATTTAGAACAGAACTTTGCTGCAGAATGCTATATCCAGACAAGGGAGAACCATTTCTGAAGAGGTGCATGATAGTTATTCATTGCTAAGCAGCTGCCATCCTTTCAAAATCATTGGGATTTCCAAAGCTCTTCAGCCAGGCTGGAAAATCAGCTTGGAATCTTTTGCCAACTGGATCAATGCTCATCTGCATTATTGTTCAATAGTTCTTTGTTATTGGAAAAGTGACTAATCCATGCAAAGAAAAAAGATTGTGGGACAGATTTTTAAAGATACCAGGTACTACTCAGTTCAGCACCTTCCAGCATTGCCTTCATCTTTAGTTAATTGCTGTAAATTTGTCTCTTTCTCTCCTCTCTGCCTTAACTGCAATCAATTATTTTGGGTGTATATTTGTATCCTGGACAGTTGTTGCATGCTTAATTTACTCATGCATACTCAGTACCCAGTAAACATGAGTTAGCTTGTAAGTACAGTTAGTTTAATAATGAGTACTTTTTTTCTACTTCTGTTTTTTCTTTTTTTTTTTTTAATTAATTTACTGATGTTCCTTTATCTTTAGAAAGCATAGCCAAGAAATTGCTGCTCCTTCTACTACAGTAAGTAAATACATTGAGACATTTAGTTATTCTTACTTTTTGAAGTAGATTTAGTTGTGGCAGCATATTCAGTAGAAACTGATCTGTTGAAAGAAGCCTTTTTAATCATTTGCTATAACACTGTGTATAAATAATAATGCCCAGAGTTGTTCGACTTGAGGCACAAACCTCACTTTTAAGCCACTAGTCTGGCTTTTTAATTCATGAGCATTTTAAATGACTTATTAAGAGAATGTTGAATTACTGTCATTAACGTTTGTTTTAATCACTATTTGAGTATTCCTTGATAAAATAATTTCAATTTCTATTACTAATATGTTCTTTTCCTCTTTTCAGTATTTTTATTCACTACGGATATTTGCTGGCCAAGACCCATCCTTTGTCTGGGTTGGCTGGGTAACGCCAGACTATCATTTTTACAGTGAGAATTTTGACCTAAATAAAAATTGTACAGTGACAGTTACTTTAGGTGATGAGAGAGGCAGGGTTCATGAAAGGTATGGATTTATTTATCACTTAATTAAGATTACATTTTAATACTGTTGTTCAAAAGTTGATTATTCACAAGCTTGATGAAATTTAAATGTTAATTTAAACTAGTAATAAAATTGTTTATGGAGTGGGAGTTTTCTGTGCTAATTTATATATTAATGTGTTTTACATAGACTTGTTTAAGTGAGTATATTTATCATTAATGTTCTGTTTGAAAGAATGTATTGTGATGCTTCTTTCTTTTAACATCCATATTTGGTCATTGTGGATGAACCTGTTACTTGTTTTAATGTATCTTACATAAGCACACAGAAGCTTGTGAAATTGTTTCATAACTATAAAAAAGGAAAAAAAAATAAAGATGCATTTAATCTAGATTAGATATTATGAAGAAATTCTTTAGTGTGAGGGGGGTGAGACACTGGAACAGGTTGCCCAAAGAAGCTGTGGATGCTCCTTCCCTGGAAATGTTCAAGACCAGGCTGGATGGGGCTTTGAGCAACCTGGTCCAGTGGGAGGTGTCCCTGCCCATGGCAGGGGGATTGAAACTATATGTTCTTTAAGGTCCCTTCCAACCCAAACCATTTTATGATTCTATGTTCCCTTACCCATGATGCTTACATTCTTAAAAAAAGGGGGGGTTGTTAATGAGAAAACAAAACTAATAGCAGCACAAACATCTTTGAGGATCTATATTACTCCATTGAAAAGTACGTCTTCACTAAATACACTCAAGTTCCACGTGACCTATGATTTGCTTTCTTTGTTCTTGCTGTTCTTTCAGTGTGAAGCGCAGCAATTGCTATATGGTCTGGGGAGGAGATGTAATTGCTAATTCCCAGAGATCAGGTCGCAGTAATGTTGATTTAGAAATCGGATGCTTTGTTGACCTGGCTACTGGAATGTTGTCATTCACAGCCAATGGAAAAGAGCTTGGCACTTGTTATCAGGTATTATCAGATTTTCAGGAAGCTATCTAGTAAGCTGGTCATTTTGATGCTATTATAAAATTGTTTTTTCTCATTTGAACACTGTTTGACAATAACATGCTTTGCTCTATCACTCTTTTTTTATCCCTTATTATTCTTATTCGTCTAAATTTAATGGAGCTTTGTCTACTGACTCCATTGAAAATGAGCGTGGCAGGGTTGCACACAGCCTGTAAATGGGGGTGGGAGATGATCTAGCAGCTGTAATCTTGGTATATTTGTAAGAGTGCTCAGAGACT
The DNA here is from genome assembly GCA_025774025.1 of Xenus cinereus. Taxonomy (NCBI): domain Eukaryota; kingdom Metazoa; phylum Chordata; class Aves; order Charadriiformes; family Scolopacidae; genus Xenus; species Xenus cinereus. The sequence continues at coordinate 143,449,606 of JAOXJK010000012.1, read as the reverse complement.
TTAGTGCCGTGCTGGGAGGATATTAAATGTCAATATCCTGGGGAAAGAAAACGGGAGATAAAAGTGCTTAAGCCCTATGCTATGCTGGTTTTTTAGCTACATACAAATCAATATGACAGCTTCTGAACAAAACCATGGAAGTTTGGCCGTTGATTTTTTTTTTTTTTTCCACAGAACAGCCTTTACCTGTTTTTCTAATTTGGGAAAGAAATCTAGGAAAATATAGATGTAGAAGATGCAAAAGATGCCTGTTGCTGCTTATAGTGTAAAAAACACTTTCAGTTTTCCTCTTATGACTTGCAACTAATATAAACATGTTCTTTGTACTAAATTTAAAATAATCTCGGAAATCACAGTTATTTCTCTTCTATTTCTTCTCTTTTCCATGGAAAAATACCTGGAGTTGCTTTTGGAAATGTTTTTCAATAAACCGGTCTGTTGAAAGATTAGATTACCCAGTACTTCCTGTAGAGATACAATTGCATATTCCAAAAGGTGTGTTATGTCTGAGGGTGAAATATTTCTCAACCTTTGCTTATTTGGAGTAATTAAGTCTTTTCTCTGTTTTTGAAAGTAGTGAAAATAGTTATATGTAGTTTTCATGTCTTTAAAATTTTATCATAAAATAAAATCATTAAGATACTTTAGTAGACCTAATCTCTCACCAAAATTGCAGCATATGACTAAAATTTGTCTGGTCTAGAGGCTTCAGGGTAATTTTTCTAACCTTGTAACAGTTTGTACTTTTCAGTTTTCTTCACTGAGATAGGGGGATGATATTTGTGTGCTGTTTACTTTCTAAAAGGCCTACTGATCAACATTTTGAGGAGAAGAAATGAATTTTGCTGTAGTTCTTGATCTAAATATTGAATGCCATGGTGATATTCAGGAAAAAAAACCAGTGTCTATAATAGAAAAGTAAATGAAAGATAGTGTATGCATACATATTTGAGATTTTGTCATTAATTGTCAGGCCAATGTTAACATATTTGTAGCAGAAAGGAGATCTTAAACATTGTTTTACAAGATACATTATTTTATTCTGAGTTAATAAAGGTTTTCTGACCTTCAAACAAGAATAGAAATGATAAATTCAATTATTGTTACTAGGAAGTATCTATCTTTGGCCCTGGTTTGAGAGTTATATTGTCTCAGTCAGTTACTTTCAGGCTTTAATGAAATAAAAGTCACATTTTATTAGTAGAGTCTTTCAGTTTGGTATACCCGTTGCTTCTGGATTTGGGTTTGTGGGTTTTTTCCTTATCAAAGAGATTAGAATGTACATACCTGGCCCTACATTATTTTGTGTATCCCAGTAATCATAGTTCTGGAAAAACTTATTCTGCCTACAGATTTTTCAGTATATGGTATTATTTTACTTTTTGTTTAAGTTATATTGTGGTTTGGAGCTGTTTTCTCATCTAAAAGAATATGGATTTTTTTTATTTCTTTTTTGTAATTCTCAGTTTATTGTTGTGCAATTTTTGATAGTTTGCTATCCCCAAAGTTAGGAGTTTCACTCCTTCACAGCACAAGTATTGTAATTGTACTTAGTGTGAATAACGTATATGCCTAGTTACATACACAACGATGTATGTAAATATTTAATTGAACTCCTGAAACCTTGAATTGATTGTATAGAGTGTATCTTTTTTTAGCCACCCTGGAACACTGATATCTTTTTAATAATATACTATTCTATAAGTATCTTTTGAATTAATTCTTCAGAATAAACTGGTGTTACTACTCTGATACAAACTTTTGAGTCCAGCTATAATGGGGAAATGAGGATAATGTAGCTGTCAAAAAGTGCCAAACCCAGATGCTTTAAAATTGCAGCACCATGATTCATTGTGATTCTCTGTGAATTTATAAGACTGAAGACAAACACTAAGCCTGAAAAGAAAGAGATCTTTGAGGTCTTAAAATAAATTACGTTCTTCTACTTCTGGAGCATGGATCAGAAATTTGCTAATCTTAATAGGAAATAAAGATTTGCACTATCCTGATGAAATGATGTGATCTCATTGTCTTCTTATCTCCCTTTGCTTCCCTCTCTTCTAGAAATTTCTTTTTGAGCTTTTTTAGTAGCAAATTATTTTATCCAACATAAAACGTGAAAGACCTTCAAAAGTGGTGATCTAAAAAGCTGTATTCTATCCTCAGTCTGTGTTTGCAGTGCTTTTCCTAGAGCAAGAGCCGAAGTATGTAGCTGTCAAGTGGCTGGATTTATAAGGACAAAATCCAAAAGGCTCTAGAATGAGGTGTTGGATTTGGATATGTTTGAGAAGAGTCAACACGTAGTGTTACCAGAAGTTCTTGTTACAGGTGTTGAGAGAACATAAGGCAGCAGACACACCTGTCTGAAAGTTAGGTGGGCCTGTAAAGATAACTCATACTATATTAGATAACTATATTAGAGGTAAACTATAGGCAGAGACTAATCAACTGAATATGTCTGCAGTTATTTGATATTGAAGTGTAAGCTATATAGTATTTATTTTATATCATATGATATTCTGGGAGATTCTTGTTGCTTTTTTAGATTTTTTAAATTTTTTAATCTCATTTCTCTTCTAGGTTGAACCAAACACAAAGCTTTTTCCAGCAACTTTTGTACAGCCTACAAGCACTAACTTGGTTCAGTTTGAACTTGGTAAATTAAAGGTACAAAATATTTTCTATAAAAATGCTCTTTTAAATCTGTTTATTTCCACAGAAATTCTGCAATTGAATTTGTTTAGGAAGATTGAATCAAGGGTGTGACTTCTTATTTACTTCTACCTTTACTTCTGTAAATGTAATTATTATATGAAGCTAATCTTTCAACAAATCTAAACTGCATTTGTCAAAATAAAGTTATTTAGGGAGAACACCATTAATGTTGGGGTTTTTTAATGGATTTTGTTTATTGCAATAACTTATATATTTCTATGAGCTCTTTGCTATCAATAAATTTTAATTCCCTTTGATATTACAGGTTTATTCATATTAGATGCTACAAAAATAGTTTTAATACACTTATTTGTTTCAGAATACCATGCCTTTATCAGCAGCAATTTTTAAAAGTGAAGAAAGAAATCCTGTTCCTCAGTGTCCCCCTCGCCTTGATGTGCAAACAATTACACCTGTTTTATGGAGCAGGATGCCAAACAGCTTTCTAAAAGTAGAAACTGAGCGTGTCAGTGAACGTCATGGCTGGGTTGTGCAGTGTTTGGAACCTCTGCAGATGATGGCACTTCATATCCCAGAAGAAAACAGGTACATTTGGAAAGAACTGCCATGACTTGATGTGGAAAAAATATATTGAAAGCTGCTATCTGGGTACTGGTTAAGCCTGCCTTGGAGAATACTTACACTAGAGTTGTTTAGAATTTCTTATCTGCTATAATATCATATTCATTAAATTTAAGTAGATACAAGAGACTGAATAATTTTTAATGCCATGTGATGAAATTTGCCTACATAAGGGAAAACGCAACTATTTGATTTTATTTAAGTTATAAAATAATATCTCTTAAATCTCTAGGTCTTTAAACATAAAGATTTTCTCAGCTTGAAAAAAACAAATAAAAAGAACATGCAAGTACTATTTTGCTGATTATATTTTCTGTAGTAAAAACATGTAATCTGTTTCTTTTTCATCTGCTTTGAATTTACATGTATTAAGTTCTCATGTTCTTATTGACAAGATCATGACTTTCTTAGATTTTCATTAGGTTTTATCTTCAGAGTGAGGATAAGAAAGATGTGTCCAAACATCAAGTATCATAACTAGTGACAAATCAAACTATAAGCAAAAGCATAGAGGAAACTTAATTTAACTGCTGTACTTT
>JAOXJK010000012.1:143429061-143445670 GCA_025774025.1 Xenus cinereus | reverse complement strand
TCCAGCACCTCAATGTCTTTTTTGTGGTAAGGGGCCCAAAACCGGACACAGTACTCAAGGTGAGGCCTCACCAGTGCCCAGTACAGGGGGATGATCACCTCTCGGATCCTACTCACCACACTGTTCCTGATAGAGGCCAAGATGCAGTTGGCCTTCTTGGCCACCTGGGCACACTGCTGGCTCATGTTCAGCCTGCTGTTGACCATGAGCCAGCAGTGTGCCCAGGATATATGTGTCCGTGGATTTATACAAGGGTTTATGTGTGAATCTGTGCATATGTAATAGGTTTTCTGTGTGTGTATAAACCCAAAGTATGTGCTGAAAATTTGTAATTCAGGAAACAATATTGATGTCTCTTAGTAGATACCAATTAACTAGTAGCTCAGTGAAATACATTATTTTACAAGATCAATAATTAATTAACTCTTCATGAGCAGGTGATAGAGATGTGTGATTAAAACATCATATAGACTTAGGGAGATTGCAGGAGATTGCAAAACGATGTCTGAACCTGTAATCTTTATTGGAAACAAATGTAAACTTTAAGGACAAAAATTTTGTAATAAGTTAAGAATTATGATTGGAGAGTAAACTATGATGACTTCTGAATTAAGATTTTCTGTGGTATATTTTATAAAGATATGCTTTAAAATAAACATAAATTACTGCTGTGTAGTTTATGAATACATTTATGATTTCACCTGAATAACTATGATGATTCTCTAAATGATACTCTAAAGACACAAGTTCTCTGAACTAGCCCTCAGCTGCGAAGGTGACAAACCCTTTTATGTTTCGGTTTGTTGAAAGACATTGTAGACATTCCAACAGTATTTTTTTCCATACAAACATATTTTATTAATTGAAGCGAGAGAACAATAGGATGAATATCTGTGATCTGGTTTGAGCTGTTAAGATACCTTCTCTGAGAAAGGCTTTTAAATTAACTCATTTCACTTTGCATGGCCTGAATATTCACATGATAAGGTTTTGCATTTCAGCTAAAGGTTCAGGAATTGGACAATGAAAACTACTAACTCTTTCCTTAACTATTCAAAATAGATTATAAGCACTGATCTGTGTAAGCCAAGTGATGCCGTTCTTTCATATTTGTAATTTATACATGAGTTAGATCACTGTCTGGATCTCTAAAATATAAAAAGTAGATCTAGGTCCGTCAGGCATTTTCAAAATGTATTCTTTTATGTACTTTCTATTTGTAGTTTGAGAAGAGACAATAGAATTTGAAAGATAAAAAACATCTGTTATGTAAAAATAGGTTGCAAAAGACATCATTTTGTGCATGGCAAATATGGGATCATTATGGGATCAGTAAGTGTGTGATCAATATAAAAAAAACCATTATTGTCATAGAGAAAGGAACATTACTTCCTGTTCTGTGAAACTGCAGAGGAGACCCCTGAAATAAATACTAACTTTTCAAAATAGCAGCATTCTTTTCCACACAAAATGATGCAAGCCAATATTGAATATTTTGAAGGACCCTTGTTGCTAAATTGTGTGAGTTCCTTAATAAGTATAAAACTTAAAAAATACCCTTATAAAGTTATCAGTGGCCAAAAGTAATGAGTACAGCTGTTCAGTTTGTGGGCCTGTATCAGTTATTTCTGATTCCCACTAACAAATATCTGTAGTAAAAAAAATCTTTTTACCTCTCATTTCTGTTCTCAGCAGAGAAAATAAGGACTGCAAAGGCATTAAGCATTTTTTTCCAATTCAGGATTGAATTGTGTTTTATAGCAGGAATTTTATACTGTCATGATCCTGAGTTTTACTTGTACGAACAGGCTGTGCACGCCAATGATTTTAGTTCAAGCAGATTTTTTAAAATAGTTTTATATAAAATTCCACGTGCGCAATACATTTTCAAGAACCGGAATTACAAACTAGATGATGAGTTTAATATCTACTTTCTAAGTGCCAGACATTATTATTATTTTTTTATTTTTATTTTTACAGTACAATGTTATTGTAAAATTAAAGTAGTGAAAACTATTAGTGATGCATAAAACATGCCTTAGAAAAAATAATGTGTATGTGTTATAAATTCCTTAGAATTTGTTATCTTCCAGCTTTCATATAGTGTTAAAATACGCCATTATAAAAGTCGTCAAAGAGTAAATTTTTAAACTTCTCAATTTTTCACAGCTATAGGTTTGGACTCTTGTCCTGAACCACAGACCCCAAGCAATGGGATCAAAATTGGAGACAGATATATGGTTGGAGATGTGTTGTCTTTCCAGTGTGATCAGGGTTATTCTCTTCAGGTGAGCCAAGTTTTCAATTTCAAATGGTGCCTTTTAGTTCTTTAACATGGTTATGTTTGAGTCTGACAATATGAAATGGACACACTTCAGGAGTTGTGGACTTGTGATAAGCTTGCAGGACTAGTAAGCTTTTGTGTAAATTGTTAAATTAGCGACTATCCAAATATTCAATCAGAAGTGTATGACTGTGCTTCCTCTGCACTAGTGATTATAGGTTGTTATCTATTATTGATGACATCTTTGGTATTCATAGTTGAGCTATGCAGTGTTGGCAAATTAAGTTAAATCATTTGATGAGCAATTATCAGTAGTTCTCTATGTACAGAAGGAGAAAGAGAGTAAGTGAAGAGGGGAAATAACAACATATAAAGGGAAGGGAAAGAATTGTTTTTCTTAGTAAATCTGACAGTGTCAGTTACTTTCTTTCAGAAATTTCTTGGGGTTTTTTATCCAAAAAGGTTTTCAAATATGGGTGTATTTTTTGCCAAGCAAATTTGCTGTGGTCTTGCATTTGCAGTGATTGTAATCTGTGACTAATTTGCCTCTTTGAGTTACTTAGCATGTATAACCGGTAGGAATCTGCCTCCAGGAAAGTTCCTGAAAATATTTTCAAAAATATATACAGTTACACTGTAGAAACAAATTAAAAAAAATTGTTTCCACTTGAGATGCTCCCCAAAAGGACTAAGGTTCCAACTGACAGGTTACTGTTTTCAACAAAGTTTCTTCGTGGCTCTGCAGACTGTACAGTCTCTACTTTATCTAGCTCTTTGAGAGTGTAAAAAGAGAGAAAACAGTCATATCACCTATGCACAATGAAAAGAACAGTCTTAAAGGGAGAAAATGTTTTGTATATAACAGCACATGATTAACCACTAATGGAGTTGTTGATGCCCTTGGAGTAAAATAGCAAAAGGATAATTTACCTGCCTTTCTTCATTAACATCAGTCTGGCCTGTAACACATGTTGATGAGTGTCAGACTAAATAACTGAAGTTTTAAAAACTGATAATTTCCAACATTTATTTTACATAATTCTCTGAAGACCTAAATGCTGGGGTCATATGTACAGCATCAAAAATAGAAATTTAATTAATTTTTTGGACTACAAATATTTTTTTAAAAGCTGCAGTTTATGTTTTGTGATAGAAACTAAATAAACTTGTCTGCTTCTGGATCTCAGCTGCCATTTGAATTTGGAATTTGTATTGTATCCCAGTTTACCCTTCAAGACAGAATTTCTAGTCAAGTCTGCAGCCTTCTACCATTTCAAGAATAACTGAAATGTTCTGTGATTTCAGCTGTGACAATGACTATTGAAGTGTACTTCTTATGTTGCCTGATTTTAGCCAGTAAATTTTTGGAACAACCTGTCAATTATTTTTTTCATCTTTGTTTTAATTTCATACTTAAATTCAGATGTGTGAGCACATAAGACACAGTAAATGACTGAAATAAAGAAAATATAAAGAACATTGGAGCATAGACTTGCAAACATACCTGTAAAACCTTTTCCCTCCATATTGTTTTTCCTAGTTTATACAGTATGACTTTGCCACTTTTTTATTTTTTTCCCTTCTAGCAATGAGCAGGTATGCCCACTTGCACTATGGAGAAAGTGTGTTTATTTTTCTTCTAGAGGACAAAAATAATAGGTTGCAGATTGATGAATAAACTATTCACAGTTACCCTGGATACTTGATTCCCTCAAATGCTACAGATTCTGAATTGACAAGGAGATTTAACATGAAAAACTAACTTTTCTCTTCATGTGAAGGTTGAACAAACAGGCTAAAAGCCACTGATTTTTTTCTACTAGGTTATCTTAAAATGTGCACTCTATGGTTTTCCAAGGTTTTCTCTTAAGAATTTTCATTTTCATATGCTGTCTCTGGAAGACAATTGCAATTACATGAAGGTGATGAACAGCACAGAGCATCGCTCTGGTGGGTCTTGGAACTTTTCTGTAACAGATTGCCTTGAAATCATAACACATCTGCTGAAAAGGGACACATGTTATAAAGAGATTTCTTAAATATCTCAGTTTTTGGCAACTTAAGCCAACTGTTTCGGGGTTGAGGGTAAGGGCTGCATTTAAAATAGGTTTTATGAACTGTATGATGTATACAGTTCATATCTTTTTCTCATGTTCCACAAATGATGCAAATCAATACTATGTCAACATTGCTTCAATTAGACCTTTAGTTTCTATACCCTTGTTCTATACTAAAGCTGATATTATAGAATTCAGCTGGACACTGTTATACTGTTAGAAATTAATATTAAGGGCATAGATACAGTTCTTTAGTGGTCTAACAGTCACATAATTAAGATTACAGTCTTCTCCGCTATATTGAAGGTATGATACAATTCACAGTGTACAATATAAATGTTATACCGTATTGATTTTATATATTTTGATGATGTTTAAAATTATAAATTATTTTTGTTGAGATACTAATGATGTGCTATATATTGTATGTTTTTTTACTATATGAATAAGCAAATATTGTGTCATTTTAGGGACATTCACATATCACCTGTATGCCTGGACCAGTAAGAAGATGGAATTATCCGATTCCAATATGTTTAGGTATGATCAGCGTACATGAACTTTCTTAATATGCCATAATGAGAAAGCCAGAGAACTCAAAAATAAGAAATACGTATAGGGGAAACAGTAGGGAAAACCAGAAGAACTTAATTAAAAGTGAAAATGGTCAAATTAAGCTGAAGATTTTCAAAGTATACTTCACATTTATTTTCGCAAAGTTTTTCTGAAATGTCCAATCACAAGAAGAAAGAATGAAATACATTCTAGTTAGAATCGATCAGTAATGAGGCCTCCAGAGACCCTTGCAAACATAGTTCATTTATTTATTAATCATTTCCACAACAGATTGATGATTATTATGGAAAATAATATTATAGAAATAACATTACAGTTTAATCTCTAATAAGTTCAATGTAAGGCGTGTCTGCCTAGTTTACAAAGATACGTTATTATTCAAATTTAACTATATACATGACCATATTAATATTATTGGAAGAAGCACCGGAATCCTGCCAGAAGCCCAAATGAAACATCTGAATTGAATTTAAATGTATTTTTCTTATATTATGAATAAGTGCAAGGGATATTTGCACTCTCTTTCACTGAATAGAAATGCTTTTTTTCTTGGGTTCCCTAAAAGTAAGTATCATCTGTATTTGTGATCTTGAATGTATGGAAAGTAGGATACTGCAGATCTCATTAAAGATTTTGCACTTTGCTTTTCTTCAACATGGATTATAGATCCTCTTGAGCTGCCTCTCATAATCCTGTTCTTAATCCTGTGAGGTGTTAAAAACCTCCTATGAGGTACTGAGCTCCCTCAACTTGGAATTTATAAATATTCAACAAGATTCAGATATTTGTAAGATTTTTTTCAGGAGTTAGTCTTCAGTTTCTATCATTATGCATTAATATATGTCTAGAAAGTCTGATACAATAATTGCACTGCTCTGTTGTGAATTCTGAAGAGAAAGATGCTGTGCTGAAATTTTAGGGTGGTTTACTTTCCTTTTTCCCCTTCTTTTTTGCGACTAATGATTTTTAATTTTGTCACAAAGGATGTAGAAATTAACTGGACAAAGCTGTTAAAAAACCCTGTATTTACCATAACTCATATTTCAAATCTAATACTGAAGTGTAAGTTAGTCTATTCACTGGTGTCATGCCTGAAAAAAACAATTAAAATTAAGTTCAAATATGGATTTAGTCCAATTTCTGGAAATATATATGTATGTACATTTTCTAAGCATGTTTATTTTATCTAATTTTTAGACCAGCAGTTCTAAACAAATGCAGTTTTTAAAAGGCCTCTTGAAATAATTTGAGTAGAGAATCTGTTAAAAATACATTATTAACTTATATTACTCAGATGCTCCTTTACAAACTGATGTGGAATTGTGCCAATGTTGCTAATGTGAGCTAATGTTTGCCGCTTGCCTGTTCACAAGGGTGGTTCATGCAGAATGCAGAGTAAACATCTATTCTCTTTTCAGGTGCATGTGTCCCCCAAATTAAAACCTAGTTAATTCGGAATAGTTAATGTATGTTTAAAGCACCTACTTGAAAATGACTTTGTTACAGGTATTTAGTGGTTAAGGAATGTTTGTGTATTTGTTGAAATATAAACCTAGTTGTTATATTATTAATGTTTGAAGGATCTTCAATGTTCTGGAATAATTTTTAGCTCATTATCCTCCTCTGAAAAATGTCTTTGCTTTTTTTTTTGCAGCACAATGTGGTGGTGCCATGTCAGACTTCAGTGGAGTGATCCTCAGCCCTGGTTTTCCTGGCAACTATCCTAGCAGTTTGGATTGCACATGGACAATAAAGCTGCCTATTGGTTTTGGTATGTATTCTTTAATAGATTAAATGTGTTGGGGGTTTTTATGGATTCTAAACACTGAGTATAGATTTTAAAATATTGTGAATACCCTAGGGGGGAAATAAAAGGAATTATAATTCATTTAAAGAAGTCATCAAAGCTTTAAAAGAAAGATATAGAATAGAAAAGCTACAATCTTCTCGGTTTTTCATTAAAATATACTACTGTTTTCTCATAAAGACAAAGTTGTTTAATTAGAATTAAGCTCAATTTCCTAACTTAATGGGCTTGATTTCTCTTTGCGAGGTCATAAATCAAACAAAAATAAATAACTATCATAAATATTTTAAACCAAGTCAGTATCGGTTTAGAAGTTAAAGCTACATTTGAGTTCATTATTGTATTATTAAGCTTCTTTACATATCCTAGGTGAATATTGCAGCAGCATAGAAATGTGCTTGGAAGCGACTTCTGGAAGCCTCCCACTCAAAGCTGTCAAGCTTCCCACTTAAAGTGAAATTATCGGTTACACTAGATCAAGTCTACTATGACTGGCAGATCCTTCTCAGCAGGGCTGCTATTCACCTAAGCAATTCCCAGGTTCTGCGGCAGATGCAGAACTTTGCACTTCTTGAGCAGAACCTTTAAGAAGGGTTTGTTTACTCAGCCCTCCAGTATTTCAGTGTTTCTCTGGACAGAAGTGTTGCCATTTGATATATCATTCACATCTCCTAGTTTAGTATCCTCCAGAAATCTGTTGAGTATGCACTGTAATTGTTCACATCTCTCTTGAAGACATTGAGTAGTATAAACTCTCATATCAACCCACAGAATATTGTACTTGTTACTGGCTACCAAGTGTACATTGAATGACTGATTATCATGCTTGGAGTCTTGAGGTTCCATTCATTTTTAACCTACTACCTCTCCATTCATCAAATTCATATATGTTCAGCTTTCAGATGAGAATGCTATAGAAAGACTGAGTCAAAAGTCATAGCGGAGCGAGAGTATATTATATCCACCTTTCTCCATTTGTCAATTTAATCAGAGAAGGAGATAATGGTTGATCAGCTGTGATTTTCTGTTGGTAAATACATGTTGTCCCTTTTTGTCTTTTATGTGTTTTAAAATTGCCTTCAATGAGATGAGTTCCATAATCTTTCTGTGGACTGCAGTGAACCTGCAGTTGCCATTGCCCAGGTTCTCTTTTTTGTCTAAAAGGTGGATATATCTTCAGACTCTTTCTGGTCAACAGAACTCTCTATCACCGTGATTTTGCATAGGTAATATCAGCATTTTAATTACATTAGGTAACCCCTTGACCAACTTTGGGTGGATCCTATATATCTATAATTGCAAAATCTGTACTCAAAGCTAGACCATACAGTTGTCCCATCTAATTTTTATACTTGTGGCACTTTTGTAGGACCATGTGCGCTTGGATTTTTTTCTTTATATGCCAGTTGAATGGCATGCTGGTTTTTCGGACATGCCTCATTGTTTTCTATTTTATACTTGCCATCTTCTGTCACCTTATTTACTAGATGATACAAAATTTCTGGGTCTTCCACACTAACTGAATGTGACATCCCAAATATTTTTCCCTTCTGCATCTGTTCAGATTTTTCTCTCCTCTTTTTAAAATAACTTCTGTGATCTTTTTGATTATAAGTCTCGTGAGCCTGTTTCACTTATCATTTAAATGAAACCTAATTGTTGTGTATGGTTTGTTTAAACTGAATAATATTAAACATTCAGTAACATTGACTTAACAGAATATATCTGTGGGAAATACATCATGTCAGGATAGGGATTTCCATATAGAATCTAACCTTTATGTTTGCATTTTTTTCAAAAGTCCCAATATTCACGTCAATAATTGATTTTTTTTTTTTTGCTATTAGCATTTTATAGAAATAGCATCAATTCTTTAATTCTGCTGAAAGTTAGACAACTTGATGTGACAGTTTCATCATGAGTCATGATACTGTCTGGAACCTTCAGATCCCATGCAGATCCCTGCTAGTTTTGCCAGTTCATGTATAGGAAAATTAAATGCTCCTTTTTTTCTAGAAGAAAATTAAGACTGCACAGATTGAAATGTGCTTAATATTTTTGAACATTTCTAAAAAGGATATGATTAAAACTGAATTGAAAATTAAAGTAAAAATTCCCTGTAAAAATAAAAGAAAAAGACATTTGAAAAAGTGATTAATAGAACTGGTTTTAGTGATGCTGTGGTTCTAATCGAGTGGAGGCACATACATCTAACTTTTCTAAGTAGTAAATACAAAACCTTGAAAACACTGTCATGGGAACCTTCTATAGGCTTTCACTTGTTTAAGCGTTTCTAAAAATAATTTTTTCCAGTTAGAAGTTACAGATCATAAGCTTTTCCACTTTATGTTAGCTAATGGTGTAATCTAAACCAATGACACTATGTTGATTTCAATCAACTTAGAAGGTTACTTTATATGATTTGTTGCTATTCTTTCTGAGATTTATGGTTAGATTTTATATATAAATATATGAAAGCCTTATTCAAGAGGGGTGTCCAAACTGCAAAAAGCCATAGAAAAAAGCAGTCTAAGAAGCAGAAGTATGAGACAAACAGAGGCAGGTGCTACAGGCTGAGCAAAGGATTAATACTTTGGAAGATTTATATGGTTCAGGAACTTGTAGTGAAAGACAGTAGAGTACAAAGAGCAGAATTATGGGGAAAAATATATTAGAGCTAGTTTAGTATCAAACAAATAAAGAGAAAGAGAAAAAAAATGGCAGTAAGATACCAAGAGTTGGAAATTATTAAGGACATCTTAAACTTTGGACAAATGTTTCATTCACAGGATCAAATTAAAGCCTACAAATATCATGGATAGAGAAAGAGCAAAGTTGGGATATAACTGGATTCTCTGTGTAGGAAAGGCTGGCAAAGTCAAAGAAGAACACTTATAAGCAGAAGCTTTCTTATCCCATATAGACTCTCTTTAGATAAAGAGAGACAGAAATGATCAAGGTATCAGTAATTTAATTATGTGCCAATCTTTTCTCCTGTAACATATAAAATGTTACATGTTTCAGAAAACCATTCATAAACTTTACAGGTATCTGGGGAGAAAGCTCTAAAAGAAAGTGACAAACACCATTTAGCTATTATAGTTTAGGAGTTACAAAATTATTCATGACTTTTCAATAATTAATCTGACATTGTATCTTTTCCTTTCAGTTTTATATAAAATCATGTTGATTGCCTTTGCCAGAAACACCATTGAGATTCAATCATCTTAATGAAAGTACACTATTATCATTCCATAGTTGTACCAACTTCAGATAAAATATAAATTCTGCTTTGTAGTAATTTATACAGAAATATGTATAAACAGGAAAATGTTTAAAGAGCTCTATAACTACTTCGCTGCTGAGCATTTTCTTCAGTTTTCTTCCAGTGGCTGGAAGGTAAAGACCTTTGCACTCACTCCAGGCCAGGGGCACCAACACCCCTGCTCTGACTCCAGCAGCTGCCACCCAGTCCACTCCCACTGGTCTCCCCATTAGCTGGCATTCTGGACACAAGCTCTGTAGAATCATAGATTAGCTTGGTTTGGAAAGGACCTTCTTAAGTTCATCTAGTCCAACCTCCACCCCGCCATGGGCAGGGACATCTTCAACTAGATCAGGTTGCTTAGAGCCCCTGTAAGACCGTCTGTAGATATAGAGAGCTATGGCCTCTCACTTGCTCTGGTAGCTGATACCACAGGCTTCAGGGCCCTGACAGCCCTGATCTGACTCAGCAGCTGGCACCAAATTCCTCTCACTGATCTGTATCTCACCAGTAGCTGGCACTTAGTCATTGCAGAACATATATACATGGGATAGAGAGTGAAATTACACAGAGAGATAGTTAAGAAAAGATTCACTGAGAAGGTATGAGATGATAGGACAGACTGATGATCAGGTGCAGGCCTCAGCCAGACAAATGTACTGCCTTGCCCCATTCTGTACCCAACCAGCCCCTTTCATGCCCTTTTCTGTCAACCCCTGTCTTTGTGTCTCCCTGCTCCCCTTTGCTCTGGTCATCCCCTCAGGGTTTTGTTTAGGTCTATGAATTCCTGCACCCCTCCTAGTATGGAATCCCCCTGGTTTACAGTCTTATCAGTTGCAAAGTCCATGTTGGTCTTCATGGAATTTGTGCCTGTAGTTTCTTGACAGCCTATCAGTTAGTGTGACTGGCAAGGTTTGTTCCTTGTCATTGGCTCAATGTATGTTCTGTCATCTCTGTGTCTTTGTATATATTGGTTTCTGTTTTGCTCCTTTTCTGCTGGCTTCCCAGTCCCATTCCCATATCCGATAACCTCACTGGAATAAACATTCTCACACTTTCAGTTGACCCCATCGACTAGTGTGATTGATCAGGTTTGGTTCTTATCACTGCCTTCCTCAAGTTTGTGTCCATGTGTGTAGTTATTTGTGGCTTCCTCCTTTTCTGATCTTCCTTTTCTTCACTGAAAAATGTCCTTGACTAGATACATTAAAGGAGCAGACACTCTCCTTCCACATACCTTTACGTTTGTGTAACGCATATTATATGCATAATTTTTACTGTGCCTCATTACTTTATATATAGAGATATATTTATATGTATATAAGCTGAGAGAGATCAAATTATGTACAACTAAAATGCAGCTATCACTGGGGTAGAATTTTGTCACTGTTTTATTCCAGGTGAAGCACACAGAGCATTTTTTTTCTAATAGAACTGGAGGCTATTTTATGCAATTGAAAACAGGAGAGATTTAACTAAACTGGATGTTTTCAATGTTCACAACTGGAATTTGCCCTAAATGCAAAACCAACAAACTTTTCCAAAAAGTGGCATATAAATAATGTAAGTTCAATGCCTTAGATCATATTAATCTTTCAGCCTTAGCATTTCTTACCTTGCCAGCTTCTCAGAATTAATAATGCATGAGGAGGAAAAACGCTTCAAAGTGAATTCCATCGACTGCATCTGGGAGCGTAACACGTGCATTTCTACTGGTTACCTTATTTTCTGATTTTATTGGTATAAAATGTAGATACTTTATTTTCCCTCCTGGTATTGAAACAGGTGGCTTTTATTTACTGATGATGTTTTTCAGGTGTCCATTTGCAATTTATGAATTTCTCAACGGAGACCATACATGATTACTTAGAAGTTAGGAGTGGATCTACAGAAACTAGCACTGTTATTGGGAGACTAAGTGGCCCTCAGCTACCAGCCTCTCTGTTCAGCACAACCCATGAAACCAGCTTATACTTTCACAGTGATTACTCACAGAACAAACAAGGATTTCATATTGTATATCAAGGTGAGATTTTGACATTCTTATGTGAGAACAAGGTGGCTGTTGAAGGTTATTTCTTATTTTGGCATTCCTAAAAGATAAACATGAAATAAAAGATTTTGTAGTTTCAAACCAGTGCTATGCATCAAGATCAAACAAAAGAATGTAGAAAATTGGGATGAAAAAGGAAAAATAATTGCATATTCTCTTTAAAAAGCAGTTCAAATGCAGGCAAACAGATAATTTCCCATATCTGAATTTGGTTGGCATATTAATTTACATTGCATGGCTTTATAAAGTAAGCACGTCTGCATGTCTATTATTCGATCTTTATAAGCATATTGGGATTAGATACTAGAAAGAAATTCTTTACTGTGAGGGTGGTGAGACACTGGAACAGGTTGCCCTGAAAGGCTGTGGATGCCCCATCCCTGGAAGTGTTCAAGGCCAGGCTGGATGGGGCTTTGGGCAACCTGGTCTGGTGGGAGGTGTCCCTGCCCATGGCAGGGGGGTTGGAACTCAATCTTGAAGGTCCCTTCCAACTCTAACCATTCTTTGATTTTAAATTCTCACGGTTTTAGGACTGAACTTGAGGTGAGACCTACTGCTGGCTGAGCGGAGCCGGGGACAGGCAGGCAGACAGGCAGACAGACAGACAGATATTGGCGGTGGTGGGCTTCCATTACAGCTCAATGTTGAGAACAACCCGAGCCCACGTTCCCTCTGTGTCGCTGCTGGCTGCTGTGCCATGTGGCACAATCTACCGGGAAAAAAAATCCTCGCAAGAAAGAACAGAATATAGAAGGGGAAGGCGTAGAAAGTCTTGTTTTGATAATACGAGAGAGGACGTTGCGGAGATTCTCATCTGACTTTTCCCTCCTTCCTAATATTTTCCATCAGTTTGTGTTTGTGCAGCTTTAGAAACTCAAAACAACAGCCTCTCGTGAAAAACTGTATTTATAAAGAGCATTGTTGCAGCATTTCCACTAATGTCCTTGATTCTCACAACGTCCTTAATTTCCTTTCTTCTATCACAGGGCTCGGGGGTCACGCCTGTCGCTCATGCAATCCTGTGTATAGCCGGGGTCTTTAGGCAGGTAAAGTATCGGCAGTAGAGTCAGTACGGAATGAGCGGGGCTGTCTCCAAAGGGATGTCTGGTCTGTGTCCTGCAACGCAATGTACTGGTGCCTGACAAAGTAATAAATGAAATACCTGGCTACAGCAGCCCGCCTGTCTGTGGCAGGCGGGAGCTCTAGGTGGGTTAATTCACACAGCGTCTTGACCAGACAGAGGGTTGAGCGCCTAAGCACCTAGGCCACGGTGATATAGTCCTTAGGTAAGGTTATTTTAATATATTTTTATATATTTTCTACATTACATAAGCCGTTCTTAGTTTTAGACACATACGTGTGAATTTATAATGTTATATACTTTGGATATTTTTGAACTCTCTCCCTCTCTCTAAAATTTAAGTTCCTACTTAAAATTTAAATTCCTACTTGTCTCATCCTGTAGATATCCTAAGAGCACAATTATAAGATCAAGGATGGTGACAAGCACAGCTGGAGAAGAAATCCCAGTTCCCTCTTTTTATTTAAAATTACTCATGGTTAGGGTAATCAGGTTGTAAATGACCCAAGTTCAGTTTCTCTTCTGCCACAAGGGAGTTCAAACATATCTCCCGTTTCCCAGGTTAATATTCCAAGCAAATTACTTTTGTGGGCCTAATTCCATTCCTTCGCATGAGAGAATATTTAAAAGCCTTTGCCCATTTAATCCTCATCTTCCTTGAGAACGCTCCAAAAGCCGTGTGATGAGTAGGAGCTGCGGTGTGCGTTGTGATCTGTTTAAATCCCCCGTCTTGCCCTGCCTTCATGACTACAAAACCTGCTGACTCAAAGCGATTTTAAGGGGTGCTCTGCCATTTGGTCCAAAGAGCATTTCAGTGGATGTGATGCTGCATGCTATGATGCTCCCCGCTCTCTGCTCTGCAAAGGTGACATGGAAAAACAGTTTGTAGGCTGTGTTATTAATTCCATATAGCAACTCTTTTGGAGAGGCGATAGCTATGGGTTATAATCCCGGGAATGGCCATGGTCCTTGAGATCCGGTTTCAGCCTGAGAAAATCCCATCTTCTCTAATTTCATGAGAACTTCAGTGGGAATTTGCTTGATAATTTCTCTGCTTAAATTCCCCTGGTACGGGTTTTACAGCCATAGGTTATGATCCAGGAGGTGTGGTTTTAGTACCAGAAGAACAAGTATCACAGGTTTTATCATCAGAAATTCCAAGGTTATGCAAGACTGAAATAAAACACAGGAAAAATTACTGTTTCAGAGATTAATGAACCAACAGAAGCCAAAGTGAAAGAACAGCCTGGGGTTTTTTCATGAGAAATTCCCGTGATAAGAAAATACAAAGACAAAAATACAGAGAGGTCAGAAACTTCTGGGAAAACGTGTCACCCCTTGAAAAACATTACTGCTGTTTTTGTTACCAGAGGCTGTTGTGAATAACTTGCTGTTATTGTGGTGGTTCTCACCTTTTGCTGCTTACCTCTGGGCTGCGAGGGGTGCCTCCTCCTTCGGGGGATTCACAGCTCTCATAATTTACCTCTTCACTTTCAGAAATAAACTCTTAAAAGTCCCCTGTATCCTACACCTCAGTGGCTAGTGCTTTCTCCCAGCGTCTTCCCTCCCCTGCCCCAGGGCACCGAAACCCGCTTTTCTCACTGTAGTGTCATAGCAGCCAAATTGTGGGGCTGTTCTGCTTGCTGTGAAGTAAATACCCCTTGCTGTAGGAGGGTGTGAGCACACAGTGGTTTCCCCCCACTACAGGCTTTTACAGCCACAGGTTACAATTCAGTGGATGTGATTTTAGCACCAGAAGAGCAGAATAATAGTCTGCTGCAAAATGTTTAGGGTTCCAACTGGACACAACTAGCATTCTTCATGGAAAGGGTTATCAAGCATTGGAACAGGCTGCCCTGGGAAGTGGCTGAGTCACCGTCCCTGGAGCGTAGACGCGGTGCTGAGGGACGTGATTAGTGGTGGACTTGGCAGGGTTAGGTTCACCGTTGGACTTGATGACCTTGAAGGTCTTTTCCAACCTAAATGATTCTATGATTCTATGATCTGCTTTACCGCGAATAGTCATTTCAACATTATTTTTTTTTTAAATGCTTAGTATAAACTGTACACTTGTGGCCTGGAACCAAAATCTCCCTTTGTGCAGATGAGTTCCCCTGACAACTAAAATCCAAAGTTTTGTAAATGAGCATGCTCTTTTTCTCTCCTGAGGAAACCGGCAAAAATAACTTCATGACAAATTTCTTATCTGGGGGAAATCCCCTGCTGTTAAGTAGCCCCTAGACTGGTAGCTTGGTCATTTTTCTTGAAAGCAACAACTATGGGTGAGGAACTCATCAGATGGAAGTGGAAGCTGAATTCAAGTCCCAGGTGGCTGTACTACAATAACAATTTCCCCCCCCCCCAGCAGGTGTATCAAGTGTATCTGAGAACTGCTTGCAGATGAAAGAGGTGAAGGATTATGGTTTGCGAAGACTGATTTACGTTGCCCTGAGGAGAAATGAGCAATGCAGTCCTGCTAAGCATAAGGTACTTCAGGGAGTGATTGAAAGACAACCTTTAGGGAGCTTTGAGCCTGAAAACACAGGGGGCTACGTGCCTCCTCGGTGAGATGACAGCAGAGCAGGGCTACGGCTCTGTTCCTGAAGTGGACGTTGAACACATCAAGTGCCCTAGTCCCTTCGTGGACCCAAAGCTTCCTCGGCAACAGCAGCATGTCATTGACCACGTTGCCTGTGGGACTGGTGGGAGCAGAGACATGGCATGAGCAGCCCCCAGCCCACCCAGATGGATGGCAGCATTGTCCACAAGGCACCAGGGCAGAGATCCTGCTGCTTTTCCTCCCTCCTTTCCCAAGGCGCAGTCCTCTGGTGGCTTGGCTTCCTGCAGCTCAGGACCATTGCAGCAGCTGTGCTGTAACCTGTGAATACTCTGCAGGGCTTGGTGATGTGTGAAGTGTTTCTCCTTTTGGTCAAAGTAGAGCTGCAGTGTTCCAGGAAAAACCTATCTTCTTGAACAGCAGCCAGTTCACTACCTAAGTAAACAGGGCAGCGTTCAGACTAGAAACACGTGTAGAAACTCATCTGGTTGTGCCATTTCTGTCTTTATTTTGTTTTATGGCTTGCAAGTCAGTTTGGCTTTGGGGCTTCTTTTTTTTTTAAAAAAAAAAATAATATCTTTTTCCAGCAGTTAGGTTCAGCACCTCCCATGACTTTATGACCAGCTGCAAATTAATATTTAACACAAATCCTTTCAGGCTTTTGGTATACTATAGATGCCTATGTCCTTTTCCCCGCCATTTCATACGGTGCTAGATTTTGTCTAGATTTTGTCATTTGGGTCTGGAGCTCAAGTCTTATGAGGAGAGGCTGAAGGAGCTGGGGTTATTCAGCCTGGAGAAAAGGAGGCTGAGGGGAGACCTTATCCCTCTCTACAACTCCCTGAAAGGAGGGTGTAGAGAGGCGGAGGTCAGTCTCTTCTCCCAAGTCACAGGCAACAGGACTAGAGGAAATGGCCTCAAGTTACGCC
>JAOXJK010000012.1:143378423-143398616 GCA_025774025.1 Xenus cinereus | reverse complement strand
AAGATTGGAACTCAAATTACATACGGATCTACAGCTATATTTACTTGTGACTCAGGATACATGCTAGTTGGCTCTGCCGTGAGGGAGTGTCTGTCTTCTGGACTCTGGAGCGGAATTGAGACCAGGTGTTTAGGTATGGATACTCTTGTCATAGCTTACCTATTTTCTTCTATCTAGCAGACAAAAGCAAGCAAAGCCTATCGGCCTGTCTCTTTCTGTTAGCACAGATATAAAGACAGCTTTGCATTTTAAAAATATGTGTGGCTGAATTGTTTTTCCTATCAAAATATAACTATGGTTACCTTTCCACAGATTGAATCCCTTTATCAGGGGATATCCCTTGTGCCCCAAACGCAAAGCCTGTGTCACTGGATACTGCATATGTCTCTAAAGTAGACCTGTACCTAAACAGCAAGACTGATTGATTACACATGTGTTAGCCTTAATATTTATCCTCAGGAAAATATCTGCGTAGTAGAACTGAATTCAGTGGTTATGTTATAGAATTAATCTGCACACTTGCCAAAGATTTATTAAAAAAAAAGAAAAGGAGAACTGCAGTCTTAGTTCTGAGAGAAAATCACTATCCAGACACCGTTTATAGAATTTTACACCCTTTAGTTGTACATATTTAGGCATCTTCAGTCTTTTTAAATACTCAGACACCAGTCACTGAATCATTTATGAATAAAATGAACATGTGATCTCAGTGAAACAATTTCAGGGCTTCTTTTTAATTCATTATTATCATATGTGCCTTGATCTGCGTTATTGTGTTAACTGTACAGACATTGGTTTTAATCTATATGCAATTAACTGTTTAATTTCAGTTGAAATCAAAGCTATGATAGTGTTCTGATTTTTGAATGTAATATGGAAATTGTATTGTACCTTGTTATTTGTGGGGGAATGAGAATATAAACAAGTATCCATAAACTGAGACTTTCAGAAGAATCTGAACTAGTTTATACATTAAATATAGGGGTTTATTGCAATATCTTTTTGTGCAGATTGCCATTTACCTTTTTGATTGAATCATAGAATGGTTTGGGTTGGAGGAGACCTTAAAGATCGTTGAGTTCCAACCCCCCAGCCAGTCCCTCCCGATCTCTCCTGTAGGGCCCCTTAGGGTACTGAAAGGCTGCTAGAAGGTCTCTCTGGAGCCTTTCCTTCTCCAAACTGAACACCACCAACTCTATCAGCCTGTCTTCACAGCAGAGGTGCTCCACCCCTCTGATCACCTTCATGGCCCTCCTCTGGACCTGTCCCAACAGGTTTATGTCCTTCCTGTGCTGAGGCCTGCAGAGCGGGACACAATACTCCACGTGGGGTCTCATGAGAATAGAGGGGTAGAATCACCTCCTTCGACCTGCTGGCCACGCTGCTTTTGATGCAGCCCAGATGCAGTTGGCTTCCTGGGCTGCCAGCACACATTGCCAGCTCAAGTTGAGCTTCTCTGTTGGTGGAACCAACACCCCCTACGCTCCATCCCAAATAATTTTCCTTCTGTAATGCTGCATTATTTTGTGCAAATCTTCACTTAAGCTTAATTTGAATGACTCATAAGTAAGCAAAAATGTTGCTTATCAATCTAAAAGTCTGAAGCTGCTGAGGGGAACGGGTAAGCTTTGTTTATATTTCACTTTTAGAATGAAAACCATTTAGCAGAGCGGGAGGGAAAGAAAAGATCTTCATGTTTAATTTTCTTCTTCTTCTAAGTTGTCAGAAATGTTAAGACAGACTTTTTTAAATCCCAAAGTTTTGGGAGACCATAGTATGTGTGTTTGTAGCTTTTCACATTTCTTTGAAGTTGTGAATCCATCCTCTTCAACTCAGCTGGACTGCACTTCACTCTTATTTCTTAATTCCTTCTTTTTTCTCAGCTCCCCCTGACATCTAAACATATTGATGAAACAGATCTGTTGATATTCTCTCCCTTATTTACCAAAATTCATTGCTGTCATTTCCTACATATGTCCTAGGAAGAATCAGCAATTGCTGGAATGATAGGTGTGTTCAGTTCTCCAAGTTAGTATCAAATCTGAAATCAGGATAAACAATGAAATACAATTGAATTTTTAAAGTCCTGTAAGATATCATATTTTGTTGTTAATCTTGATGTTACTAGATGATGTTATATTTAGGTCACTTGGAGAACTAAACATACCTTTATAAAATGCTAAGTATCCATATGAATTAAAATGCAGAAATGAAGAATGGAGTTTACTCAATCAGTAAGATACGTGGAGTTGTGTTTCCAATACATGACTAATACTAGAGGAGTTTTCAAAAAGACAGACAAGTAGCACAAAAAAGCTAATTTACTTAGATTATGCATTAAATGTCAGTATTTGTTCATACTCACCGTACACTAATATCAAGAATACCTTTAATCTCTTCTCCTAAGAGAAACAGTGAACTTCACATACTGTGTCTTTGTCTGCATTAACAAATAATTCAGCAGAAAGGAGCACATCATGAGACAAATAATTGATTCTGAATTCTCTACATCTGCATTACATACGGTTCAGAGAATTTTCCTTGGACAGTATCTGGTCTAGTCCTCTGGACTAAATGTTGTCATTGCTCATGGAATCATAAAATCATAGAAGCATTTGTGTTGGAAAAAACCTGTAAGATCAAGTCCAAATGTAAACCTAACACTGCTCAGTCTATCATTAAACCATGTCCCTGTGCAACAGCCAAGAAGGTTTCTGTGGCTATGTATCCTCTGAAGTGTAGCCTTTCTGCCACTATTTTCATCCTTAAAACTTCTGGAAAAACTTACAAGCAACTGAATTTTTCCTCTTCACTGTTTTTAAATATCTGTTTTTTTAAACTTACGCTATTTCAACTAAAAGAGAATCTGTATCTCCAGTGATACTGAATTAATATATCTAGAGTTAGCCATATGGTTCTCTTTATTTTTCAGTACTACTGCATAATAATAACTAGACTTTCAAATGAGGTAGATGATGTCTCATCTTTAAAAAATTATTCAGTCATTTCAAGGAATCCAGCAGAGAACTTCCTTCTCTGGGACACGGATTAAAAAAGATTTAAAAGAATGTTACTGTTCATCCTGAACAGTTTTAGTACAGCTTGAACAGCTGGCAAGGTGAGGCTCTTCTGAAACTGGCAGGAGAAAGACACCAAACCTTGTTTTGTCCAGACCTGTGCCAGTGCATTTCCATACTGTGATTTTCTACAGAAGATATTGCTTGTGAACAGGAGGATGTACAAAAATACATTCTGCAAGGCCTGTAGAGAAGAAAGAAATTCTATCAAATAATTCTTCCCTCTTGAACTGAGGTCATCTTGACAGGTTAATTAACTCTGTTGAATAATAACCTAAATCTCTTCTTCCAATAAAATATTGATATGTAGATTTCTTTCACTACTGTGCTCACGTTTGACATTACTGACAGATAAAGTAAGCATGGGCACGTTTTTGCTATTTAATGTAAAGATTCTGTATTCATTTATTCCTACTCTTGCATCTCAGAAAGTAACCTGCAGGAAAAAAACCTCATTTGCAGCTGAGGCTTCTAAGGTTCTGACACTAAGTTATTATGCTCATTCTTCATTGCTAGAGCTGGATTTTATGTCAAGTTAGGTAATTTATTTGGTGTTCGCACGTTATTAAAATCCTTCATTCCTACTTTTTGACTAATTTTTTTTCTTAAAAATATTTCACGTAGTTATTCTTCTCAAGCTTTGCTAGACTGGAAATTGAGAATGTTATAGTGCTTATTTCCTCCCTCAAATCTGCTACTCAGTAAAACCATCACTTTCAATCTCTCTTTGAGCATTCACTCATTGCCTTCACAAAAGTGACATCTTTGGATTCAGTGTTATAAATTATGGGTTACATTGAGACCTAAGGGCCTCAACTGCAGTCATAGAACTCCAGTTCTATGGAACTGGAGACTCCATAGAACTCCAAAGCGTAGGTCTTTTATATCCATATCATAGGAAAGATGAAAATACACTCAGTCTTACAACACAGCACTAAAATAAAGACATTGACAATCAACAAGTATATCCTGAAAACTATGTATAATAGACTAGTCTGAAATGGTCTAGAATCCTAACCTGGTGTGAGGTCAGCTAGTTACCACCAGGGTGCTTCTTCCCCTGAGTAATTTTAATTATGATAATATCATTGTTGCAAATCATTGAATGGAGATTTTGCTTAACCTTTGCTAATTTTATTTCAGCTTTTCTTCTATCAAAAGCCCAGTTCTTAGTGCAGTGCAGTAAATGTTCTATTTGTTATGTGTTTGTATTTGGCAATGTACCATGCGAGGATGTATTTTATTTTCTCTCTTTCATTCTGATAAATGCAGATCAGAAGTACAACATTGATCTTGCTATTTGACCCACTTCATCTGTACGATATTTCCCACAAACCTTATATGATTGTTTTTAATTTTTGGTTTTCAGTAGACTTCTAAGGTGACTACAACAGATTTATATTTGTTTGTCATTGGTCTTAGAATCAAAATATTACTTTGGGAATAAAAAAAGTGATATTCAATTAGATAGTAACAGTACTATTAAGTCTTTTATCCATGGTAAGTACATATTGAATGACTTATTGGCTGTTTAAATGGGAGTGTAAATTTATTATAGAATCAGTATTTCTTAAATGCTTTCTTATATATTTGCAAAATAAATTTCCTGGAAAACAAGAAAAAAAAAAAACAAAGAGGCAGCATTGTTGCTCAGTATTTGAATCTTTGTCTTCCCGGCAGTAATCTTAATTTTTTCTCAGCAGTCCTCTGCTTTCTACATCCTTGTCTTTTTGCATCTGTTTTTGGTTTTCTGCCATCGTTTTTTTCTGGCAGATTTTGTTTGTATTTACAGAGAGCTCTCTCAATATGATACTCAGTTTCCAATATTTCCTTTCAGTCCCCAGCGAAAACGCTCCACCTGCAGAGCCTAGCTCCTGAGCTGTTTTGTATCTGGATTCCATTTAGGAGCAATGTCTCATTACAAAAGACAGCCACACCTTCTGGTTATATTGAATGAAGGCTACTTAGTACAACAATCAGTTTTATTATTTCATTCAGTTTCATTATACCAAATTTAATAACTAAAACTGTTCCTCTTCCATAATGATACAATTTGGGTAAGCATGCCATATTTATCAAATGAGAACAGATTTTAAATTACATCCCTTTATGGCCTTGCACTATTTTTTGCAGTAGTGAAGTTGTATGTTACTCCTTGTTTTTACCAGTGTGACAAAACTGACATCGATTACATGGTAGGTGATATATATATAGTACAAGCAAGTGAGTGGAAAAAGGTTTAAGGGATACAGCTGTGAGATAAAATGAAGGAATAGACTTGTGCAGTAACTATGTCTCGTTCAGAATCAAAGGCAGTTTCTCGGAAAACTATACATGTGCAGTATTTGTTCTACCAAAGAATCAGCAGTAATCTGAAAGTTTTGAAAACTTTCCACAATCAAAAAAACCCTCCAAACCCCCAAATTCACTATTTTTATATATATGTGTGTGTACCTATTTGTACAGATACAAACACAAAACACACAAAGAAAAGCATAAAAGACTACTGAATGGCACTTCAAAAATTCATTTCAGAATGTTTGCTTTGCCCCAAGTTAAGAAAAATAAACCTTTGAAAGAAGTCAATAGAAAAAATTGAAAGATGTTCATAATTTCTTTGTTTTAATTAAGGAGTTATATTTAAAATTTCTCCTGCTTATATACTATATTTACTGATCATTTTTTATCTTCTTTTTTGTGTGTGTGTGTTTGGGTTTTTTTTATTTACTTTGAAAAATCTAGCTGGTCACTGTGGTATTCCAGATGTTATAGTCAATGGTCAAGTAATTGGAGAAAATTATGGATATAGAGACACAGTTGTATACCAGTGCAGTCCTGGTTTTCGGTTGATTGGTTCTTCTGTACGAATATGTCAACAGGATCACAACTGGTCTGGTCAGCTTCCATCCTGTGTGCGTAAGTAAGCATGGCAACACATCCTGAGTTATGTTACAGGAATGTCTGTGTAGGACAAGATGAGAAGTTAATTCATTACACTCACTGCTCAATCTTTACTTTGTTTTACATAGAACTAGATATACATACACTACTATAATAATTGTAGTTCTTAATTTTGTTTCCACTTTATGATCTAGTAATAAATTATTATTTCTTTATATTACATTTCAGACCAACACACTTCTTTATAGGTAACTTAAGGCAATAAAATTAGACACTGTTAATCAAGAATTTCAAAATTAAAATTTAATATCGATGTTAGAACTGAAAAATAAATGTTTTGGCTATGCTAACAGCAGAGAAAATGGACATATTTTCTTCCTCTAATCAAATAGAAGCCCCTTGTTTGAATAAAGACTTGGGAAAAAGCTTAGATTTGCAAAAGGCTGCCATAAACAGCAGCTAGCTCTAACTTTTTGGTAGATATTTAGGAACAAGTCTACTTCAGATCAAAGATTCAAATGAAGTGAGAAAAAATAGTCACATATGACATTATTTATTTAACTTCAGATGTTTTAATTAAATTTTTGAGATTATGTGTTTAAATTTAGTGATTCTGACCTTTTCACTTTTGAAATCACCATTCTTCTTGCTTATACAGTGGGCAGACGTATTACTACTGTTGTGTATTGCTACTGTATATGCACAGTTATGAATCAAAATTTTATGCAAATTTCATACTTCTGTTTTCTCAAGAATAATTTTTATTGTTATTATATATACATTAAAAACACATCTGCAGACTGAATGCATATCTTTGCCTGACATTTTTACAAATGCTAACAGTTTAGTGTAGAATTCCAATTATTCTTTGCAGGAAAAAATGCAATTCCTTATATAAAAACTTCTGATGCCAGCAACATAAAGATGATATACTTAATTAAAATAACTTAGTGATATAAGTAAAACATACAGAATTCAATTTAACTTTCATTCATACAATATACTGTGATTTGTCTGTATGATATACTAGTTTTTAAGGACTATTTTCACTTTTTTAAGATTGCTAAAAATTTTATTTCATTTAGATTGTAAGAATGTGTATCTTTTAGAGTTATCATGATAAGTCTATTCTATGCAGAGAAAAAGAACATATATTTGTCAGACTTAACAAAAACAATTTAGAAAAATAATGATGTTTCTAAAGTGATAAAAAATTGAGTTAATCAACCTATTCTGTGATTATTATTTTTTTTCACTTTATTGATTAACATTTTATTTATCAACTACTGGAGTTTAGCAGAAAAGAAGAACATATTTATATAATTCTTTTAATTATTTTGGGAAAATTAATTTGTGATTTATTTTCCTTACTTTTTTTGCATCTGGTCTTTGTGGGCACAGAAAAGGAACTTTACCTTCTGTGGTCAGTTTTTGTATAAATACAAGAACAGTTTCACAGTGCTCATAATGTTTCCTATATCCAGTCATAAATTTATAACTTCACTAAGTACTTAGGCCTCAAAGACAAAACAGATTTAGTTGTTATTAAGACATATTTGTAAGAAATATTTACTGAGGAACTAATATTTTATTTCAATTTCAGACTATATGTAATGAAAATCAAGTGCTTGTTTTTTCCTTGACTCTTCAGAAAAGTTTTCTTCATTTGCCTTGATTACTGGATGGCAAATTCTATTAAGTTTGTTTAAATATATGAAATAAGTGCTTGAACATTTACTAAAGTATGTGTTAGTTCTTGTTGAGTTCAGAGAAATGTGAATTTTTCATGGAAAGTACTCAGTATTTTATAATATCAAAACTCTAAAGTACTATTATATAAAGATTATAATGATTATCTATTATATCATAAATCATGAAAACTGATAACAGCATGCTCTGTTTTTTGTTTCTTTCTGTTGTGCTTTGCTAGCCGTTAGCTGTGGTCACCCTGGTAGTCCTATTTATGGAAGAACAAGTGGAAATGGTTTCAACTTCAATGATGTTGTGACATTCTCATGTAATACTGGGTATGTTATGCAAGGACCAACCAAAGCACAGTGTCAGGCTAATAGGCAGTGGAGCCACCCACCTCCAATATGCAAAGGTAAGAATGCAAGCATTTACAGATTTCAAACTTAGTTGGAAAATTACGGTTGAAAAATAAACTGAAGGTAAAGGGAAACTGTCTCTTACTAAGAAGCATCAATTTATTAAAGAAGATGTTTAATTTCTCAGTTAGATCTGTTCTACAGTCAGAAAGTTGCCAGGATAACTGTTGCAGAGAAAGTTTCTTAAGTGTCTGTAGTTTGTATTGATTTTTTTTGCATGGTTTCTACAAGTTCCTTAAGAAAAATTATGCATAGATAATTAAGATCTTAATCTTAAATCTTAAATCCTGAAATAATATTCTCTGCATTTTTAGCCAATATAGTTCTACTAGGTGCATAAGAAAGCATTCCTTTTACATTGATCTGACTGCTCATCTTAACTTTTTTATTTTTTATTCTAATCTGTTAGCATAATCCCTTTGGTTTGGTTCTCAACACTTCTAGATGTATTTAAAAATCTTTCACTGAAAACAAAATTACTGCATGCCAAATTCTATTAAGTTTTGAAAATAAAGGAATATTATGAAATTCGTTCTGTTTGAGTTTTCATAAGCACTTTTAGAAAAGTATTATCACCATTGCCCTTTTTAACTCTGTTATGTGCTTTTTAAATGTTTTAATTGTCTTCATTTAGAAAAACGTACTGTTTACAGTAATCTGTTTGCACATATGCAGAAATTGTATTGATTCTTTTTCAGCATCTTCCAGCAGCTTCTTTGAATTTTTATCAGTACACGGGCGAAGTCATGTTGTGCATTTACAGTAATTTTATTTATTATATCTTCCTTCCAATAGGTGTCTTCTACTTTCCTTTGATCACTTTGCCTTAAGCAATACTGGCAAATAGTTTACAGAACTCGAATTTCCAAGGATCTTTTTGCTGATGAGAAGTTATTTTTTAAATAGGTGATGATGTGTTTACTTGACCATAGCAGTCTATTGCACGAAAACTGTTACAAAAATCTCCATGGCTCCCAAAATAAGTATTATAATCCTCCCACCAGACAGCTGTAAATTGCAAAAAAGAAAAAAAATCCGAAACTCACTCTGCAGTGATTTTCAAACATATGAATCCCAAAGTAGTTGAGGACTCAGAAAAGCCATCAGTATTCTTAACCATCAAAGTATACTCATATTTTTAAAAGCACATACCCATTTGTTGGGATGTTTCCCTGTTGTAGCATAATCACCAGTCTTACCTGACTGATCATGTGCTCTGTCTGAAAACATCTGCCTCAAAGGTGCTCCATTATCCATTACCTTAGCATAGGAACATAAGTATATTTGCATGGCTTTGTGGGTTAGACCAAAAGCACATCTAGCCTCAACCTGTTTCAGCTGTGAGCAATAGTTTATGTCAAGGCAAGAACATAAATTGAATATATTGATATGTCTAGTGAATTTTGGTGGCAAATACTTTTACAGCATCATCCCACTCTGTGAAGAAACATTTTCTTTTATTTGCTCTGAATTTACCATCTCCTGGATTTAGCATCTCCTTGTTTCATATAATTTTCCTAATTCAGTGTCATTATATATAAAATCAGGGTGTATAAATCAGGGTAGCAACACACTGGAAGTTTCTCCTACAAGGGATAGGAGACAATTCAAAGATTCAAATTTTAGTAGACTATTTTTGTATGATTCTCAAGTCTATGCTCTTTTTCTTTTTAGTGGTCAATTGTTCTGATCCTGGAATTCCTGCAAATTCCATAAGAGAAAGTAAAATCGAACATGGAAATTTCACGTATGGCACAGTGGTATTTTATGACTGTAATCCTGGATATTTTTTATTTGGCTCTTCAGTTTTAATTTGTCAACCAAATGGCCACTGGGACAAACCTTTACCTGAATGCATTAGTAAGTAGATAATGTGTATGCTTCCATAAAGAATGTGAACTATATTAGGTATTATTTTCACATTTCTATCAGTCTCATAACAGCAATTAGAATAATCATATCTATATAGATTTGTGTATGTGCATGAATGACTGAAGATCTCAGCAGCAGCTGAAGTAGCACAGTTATATTGTTATTGTATGTAGCAAATAACAAAGAAACCTTGGGAAATTCAATGACTGAAACAAACATTTCTGAATGCTTCAGCACAATGATCCCTGTTAGGGATAGAAGGTAAAAAGATGTCCATATAATGTGCCTATACATGGCCTTCATCAGCCACAGAGCTATAATCACACTGAAACTTAAAACTATAGTACCCAATTATTGGCTTATGTCACTGTAGTACTTCCTGGACTTCTCTTGGGCCAACAGAAAGATTAGACTATGAAGACAGTAAGCAAATAGTACTGGCACCATAGAACACCAAAAGTATCCTCTGGATGATGTCCTCAGTTTACCACACTACTAGATGTACCTGAATATCATAGTCATATACAACCTATCCACTAAAGCAAGTGGATCAACATAAGGAGGTTGGTTTTCTTCTGGCTTGTCATGAACAACTTTCTAACTGTGCTGTAGATACAGCCACAGATGCCTTATAGGTTTTTAATTGGCTGGGACAGCTGGTTTCCCCAGATCCCTATAAGTCTATCGAAAAGCTTTTGGTTTAGGATCAAAATTTCTCTCTGAGAAAGGTTGAAAGCTTTATTTTCTAGAGATTAAAGGGATAACAGGCTAAGGGTTCCTTATTTTGGGATCATGGACCAACATTTGCAATATTGTAGATATTAGTTCCCAGTTTTACCTTTATTGGTCTTCCATGAATGAGGTTTCTCCAGTTCTGCCATTTTCTAAAACAATATAAAAATTAAAAAAATCTGAAATTTTATTTCTTCTTACTGTTAAAACCTTTAGTTCTGGAAGTTCCCTTTCTTTGATGGGATAAATAGCTTGATTGCAAGTCACAGTTAAAGTTATAACAAAGAGTCTAATGCTTTCACATTAAATTTTAAGGTAATGATTTCAAAAAGATAAATGTTACTTAATAGTAACATATCTTCAAACAAAAAAAATTCTAAAGGTAGAGGTGCAAAAGTTTCTTCTTTTTACTTTTGTATTTTTATCTCTTCATCTTCTCTCAGAATTGTCAGAAATAATTTAATAATACAGATTTTACTCTTCTTTTCAGCTGACCTTTGGAAGTAAGGGTGATAGATGTACTTTTGACAGGGCATCCTCAGCTTTATTTGTGTCATTTATATAGAGTGGTCAATGAATTCTAACCTAGACACTATCCATGATATTTTGTAATCATGAAGTTTACGCAAACTTATTCTGATGCAGCTACTGAATATTTTTATAAGAATATTTTTATATTTTTAATTAATATAAAATTATAAATTTACAAATTTAATTAATATAAATTTTTTAATATATTTTTTATTTCACCTTCTGGAGTGTTTTGCAAATTGTTTTCCTTTTCAACATATGCAGTGTGGTCATTTAGTAGTTTGCACATTTTTCCACTTTAAAAGCAATGGAAAAGAAGTAGAAAGATGGCTGGATGTTTTTCTTAGACCCAGGATGGATTATTTTCTTGACCTAGCTGGATTTTAATCTCTCTCTAACTAGTCTCAGAGAACATACCTTTTTTGAAATATTGCTACAATAATGGAGAAGAGACACGGTAACAAAGGAAAAGATGTTCACCTGTAAAGTGACTCAATTCCTTTGAAATGTGTTGTAGCTAGAGTGCTTCTAGCTACTATAATTCCTGTAAGAAGCAGACATCAGCATTGGCCTGGACTATAATGCCCTTTCAAATCTCCCTATGAATTAAAGACTTTCAGGGGCGTACGTTACTTAGGCATGTGTTGCTAGAAAAATACTTTAAATTTGAAATGTACTCAAACTGAAGGACATGTTTGGACAATATGCCTTCAGTGACCGTATCTGGTTTTTTTGTATTGCAAAATATTGTTAATTTAGTTCTGAAAGACATGCTCTGCTTTGCTATTTTTAAGGTACTGAGTACACACAATCCACACCTTCTAAGCTTGAAATCCGAATAATGTAGACTACTTTTTCTGCTGGTGTCTGTGCCATCCTCTCAATAATTCTATAGCAGCATCTTCTCCTGACAATACTTCTCTCACAATATGACATATACAGCCATTCCCTGTTGTCAGATAGAATGTAAAGAATTGTTGACAATTATACAGATTAAAGAAACTTAGAGTGTACTTTTTAATTCAGTACTCAATAATTAGGGTATAACATTAGTAAATTTAATTGAACATTTGTAAATTTATTCGGTCTTTAAACTGATAATACTGTAATTTTACTGATATGTCATCACATTTGACCAGAAGAAGAAATGAATTTATACTTCTTTCTGTTTTTCAAGAATGTTATATGTCTCTTCCATAATCAGTATTAACTGTGTATTTTGCTTATTTGGATTTTTCAGGGAAAATGAAATAGCCATTGAAATGTCACATAGACAAAAGAACTATTTGCATATTGTTCTCTCAGATTTTTTGGTGGTTTATGAGGTTTTAGTGTGACAGAAATAGATTGATAATTGTCCAGAATAATAAAAAGGTATAATTCGACCTGACAGTTTTCGTACTCTGAAGATTAATAATATTACCTTTTATTTTTCTTCTTCCTTTATTATTAGTTCTTTAAACCTCATTCAAAGCTTAATGCAAAATTACATTTACACAGCTTTAAGAAGGTACCGTGCTGGTTTGTGATGGAACAGGGGTAGATAATAGAGATGCAGAAATGAAGAAATTGATGGAAATAAAATGGAGGATGAATTAGCATTAGGAAAAAAAAGAATAAATATGATCAACTTTTCATATGAATTTCCCACCTGAGAACATGAATATAAAATTAAATTTTGTAGAACGTATAATCAAGTTAAGAGTAGCATTACAGGGTGGTATCATTTTCTAAATCGGTTATTAGGAATTGGGACTTTTAAACATAAATGTAAAAATAAAAGAGAAGTATGTATAGGAAAGCCCAAAACTGAATCATAATTAATAGTAGATTTCATTTATAAGCATTTGATTAAACATATAACTTGCTAACAGAAGTGCCCAGTTTGCAAAGTTGACCATTCTAGCCATTTTACTCAAAGTCCTGCAAGCCCACAAAATGGTCACAGGGGTCAGTGGCACTAGATTGGAATCAAAGTCAATCAATCACATACCACATTCCTAAATCTTTTGTGGGGTTATCAGAAAGATCCTGCACCTTGCAAGCTGGACCCCTAAGAGAACATGACTCACTTAACACAGATCAGTGTGTGTATAAATTTAAAGCATGAAGAACAAGAATGATCATTAGAGGAAGATAAATCATGAGACATGACTTTGGTCATATATTGTATTTTACGGCCATTGTACTGTTGCGTACATTTGAATTGCTAGGGAATTTAATACATTCTCAACTCTCATCAAGCTTCTGGTCCGGCTTTTTTGATACATAAAAAATTCTGCTGAAAATATTATGGTATTGGAGACAATAAAGTATTGATAAAAACTACATTTGTATGATTTAGGGGGTGTTCCTAGTACTAAGGGTATACCCCGGTACTAGAACAGCTATAATTTGTGGTTTTCATGATGCATAAATACAAATATCTTTGGCCAAGATATGCCACATGCCATGGACAGGTGTAAGATAAAAAGAAATGAAACATACAAGCCTAGATTAATCTGGGAACAGAGTGAATTTTGTTCATTAATTCTAGCTATGCATTTCCAGAACTTGACAAGTTTAGCTTGCTTTTAAATTAACTCCTTGCTCTGAATTCTTAAAATTTTTCTCTGCATTAATTTGTCATGTGAGGGGGTTTCTTTTGTACATTTTTTGATGTGCTCTTACTCTTAGAAGACAGACTAGCTATTTCTTTTTAATACAGAACTTTGTTTCCATTACATATATTATCCATGTATATACTATTCTCCATAATGATGCATGACACCTTTTGTCGTTTTCCTTTACTCTTATTGCATAGCTAGCTTCCTGCTGAGCTACCCAAGGTAGCTTCATTGCTACTTTATGCAACTTTCCAGTAGATAGGAGGCTGCTGAAATTATTTCAGTGGTGTTATCTTGATTTCGGATGAGGCTTCTATCATTTAGTCTGTCTTTTATTCCCCCCAAAAATGACTGCTTTTGACCAGTTATAATAAGACCCACTTATAATAATATTCTGTATAAGATGCAACTGAAGGACAGAAGATATCATGCTAAATTTTCCCATTTTCTTTCCTGCCTTTGCGTATTTCATTACATTTGAGGCAGTTAGCAAAGTTAGGTATGTATAAGCTAATTGTTGGATACCCTTATGTGCACTCTAAGTGAAAATCACAAAAATGTCAAGATTAAGAGTACTAAAAATTAATTATTGAATGGAAATAACTAACAATTATTAATCAAAATGTGCTCAATAAACAACTGGTAGTTTATCCATGACCATTTCTAAGATTGGGATCCTGTAGAAATTCCCTCCAATCTCTGTGCAGTTAACATCAATGGATGGAATAGGTTGAAAATATGTAAACAAATTTTTTTTTATGCAATACAATATTTTAAGGAACTAATACCATGAATACGAAATTAGTAGCAAAATTTAGCAAAAATTATCTTTTTTATAAGCCTAATAGACTTCACGATGAATGATTTGGGACCAGTGGATGAGAGATGAAGGTCTGCATATTCTCTGTCTCAGCAGTGACTTTGGCAGATACTGTCTTCCTGTATTTTTTCTCTGAAGAGTACATGCATGAGTGTTTGTTTGTATGTGTGAGCATATGTTCATGCCATAAAGATCAAATGCGTGAGGAAGTGGTTTTGGGCACCAATATCTATATCTAAAATACCTTTTTGAAATCTCCAAACATTTGTTTCACAGCTTTTGGTCTGTAATATATTGTGCATTTCTAATCACATAATGCTCCTCCCTCCCCTAAACCTTAAAAAAGTCAGCCTCTTCACAAAGTTTCTGTATGGGGTTATGAAAATGATAACTACAAACTGTTTGATCAGTGATAATAACCTTTTTTTATCTCCAATAATTATGCATTGTAGTGATTGACTGTGGCCATCCTGGCGTTCCTCCTAACGCGGTCCTGTCTGGAGATAAATATACGTTCGGTTCCACTGTTCATTATACCTGCACAGGTAGACGATCGCTGTTAGGGCAGTCATCTCGTACATGTCAGTTAAACGGACACTGGAGCGGATCTCTTCCACATTGCTCAGGTAATATTTTTTAATTAATGAGTGAGCCCTGAAGTTGTTCTGAATTTATTTTGATTTTCTCAAAAGGGCATTATAAATCTGTGAAATAATGTATAAAACTGAAGCACTGTCTCAACAGAAGTAAAAACAGAAAACAAAAATAAGTAAAAACTCTATTAGCAAGAACATGGTTTGGGAGAAGTAGGCTTTGACAGTGTTATTTAACACCAACAGGAAATTTCCAATTCAGTAGAATGTTAAAGGAACTGGTTTGTTTTCAAAATATTTCCTATGTAACTTCTGGAAAGAGTATCAATCTCCACAGGGAAATTTCTTCCACATCTTGATGATTGGTTCATTTATTTTTTTTTAACTTGCAAAATGTCTACGGACTTCATGACACCACATGTATATTGTAATTTCATCATAAATCCATCTTTATAATAAGGCCCAGTGGGCTCCATATGATACCAGGGTAGGATGCTTGGTTTTGAGGGAACACCATCTAATCCTTGCAATAGATTAGCCCTGACCAAAATCGAGATATGTTTTCTGAACCACTTCATGCTTAAGAATGTTCTGTTTCACAACTTTAGCTTGATTCTCTTTAACAGCAGTGATCAAATAAAAACCAGAAATCCAAGTCACACACAAATTTGGGGACCTGCCTAAATCCATTTCTTGTATTACACTATGTAAATACAGATTGTGATAGAGATTAATCATGTTATCAGTTTTAATTCTTAGTAAATATTCTGGGGGGACAGTCTTTCTTGTCATCCTCATGTTTCCATTATATAGGTTAAAGAAATCAGTGGGGTTTTGAACTTTATTCAGACCTATGTAATTTCAAGTACATGGATATCTTCAAAGGCAGAAAATAGGAAGAAAACAAGTGACACATTATTTCTTGGCAAAACAAGAGGCGAAAAATAACCGATATGCAAATCTGACAATACTCTATACCAGTTCCACACTGAAAATTCAGATTTCTTTACACCGTTAGTAAATGATAGAATCATAGAATGATTTGGGTCAGAAAGGACCTTTAAAGATTGTCTAGTCCAATGCCCGGCTGTGGGCAGGGACATCTTCCACTAGATCAGCTTGTTCAAAGCCCTGTCCAACCTGACCTTGAACACTAGCACAGGAAAGACATGGACATGAAGCAGGTCCAGAGGAGAGCCACAAAAATGATCAGAGGGCTGGAACACTTGTCTTATGAGACAGGACTCTTCTCTTATGAGAGAACTGGGGCTGTTCAGACTGGAGAAAAGAAGGCTCCGGGGAGACCTTATTGTGGCCTGTCAGTACTTAAAGGTGGCTTAAAAGAAAGATGGGGACAAAATATTTAGCAGGGCCTGTTGCAATAGAACAAAGGGTAATAGTTTTAAACTAAAAGAGGGTAGATTTTGACTAGATATAAGGAAGAAATTTTTTACAATGAGGTGGTGAAACAGTCAACAGGTTGCCCAGAGAGCTGGTAGATGTGTCATTCCTGGGAGCATTCAAGGTCAGGTTGGATGGGACTTTGAGCAATTTGTTCTAGTTCAAGATGTCCCTGCTCATTGCAGAGCGGTTGGATTTAGATGGCCTTTAAAGGTTCCTTACAACCCAAACTATTCTATGTTTCTATGATTCTATGGGGCATCCACAACTTTGGCAACCTGGTCCAGGGTCTCACCACACTCATCATAAAAAAAGGATTCCTTATGTCCAGTCTAAACCTACCATCTCAGTTTAAAACCATTGCCTCTTTTCCTGTCCCTACAGGCCTTGATAAAAAGTCTCTCAATCATTCTTATGTATTTTATATAGCAAAAGGCTGCAATAAGGTCTTCCCAGGAACCTTCCTTTCTCCAGCCTGAACAACTCCCCATTTCTCTCAGTCTCTTGCATAGGAGAGGTGTTCCAGCCCTCTGATAATTTTTTGTGCCTTTCCTCTGGACCGCCTCTAACAGGTCCACATTCTTCTTGTACTGGGGACCCCAGAACTGGACGCAGTACTTCAGCTGGGGTAACGCATATCCCAGTCCATTTCTTTTTCCCCTCCTTCCTTCATCTCTTTAGTGTATTCAGATATAAACTGATTATGTCAGCTACAGTTTCAGGATATGCATTTTTTTACAGCCTGTGGCACAGAAATGGTTAAAAATTAATAACAAATATTAAAATAGTGCTACTTGGTTAAAATCTTGCACTAAATTCCAATGGGTTGAAAGAATTTTTCAAGAATCTGAACCTTCTACTTAAAAATTTTAGGAAATGCTTGCAGACAAGGACAATCTAAATGTTATCATCTGCTCTATGAGTCCCTCATCTTTCTCTAATCTGCCATTACAACCTCAAAGGTGAGAGAAACTAAAAAATGTGAACACCTAATTTCATCCCGTAACTTTATATCAATAAATCAGATGGAAATTTGCCACAATGGGAACAAAGATCAAGTTGTTATAACTTGTGATGTTTAGAACTATGCACCAGAAATCAAAGTTTAATGTAAAATAATATTACTTAATAAATAATTGTATATGTATGTGAATTGCAAAGTCAGACTAGGCTCATCAAGAATGTTTTTACAGCTAGTATGCATACGTATTTGTTTGGGGGAACAAATCCCCTTTAGATAAAATCTAAGACGACCTATTGTAGTTGTCCATAAGCAAATAAAAATATAAATAAATAAATAATATTTATTTATTAAAACAACAATAATTAAAGAAATGGGAAAAATATAAAGGAATACAAATAGGAATCCTAAAAATTTAAATGAAAATATCAAAGAAACATTACAGAAAATAAGACTATTCTATAATCATCCATTCATTAAATTAAGTGCTCAAATACCTTGAGATAAGCATTCATAAGTGATGTACGTGAAAATGCTTTTTTTTTTTTTGGCTGACAATTTTTGTACCCGCAGACAGGAAACATTAATAATGTCTAACAATTTTTTCTCAAGACATGAAGAAACATTTATTTGGTATAGATTCAGTTGTGACAGAATGCAAACTCTTATTTTCTTTAGCTTTACAGTACCAAACTATTTATACTTGCCATAGCAAAAAGGCTATTTTTATTTCTTCATCATAAAAGTATTATAGGCTCAATGACAAGTAACTTGCTGAAAACTTAGCTGTTATTGTAAACACTTTACAAGTATAGAATAATTAATTGTCTCTGCCCCAAATTCCTCATAGTTTAAATAAATCATACCGCAAAATTTAAGGTATGGTTTCCCAAAATAACAGAAAAACATCTTAATGTTGGACCTTTTAAAATTATTGAAAAATTATGTGGCATGCTTTTTTCAAACTAGAGGGATGTAAAGTCACCTAAGTAGCTTAGACATGAAGTATTTTGAAAGCTTGTAAAATTATTTTACTTACTGTAATTTGGAAGTGTTTACAATTTCTTTTTAAATGGGGCTGGCAGGCTGCTATACTGATCTGTGTCACATGATGAAATGGATAAACAGAGAAGAGCCTAAATTTTTGAGTCTGATTTTGAACCAGTCAGTCAGCTAGCTCTTAAACTTAGTTAATTTGTTATTTCTGCAAACATTAAAATACACAGGACAATGACCAAGATTTTGTAGCTTTCTTTTCGTTTCCCTATTCTGATTTGGCAATTGTGTTACCAAAAATTTAGCGTAGTCTAAGAAGAATCTTGAGATAATTTTAAATTCTCTTCTGTTTTTATATGTAAAGAAAGAAATTGCTTGATTGATTTGAGAATCAAGTAATTTTGCAATTACAGGGATTCACACCCACTGAGATATATGTTTATTTCTTAAAACACAAATTCATTTATAAATACCTGGAAACAAAAAATTTAAATGCAATATTATAATAATATTTCATACTTATTCTAATCTTTGCACTTGAAATTCTAGGTGATACAGCAGGTTCTTGTGGTGATCCAGGTATCCCAGGTCATGGGTCTAGAGAAGAAAACAATTTTAAAATTAAAAGCACAGTTCATTTCAGCTGTGATATTGGATATATCCTCCACGGCTCAGAAGAAAGAACATGTATGGCAAATGGAAGTTGGACAGGAAGACAACCTGAGTGCAAAGGTAAATCACAAAAGATCCGCTTTAAACTATCTTCTTAAAAATGTTTGTCAGAAAACAAATTTTACATTTCCATTTTTGTGTTGTGAATGGTATACAGTTTATTTTGGACTGACTATTAATTTTTTTTTAATAACTTGTTGCACCATAGCAATGGCTTGGCATCAGGTGACAAAACTGAAAGCAGCTCCTGGCACCTAGGAAACTGCATGTCTTCAAAGTTTTGAGAAAAAAAAGTGTACTGAACTGTTTATCTCTTCTCAGTTATGTGTCAGCGTCTGCTATATATGTTATCCAGTATAAAAAACTAAACAGAAATTGATAGGGCCTCTACAACTCAATTTTTGCTGAAAGATTTTTTTTCCTTAAAAAGATCAGCATTGATTGATCTTTAATTACAACCATTACACATCTGAATTTCAGAGAAAAAAGCTGAGTTTTAGGAAAATGTCAATGTCAGGATTTCATTAGATACATCTATGTCATAAATGATTGGCTTAAAAATGTCATTTAATTTTGACATTACTATTATTTTTCAATAGAAAATTAAATGCTGAAAACTTTATTTAGAAAAAATCGTTCTAGAAATTTCAAGCTAGATGTGTTATTATAGAAGAAAGCTTTAACAGGATATTTATGGAGAATCAATTATTTCACAAGCTGGTTTTGTAATATTCTTTCTGCCATTCTGACACCACGTAAATCTATATATGTGTCTGTATGTTGGTATCTGAAGAGATATGCTTAACCCATCTGAACTTTCTGATTTTCTTCTTTGATCTTATATATTACATAAGTGAATTACCCTTTTAAAATTTTTTTTAAGATACTTCGTTGTTATTTTTTTACTCCCTAAAAATCTCAAA
>JAOXJK010000012.1:143346690-143378323 GCA_025774025.1 Xenus cinereus | reverse complement strand
GAGAAGGGCAACGAAGCTGGTGAGGGGTCTGGAGAGTAAGTCTTATGAGGAGAGGCTGAGGGAGCTGGGGTTATTCAACCTAGAAAAAAGGAAGCTGAGAGAAGACCTTATCGCTCTCTACAACTACCTGAAAGTTGGTTGTAGAGAGGCAGGGGTTCATCTCTTATCCAAGGGAGAATGGTTGGTCTCTTCTCCAGGGTCGTGCCACGAGAGGTTCAGATTGGATATTAGGAAAAATTTTTACATTGAAATGGTTATCAAACATTGGAATGGGCTGCCCAGGGACACCATCCCTGGAGGTATTCAAAAGATGGGCTGACATAGTGCTTAGTGACATGGTTGAGTGATGTGACTTTTTGTTTTGGTTTGTTGTTGCTTTTTTGGTGTTTTTTTATCAGAAATTAGGTTCATGGTTGGACTAGATGATCTTAAAGGTCCCTTCCAATCTAGACAATTCTATGATTCTACTTTATCTAATGAAACTTAATACTTTACAATATGTTGCTCACTCCTAGCTTTCTCCACTGCTAAAAAGCAAGATCAGACCTCTGATCCTGAAAATTTTTGCATTTCTGTAACATTTTCTCAGGACACTGAGAAGCTAAGTTATATATGCTCATAGTTACCACTTAATAATTAAAGAAATATAATCTCATAACGGTTCTTTATTATCAAAGACAGCTAATACTACTTGTTTCAATGCCATCAGCAGAAAATTCTTGGATCAAAATACAATCCCTGAATCACATTTGGCCTGCCATAACACTTCCTGAGTACTGAACAAGTCATAAGCTTCCTGGCAGCTTGCTTTCCAACACTTTCCCAAAGCTCTGGTCTGTTTTCAGCCAGCACTTGCCTGGCATGTAATGCCACAACACCTGTTTTTTAGTGATACAAAATACTCATTTCCTATTTCCCTTCCAAGTAGCAGTGTTTGGCTATATAGCCTTTGAATGCCTCTGTAAAAGCACTAGGGATAACCACATCTGAAACGTTACGTATCAGTAATCTGGAAAGTGCTTTAATTATTCAGGAAATCGTATCCCAAACAGTTGCTATACTTGAGGATGTTTCTTATCTCACATGAAAAATACCATTTTCACCATGATTTTGCCATGACATTTTTCATGCCTTTTTTAGTGAAGAATTTCATCCTAGTACCCAGCCTAAACGTTCCCTGGTGCAACTTGAGGCAATTTCCTCTTCTCCTCTTGGTTGTTACTTGGGAGAAGAGACCAAGCTCCACCTTGCTACAACCTCCTTTCAGACAGAGAGAGTGATAAGGTCTCCCCTCAGACTCCTTTTCTCCAGGCTAAACAACCCCACTTGCTTGAGCCGCTCCTCGTAAGACTTGTTCTCCAGGCCCCTCACCAGCTTCATTGCCCTTCTCTGAATACACTGCAGCACCTCAATGTCCATCCTGTAGTGAGGGGCCCAAAACTGAACACACGATTCAAGGTGCAACCTCACTAGGGCTGAGTACAGTGGGACGATCACTTCCCTAGTCTACTCACCACACCATTCCTGATACAGGCCAGGATGCAGTTGGCCTTCTTGGCCACCTGGGCACACTGCTGGCTCACATTCAGCCAGCTGTCAACCCCCACATCCTTTTCTTCCAGGCAGCTTTCCAGCCACTTCCTCAAGCCTGTAGCGCTGCATGGAGTTGTTGTGACCCAAGTGCAGGACCCGGCACTTGGCCTTGCTGAACCTCGTCCCATTGGCCTCAGCCCATTGATCCAGATCCCTCTGCAAAGCCTTTCTACCCTCAAGCACGTCGACACTCCCACCTAAATTGGTATCATCTGTAAACTTACTG
The DNA here is from genome assembly GCA_025774025.1 of Xenus cinereus. Lineage (NCBI taxonomy): Eukaryota > Metazoa > Chordata > Aves > Charadriiformes > Scolopacidae > Xenus > Xenus cinereus. The sequence continues at coordinate 143,376,504 of JAOXJK010000012.1, read as the reverse complement.
AGGGTGAAGTAAAATATCTCTTAAATGTTTTCAATTTTACTTATTAGAGAGGGTTGAAACATCTCTCTCCTGTGGAAGGAAGAGAAGCAGGTTAAATTTTTCACCTGTGACTGTGAACTTCAGAGTAATAACTTGGAAATGGATGTAAAGGAATAAGACGTTCAAAGTTGAGAGCTCTAAAAGGATCTGTAGGGGAATCAAACCACAATTTGGTCCTTTAAATACAAAACTGCAATCTTGGAAGTCCTACTCAGCAAACATCTGGACCTAGAAACTTAAATTTCTTAATTAACTTAAATTGGGGTTTGTATTTAAAATTTGTATTTAAATTTTATTTCATATTTAAAATTTGAGTTCTGAACTTGACTTGAAATGTATCCACCTTGACAAGGCTGATTGACTCATCAGCTTTTTATACTATAGCCCTTTGGAAAGTATGATCCAGATATTTCTAACCTGAGCTTGATATGGTCAAAATCATATGCTGTTGAAGCACACTCTACAGGTCAACCATGTTCAACGAAGTTCAGTAAGTTTCTTTCAAAACAGAGAGGAAATAGAGATTAATCAACCAGTAGTAACAGGCCATAAGAACTTTCGGTTGAGTGCCAGCCCCTGCCCTTTTTTCATGCCAGTTTTAATCTATATACCAAGAGCAAGCCTTCTGTAATAAGCTAAATGTTCTTCTCAAGAAAAATATTCCCAGTCCTTCTTGCTAAAGTTTCCTTTTTATCCAAAAAATACTCCACTCAAGGAGAAGGAAGTTGCTTTTCTTGGCTATTTTTTTTAGAATGTCGTATTATTTATTTATTTTTTTTTAGAGAAAAGGCCTGGGTTCAATGCCAAGATCTAAAATACAAATATTGAATTAACCGCTGGAGCAAGGGATGAAGCCTAGTGCTGCATGAGAGTATTCTACATCAGGAGACAGAATTATGTGTCTTTATAGCCCAGTGAATCCAAATTAGTTTCTGCAAAATAAAATAGCTTCAGCTGCAGGAAATGATGATGTCCCATTGCATTTGGTTCATCATCTTCAGTGGTGGGAGAGTTCCTGCTCTAAGCAGAGAAGAAATGAAATTCTCCAACTTCCAGTGCTCAAAGCATTTGCGCATTTGGTGATACTGTGGACAGCCTCACTTATTTCTTTCTTTCTGTGGCTATTCTTTAAAGAAACAGTGACCTTCTCCTCCATTGTTAAGAGATTAAGCGTGCATATTTGGATTTTCAGTCTTGAACACAATAAGTTTCATTCGGTACTGTTGACAATAATTAAGTCCTGGAGAGGAACATGATTTAAAACACCCTTGTTATGTATTTCTTCACTGTTTGGTGTTACATCGCTTCCAGTCAAAGCACTATTCACAGTGCTATTTTGTGTCGGTCCCAATTTAAATGATGTACCTTGCCTTAGATGACATAGTAGAAGACATCTTACGTATTGGATGCATAGTCCAGGACTGTGAATTCTGAAGTGTGGATTCTGAGGTGAAAGTCCACACTGTGTGGGTGTTGGAAGTGACCTGGTAGGATCCAGATGACTGACAGGAGAAAACACAGCAACAGAAGTAATCTGTGGGCATGTGGTTCTGTGATACTGAGGCTTGATACTGACTGAAATGTCATTTGTATTTTAGTTTAAAACACCATCTTACATCCTTTGTAACAAATGAATTTCATCATGGAAATTATTTTCCTAGTTTCTGAGTAACATATTTGCTATTTGTCTTTTTTTTTTCATTCATTCTTTCTAACAGCTGGTTCCAAAATATTAGTGAAGGACCCCAGACCAGCTTTGGGAACACCAAGTCCCAAGCTAAGTGGTAAGTACTTTGAGTTACATATAGCTTTAAACAATTTCTTTAGAAAAGACAACGAGAATTGACTTAGTGAGACTGCAATGAATGGCTTAGAATGAATAAAAGGTATTAGATTAGGCATTACATTAACAGAACAAATCCATCATTAATTAAATTAGTCCCCAGTGTTTAAATCCATCAGGACTATATGGTATTATTAATATCCATATACAGTTTCTAATTGTTATGTGATGAGAGTTTTATTTGTTTCACTGAAATCACTATGTTCTGTGTAAGATCTTATGCAATTTGCCCATTCAGAAACTATATTACTCACCCAGAAATAGTTTAAAAACATGTTGTTTCACAGTTTTTTTCACAGTCTTATGCATCTTTTACATATTGCTAATTTAAATTGCTTTGCCCAAGTACTTCTAGTATTAGCCTTCAACTTAGCCTTCAAAATGCTAGCTTTAGCCTAGAGAAGGTGGTCTTTCTAACTGTGGCTAAAGACAAGTCCAGTTTTAACTGATTTGCTAGAGGAGACTATCTTTGGATGTCCTGACTAGATCCCAGAGAGACCTTTCTCTGTCTGCTGCAGACTTTTTGAAGAGACAAATCTCCTTAACTAAAATGAGCCTTTGACTATAACCCTATTAAATATCTGAAAATAAGGAATAAAGATTTAAAAATAATTCCTTACCATACGGGTTCTGGGGGATAGTTTTCCTGAAAGTAGGGGAATAAATTTCAGGCAGATCACAAATCAACAGCATCAGACGGTTTGCACCATGCAGTTTCCTTGCAAGCAGTTTGCAGGCCAATGTCTAGGTGTTTTGGTTTTATGTGTTTATTTGTCAAAAAATATATGCATATATACATACACATGCACAAATAAAAAACTAGGAAAGGTCTTTTACCCTCCATGGGGAAGAAAACCTATCTCTGTGACCCATAAAATAAATCATGAAGGAAGACTATTGGGTATTCCAGTGTGCCCTATTCTTGAATTTTAGGATAAACTGAGAGCGAATGGGGCAAGTACTCTTCTGCGTTTATCTGAGATGCCAAAACACACACAAATCAGAGCTTTAAGTTCTATGTGAGTGACTCCAAATAATGTGAAAGTGTTGATTTCAAATAGTTATTATTTGTTATAGGGCTAAGTTGGATAGATTTCCTTTGGAAAGTGTAGTAAACCAATCCTAAGTCACCTTCAATTTAATTGTTTAAATGGTATCTCATGTTAAGATTTTAAAGATTTACACGTATCTGGTTTTACTGCATAGGTAATTTTTTATTTTTTTTTTAACCATACTGTTGCTGGAATAACTTTACTTAAATTAATCATTATACAGTTGGGTAATGCTAAATTTCAAATGTAAAGGTACAAATCTAGCATATTTATTCTCCCTGCATTCTATGATCTGTTTTTAATTTTAAATTAGTGAAAATTTTTTTCTCCTGGTGAAGCTCATCCTTTTAAGCATTTGAAGACAAGACAAAATGTCTTATATAAATTTTTCATTAGAAAGAGTAGGTAATCAAAAACATGTTTAAAAGTAATGTCATTTAAATATGCTTATAAAATTTTGATATATAAATTGATATTAATTTCTGCAAAAATTAATCCTAGCTGAATGTCCCTGCCTGTCTGTGCTGGCATATAAAAGATTCTGCAGTGAGAAGAACCTGGTCTTTTGGTTACAGCTGTTAAATTAGATTTTGTGACGTTCGTTTAATTTTAGGACATGCACATATTTGAGGAAAGGGGCAAATAAAGGTACAGTTGTGGTTGTGTTCTTCAGTACAAATATTTTTTTTTCATAAATATTCATGCCAGGTGTCTATGTTTTATATGTGAAAATTTGCCTAATGGACTTAAAAATAGAGAAGGTAAAGTAAAGAAAATGCTAATATTTATCACATATTTTCTTGGATTCTTGACTTAATAAGTACTAAGAATTGCAAAATGTATTGAAATATGTTTGATGTTTATATAGTTCCCGATGATGTATTTGCCCAAAATTATATATGGAAAGGATCTTACAATTACAAAAGCAAGAAACAGCCCATGACTTTGACAGTCACCAGTTTCAATGCAACTTCAGGAAGAGTAAATGCGACACTTACAAACAGCAATATGGAATTGCTTCTATCAGGTATGGGATAAGAAAAACTAATTTCCATTTAATTTTTTTCTGCCGTACATACATTGGTTCCCTGTAACTTTATACATAACGCTTAAACTTTTAACATCTTCTGAAAACTTTCTTAGCTTATCAAAGACATTTTTATTCTAGTTCAGTTCCTTTTCAAAGGTAGGGATATTTATACCTTTTTCTTCTCTCCCCTTTTTTAATTTCCCAGGTTTTTAGTAAATGAGAAGTGACAGAATCATTCTAATTCTCAGGCTTCCTCCTTAAATATTATAAATGAACTTAAAGTACTGTTCCTGAGATTTTCCTTTAACTCTTAATTGTACAATTTCCCTACGATAGCCTATTAATAACTAATAATTAATCTGATGAGAATGGTATGTGTTGACTTGGAAAGGCAGAGATACTTAATGGGGTGTCCTGGGCCTGGCGAGGGTAGGGTTAGTTCTCCCAGGCCCATCAGGGACACGGGTACCCCGTCCCATGGAGCCGCCCGGTCGGGAAGGGGAGGGACGGGAAGTCCCCCGGGAGGAGGAGAGCGGGCGGGGGCGTCACGGGGGCGGTCGGCAAGCGGCGGTATCGTGATCGTGGTTGTGTATTCCTCTGTCAGTGTTATTGTTGTTTCTTGCTCCCTTTGCTCTTCTGTTAAATTGCCTTTGTCTCAACCCACGAGTTTTGCCTTTTGCTCCCGATTTTCCCCTCGCGGCCGCGCTGGCGGCGGGGGCTCGGCTCTGCGCGAGTGGCTGCCACGTGGGCCTTTGTTGCCGTCTGAGGCCGAACCCCGACATGGCGGGATTGCGCTTGTTAGACCGGCTGAGTTCTCTACTCTGTGAGCCATCAGCAGAAACCACAGATATGGCTTGACGAGCAAGCAAACAAAAGTACTGCAAGAAATATTTAGGTTATAGTTTTTGTTTGTTTTTCAAACTCTTGTCAGTCCCTTGATTGAGACGCTTCAGACAGACAGACAGTGGGCCCGTTACACCACAGTAGCAGCAGGCTGTAACACAGAGGTGTGAATAAGCATAAAAGAAACACCTGAAATCAATATTATCACTCAAAACTTAGTTTCTTGAAACTTCATCGTCTGTCTGCAACGCTTTTTGCAAGGACTAAAGAGGCCTTAAATTGAAGTTATGTATAGGCTGGACACTCCTGGTTTTAATCTTGTTCATCACTTAAGGACCCCTTTCTCTGAAGTAGTTTAACAGCACTCTTTATCCCAGAGGTGTTAGCAAGGACAGCAGTGACAGAACATTAACCTGCTGGAAAACAAGAGGGGAAAATTCAGTCCACACATTTCTGAGAGGGGTGGTCTACGGGAAGAATGTAATGCGCCAAAGAATACATGTCTCTATTGAGCTTAGTTTCTAGTATGTAGTAGAGGGGTGAATTTTTGTCATTAGGTTTGTCTGTTGAAGGTATTTTGTAGGTGTTCTTTGAAAAGTCGCACTTGAGAGGCCATAGGTGGACTGAATGTTTCATAAAATATTCTCTGACTGGTAACTGTTTGTCTTGACTGTCCGTGTGAACTTACTTATTCTATCATATGATGTCTGCTTAGTTTCAGCCCTGTAATTTCTATGAGGGTATTAGATGCAGCAGATGTAGTATTTCATATTTCTTGGATCAGTAAAAGTAAAAGCTATATTTTCTCATTCAAACAACCTCCTCCTCCTAATAAAAAGGTTCTCTCAATTCGACACAAAAGTGATTACAAATGTCCATTATTTTTTTTTACATACAGGCATTGCACAAATCATTAGGTAGCAAATATTATTGTCTTTCCCTATTTGGAAGATAGAAAACTGAGATCCTGTGTATTGAAAGAGAATCCTAGGGCCAGAGTAGTAGGGATGGATCAAAAAAGACATTTAGGTGCTTGAAAGCTGATTTCTCCTATACTCAAATAGTAGGTTTCTGAAGTCGAAAGTATTTATCTCCCCATGCAGCACTTACTATTTTGCATTCCATCATTTGCTGCATCTTTTTTTTTCTTCTTTTTATTTGGACACCTGTGCTTGCTGTGATTATAGTATACATGTCTGTCACAGGTTAGAAATGGGCATATTCTTTTGATCAGGTTTGCACGAGTGAAAATAGCAATGCTATTATAGGGATTCAGAGAAGCGAAAGATACGGCTTTTACTTGTTTATTTGGTTCAGATTAAACACTGTCTTGTACACTAGGAAGCTTGCCAGCCCTGAAGCAGCACATTAGCCTTTCACCAAGAAACACTTGTGAAACCACCATTGTAAATTATCAGAGAACAGTGGTGCCTTGGTCTGTGGGAAAATTATTCTCTATGCTCTTGTTTGAGTGCAGGAACATAATGTTGATGCCCATGTGCACGCACCACAGCCTTCAGCCCTGTGAAAGTATTTCCTAATGTACATTTATATGATACATCCATGGCAGATTTGATTTTTTTCCCCCAAATTCCAAATGAATTCTAGATGCACATTGTCTAAGCTCTTGAAGTGACTGAACTCTGTGTGATAATGTTAACTTAGTCCTGTATTATCGAGGCACATTCATTTGAGTTCAGTGCAGTGTTAACATGAAACTAAGTCTGCTTGTTAGCTCAGAGATTATTTATATATAATGATACCTCCTATAGAGCAATCATCTATCCTTAGTGTGGAAAAGTTCTTTGGTTTGTAAATTTAGGCATGTAAATGAGAGACATGAATTAGGAATATCATTGCCCTGTGCCTTACTGGAGCTTCTGAAGAGAGCTAGGAAGTTTACATCTTAACCTGAATTGAACTTTTGAGTTGCCCATCTCACCATAGTCTGTAGTGAGAGCCTGGAGTGAATAAACTAAAGGAGAGGACAAACTTAAATGTCTTTTCTTAGTTGGGATATATCTGAGCATGTGATCCCACCCACAGGAGACAGTCCTCCACAAACTTCTGCAATATGGGTCCTTCCCGCGGGCTGCAGTACTTCATGAACTGCTCCAACATGGGTCCTTTCCACAGAGTACAGTCCTTCAGGAATGGCCTGCTCTAGCGTGGGTCCCCAGTGGGGTCACAAGTCGAGCCAGCAAACCTGCTCTAGCATAGACTTCTCTCTCCACAGGTCCTGCCAGGACCCGTGGGTCACAGCCAGGATCCAGGGTCACAGCCTTCTTTGGGCATCCACCTGTTCTGGAGTGGGGTCCTCCATGGGCTGCAGGTGGATATCTGCTCCGCTGTTAATGCCCATGGGGTGCAGGAGGACAGCCTGCCTCACCATGGTCTTCACCATGGGCTGTAGGAGAATCTCTGCTCTAGTGCCTGGAGCACCTCCTCCCCCTCCTTCTTCACTAACCTTGGTGTCTGCAGAGTTCTTTCTCTCACATATTCTCACTCCTCCCTTCTTACTGCTCCTATTGTTGCACAGGGGTTTTTTTCCCCTCTCCTTCTTAAATACATTATGTCGGGGGGGCTACCACTGTTGCTGATGGGCTCAGCCTTGGCCAGGTCCATCTTGGAGCCAGCTGGCATCGGTTCTGTCATAGAGGAAGCTTCTAGAAGCTTCTCGCGGAAGCCTCCCCTGCAGCTCCCCTGCCACCAAAAGCTTGTCATGAAAATCCAATGCAGAGAGCCAGCTCCTTCTATATCTCAGTGCCATCTTCAGTTCTTCAGATGAACATAAAAATGGTAAATGACCAAAATTAAGGGTACTGCTATGTTACTAGAGTTTTCAGTCAGTAAAAAGAGATCTAGTTTAGTTAGTGTGTAGCTAACACACACTAACTAAATCTAGTCTGAAGTCATCCATATCTGTTAATCAGTAAAAATTAAAAAAAAAAGAGGAGGGAAGAAAGCCAGTGTTTAAATCATTTACAGTATGAGGTCTGTTATATGATGTATTGAGTCAAATATTCAGTTAATTTTAATTTCAATTTGGTGGATTTTTCTGGAGGTGGAAGTATAATTGAGTTTGTATTTTTTTTCTTGGTTTTGTTTTTACTTTTGTTACTGTTTAAGTTTTAGTCATCATTAGCTTTTATTCATGTGAAGTGCAATATATCCTTGTGTGATTCTACAAATAGAAGATCTCATATGAAATGAACAGTAATTTCAGTGATCTGCAAGAAAGGAAATGGTCATACTAGAGAGGTCTTCAATTTAAAATCTGAAGTTTTAAACCATCAGTTGATAACAATGGTTAAAAACGTAGGAGAAAAAAATCTATAACAATGATTAAAAATGTAGGAGAAAAAAATCTTGACTCTATTTTCACTATTAACCATTGTCTTCATAATGGAACATTGAATCTCTAAGCATGTTGTACTATTTTATTTAATTTTCTGAATTAACAACTAAAGTTATTTGGGTTCTAAACATTTCTTCTGTAGGAATGAAAATGGGTCAATAAATTACGCCTACAAAGTAAATAAGGTGATATACAATTCTTGTTGTCTGGAAGAAACTGTATTGTAATATTGACTGATGAAGAATAATTCAATTTTTTAAGACATTTTCAAATTTAGAATTTTTAATTTAGCTTTTGGAAAATAATTTATATGTGGATTTTTCTATTATCACCTTATTTACCTCATGACTAAATTACAAATACTGAAAGTGGGGATGTGACATTGAAATACACTCTGCCTGATTCAGAACAGTGTTTTTAATCTGAAATCAGATTCCTGGTTGTTCTGTCTAAGGTCGGTACCATAACTGTTAAATAACGACTGTGTGTGTAGGGTTTTCCCGTCTGACCTCTATAGAGCTTAAGCAAAAAACAGTTTCTATTGAAATCCTATGACAATTGAAATAATTTCCCAAAAGAATGCATCTCACTAAACTAAAATTTTGGTAACAACTCTACCTATTCTTCCTGCTTTCCTTTTTGAAGGCAAGAGATTCAATGCTTATTCTTAAAGATTAAATTATTTCTCTACTCAATACAAATATATATTTTTAAAACTTTATTCTACAGGAGTGTATAAAAGCCAGGAAGCTCGGCTAATGCTCCACATATATCTCATTAAAGCACCCTCCCATACATCTGTGAGCAAGTTGAAAGAGGAAAAATGGGCTATGGATGGTTTTGTGAGTATATTTCTGCTACAAAAGAGAGAGAAAGTTTGGTTTGTTTTTTTTTTTATTTAAGTCATGCTGGTGTTCTACATCCAAAAAATTCTGAGACTTATCAAATGGAATCTTGTAAGCAATTAAATGAAATTAAGATTTTATTGTAAGAGACAGGAGCCCAGTCGTTGAATTTTATCCAATATATTGAGAAATCTTATTATGATGATATAGTATCAATTTATAATAAATTATAGCATATAATATTACTATAATAGCAAATTTTATCATTATATTTTGGCGACATTTCTAGAAATACCATGAAAAAGCTGAACTGTTATGTGAATGGGGAAAACAAAACAGATTGCTCCAATTAAGCATTAAGCCCCTTGGAGGTTCTGGGGCTGAGCTTATTCTTTAAAAGGGAGAAGAGAGCACATACCTGAGAGGAGAAGCAGCGAAGGAGAGGGGTAAAAAGAAGTAACAGCCCAGGTGTCTGTGACGTGCTTAAGCCATGGAAAGGAAATCCCTTCAGAGAACAGAAAGGAAAACCAAGTATCACCCAAGATAACGCTAAGGCTGGAAAAAGCTGAGTGTGTTGCGGGCCTGAGACACTTTATTTCCTAGAGAAGAGAGCAGATTTTCAGAAAAAGAAGGCCCTAAAATAATTTGGATTATGATGAACTCCTATACATCCCCATTGCACTGTCTCATTTTTCAAGAAATCTGTCTGTTTTCTTATATTTCACTCACCAGTAAAACACTCCAGGGACACCAATATGGGTGCACGTGCCAAAAGAAGAGGTGTACATCGAATCATATGCATAAATTTATATTTGTATAACTTGTGGGACTGCTTCAATAATAATTTTTTAAAAAGATGCAAAACCAAAGCAAAAAATCCTAAACCACTTAAACAATAAATATACTGGTAAAAGGACTTTACCTCCTTGGTTTATAGAAACTGTAGGCTTCATAAGCATGATCCTGAGATGAAAAAATTATGGTAAAACCAATAAATGAGGAAATTTACTTTCAAACTTCTAAATGTACAGAAGTACTTAGTACAATCCCTACATTCCATATGCTATTTACATACTGTTCTTATTTGACCGTTTTCTTTTTTTTTTTTAATATCTTGGAATAGCTCAAATGAGCTGCTTTTTTTTTTTAAGAAATTCACCTGAGAATGCTTCCTTTTTTCAGTGAAAACATAGCTTCAGGTCATTGCTGAAGACACGCTGTTGCCTTGAGTAAGGGAAGCTTAAGGGAAAATCCTGAAGGAACCTGCCTTGGGACCACAGTTTAAACCTAATAACTATGCTGGGAAGCAAATACCTGTAAATTTGAACACAATGTGCAACGTATTAGTTTAGAATATCCTTATCCTAATAAGGCAGATGTTCATAGGATTACAAGCCTTTCCTCCCTCCCACAAGTCTTTCAGGTTCTACTAGCTTTTTTTTCTCTTTTACCAAAACATCACTCAATATTCTTCTGATCTACAGCTGTAATTATTGGAATAAGCACTGAGAAAGAACAAAGGGAATGTCAGTTGAATGCCAGGTTTTTTATTTATTTTTAAAGTAATTATTAAAACCTCAGTACTTGCATCCTTGGGATTATCTACAATATAATTTTTGCCATCTACTTCCTAATCAAATCAGATAATTAGGAAGTATGATTAGGAAGTATGTAAGATGCTTAGAAATACTGAGATCTTGAATTCCCAGAAACTTTTTTTTAATTGGTTTTAAAATGGTTTAAATACAGTTAATTGTGCTATAAGGTAGTATATGTGACCATAAATGCCATGTCTAAGGTGAGCCTTTAACAGTTCTTCTTTTCTTCTGAACTTTATATATTTCCTACAAAAGAGAGGTTGTTTTTAATGGGGTATAACAGCTACTAGTCAAGTATATTAGGATATCTCTCTTCCAAATAGATACTTGTAACAAACTTTTCCCCATTTAATTCAGAGCACTTTTTGTTTACAGGTTTCTGCTGAACCTGATGGAGCAACATATGTTTTTCAAGGATTCATCCAGGGTAAAGATTATGGACAGTTTGGACTTCAAAGATTAGGTATTCAGCAGATTCTTAAGTTTTTGCCACTTCGTTGTTCCATATTCTGTTTTATTATATCCAGTGGTATAAGGGTATCTGCAGGATGTTATTAGCATTGACATTTTATACAACACTGACATACTCATTTCTTTAAAATCTCATTTGACTGGTACTTACAAAGAGTGTTTTGTCAGAAGTTGTAAGGACTTACAGGTGCCTTGCAGTGCACTGCTTAGAATAGCCATACATTTGTAATATTTTGAGCAGTATTTTTCTATGATCATGTGAAAAATGCATTTAGCTTCACATCTTAATAAGTATTTAGAAAGTCCATGTTTTAGAATACTGTGCTAAACTGATCTCTTGCTCATGGTGCTGAATCAACATTTCACCTAAACGTTTACTGGAAGAGTGAAACCGCTAAGTACTATTTGCAAGTAAATCTTTATGTACCTCTTAAGAATAAAATATTATTTACTTGATAAGCATTTATACATTCAGTTCTACACCAAACTAACAGTCTTTATTTATATTTTCTTGGAGAAGACAGGTCTGGTATCAAAGCTCTGGCAACAACATTCTCTTGTGCTTTTTATGAAAAATAATTTTGTTTACTTTTCTGATACTGTCTTAAGAACTGTGATACTTCTTTTTCAACAAGAATTTGAATTTAGCTACTACTGAATTCTTGAATCATGAAACGCTATTGAGAATGTCTTAGAAGAGGAATTACTTTTCACTAATGTAATGGCACTAATGTAATGGCTTGCCTTCAGGTAAAATTCCTGTATGTGGATGCAAAAGTAGGTTCTTTCAGCCACAAAATATTGGCCACTCTTATTTTTTTTCATTATAACCAGGGAATTCTTTAATACGTGAATGTGCTGGAAGGATTTATTAACAAATGTATGAGGCAAATGTTCCTTTTTTCACAGTTCTAAGTCACAGTAAAATGCACTGTTTGGGATCTTGATTTTCACTGTATTTGCATATGCAAATTCTTTAAAAAGAATTTTTAGAAATATCTGTATCGAGAAATATTTCCTTTTAATGAATATTAAAAGAGTTATTTCCCTTTATTAATAATATTTATTAAGATATTTGAAACTCATCTATCTAAAATTAAAATGCAAGACTTCCTTAGCAAACTGTTTTGATAAATTTTGGGTTTTAAGTGTGTGTATTTGTGAGATTTTTTTTGTAATATATTGAAGGTACCTTTTATATCTTGTAGGATCAACCAGGTTTAACTACTGTGCTAGAATTAATTTTGGGTAACACATTCGATAATACAGTTATGGAGAGATATACAGTCTTTGAACAGATGTTGTTTAGCATGTTTATCACTTCATTATTTCATGCACACAAACACAAAAATAGTTTCTCTGAAACAAAATATTTTGATTGCTCTTCCCATACAATTTTCCTCATAATATTTAATTTATTTTTATGAAAGTTTAATTAATTAAAATTTAATTAATTTCAGCATTTTAGTAAATTGATAATCTATTTGTTTCTCTTTTTTTGGTTGTTTTGGTGGGGTTTTTTTAATTTATATATTGCCTTGTAAGATCAAGGGAATCAGAAAATACTATGACCTTTGTAATTCTTAAAAGATCCAGTTCAAAACTTGAAAATTAACTTAGAAGTTGCATTGGTATTCCTTTCCTCACATTAAAAAAGTGTATATCTTGTCTGTGTAGATAATCTAGATAATTTGTTCCTCGGTCATGCAGCAGATTATATTCTTTTTTCATCAATATCTGGCTTTAGCTCTTCACAATTGTTCCTACCTCTTTCACCCATTGTATCAATCACAGCACCTAATGAAAGCAACATGATGAATTTTCAGTTTGCCCCTTAAGGTGATTTACCCTTTCCTTGAAGTCATGTTTGCTTTTTGTACATGCAGTATTTATTAATTTCTGAAATATACAAATATAACCACTAAAATAATCAAACATATGCATTGTTATAAATTTGACTTTTTGCAACACAGTACATTAATATGTATTAATAACATTGAAAAATTGAATTCCATACAGAATCATGCAGTAAGATATTTATTGTACCCGAGTATATGTCCTGACATTTTCCATCCACTTATTAACGGGACTATGGTATAGCACTCGACGGTTACCTTCCAGGTGGTCTCAGCATACACTGTATGTACACAATACAGCTGAACATATTATGATGACCCACTCACAATGTGCTATTGAATTCTGAAGGTTATGGAGCAGTATGTGCCGGGGTCACTTAGACATCTATTATATTACTTATTTTTTCGTATTATTCTTTTTAGGTCTTAACATGTCTGAGGGTTCAAATTCTTCTAATCAACCACATGGTACAAATAGTAGTTCAGTGGCCATTGCTATCCTTGTGCCTTTCTTTGCCCTTATATTTGCTGGTTTTGGCTTTTATCTTTATAAACAAAGGTAAGTACAAATTTTGTATATAGAATTCCTGTATAACTTGGTGTTTTTATTGCCTTCGGTCTTTGCTAGTGTAAATAAAGTTTTCTCTAAAACCACAAAAAGTTTGAAAAATACGCATGTAGACAATTCTTCCTACCTCCATTAAGGTCTTACATAATGACCGAGAGATCAGTTTTTGTATGGTGCTATACTTTCATGCCTATGTATTTAAAATGCTATAAATTTCTTTCTTTATGATAACAAAATGGATGCTATAAATTATTGGCATATGAGGAATAATATAATGAATAGGCTTTCCTTGTATTTACAGTAGATAGACTGTATTATTTTTTTTTACATGTGACAGAATTACGAGTCGTATCTTGAGTAATTTATTTTAATGTCGGCTCTGTTTATTGGCATGCAAGTGTATGCAAGCATTATGTCATTGAGAGATTTCATTATGGGACTGTTTCTGCATCTGAAATTATTAGTTCATATGCAATTATGTTCTATAGCCACCAGTCTTCTCAATTTCACTAGTCTTAAGTTCAACAGTTTTGTTCATGTTATTGAGACTAGTATTGCTTCTTTGGGCTTAGTGTCAAGTAATAGTTTCCTATAGCTTTAAAGCATTAGACGACTAAAGAAAATTTAATCCCTTTAATGACAAGACAATTCATTGGCTACTAACTCTCAAAATGGTGATTTATGTCTGATAGCCTGACAACAATAATTGGATTAACTCTGCAGGATAACATTAGTTTAAAAAATGTACCATCATTTTTAAATGGTACCACTTGTTTCTGAACTGCTACAGAATATTAAAAAATGCTCATGTAATTTTTTTGTACATTTGCTATTATCTGTTTACTCTAAGCACTTGTCTTTACATCTTAATATTGTTGATTTACCATATAGTATGCATTTTGCATAACATTATTGATGAAATGTTTTCAAGGAACTGAACTTTGATATTTTCAGTTGTTTAGTGAAAAAGAAAATGTTTAAGGTATAAATTCATTCTTGACAAACTTGTGGCGTCTCCAAAGGGAAGATCTCAGTCATCTCACTGAGGAATTATGGCACCTTTACGAGATTTTGTTGTGCTCTTAACTATTTATCATTTGATCATCCAAGTGGAAATACCAACCTCAGGTTGCTAAGTTTTTAAGTGAACACCATTTTAAATGAATCATAAAACCCTTAAACTTTCATAAAAAGAGTACTATTTCTTATCACAGATAACTTTAAAAATGTTGAGGTGCTATATTTAGCTCCCATAATTGGTATTGGGAGCTCAACTCTGTTCAGATTCTTAACCCACATCAAGTCAGTGAGGAAAACTGCAGTTACAAATACTCTGTCTTTCTTCTACAGGACTGCACCTAAAACACAGTATACAGGATGCTCTGTACATGAAAATAATAATGGACAAGCTGCTTTTGAAAACCCCATGTATGACACAAATGCAAAGTCTGTGGAAGGGAAAGCGGTACGATTTGACCCCAACTTGAACACCGTTTGCACAATGGTATAATGTAATGATGAATCTTCAAAGTCTGGAAATTGACACACAACACAGTGCACACACAGTTCACTGATTTAAAATAATGAAATTTAAAAAAAAAAAATTAAAGCACACTTTTCAGGATATACTGGGTCACCTTTTCCTGAGGATGATAGACAAGAATGGGTTGTTGTTATTTTGTTTTGATTTTGTTTTTCATAAACTGGATCAGAATTCGTCTTCGTGTATACCACGGAGATTCTTAAAAAAATTTGCTGCACTCCATGAGTGCTACTCACAGTTTATTTGCTTTTTTAAAAAAGGAGGTTATTCTAAAACATAAAACATATTTGCATATATTGGAGGAGCATCCATTATCAGTATTTCTGTGCTTTATAAAAACTATAATAGAGGGACTGGGTTAAAAAGAAGATATAGGTAGAAATTAAGAGCTAAACTTACAGGAGACAATAGGTCACTGACTTCTCTTTAACAGTCATATGCTACATTTTTCTCATGAGTTTGAACTTTTTTTTTTTCATTTATTCATTCCATTTAGTATTTTATTTTTCTCAGAATAGTTAATTTTTTAAGTTCAGGATGTAGTATTTAGAAATCAGCAAGTACAACTTACTCTTTTCATGTCACAAAAGAAATATTAAAATGTCATGTTCTTATTTAATGAATTTCCTTCCCTGCTTCACATCTTGCTTCCTTTTCATGTTCCAAGTCGAGCCTTTTTTCCGTTTCCATTAACAACACCCACAAACGGTAATGTTTCTACATTTCTTTTGTCAATCATACAACTAGACAAATTTTGCAATCAAGAAGCTAGTATGAATTGAGCTTTGTTATGTGGCTACGTTACTTAATGTTGAAGATCATTCAAAAGACCTTACATTCTTCTCAAATCTGAAAACATAATTAATGATATTTCCAATTTAAAAGTACAGTTTACAGTAACATTAGTAATCAAATCCATTTATCAGAAATTTAAAAGTCCATTTTTCAATCCACGCTAGTTAAATCTAGACCATATCCCATCAGTTTATTCCTTCAACATTTTGTCAAAATGCATGCACAAAGCATGGCGAAATCCCGTTGAACTTGATGTATTCTAACAGGCTTCAATGAACTTTGGATCAGACCTACAAGGCAAGAGGAAGTTATAATTTGGAAATACTGTGTTTTCACATCTATTTTTATCTGTATATTCCATACTTTATGGAAACAAATCCTTACAGCTAATGATTTAAAATTGAATATATTACCATAGTGCAATGAAAAAAAAATTAAATATATATATATATATATATAAAGCCATGATTTTATTAGGGACAATCCATTCATTTTAGGGACAATTCAGATTCCACAGCCCTCAGATACAAGTTTTAGACATTCCAGAAACACTTAAGAAAATTTAATGTTTAGTTTTACAGTTATTTTATATCAGAATTATTCAGTGGCAACTCAGTAATTTATTTGATGTAGGTCATTGTCTTCCATTCATAGCATGACTCACAAATGCTGTGTGTTAGCCAGTGTGAATTATCTGTTATTGTCCCTTTCAGACATTAATAATTCTGTGAAAAATCTAAACTTTTTCTTACCGTAATAGAGAGTGCCTACCAAAAATCATTGTACCCAGGATTGCTGCTTGGATTTCTATAATGTTTGATGAATTTCTTATAAACCATTTTACAACACTTTGTTTTGAATATTCATACAACTCTGTCAAACTGTATTCTACTAAAAGGATGCTGTTTTATATTTTATATCATTGGTTGTTATTTATTCTTGTTTATTCAAATGACTGCAATAACTATGATTCATTCATTAATGTTAAGGTTAATACATTTGAGATCGTTTAAAATGTTTCTTCTGCAACTGGCTACTCCTCTTATATTAATGCATACACTTTTGTAAAGAAGTATATTTTTATGAAAAGGATTTGTAAAAGTATGATGTAAATTTTCAGTGCAATGTAAACAAAATAAAAATGGACAAACGCTTTTTTTAACCATGTTTCTTCTTTGGAAGATGAGCTTTAAACTCATTTCAGTTGTGAAGAGGAGAAAATAACCAAATTAATAACACAAATTTGGTATTTTTGTAGGTCATAAAATCATGTTATTTTTTTCTGAAGCTTCCTGTGAAGAAGTAGCACGATTTTGATTACTTTCACAAATAACCAATGAGCCCAATATTTAAAATTATCTATTTACTGAAGTGAATTTTCTGTTTGGCCTATAAAAGGCCTATACTTGTCAACCCAGTGAAAGGCACAGAAAAACCTCATTTTTAACGTTAAAAGAAAAAGAAACACCTTGGTGTTCTTCAAGGTTGTAGACAGACTATTTTGCACATTAATTTTGCTACCTTTCTGCAGAAGTGTAGGGGGCATACATATTAGCAGGTACTACCAATGCACACGGTATTTTTTGACATTAAAATAAGCCAGTGTTGTCTTTTAATGACATTGGATTGGAGGATCTCAATTATTTTAGTATAATATTAAAACTGTCTTTTAACTACCCCTTTTACTTGCAGGCATGGAAAGTGGGTGAAAAATTCTGCTCTGAAATGCTCTTTCTGGGGTGGAGTGGTGGGGCAGGGTGGGCAGTCTAACACTGCTGTGGCTATGGTGCTCTAGACAAACTGAGAAGGCCCGTTCAGACCCACACTGAAGACTGTGGTGGTAACGACGTTGGCGAGAGAAGCGAGGAGTAACTGTAAAAATGATATTGTGAGGCTCCTGCACTAATGCCTTTCTGGGGGCTTCTAGAGCAACTTAATGCTGAAAAGCAAAAAAAAAAAAAATCCTGTTTCACAGCAACCAGACTTTCATATGCAACCTAGAATCTGAAGTTAAGCTCTTTTTTTTTTTTTGTTTATGCATTATGTTTTAACATATAAAAGTAAATAAAACTTACATTAAACTTATTCAATAATTCTGTAATGCTTAAACTAGTATCCAGCTTGAGCTTTTCAAGAATTATACTGAGCTCATTGTAATAGAGAATGAATTACGCATAATAAATTGGTGGGAGGGGAGTTGGGTGGGTGTTGTTGGGTTGGGTGTGTTTGGGCTTTTTAATTTTGTTTTGGTTTTGAGCAATTTGGGGTTTTTTACTGTAGTTCCCGAGCTGTTTGACTCATAAATTGTTTGTGTATGAACTGTTAGATTTTCTAGTAATAGAGTGGTTAATTTTCACTGTGGCATATTGAATTTCAAGTTTCGGTTGCTTGCTTAGAGTTGGTTAGCACAGTCTTCTCACCGTTTCTTGTTTTTCTTCTGAAGATAGCTGAAATTAATTAGACTTTTTGTCCTCAAAGCACTTTGGCTATGTTATTCAAGCAAACACGCTACACAAAGTGTGCAGGAATGCAGAGATTGTTGTGCAATTTGGTGAGTTCTTTCAAGATTAAGGCAGCTCCTGCAATTCTATGGACTGAGATTTAAAACTTCATTTGTTTCTATAACCAATAGCCACTGAACTGCATAACTCTGGAGACTAGTTGTCTTTGAGATGCATTGAGTTCTTTAAATTCTACATTACCTGCATGTCACCAGCCTCTACAGCTCATTAAAGTCATGCTGCGATCTGATTCATTACTGAAATCCAAAAACTACACCTAAACTCACCAAAGAACAGTACTAGTTCTAGTAGAACTACTCAGAACAGCTAGACCATCATAAAATGGAGGTAAAAATGTCTGATTTTTTGAGCTGGTATTAATATGTAGACATCTTATCCTGGAGGATTCCTTGACAACAATACAAGAAGGTGTTCTTGACAGGAAATCATTTCATAGCTACAAACGTGTATAGCTTCTCATAGCGAGCTAACGGGAAGTAAACCAAATCTATAGCTAAGTCACAAAGCTATTAATCTAGGTAAAAGCTTTTCTTTTCTAGGCCTTAAAAACGTGTATCTCAACCCACTAGTACAGTTGGCTGAACTGGTCATCGTTTTTTTGCAACATTAGTGCAATGTGGGGAATTTAAAATCTTGGTTATCTCTGCAAAAATAGGTCAGCAGCTCTGTATCTCGGTGTGCAGATTCAGTTGTAAGTCCCTAAATACTACCTAACTGCTACAATGTCTGAGTGAAGCACAGATCACTTGTGCAAGAACATACCATTTTTTACCTTGTATGCATCTGTCCATGCTCTTTCTATAAAAGATGATCAGTTCCACAATGAGAAAGTCACTATGTGTTGCAGCATGCTTCCTTACAGGATGGTCAGATTTGGAGAAAAATATGGCTTGTACCTTTTTTTTTTTTTTATACTAAACCCCCACAATCATTGGAAAATATTTTCACAAATTAATCTACCAATTTCAGATTGTCGGTAGGGATTGATATAGGTCCATGAAGTGTCTCTGACTTGAGGAGGACCACCCACACAGTTGTAAACTCAACAGCCAAGTTAATGAGCTCCTTTCATAAACACTTTGTTAGTAGTCTGACTAACCTTCCAGGGTGCTAAGGAAAGTCTACTTAGCATCTCTCAAAACCTCAATTTTTTTTTTTTTTTTGAGTTCCTGTGATTTCATTTTGATTTGATTGCCAGAAGTTCAGTCTTTGAAGACAGATGGACTGGATTGGTTTTCTGGTAAAGCTGGAAGTTAATAAAATTTGTATTACTGGTTTAGCAACTAAACAATTTATTCTTTACCTCCTTTTCTGTCTTTCTCTATGAAATAACTAATTCTTACAGAAGAGAGTATTCATGTGAGGGGAACAGGGCATAGCATTTAGGAATGCATTTGTGTATAAGATTTCTGTACTGTATATTTCTTTATTTTCCACAATCTGTGTGATCCCAGCTGTCAATTTTTAAACAAATGAAGTCCTGTCATTTCTGCACTAAGATGGTTTTATCTTCGGTTTCAGACTAAGTCTCCCTCTTTTTGACCATTTTGTTCATCATCTACTTTGTACTGCTGTCCTAAGTGACAGCTAGGACAACGGAAAAATTACTCATTTGTTTTCCTGATGTAGTAAAATAAGTACAATGAGTAGTAGCCCAGGATAATAATTTTGAGTATGATTTTCTAGTGTCAAAGACTAAGCAGGTCCAATATTAAACAAACATTTAATTACATACAAAAATATTCCAGTGAAGTACCTGTGTTCCCCATTTATTATCTTCTAGATGCTGAAACTATGGCAACATAATATCCTGACTTGCTCAGCCAGGAGTCAGTGTAGTAGTAGTTTCAAAAAGAAGATCTCATCATTTAATGAAAAAATATGAATGTTGAAGACATATATAGTTCTCTAGCAATTAGTATATCTATCTGTGAATATCTGTCAGCACTCCATATTTTGCTCTATACATGATGCCCAGTCAGCCAGATTAAGCTGTTTTGAGAAAATACTTGTAGAAAGTGCCCTAGATACCGAAGAGACTGAAGAGAAGGTAACTTCCAGCAAACAAGCTGCCCATCCATCTTAAGATAACATCTTAAACCACGTTAACTAGTGTCCAGAATATTATGATCTAGCTGCAAGTTCACATTTCTAAGTATATACATAATGTTTGTCAGAGAGAACATTGATCCCAATTACCTAGTACTGATAAAATAATTTATATTCCTAAGATAAAAGATGCTATGTAGGGGCAAATTAGTTATATAGTCATTCTCTTTTCCAATACTTAAATGACAGGAGATTATATCTAAACAGAGTTTCTTGTGGTGATTCTTGTGAGACATTCTGCTTGGTGTTTTATCTCATTCTGCAGTGATAAGAGTTTAGTCAGTGAAGTGCTAGAATTCAGAAAATGGAAAATAAAAAACAAAACCAACTTCTTCCAGTTGTGAAGAATAGGGTCTTCTCCAAGAGAAGCATAACACAGGATTCTGCTCCCATATATCAACTGAATAATTTGCAAATCCATGGGGAATCGCCACATTTATGGTTAGCCCACAAAGAGAATGCCCAGTAGTGCAATTTGAGTAATGAGTCCCTCAGATTCTTTCTTTCATTTTCACTCATGCGCATTCAGAAATAGGTTGAACTAGAAAAATGGTCAAAACCCATTAAAGGTCCATTAAAAAAAAAAGTCTGGGAAAGCAAGAAGGAGAAATAGATTGATGTTCTATGTTAACAAGTTAAATGGTGTTATATTGCATTAATGATTCTGAAACCAGATGAGTAATCTCAGGCTGGTGTGACTTTATCCAGATGCTCTGAGCAGCTTAACCCATTCAGTCCACCTGTACTCATTTCTTGAGAAAAGTTTTTGTTCCTCCACCTCTTAGCCATTATTTCTTACCCTGTTTGAAAAGTTGTCTGATTCAAAAAAAAAAGGTTTGAAGAGCAACACTCGGGGACGGGAAAACAGATAATCATAGTGAATAGGGTCCATCTTATCTTAGTGATCAGTTAAAAACTATGATATCATGCTTTTTGATAGCATTTCTGGGCTTTATTTATTGATTAAGGTAGACTTAATATATTGTACCTCTTAAACCAAAAATCAAACTGTGAAAATATTTTGAGACTTGTAAATATATAATTCCAATTTTATTTGTAAAATATATTTTTAAATTGCATACATGAAGTCGTGACAGTCTGCTGCTGTCAGTGTTATGGAGAATAAAATACTTATCTCTAAAGTGATGGTCAAAGAAAATGAGCGAAAAGCTCTCACTGCGCTCACTACTGCTATTTTTACATTTCCTATAAGTCTAAGATTGCCAAAGATGACCTATATTAGGTGTAAGACTGATTAAATAAAACACATTTCCAATAAAGTAACTGTGCTTTCCCCCTTCTATTATCTTCTCTGGATACTGAAACTATGTCAACTTGATATAGATTGTCTCTAACCAAATCTAAAAAAGGCTAATTGTGCAGTATCTGTCATGTCTGTGATTCTAGAATATGATGATAATGGACTTTGTCATTAGTGATAAATCAAAAATAGCATGTTTGTCCTGGAGTACAGAGCTTTCCTGTAAATGAAGAAATTGATATTTACCACATGTTAATGAGTGTCAATTGCTCTTTGAGAAAGAGCACAAGAAAAATTCAAGAGAACAGGCAACTGTCCTCACCACAGACACGGGCTCCAGACAATAATGTAAAGTGACAAATGCAATTAAGGAAGATAAAGAGCTGATAGCTGAGGACCCAGTTAAGGCAGCTGTATCATATCGTTCCTCAGCATGTCCGTAAGATACTGAAGAGTATATGTATATACTATATATATAGTGTATATTTATGTACTATATACATGCTGTGTATATATACACAGTGTATATATACTGTATAACAAATAATAAACTACATATATCCATGCACACCTCTAATGTGCAATCAAAACAGTGGCAGTGAAATTTTCCCTAGTTTTTAATTACAAAAATCAAAATATATAGAATATATACAATAAACACTATATATGCAGAACTATGGAATCATAGAATTGTCTAAGTTGCAAAAGACCTTTAAGATCGAGTCCAACCGTTAACCTAGCACTGCCAAGTCCGCCACTAAACCACATCCCTCAGCACTGCATCTACATGGCTTTTAAATACCACCAGGGATGGTCACTCACACACCTTCCTGGGCAGCCCCTTATTTCATCCTCATATCCAATCTAAACATCTCCCAGTGCAATTTAAGACTATTTAATCTTGTCTTATCACTTGCTACTTGGGAGAAGAGACCAAGCCCCATCTCGCTACAACCTCCTTTCAGGTAACTGCAGTGAGCAGTAAGTTCTCCCCCAAGCCTCCTTTTCTGCAGTCTAAGCAGCCCCAGTTCCCTGAGCCACTCCTCATAAGACTTGTGCTCTAGACCCTTCACTGGCTTCCATCGCTCTTCTTTGGACACACTCCAGAACCTCAATGTCTTTCTAGAAGTCCAAAACCAAACACAGTAGTTGTGGTGTGGCCTCACCAGTGCTCATTACAAGGAGATGATCACAGTTCTGCTGACCACACTATTCCTGATACAGACCAGGGTGCTGCTGGCCTTCTTGGCCACCTGGGCACACTGCTGGCTCGTATTCATCCAACAGTTGACCAGCACCCCTAGGTCCTTTTCTACCAGGCAGCCTTCCAGCCACTCTTCCCCAAGCCTGTAGCACTGCATGGAGTTGAACATACACAGTGAACACACTATGTACTATATATATATATACTATGTGTAACTACTATATATATAAACTAGTATATCTCTAGAATATGTAGGTCATATACTATATAGTATAATAAATATTTTAGATATATAATATGTAAAAGTATATATGTATATACTCATATATTCCTTTACTTATGTGGTTAAATCAATTTTGCAAATAGTGGATCCCTATAGAACATTTATTGCTTCAAGCTGCAATATAGTTATCTGATACTGAGCCATAATTGCAGAAAGACCTTGTCTTGAAATAACTTCAAAATGTAAACACAGTAATAAAGGATTCCAGTATCTGCAGTAACATGCTATATAAGTGTGAAGTATTACTTGTAAGTGCCTTTAAGTTCATGGAAGATAAGATGCAGTTATCTGAAAAAAACCCTGAGTTTATTACACTGAGAAGACTAAGTTAGTTTTAAAAATACAGAGATTATAATGATCTTATTATGTGGCAGAACTATGGGCCGATACAATGTGAGTAACACTTGAAGCTGTTTAGGGTGCAATTCATCTATGTTAAAGACTGGAAGCTAAAACTGTGATCTCATAAAACGTCCAACAAAATTTTACAAATACACCATAAACAATAGAAAAAGGTACTGTATCAAATACCATAACATTAATAGACACCTACAGTGAAATTAGTCATTCATAGCCAGCCTTATATCTCAAAAAACCTTAAAATCTTTTAAAGACCTTTCCAGTCTAGTAACATAATTCCATGCTCCATGCCTAAACTCTATGCTTTCATTCTAAAAATTAAAATACTTTCATTACACCACAATAAAAATCATCAGGTACATGTAACTCTGTCCTTTATTACAGTTCTTGTTGCCTCTGTGGGTAAGACGTGGATACCTGCCTAGGTAGGATGCCATAACTCTAACATAGCTTTATTTTGCCAACTAACCTTAGACTTGAGAAATATACAAGAGATCTGAACCCTGTCCTCATACAGCACAGAAGTATGATGCAACAGAAAGCAATACCTTCTCTTGTTTGTTCATTTCCATCCTTCAACAAGGAATAGGTTATCAGAAAGCAAAGCAAAATGCTTTTCCTCTCCATGTGCTAAATTGTCAGAATATGGCACTTAGTGACAAAGCATTACCTTCTTTAGAGTGCTTTTAAATGCTACTTCCTTAGCAAGCACAAAAGGTGAAAAAAAATTTTAAAAAAGATTAAAAAAAAACCATTAACATCAACCAAATCCTTCACCAGCTGAGATTCTCAATCTCTGTTGTGGTTTAGGCTGCACTGGCCAACGACAAGATGACAAATGCCTTCCCCCACCTCTCACTCTAAGGAGAGTAAGAAGAGAGCTAAAGAGATCTATGAATTTAAGAAAAAACAAACAAAGAAATTAAATATTAGTAATAAAATAGAAAAGAAACAATGAAATAGCTACAATATACACAAGTATATACAAAACCATACCAAGCGCCCAGTGAGACGTCACCAGCAGGCACTGGGAAAGTTCCAGACTGGACTCAGTAGCAAATAGGAACTGGACTCCAGACCTCGATTCAGGAACCCATGGATCAGGATCAAAGGTAGACAAACTGACAGGATCCTCCTCAGACATCAGCCACTGAAGAACAAGAGCCATTGAAACACAGCCAATTTGGCCCCTTTGCTCCCTCAGCTTTTATACTGAGCATGGCAGACGGGATGGAATGCCATATTGGTCAGTTCGGGTCACCTGACCTGCCCACCCTCCCCACAGGTGTGACCCCTCCATGGGGTAAACAGCCGAGTCAGCTCACCCTGATTGCTACAGCAACACCTGTAAGAGCCTCTCTCACCAAACAGAATGTTGGCTCTGCTCCACCTCAAACCAGGATAGTGTGAGAGACAATACATCTGCTGCTGGACTCAATGACCTTAAGGTTCTTTTCCAACCTAAACAATTCTATGCTTGTATATTGTTGTGCAAAATGAGCTAGAAGTAAGAATTCTGGGAGGTCCAAATAGCATTTGTAAGTGATACAGTAACATGGATCCAAAAGAGGAGCAGATTGATAGTTCTGCTTTCTAGTTACAGAAAGGCCCATGAAAGTCACTACAGAAAACATTTAATTACAGGGTTTTGAAAGTTCAGAGGCTTGTTTAGTGTTTATGAGGGAAGGTATGTTCAGCTGCAATCACATTTTGAGTGTTACTCTCCTAAGAACATTTGCTTTCCACAAATACCTCCAAGCCCTTGACTTCTAGAGTCTGGCAGCTGAGACTGTCTCGGTACTAAATAAAGCTGAGAGGTTTCTGGCAGAATTGTGACAACATTTAAACTGTCTTTATGAAATATTTCTATTTTGACAGAACCAAAAATTCTGCAGGAAGAAATGGTTTTGTGAATTTTTTTTTTACTATCTCTACCAGTCACTTTTCTGTTCAGGAGATAAGGCAAGATAACACGTTAGACATAGAAGCAAAATTGTAAGTTCTCAGAACTAAAATATACATATAAAACTCACAGTCTTTCTTTCTAGTTATCTTTTTCCAGCTTCAAGCTCTGACTCTTCTGGACCCTTCTGCAATAACAGAACATGAACAGAGCAAGGAGCCAAACTCACTAGCTGTATTGTGAGAGTTTTTATCACTTCTTCTGAAGTTCTCCGTCAAATGTTCAAGTTGAGATGAACTATCTGTGTAAGATAATGCATTTCTATCACTAATCTGTCATATATGAGACCAACATCTGAATAAGTCCTGCTGTA
This sequence comes from Xenus cinereus, assembly GCA_025774025.1. Classification (NCBI taxonomy): domain Eukaryota; kingdom Metazoa; phylum Chordata; class Aves; order Charadriiformes; family Scolopacidae; genus Xenus; species Xenus cinereus. The sequence continues at coordinate 143,350,648 of JAOXJK010000012.1, read as the reverse complement.
GTGAAAAGGGGGGGGGGGGGAAGCTGTAGTGAGTCTTGTGGAGGGACTGTGAGAACCAAGATAGGTGAGGAAATGCTGTTGACCATTGAGGCTTATTTTACTACTGTCAGCAAACGGACACAGAATGTGACAAATGCCAATTCAATTGAATGGGCCTGAAGTCCTTTAAATGGAGGTTTTACCTCCAAAAGAGATGGGAATTTGATTAATTTTCTATTTACATAACATTATTCATTCTGTACACACTGTAATGCCTAGCTGAGGGACATCTGTGATTTCAAGAACATGAGGTGTTGTGAGTAGTTAATAAAAATCAAGGAATCTGTTCTTAAGGCAGAATGTATTAGGGCTCATCTGACACTGTAAAATCAAACAGTCTCAAGTCGTTCTCGTTTAATTTGACTTTGGCACTCATTATGTAGGGCCACACACCATTGTACACCTTTGATGTCAGTGCAGGCTGAGCATATATTTGCTTGCTATTGTCATCAGGAACATAAACCATCTGCAAGAATAATAAATCAACTTTAGTTTTCACTTTAACAATTTTTAGAGCATATAAATTAGGAAAGAGTGTTGAGGAAATATATTTAAACTGTATGATTTTTGCCAGAAGTAGTTACACCAAATCAAATTAGAAACAAAATAGATGCAGTTACATTGTCTTAAGAAGTACTAATGTACAGGTCTAAAAGAGTCCAAACCCACATATTATTTGCTAGAGATGTTGCTTTTTCCTGTTTTCTATTTGGATTATCTTGCAATTGAGTTCCTTATGTCCCTGGCAAAAAGCTGACTATTCATTAATTGTTCTTTGACTAGCATCTTGCATATACACCACTTTAGAAGACAGAGGCTGGGTTCAGATGGCTTTTTGAGTGCTTGATTATATACCTCTCATCAGATCTCACCTCTGAAGAGCAGTGGGAGAGTCAGCAGGCAGAAACCCTGAGTGCCTGATATCTCTCAGATATAAAGCCACACATACCTTACTTGCACTGTGGATGGAGCACATCTATAGGTCTTTGCAGTCAAATCCCATGGCCCATTGGACAGGTGGCATGGTGACAAAGGCTCTCCTGGAAAGGCCTCGTATGTGAGCAGCAAAGGCTGATACGGTAAGCAGAATTTTGGAAGTGCACACATTCTGCATTACTCATGCTTCTGGTCTCTATATAGTGAAATAAGCAGACAAAACACGGGTCAAAGAATACATTGTCTTTTGTCCAATAACATATTTTATGTTTTTCATTTAACACAGGGAAAAATGCAACATTTTGAAACTAACGAACTCTGCTTACAGAAAAGCAAAAATCCAATGACTGTATGCATTGCTTTTACATAGAAAAGATTAAAAGATCCATGTTAAACCATTACCATAGCTTTTGCTTCTGAGTCAGAAGTCCAAAAACCATGAAAGTTTAGCTGTGGGGTTTTTATTGTTTGTTTGTTTTCAAAATGTTAGTCTTTCCTCACTGAGTAGCCTTTTCTGGGAAGACAGATCTTTTGTTTTGTTTCATGTAGATGGGATCCTGCAGGCTCTGAATTTTCATGACATTCTCTCAGCTGCTCTTGACTTCTTCCTTAGGGAAAATGAAGAATGGTACTGACCACCCACAGTATTTTATAAGATTAGAGGAAAAACTATAAAGTTTGGAGAGCATAGACGGATGCCTTTTTTTTTTTCTTCTTTTTTTGGCTGTACAAAGAAAGACGATAAATCAAACAAACAAAATGTCAGTTGCAGAAAATAATGTAAAAGAAGTTCTGGTTGCATGAACAGATGTCCTACCCTGGTTAAAAGAACTCTAATTGCTCATGTTGATTTGGCACATTCTGCATTCATTTCTGGCTAGCACCTGAAACACTAGTGAGCTGGAGATGACAGAGGGAAAAGCACAGAAAGTGATTAAGTGGAGGGGGAAGGTACTTGAGGCAGAAAAAATAGGGGGTTATGGGATGACAGAGATATAGCTGTTGCAAGTGTTTCTATTTTGGAAAAGAGGAATAATTAGTGTGATGAAAGAGTTATATGTCTAAGTAGAAATTGCTGCAATTGTACATCCACTAAACTCTGTCCAAGAGATTCATTTAATGATGAGGAAACATTATTTGCAGTCTTCGGAAACACTTATACTAAAAAGTAGTAAGAAAAAGATCTGCACTGGCAGGGCTACAGATACAAATTGTTTCTATCGCTGGAACATGAAACTTTGTAATTTAATACATGTCCTCATATGAAAACAGTTGCTTTGCAAAATAGTGACTAAAATGGCATGTAGAGGATTTCTTTGTACTCAAGATGACAAGAAATAGCTTTTATTTCAACAAATACATACATTTAAAGCAGACGGTTCTGCATTGTTCTGGAGATACATCAGGAAAAAAGAATTACAAGCAGCTGATGGTTTCACTGAACAAATGTTTTGACCTCCCTGCAGAGAGGTAACTAAACAATTTCAGAATTTAAGACATCATCAGGAAAATCTTTGATTACTGTGACTGTTAAAAAGAAACACATCATTGCAGATCAACTGCATACTCTAGACTGAGAACATTGAAAGAGAATAAAATAATAACAATTTTCACTGCAAAGATTTTTGAACATTTGTGAAACAAAGGAATATATTGAGTGGGAGCTTTTAAAATATGCCATTAAAGACTACATGAAGTATGTAATATTTCTTCACTAATTCTCTGTCAATTATGTTGATCATAATGTACAATGGTACATTCTTTTTGTATCAAAAGAAACCAACTACCTGTTTCTTCAGGGAAATTTGGAATTTTTATTGTTGTCTGTACCATAAATATTAGAACACTAATGGTGGCACATTAAACAGATTTTTTCTGCCACAAATAAGTCTTTGTAAAGTCTCCTTCCTTCTCTCATTCACTGAAATTTTCAACAGTTGATCAGGAAAAATAAAGAGAGAAGAGCAGTGTTCCTGATTTTTTTTTTTTTCCATTTTTCATATCAAAATGACTGACTGTAGTCAGGCATGCTTAGAGCGATAAGGTTAAAAAAAATGGATTATAGACTGTTTTGAGTAACTTTGTTCAGAGAGTTTTAGAATGTTCGGTCACAATTATAAATCCCTTCAGCTTTATCTCATTATTATTACTTTTATTATTGTTATTACTAAGATCATCACTGCATTTGTTTAAATGGATGTGGGGTTATTAAGCAATGTTATATAGATGAATATGGGGTCTATACAGACATTACTTACAAGTTTTAGAAAGAAAATTTCTTAAAAGAATAGCTTTTCTGTATTTGCAGTGGGATCACGCTGCCACCCAGGTGTCAGGCTGCAGGGTGTGCCCTCCTCTTATGCCAGTACCAGATGGCAGAAGTGACCACATCTGCAGGAGCTGTGCCCGCCACACTTAGTGACAGACATCTGGGAGGAGGTGAGCGGGTTGAGGAGTATTAGAGATTGTGAGAGAGATACAGACTACTGGAATCACACCCTTCCTTCCTTGAACAGCCCCAACAGGCAGACAGGAGACATGATATGGAGCTGAGACAATGGAACAGGTTGGTCAGGAAAATTGTGGATGCACCATCCCTGTTTTGGGTTGGAAGGGACCTTAAAGATCATCTAGTTAAACCCCCCCTCCCATGGGCAGGGACACCATTCACTAGACCAGGATACTCAGAGCCCCATCCAGCCTGGCCTTGAACACTTCCAGAGATGGGGCATTGACAACTTCGAATCATAAAATCATCATAGAACTGCCTAGGTTGGAAGGGACCTTTCAAATCGTCTGGTCCAACCTTCAACCTAAAACTGTCACTAAATCCTATCTCTGAGCACTAGAGATTGTCTTTTAAATACCTCCAAGGATGGTGACTCCACCACTTCCCCAGGTAGCCTGTTCCAATGCTTAATGCACCTCAGCCTTTTCCTCATCCTTTGTGACTATGTTTCCCTCTGCATCCAATAAAGGAGGG
>JAOXJK010000012.1:143303410-143337995 GCA_025774025.1 Xenus cinereus | reverse complement strand
ATACATAAAAAAAAAAAAAAAAAAAAAAAAAAAAAGAAAGAAAACCCCAACCATTTATTAGCATACAACAGAATTTGGCCCATGCCAGAACCTTTATTAAATTCTGCAAAGGTCTTCACTATCTTCTCAGATTTTACTAAGTGTATTTATATGCAAATCCATGATAAATATTTCTAACATCGATTATACTCAGGAGCCACCACTATAAATATATTGCCATGGTGCAGTTGTAGCAACAATTTCTATTAGACTTCTTCCTCTTATCTAGTTCAAATCAAGTACGTTATCTCAAGTCCTTTATAATAAAAATATGTTCATGAGAGTTTATGGGTAGTATTTTAGCCATCTCATATGTCCAGCTCTTATATGTTTACGTGACTTCTTTTGACACATTTAACCTTCATAATTTACTATGGATTTCAGCCTTCTCCTTTCTTATGTTTGAGTTGCTGATAATCCTATAAAAAGAAAGATAAGATAGATTGTGCCCTTGTAAAAATAATTTGGTTTCTTGTCAATGTTCCTATTCTTAATCAGAGCTATAATTTATCTATATAAAGCTACTCCCAAGGAGTGTTGGTCAGGAATACATTTTGTGGCATTGAGTCATGATACTTAACCAAATTTCACCACATTTTCCTAATTCTTTTATTGAGTATCCCATGACACCTATTTGTCCTATTAGCATCTTTGCTCTTCAAAAGCCACTTGGCTTTTCAATTTCCACTATCCATTTTCTCCTCTAAGGTTTTTGATATTTCCTATTGGATTTAATGAAATTGGAGTTTTATTTTCTGAAAATGTATTTCAGCATAACAAGAACAGGAGATGTTTTCTTAGAGAATACAGGTTTTTTTCACCTGTCCTTCTGTCTGTCTTCCTGCTCCTTCTCCACAGTCTGTCAGCATTTCAGAGATATTCACCTGTTCTTTAATGCTATGATTTACCAGACAAATCCAAGTGTTTCTGTTTCATTACTTTTAATACTTTTTTTTTGACTGGTATGTACTTCTTTAGAAAAAAAAAGAAGTCCTTTTTTAAAGTTTCTGGTTCAAGACTAATTTCGGCTCCAGTTGCAATACACATTTGTCTCCTAACATTAATCTTTCCAAAAAATCCTGCCCATTGTCACATTTGGTAGCTTTGTACACTGTGACGACTCAGGGTGACCGTTTGTGCCTTTTAGCAGTCATGTGATCAGACTGGACCTTTGCCTTGGGCATTTGGTGACTACCATCTAACGTGCATGATTTAAGGAGACAATCAAGCACCTCTAATAATTATGATGTCCATCTCCTAGGATATGATCCTCTTTTCCCCATTCTCTTCACCTTTCTTTATGCTGAGTGCTGCAACATTAACAATTGCTTGCCAAGCTTTTCTCAAACTTTTGCAGTTGTGTCTCCCATTTTTGGATTTTCGTTCCAAAGCACAATGTCAATAACAGTGGCTTTCAACTGTTGACAGAACCTGGTCTGCCATTTCACTTGATACATAAAAATTATGTAGTATGTTGCAGGCAACAGTAAAAATTTTGGAGCAGGCATGCCCAGGTCAGTTGTTTGTAGCTGTTCTTGTACCCCCAGCAAAAGTAACTATCAAGAAGCTTTTCTTGTCTACAAAACTGAGCAGAAAAATAAAGTAATTGTTAGCTGTGACATTAAAGGATGAAATAATACATGGGTTGTTTAACACTGAAAATTTTAAAGAATTTTCTGAACCTCAGTCCTAAACTATATTGCCCTCAGTCCATAAGCTAGATTGTCATCTTTTCACAGCTTTAACACTTAGATGATAAAAACTGTGTAGGCTATAATTTTGCATTTCATTCACCAGAAAAGCTTCCACCAATGTGCAATTTTATTTATGAGCTTCCAGAGAGCATGCTATCTTATTGAAATTCTCGTCAGTAACATGTAAACAAACATGCTCCAAAAGACTATTCAGAATTGATTTATCATACTTTAAAATAATTCAGTCAATATTTCTTTTTTTTATGCGTGTGTACCTTTCTCCTGTTGTCTGAGACAGTAAAAATGACAAGTTTTCAAGGCTATGTCTGAATGATAAAGTTTCATGGAATCAAGAAGCAAATATACCATTAGGTTTACTCTTTAATTTCTTAATCTCTGGTACAGCTTCATCCCAGGTCAGCTAGCATTCTCCTAAATTCCATGACTTGTTTAGGGGATAAACTGCTCAGGAAATATATTATGAAAATCTATTATGGAAAAGATTAAAAATTTTAACTCTAGAATAGGTCACAGTACCTCTGAATTTACTGATTCAGGTGTAGCCCTAAAAATGAACTTCTTCCCACCTATCCAAAATCATAATATATAGAAGATAATAACTAGATTATTTCCATTTGCTTGTTTGTCTTTTGCTGTTACACTATCAACTATTTAATCAGAGCTCTAGAAATTATTTTTTTATGAGAAATGGAAGCTGAAGTTTTCCCTTAATGACCTAATGCTTAGAATGGAGTCTAACAAACTCACCAACTCTTCTCAGGTTGATGAAACTAAGGGAATAAGAAACAATGAGATATGTTACAGAAACTCATGTCTGGTCATGTGTACACAAAATAGTAAATTTTTAACTACCTCAGCAAATTAAGGAATCCACAGTGTAAATATCAACACAAAGGCTCCTTTTATAATTAAAGAAAAGAAATAAGTAATTCTGAGGATAAAGTAATTGTACTTGTTTTAGACTTCTACTTCATAATAAAATGAATCACTGTGTAAAGGCGACAATTTCTCTCCTCTGTGTTAAGGAACTACAGGTCCTATCTTGGCCACAGGATAAACTTGCTAGCTAATTGTAATAGAGCAGCATGTAGACAGCTCCTCTTTGGCATCAGTGGTTATGTCACTGATAAATCCTTTTCCCTGACCAAAAGTGAAGCATTTTCTTATGAAAATATCCTTTTGCATGACAATAGAAATTATGAATAGAATTGTTTACATCTAAGAAAACCCTATAAGAACTCTTAACTCCATAATGCTGGTGAACTTTAGAGTGTTTGGTCCAACAAATGGTATTTAAATGAATACAGAGTCTGAATGCCGTTCTTATTGAGGTCATAATGGACACTGACACTGGTACATTATGGTAGTTCTAAGCCTGATCTCTGGATTTGGTCAGCTGAATCCTTGACTGTTCTGCAGCAATATACATGTCCATTGTAACGTGGTAGTAAAATGCAAGTTTATGGACAAAAGTTATTGCATATGATACCGTTAGGTGGTTCCACATCAAATACATGTTTTGACTGATGTTATAGTCTTTTCTCAATTCTATGTTAAAAGAAAGTACACTTGCTATTAAAGTCTTCATATTCTTGAGTCATGGTACTGAAGCTAAATGACTTAATTTAACCAACAAAGCCTCCTGTATGATTATTATTTATAGATTTGAGTGGCTATTAATAATTCATTTATAAGTTGTGAATAATAACACCCTTGTGAGATTTAGCCTAAAAAATTGCTCTATGAATATGTATGCATTATTGTAATGTTCATCCTTCACAAGACCTGAGCAGGAGAACAGTACAAATAAAGCACACAGTAAGTGCTACATTCATAAAAGGTTATTTTTGCAATTTCTATGTAAATAGACAGCTCTCTGTGGAGAAAATGTGTGGAATGAGGAAAGAAGAGGGAATGCAAACTATCTGTTCACGACTAGAGTCCTGGGGTCAAAGGCTTTTTAAAGTAATTACCTTCAGAGTTTTAGGGCAGCAGTTGGTTTCTTCTGATGTTAATGGAAATATTTTCATAGTCTGGGAATCTGGGTGGTGAGATTTGCTCAAAATTGAGGTGGATTTTAAATAAATCTTTCAATGAATTTCACAGATTTCACAGATTCAGGCTCACCCCTCCCCACACAGAGGAGTGCAGAGGCAGAGGGCAGCAGGGGAGCCCCAGTGCCCCAGTCAGAGACCCCAGCCCCTGCCCCGGCCCCCCAGGGCTGTCCCGGAGACCATCAGCCCTACGGAACGGATGATGCCCAGCACTGTGAATCCCCAGGGGCGGCTCTCTGGAGCACCACACAGACTGGGGTGGGAGTGAGGTTTCTGCCCTACGGGATGGAATTCTTAATAGGATGTGGGGGAAGAGTGTGCTGGGATTGTGCAAGTCGTCTTATGGGATGCTCAAGGAAGAAACCAAAGGCAAGAAAAAGGAGGGATCCAGGTGGTTTGGGGAGCAATAAAGAGCAAAATGCAGGAAGCAAAGGATAAAAGGGTACTTGTCAATTGTGAACAGTTTGCTGTTCAGGATGCCTGTCTGCCTGACCATGCTTTGTGCCAGGCCAGTACAGTCTGTTCTGTCTTCTCATTAAACTCCATTTCTGACTCTTTTACTGGATGAGGGACTCTCTGTTCTGTGTGCATGTGTGTGTTTGGGGTCTGAGTGCCAAAACTACAGTCAGACCACGGCCCATGCATCCAAGCTTTTAAGCTTCCATGCTTTGAAGGAGTACAAGGAGGCTATCATTGCGACACCTGTTAAACAAGAATGTCTTCTTTCTCTGCTGTGTAATTTATTCTCAAGCCTTGCCTAGTTCGTCATACAGAGTAAGGTACAGGAAGTAGGAAGGCTTTGGAAATTTAAACATGGTAAATTGTAATAATGAAAACAAATAAATTCAGAAAATTATTTTTTTTTCTTTCTAACAACCTTAAAACATTATTTTCTTGAGACAAAGATATAAGCAGTCAAAAAATCAGTAAAAGTATACCTTAGAGTCAGGATTAGCTCTTCTCCGTTAAGGTACTATGTGACCTGTATGGAAAGAAAACTTATATGAAAAGTAGAAAAAGGAAAGGGGAAAAAATATTTTCCTGAGCTGTAGCAGTTGGGAAAACTAATCACTAATTTTAAAAGAAAGCAAATGTGATGTTAACTTGGAAACAGGTACAATAGGAATCAGATTATTATAATGTCACCTGTTGACCAGGCTGAAATAATCCCTGGATTTGCGGTCAAGGGGTGAATACGCTACCTCATCCTTGAATTGGATGTCAGTCCTCCCCACACAGAAACACTACAAAGCCAGCTAAAAGAGAGTGTCTTGCTGGCTTTAAGCACAGTAGGAAATTTACTTAGCTTTTGTCAGCTAGAAATCACTGTTCTATACATCACACGCATTACCATTGGCAGCCTTTATTCTCAAATGAGAACTACAATACCAATAATTTTAAAGAGTTATTTTTAAATGCATACAATACAATTGTGAAATATGTTCTATATAAGTTTTTATTTTCCTCCTACTAACTGATGTGTCATTAACAGAGAATAATAATTTTTTTTTTCAGGCTCGTCCAACAGGCAATAGAAGTACGAAAGGAGAGTTCAGAGTGACTTTACATGAATTTTCATAAAAATAACTTTGTCTAGTCAGAGTCCTCTCTATTCTGCTTCCAAAAGGGTCCACAACTTATTCCTACCTTTTTACTGAGACTTTGAGCATGTTCTTCTTTGAGACCTTTCTGAGTAGTGGCATCACATGTACTAGTGTACTCAAATCCAATGTCAAATTACTATCTTTGACAAATCAAAGTGTGGCAGATATAGAGCAGAACCATGCTGTCACAGGCACACTACAAACAAGCCTATGCAGAGCCTTATACTGTGTTGTTTTCTCACATTCTATTCATTATTTGGATGCCCATGTGAGTACTGTATACTGGCTTCTTTACTGGCATAGAATTTGGATTTATTTGTATCAGTTATTGTCCTTTGGTTGTCTTCTAACTGAAATACAAGCAGTTCTATAATCAGAGTATAATATAATAACTACATCGTGCATCTTTCTATCAAAGTGCTAGCAGCTGAGTATGATAAATCAAGAAATTTAGTACAGTTTAAACACTGAATTTTTTATTAGGTCATTAGACAAGTGTAATGCACATTTAACAGATGATTTTTTAATATGCAAAAGAGCAATCTCATTACTTCTGCCATTTTCTTTGTATACCTGATTGCCAGTGTAATGCAGGTAATTATGAGAAGTGAAGGTACCTATCCATATAATACACAAGCTATTTGAATTATGCTAAACCTTATCTCTATACTGCACTACTTATGAAGCTACTCTGAATTTGAAGTGAGAGATCTTCATATCCACTGAAGAAGGTAGAAATCAATGTAGAAGATTTGAAATTATATTTGGCTACTGCTGTTCAGTAGTACATGAAATTCATATTAAAAGGCAATATATAAGGAATCTGTACATTTCACCTACAAAGTAACCCAGGCTAGGACTGAAGGCCCAGTTCTGTGCTTACACAAGTAGTCCCATATGAGGCCATTCACAACAGTTGAAACCTATTGGTACACTCCCAGCCCTTAAGAGTACTTTTATGTAGTACTATAAGTGAAGGACAGTTGTTCATTACTAGAAGTGAACTGAGCATTACTTACAGCATTTTCTGTAATGCTTTCTATGGAAATTTGTAGATTCTTACAATAACTTGGGATGAGATGGACCACAGGACCAGGTAGGACCATTAGTCCTACCTCTTGCTCAGAGCAGGATCAGCCATGAAGCTGGACCACGTTGCTCAGGGCTGAAGTCTGCACAGTCTCTCTAGGCAAGCTTTACTAACACTTGAATGTGCTCATTACTTACAGGTTTTTATATCCTCTCTGACCCTTTCTTTTTTTAAACTTATGCCTATTGTTTCTGTCACCAGAAAACCCTGCAAAGATCATGATCCCATCTTGATGACCTACCCATAGGTCATCCCTTCTCCAGGTTGAACCAGCTTCTCACAGGACAAGTGCCCTGACCAGTGTAGTGGCTTTCCACTATACTCTCCCTAGATTATTGATTTCTTTCTGTTTGGTACCAAAAATTAGATGCAGTATTCTAGATGCAGTCTAATGAGAGCTGACTGAAGAGAAAGAGTAATTTTCTTTGATGTACTCGCTGTGCTTCTGTTAATACAGCACAGGAGGCTCTTGGCTGTCTTTGCTGTCAGGGCACGCTACTAGGCCATGATCAGGTTGCTGTCTGGTAAGACACCCCAGGTCTTTTGAGCAGAGCTTCTTCCCAGGCCATCAGGCCCTACCCTGTGCTGCTACCAGGGATTCCCTTTGCCAGGTACAGGACCTCCCATTGAAAATGTCCCGTGACTTCTGTTGATCCATTTGTGCAGCCTGTCTACATCCTCCTCAATGGCAGCCCTGTCCTTGAGCCCAGTGACTGTCTTTTCAGGCTTTTTAGAGGATGCTACAATATTTACATTCCTCCATTAATCGAATATTTCCCCTGATGTACATAACTTTTCAAAATTATAGAGTTGCCTTGCAAGGGCATGGTCCAGCTCTCAGCACCCTTGGATGCAAGCTGTCCATTCCTGGGACTCACATGACTCAAGTTGTCTGAAGTGATCCTTGACTCACCCCACATCCACTCCTGGTAGCTCTTTCCCTTGAACCCTGCCTTTTAGCACGGTGGCCAGAGGCACCTTGTAGGTGGAAGGTCTTCATTTGCCTCCCTTTGCTGACACAAAGAACATATTTGGTACCTCAGCCTTATCTGTCTCCACTTTTAATCTATTCTTCTAATACAGACCAGAAAATGCTTCTTTTAACATGAAGTTTTCAGCAAATATAGCTACTAAACACTGCTGAATTTTTAAAAATATTTTTAAATCAATATTTTTTGTATAATTTTAAAGTGAAAGCATTTTACTCAAAGTTTTCTGTATTAGCTTACTGGAATACTAATTAAAAAAAATAAAAAGTGGAGGTATTATGCACACATTATTAAAATGTATGAACTATGGAACTCAGGAAGCTTTCCAAAGTGTTGGCACTCATAAATTATACTTGGAGTGAAATGTCATTGTGTTTTTGGAAAGCCTACACTTAATAATCATTGCTCAGCAGAAAGATTTTCTCCCTGTGTGAGATGAGAGGATTACAGGTACACATCATAGAATTGTCATTCTTTCTTCAGAGGTAACAGGAAATCAGATGGCTTAAAAAACATACCCCTTTTTAAAAGAAATGCCTCTTAAAGGATTCAGAAAATAATGGACCTATTTCATAATGATTAGACCAAGTCACTCTACTATAGAGAATTGTCAATTATTATCACTGTAGGTAAAAAAATATAATGAATTCTTGATTTAATAGGGCCATCTCTACACTGATCATTTTTCGCTTTTTCAGCTCTGTTAAATTTAAAAGCATGTTTGCACAGAAAGTATATGACTGAATGTGTGCAAAATTTTTCCCCCAGCAAATTTATGTCCTGTGATTTTGTAAATATAGATAAAATCAACTACAAGTCTTTATCTAAATGGGTAGGAGCATAAAATTTCTCACATCTGTCTTATGAAAATTAAGACTAGAGAATGATTTCTTGTGCCAGTTGCAATTTATTAACTATTTGGTCATATGATGAAAGGTGATTTCTTTAACACATCCCAGGGAACTATTGCTCACTGACTCAACCTATTGGTGCTTTAAGACAAAGAAAATTACTTCATAACTGAAGGGTTTTAATTGAGGCAGGCAGCTATTACAACTCAGCTGATGTGTGATAATTCATTAAACCATAGTAACTTAATAGTTTTCACTCATTTGATAATAAAGTATATGTAACCCTTTACTGTGTTTATGCATATTAAAAATCAGTGGGTACTTCTTTATGATTCTACTAAATGTTCTTTGGTATTGTTTTTGTGATAGTAAGAAGCAATTTTTTTTTTCCTTTTTTTTTCAATAGAAGCAATCTAAATCTTAGTGTTAGGAATGAATTGCTAGGAATTGAGGCTTACTTCATGTTGGTGAAAACCACTCATATTCATAGCTCTATAATAATTCTGTGGATGTAAATAGAAATTTTGCCAGTAACTGGGTAAATTCTTCTCTTAGGATTATGGTGCCATACACCTCAGGATAGCTATGTTCCACCACCACTTTTTGCCACTAGTAGGAATGTCAAATTAATACATTTGCAGTATTGTCTCTCTCCATTATTTCTTTGCTTAGAAAAGGAATAATTGATCTAGTTAATGAAATGTCAGTTTGTATCCACAGCTAACAGTAGTAAATTGAATTCAGTGCTGCTTGAGGTACATTGATGCTCTATTAATATGATGTCTCATGAGAAAAGAAATGAGAATAAAATATTATGTTTTCTAACACTTGCTTTAAAAAAAATTCTTATGAGAAAACCGTATGATTTCAATGTGTTGTCAAAGTTGGAAAACATGCAATTTAACATAAATTCTTGAATAAAAGGTCATAGAATGATGGAACATTTCTGTGTGTTAGTTTTTTTATAACTTCAATACCTATGTATCAAAGCTATAACCATAGTAACTCCATGCCCTTAATTCCTTTTTCCACTATATAATCATTCTACAAGGGCAAAGGCAGCCTAGTTTGTTAAATTGTTTATTTACTTCATTATCAACACCTCCCCACCTAATTATAGCAAAAGTGTAGCTTGCTGCTGCAGTGTATACTTAAAACACTTCTGCAGAAAAAAAAAAAACATTCTGATAATTTTATTTCATCCTTTCAATATCCTTCCCCTTCCTGTATTTGTTTAATCCATCTGTTGTGGCATTTCTTGATTAAAAAGCCTCTTCTGCAATTGCTAGTGAGGCCAGTTTAAATTCTGTTGTCCATCTATAGCATTAGCACAAACAAATGACAGGGAATCACTTTATAAGACAGGGCAGATCATGAAAGTAGACAGATCATGAAAGGTCTGCATCTTCCCCAGCTACCTGAAAGAATACTAGACTTAAGAGCGCACCCAAACATCACAGTTAATTTGGTTCCAGGTGCTGTTGAACATCTTTGAGCAACTGTTTGGAAGACAGACTTAGAAAAGAGATATATAAGCAGCTAGTAAGAACTCAAATAAAGAACTATTTTGGAACAATATTAGCTGATATGTACTCAGGCAAAGGGATAAGAACAGATAGTAGTTGGAATAAAGAATGCAGCATATAGAAGTTCGGACAAGTGGAGAATTTTGCATTTGATTCTATGTAGCTGGTATAAAGTACTCCAGAAGAAAGCAACACAAACAAGTAAAGTGAGGATAGAACAAGTTGAAAAAAAACCAACAAAAGGTTACCTTTAAATAGCAATCTTCAAATTTGTTCTCTTTTAATATTAGGTAATAGTAGTCTCATTTTATAAAATTGCAAACAGTATTCTTCCTAAAATTCAGCTGCAGACTATCAGTGTGTCTACTGTACCATTTTCTGAAAAAGCAACCATTGCTAACACTCTGGTAATTGCCTCTAAAGCACACCAATTGAGCAGTACAATGCTACTGCTACTAGTATCCAAATCTCAGTCTTTTTGTGTTCTCAATACAAGCCACAGGGCATTGAACAGAGACCAAATAAAGGAAGAGTGTGATATATTATCTTGAATAGGGAACCAGTGCCAGATGTTGTGTGAAAATAATGAGGAAAAGTGGTAGTATATTACAGTGAATTGTGCTTATATACACATTGTGGGCCCAATCTTGAAAATTTTATTTCATAATAGCTACTACCTTTTATGGGAATTTTGCATCCCTAGGGACTAAAAGTTCATGTGCTGCTTTCTAAATTTATGGAAAGGAAGAAGAATATGCTCAGGAATAGATGAAGAACAGATATTAGGATATTTGCAATTAATAATTTTTACTGTTTACAACACACAGAAGTAATAACTTACAGCTTAAATGATGCAAAAGATCAGTTTTAGTATGGGTTGGAATGATTTATGAAGAAACATTAGAAATTAAAGATACATGAAAGATGTCAAGACTAACACCAACTGTTAGGTTGGTGGTTAAGGGAAGTTTGTGAAGAAAGAACCAGTGGGACAGTGACACATAACAGAAGAGAACAAAAGAAATTGTTATGATTTTACAATCAACCCTTTATATTACTTAAAGATTTCAAAGTTTAGCATGCTATTAGTTATTTACCAAGAATCTGTTGGGGCAAGGAATCTCTCAGCTTTGAGGAGCAGAACCTTAAGCGAGCGTCCTCACAAAAGGGGAGATCCTGGCGTGCAGCCTGCTGTTGTACAGGAGAGCTCAAAGCGCTCTTGGGCTGTCCACTATTTATACAGTAAGGTAATTGACCTATAGTCATATTCTCATGGGAACAAAATATCTAGGTCCTCGCTCCAACCAGTAGTTTGGCTATGTTGTCAGCCATCCCCGAAAGTCCAGATGCAACTCGTCGCCATTGATGGTGGCCATGGCCTGAGCAACAGCCAGAGGCGGCGGGGGGCGAGGGGGAAGAAGAGGGAGAAAAACAGGGAGAGCAAACCCCACACCAGTGTATCAAACATCAAAAGTTTTTATAAATGTTAGTTGTATTATTTTAAAAAAAAAAAAAAAGCAGAGAGGAGTCTGTTTCTTTTCAAGAGTAGATTGTACAATGGTGGTATATCAATCACAGTAAGGTTTTTTTACCAAAAAAAATTGAAAGATAGCTAGCTTCCAGTTTAGGTTCCTTTTTGTTATTTCCTAAAGCTAAATATTTTAATTGATTAAATCTTCCAAAGTATGATTTTACTCAACTTTGACTTATTTTTGTTTAGATAGAAATAAAATACAGGTATTAAAATAACTGTAGTAATGGTGGGTTTTGAACTTACAGGTTGATGACCTTTGTAGTGTATTATTGTATCAATGGATTGCTACAGTTAGATTGCAAGTCACTTTAATTGTATCTCTAATTTCACATGCACCCACACATTTGGAAAGCTATTATTTCATCACCCTTTTTTTCTCCTTGTGTACCTTAATAAAATTAGTTATGAAATGTAATTATTGTATTTTATTGTATTTTACCCAAGATTGTATCATGGGTAAAATACAAGGAAAGAGACTGCAGAACATTAAATGAAAGACTTAATATGCAGACCATTAAAATTACCCAAAAGAACAGATGGAGTTTTAGAAAGGGAATACAAAACTCCAGATCTAGCAGTTTGTACCTATTCTTTAAAGATCCTAGGTTGCTTACCATCCTGGTAACCATGCGGGATGCTCAGTGATGTGCTACACCACTCATACACACACACGTCTGTGGGGCCAGATGGGATCCACCCAAGGGTACTGAGGGAGCTGGTGGAAGTGCTCACCAAGTGACTTTCCATTATATATCAGCAATCCTGGCAAACTGGGGAGTCACCAGTAGACTGGAGGTTAGCAAATGTGACACCCATCTACAAGAAGGGCCAGAAGGAGGATGCAGGGAACTACAGGCCTGTCAGTCTAACCTTGCAGCCAGGGAAGGTTATGGAGCAGATCATCTTGAGTGCCATCACACAGCATGCACAGGACAACCAGGCGATAAGGCCCAGTCAGCACAGGTTTATGAAAGGAGACTGCTTGACCATATTCTATATATGAAGATTTGTCAGAAAAATTATAATTGGTCAAAAGAATGATGCAAAAGTTATTTCTCTGTCACATCTCCTTGCTCAAATTTATTCAAAATTAAGTATTGCATTTTGTTGGTAGTAAACAATTATGGAAAAGTCAGAATGACATGAAAGAGAAGGAACATAACACAGGTTTTTTTTTTCCTTGTTCTCTTACTTAGAATTTTTTTTCTTTTTTTTTTTCTCCTGAAAACCCAGTATAAAGTTTCATTTCCAAGTAAGTGTTCCAGGAAATTAATCAACTGGTACCACTTCATGAGACCCTCTAGTATTTATGTGCTTTGTTTTATTCTTTATCAAATAGGAGTAGATGAAAGATCCCATCTGTGGTTTTGAAGGTTTCTGCACTGCAAATTTATTAGATAACATTACAATGGACAGATGGGCAGATAATTTTGCCTTCTTATACAGTCATGACTACAATGCACACAATATTATGGAATAAAGATGTTCACTTTCCACTTGTTGCCCATCCACACCAGGCAGTGTGTCCAAACAGAAAAGGACCAACTGTTTCTTTGGCTGCCTGATATGGATCTTGTTCTTGAACGTCCTGTGGTTTTACAGTTCACCACTTAGAACATGTTATATACACTCTTACAAACATTTCCAAATACACAAGTGCGTAGCAGGAAAATCCAAATGGGTAACTGCAGAGACACAGGACTAGTTTATACTGCTCAAACGGGTGACCAGTACAAAGGAAATGTGGTTGCTTCAATAGAATTTAAGCAAAGTGAGAATTCTTTGTTAAGGCAATTAGGCAATAGTTGGTATCACTGCCACAAGAAGAACATTTTTTGATTGGCATTAGAGTAACTGAGAAAGTGGACTGGCTGTGATCAATAAATTAAGGAGGAAAAACTGTTCTTTCATTCTGCTTAAGTGCCAGTGAAGTAACTGTCATGTCTGGGACAATTGGAACAGAACGCTACGGAAGGCATACCTAGGATGTTGTATAGGGTTCATAAATGCAAAATAAAGTTGTGGAGGCTCCTTTACAGGAATCTTTGGATGCAAAAGATGACACCATTTCAGAGAAAATTAGAAAAAATTATGAAGGAGAAATCTGTTGATAATTTTTAAACACTTAGAAATATTTTTAAATTTTATAAATTCCTGAGCAACTTAAGAAGTATTTGGGGGAAATATATATGTTTCTGCTGCTCTTACACTCTTCCAGGGCATCTAGCTTTTGCTACTTCTAGAGACAGGACACAAAGTTGGAGGGATCTTTGATCTTACTCTATGAGGTTGCTTTGATATACTTATTTCTGCTTCATATTAATTAGTCTTTTTTGGTTGTCTTTGTTTTCACTTCTGTGAAAGAATTCTTCTGCTAAAGAATATATTGATAACTAAGTAGTTCTACGCTGATTCACACAAGAAGCAAATTGGAAACCCTGCAGAAATATGTAATCACTAATTTTTACTGTGAGTGATTCCAAAGATGGTATCCTGTGTACAAAGATTAGCTAATTAATAAAATAATATATCGAACAAATTGTTTAGAAAAAAAACAGACAAAAAGAAGATTTTAACAGAAGGGCACAGTAGCCCAGACAAACGATCAACATAATGATATGAGAGACCTACAGGCAGTGCAGAAGATGCCAGTGCAACTGCCTGAAGAGTCTGCCAATGAACCAGATGCTGCTGTAGGGAAAATATCTTTCTCAGCTGGCATCTGAGTAGTGTTTGTCATCTAAAAGAAAAAACGACTTATGACTGTAACATGGTGGGCTAAATAGCACTATTCCATCACTGTATAGTCATCTTTATTAAGTGTCTTTGGAAATCCATCTGTACGTGGATTTTACATTTCATATTTCACTTCTGACAGAAGCGTCCTGTCTAAGTAATCAGGAGAAAAGTATTTGATCCTCTGATAGATAAATGGTAACATAGATAAAAAATGTTTCTATTTTATCCATAAAAAGAACTGCACTTTCTTTACTCTTTGCATTTCAATGCAGGCTTTTTCAGACTGTATGAGAATAACAATTAATATTTTCTCTCTTGACACTGGACAAAGATGAAATTATAGTGGCATGAATGACATTGAGACTCAGAGCATTTTTTTTGCTAGTTGAAAAATTCTGAAAGGATACTTCACACATTTTTTATCTCTGTATATAGATAGATCATATATCTCTATACAAAGAGCTATAAAAATGCAGACAGAGCATCCCAAACACCTTCTTACAATGTGTGAAACAATCAGACTTCACCTTTCAACATTTCTCTCGCTAAAAGAGCCTCAAAACTGAATTACTAATGACCCAGGAGGTGCTCTGACTATGTGACAGGTCTGGAATTCTTTGGACTTCAGCAGTCTTCATGGATTGGAAAGGGATTAAGAATGTAGAAAGGCCAAAAATGTGACTTAGTGATATATCAAATTGCTATAAGAATTATTTTTTTTTAATCTCAGTACAGATAAATTTAAATTGACATTCTGTGCTTTTCCACTCTAAAGAGATCCAGTGATAAATTCCAAGTGGAAAAGGCAACAGAGAAAATGAAATGCCTGGTTTTCCTGCTGGATTAAGCATGCCAAGCGAATGTACAGTATGCAGTAAATTTTAAAAAATGCCACTGTTCTTATACAGCTAAAAATTTTTAGGAAATTTATTGCATAGGGCAGAATTGACCATGGATTTATTTTGGGCTTGTTTGTTTGTTTGGAAGAATGACTTACATCCTTAGTTAGGGTGCATCACCTCTGTGTATGTATGTTTGTCTTAGTATAAGTGATGATACCTGTATATTTCCACAACACTGAGTTTCTGAACAGTACTAGTAAAGCTAGAGTACTCTGTTTAACAACAGATTGTCTGGAACAGTCCGAAATAAGCAATTTCATCAGTGGGCAATGCTAATACCTTGACCTAATGGCACTTCTCCCAGCCACCACATTTATGTTAAATATAGAAATGGAGAAGACAGCAGGAGACATGGCAGCCTGAGCTGCACTAAGACTATCCATTATTTAGACAATCTTCCAGTGATTTTAGGGAATTTCTGCACTTGAAAAATAACTACAGGAGAGACCCAAGCCCACTATCATAGAAGGGCAAATTTAAATTCATTAAGGTAAGTGTCGCACAATATTTTCTTACCATTTTGAAAACATATTTACATTAATTTTGTTATCTGAGTTCTATGTTTTACAGTGCTAACACTAAGCATAATAAAAATCCTACCTTCCAGAGTAACGTACAGCAGATGAGAAGTACAATTACTCTGGTATTAGATCACAGAAGCATACAATAGCCCTCAAAAGATCATCTGGTCCAACCTTTTGTGATAAAGAGAGCCTTGATGAGATTATCTAACATCCTGTCACAGAATAATAGAATGGATTGGGTTGAAGACCCAATGACCTTAAAGATCATCTAGTTCCAACCCTTGTGCTATGGACAGGGACACCACGCATTTGACCAAGTTACTCAAAGCCCCATCCAACCTGGCCTTGAACGCTTCCAGGGATGGGGGATCACATCTTGAAAACCTCCAGTGATGGGCAGTCCACCACATCTCTGGGGAAGTTTTTCCAGCAATTGATTGTTTTCACTGTAAAAAAATTCTTTCTTTTATCAAGGTGAAACTTCTCCCGGTGTAACTTGCACTTGTTTCCCCTTGTCCTCTCCAAATGGCAACCAGCCGTAGCAGATTAGCACAAGTCCATTGAAGTCATTGGAACTACACCATTTGACAAAAGATTACTATTAGCCCTGTTAATCTATACACCTAGCCTGATCCCCATTCGATAGTTAAATCAGGATCTGGATCTGGTCTTTAAAGTCTTAGAAAAATCTATTTGTCTTAGGAAGTATTTAATGGCCCAAATAAGACAATCATTTTTATATCAGAAGTTGACTCCAGTAGAGACTTCTACTCAAAAGCTGGTGCCTTGATATTTTCTAATATTGTTTGGTAGAGGTCACTCTACTGACATCAAAACCACCCACAGAACGTATAGCACTTCTAAGGCTCTGACACTGTAAATAATGTCCCGATACAGTGTTTTCTCAAGGGGATCTTAAATTCATTTATAAACATAGGATTTTACATTGAAATTTAATAAAAACCAAAATATAGCAGCCAATGACTCTTTCAAGGAAATTAATATTGTCATTTTTTGTTATAAGTTTTGCTCTTTGGTCTGTATTTGCATGTTCTCCCACAGCTAAATAGCAATATCTGGGAAAAAAAAAAAAAAAAGAGGATAAAAAGAGTAATTCTGATTTGGAGAATGAATGTTTCTATTCATCATGGATAAAAAAATTCCAAGGCTATCTATGCCACCCATTATTCAAATTTCTAAATAAAAAATAAATTATTTCAGTGTTCTACTGTATTTAGCTGTTCTTGCAAGATATCAGCTTTTCATAAGCAAGAATTCTGTTTGTCTGCATATTGGAAATCTTGTTCCCACCTCTACTACAACATGAAAATAATAAATTATATTTTTAATAATAGTCACAAATATTGGCATTGCCTGTGTTATGGCATTTTCCTATAAATTAAACTGCTGTATAGAAGAATGTTACCACGTGTATCAGGAAATTTCAAAGATAAACCAGGTCAATCACAGTTTAACTACTGTCATAATTTGATAGAATAATTTCATAAAGTTCAAGTTAAGTTCACTTCATTGAGCTTGTGTTTTTCCAGTGTGATTAGGGATGCATTTAGAGGATTTTTTTATGAATATAGTAACTTGGAAAGAAATTTGTCAGCCATATCCAGTGCCCGATAAAGTATGGGTTCATTGAGAATTTCCCAACTGACAAAAATTCTACATTTACAAAAAAGTCCACATTGTGTGTGTATCAATTCCATATTCTTTTGCTCTAGTGTGTTAGGAAAAAAACACACCAGAGATTTTGGAGTAGCAGGAGGCCAGAAACAATTTAACTTTTAAATAATTTAAGAATAATAACCAATTGTCCATGCAGTATTTCCAGAAATATAATTCATTATCTTCCTACTAGTTTGCCCCAGTAACCCACTGACTTGCCTCTAGAATCTGCTTTAAAAATTCTCTTTAGAAACTTTTTTTAAAATTCAGATTAATGTTTACATTATTCTAAATGAAATATAAATCACATTCATTAAAATTAATAATGATAAATATCCTTGTTTGCATGAAATGTAAATGCATAATCAGAGAAAATTAAAGTCATACAAATTAATTAGTTCACAAAATTGGGAGATGGTGGGGATGCCAAACAGATGCAAGTAAATAAATGGTTGAATGAATAGTACATTATCAATTTGTATGGAGGCTGTTCTGCTATAGAACAACTGTCTCTTTCAATTCCACAGGGAATAATTGAAAAGGTAAACTAAATAATAAATTGATGTGTTGTTTTTTAAGGGAAAATAAATCTGTAAATGAACCCTACAAATATCTGATAAGGCAAAATCAAATTCAACCTTATCTTTTCAATGTAATTCATTAAATGCTTGAGAAAATAAGTGAAAATGAGAAAATTATTGATCAAATGTAACTCGTTTTTGTTTAATAGAAGGTGGTGAAATTTTGGGGGCTTTTTCCTGAAATATTTACCATACATGATTACTTCACAAAAAATTCGTTGTTATTCAAACTATGAAATGCATGCTGTGTGTTTCTATGTATTTTTTCTGCTCTATGATGAGCTGACTTTCTAACTAATGAACTCAGTGGGATATCTTATTATCATAATCAAAATATATCATTCCAAATTTGCTTTCTACAAATACAGGGCACAAGAGTTTAAAATCCCCATGAACACTTATTTTAACAATGGTTGCTATACCTAGCAAGGCGTAATTTGTCACCAATAACAATATTTTCTTCATTGCATAACTTCATTATCATTTTTCTTTATGTATCTTTCTTCCACTTAAACTGAATCCTCAAAAAATTTTCTGAAGTCCAGCATTGCATGTTATTTGCAGAATTCTCATCACCTCATTGCATGAGGGGTACTCTTTGCTGCTGCCACTATGTAAGCAATAAATAATAATTCCAAAATTATTTTCAATTGCTATGAGTACTCGAGGCAGAAAAATACATATGTAAGAATATAATCATCTTTATTTATTTATTATTGTGTATGTGTAGTTGAGGTGCAAATGAGTATGGTGTTCCACTGTTCTAGGCACTGTACAAATAAATGAAGTCTGAATGAAGCAGTGGTGTGGATGCAGGTGTGTGGCCACCTTTCTGTCTCATGAGCAAGAGGAGATGCTGTGCCAGGCAATAACAGCGAGTAGAAGCAGGACTGCTGGTTGCTCTCTCTAGCCAAGAACATAATGCAATAGCAAAGGAAAATCTTTATCAGGTCAGTGACTAGAGTCGCTGGTAGAAATTGCCATATGTGAGTTTCTGTGCTAATAGCTACACTAGATTGCACATCAGCGGTACTTTATCATGGTCCCTATGACATGAGAAAGCTCAAAGCATATTTGCAACTACAGGCTATGTTGATGGGATGGAGAACAGAAAGGTTAGTTTGAAATTCTGTTTTTAGGAACTTTTTATTCTTTGATTCTTTCATTAGCTATAAGGCAGGAAACCAGATATATTTTCAAACTCAGTCAATGGAAAAAAAGAAACAAAAAAACCAAACCTACAGGATTAGGTGCTTACAGAAAAAAATCAGTTTGGATAACCCATTAATTCATTATACTAGCATTTTAAAACAGGTGTGTCAGGCCATTTTCCATGACTCATTTAAACCCATGGATGCTTTTAAAGCCACTGTTGAGGTGTCTCTAACTCTTTAAGTAAAATTTAGCTGATTATATGTAAAGAAAACAAGAGAATTAAAACTATAGATTTTTTTTTTAAAACCATTGCCTACCAAATATTAATTATTCTGAATAAATGTTCATTGTAATATAAACCAATGAAATCTTAGAGTTATACCTACAGAAATTAAAAAAACCCAAACAAAACCATTTTCACGGTTTAACCCAAGTGGGCAACTGAACATCGCATGGCCACTTGCTGACTCTTCCCTGGTGTGATGCAGGAGAGAATCAGAAGGGCAAAAGTGCAACCAGAAAACCTTCTGTAGCCTATTTCTTCCAAGTGAATATTTATTAGACTGAAATTTAGTAAGGAATTTTACTTACTTTGGCTTGGGTGTTTTGATTTGGTACAACTTTATGGATTTTTCAAAGCAAAGATGGTGATTCATATTGTTCAGATAGAAATTGAATTTAATTTATTTAAAAAACATGTTTATCACTTAGATATAAATCACAGGGAAAATATCTGCATTGTAACTAGAAATTTTTTGATATTATTCTTTTGTTATTTAATTCCTAATTCATGGTGTCTACTGTTTGCAAAAATAGGGAAAATTACTTAAGGAAGATTTTCTTTGTGGGAAGAAGACATTTAACTGTGATCAATAGTGGCCCAATAGAGTCAATACAGTCTGATTCAGTAGCTTTCTAAGCTGGGAGTGTTTGCTATACAATGAAAAAAAAAAAAGGAAAAAAAAAGAGCGAGGGAAATGTTGGCAAGCAAGCAGAATAGCCCCAGAGCGTGAATAAACATTACAATAATGCAATCATTTATATGAGAAAAAATGTCTTAGAAAATATATTGTATTTACTTAATCCTGTCACCCCAGGCTTCCAAATGTAAAGAAAGTGACTTAGTGCTAAGTGATTTGTGTTTTTCAATGCTGCGCTGTAGTGAACGGCTGATATTTAAGACAGACATTAAAAGACAGCAGCATTTACCTCGTCCCTTCACCCCAGATCATGCAAGATAATTAGTCTTTCTGCTTCATTAGGTGCCTAAATCCACTACTCCAGCACCGGTGACATCTTTCAAAATGTATGTTAGCTATCACTAACTCAATAGGTATCTGCCTGTTTGGTGAATGTGAACCAAGCTTTTTAAGGTAACAAGATGACAGAAATTTCAGCTGAGAACTCTGGAGAGAAAATCCAAAGATAAGTGCTCCCCAGGTGCTAGCCTCAGAAGAGACCCTTTCATCTGCAGCTACCTAGTGCATGCTTTGGCTGTTTGAGGAGATATTAAAAACATCCAGATCTGTATGAACTGAAGCCGGACACAGACGTCCAGGGTGACTTCTGTTCTGTTCTGAGATATCTCAGTATATCCCTCTGGCAGACATGTTCTGCTCTAAAATCAAAGGACTAAGGGAAGTTAAGGATGAAATAAATTGTTCATATTTTTTGCAAAAAGGTGTTGAATCTTGGTCTTTCATATCCCTTTGGGAGGATGCTATCTCAAGGTAGTGGCTATTCAGGGGTAAAGTGTTAGCTCTGTTCTTTCAAAGATACGACACATAGGTATCCAAAAGCTGTGTACTGACAGCTTTTGAGTAGAGTACAATTGTCATCCTTGGCCTTGTCAGCAAGAATTTCCCAGGTGAAGTTTGGCCAGGATCCATTATCTAAAAGCAGTTTTGTTACACTTAAAATTTTGTTATGGAAAAAAAAAAAAAGAAAAACCTTATACAAAACCTGAGGAATTTATTGCTACTATAAGTAAAATCTTAGCAGCTTAATCCAAGAATCGTTATTAATCTAGGTCTAAATATCAGAAAAATAAAATCAGATCAAGAAACGTATACTGATACATATATATATGATGTCTCAATAATAATAATAATACAGATAAAACCGATATGCATGCACTTGCCTTTATCTCTTCCTTTGCCTAATATTATGGCCACCTTTTCATGGCTGCTTTAAGGTTCTAAGGTTCAAGTTAGTGCTGGTGGTGTTAAGTTGGGTCATCAGTATCGCAAATCCTTGTAGGAGAAATATGTTGATTATTTCCTCTTCCTCATTCTAGGATCTATTTGAGGTCACTTTTATGTTTGCTAACACATTTTTACACCTTATTTTTACATCTTCATTGGTCTGCCAGCTCCAAATTACGTCCAAATTTCCATTCAGGAAAACTAGAAGAATTGCAGTCTTTTCGGCTTCAATAATTGGTGTGTGGGATTATGTGCTAGAAGTACTGTGCTGCTGCTGAGATTATATTTATTTGTGGAATTTTTATTTCTGACAGGTCATGTTATTACCTGGCATGCACACTTTGTGGTGTTACGTTTGCCAAAGGGTGTCCTTCAACAATCCTGTGACCTGACACAGTCTTCCTTCTGATGAGACATATGCCCTTTGTGTGTGTTTTCCTAGATGGCTAACTAGATTGGATTACCCTCACCAAAGACACAAAAAGTAAGCAAGAATCATCCTTTGTACTTTCTAGAACAGAGAAAAATGCTTGATGTTTCTTAAAACTCTGTCGAAGGAGAACAAAACTGTTTGTACGCTTCCCACTTGCCTTTCCTACACAAATGACATAGAAAATTTAAACTCATGAGCAGGATGGTTATCACAACTGAATTTGCTATATTAGTGTATGCTTAGGTTGCAATCTTTCAAGATACTGCAGGCCTTTTAGTCCCAGTAGTGGATTTTCAATAATATTTAACAACCTAAAGATCAAGTTCTTGTGAAAAATGTGATAGCCATGAATATTAATACAGCTTTAACTGCATTCATATTTGGAAAAAATACTTAAGCATGGAGGAATAAGGAGTTAAGACACATAGAATAAGTCACACAACAGATCAATACCAAATTATTCAAGTCCAGTTATATTGGAAGTTTAAAGCAGAAGGCAGCAGCTAGAAAAGTGTCACTTCCTACAGTTTACAAGTCTACCTTCTGTCTTCAGCAATATTTCCACTAGAATAAAATATAAAGAAAAGATGAGAAGAGTAATTACTCTGGATTCTTTCCTATTAAAATCAGATTATAAAACATACCAGGAGAACTGTTCAAATATCACAGTTTGTCAGTCATGGAACTTGCAAGCACAAGTTGGACAGCTACATGTAGAAATATGCTGACATTTGTATACAAGCATAATTTTGTATTTTTGTACACATATTTTATATAATTTTGAATTGACATGACACACAGCAGAGCCTTCAAGAATCAGCTCCTCCTTGCGTGAGAAAGAGAACATTTTTGCATGTGTACTTCTGTAGCACTTAAACATGAATGAGTTGAGTTTACTGAACTGAATGGTGCTATCATCTTTTGGATCTTCTGAAGAGTGAATAGTGATAAACTTATGCAGAACATATGACACTGCAGACATTGGGGGAGTATAAAATGCCAGTTAGGTCTTTATTTGTTATTGTTAACTTATGATCCAGTAAGCCTTCACCAGGGACGCTGTTTTGTTGTGTTGTCTGTGTCATCCTCCCCCCCCTCAATGTGTACAGCACCTGGTCTCTCTTGGCAGTAAGCTCTGTGTGATATACAGCAATTACTTCTGAAAAATAAAATGCTCCCTGAGATCTGGAGTGGAAAGCTAACTTCATGGAGTCTTTTCTCAGTCACCAGAATTCAATATGTTTTCATTGACTGTTTTACATAAGTTTCCAAAAAGGTTTTGATGAATTCAGCACCTTTAAGCTGTAATTTTTAATCTATTTAGCATTTTTGACAGGCAATTGTGAAACTCAAACATGCCTAGCTAGCAGAAAAAGAAGAACTTAGATTCTGGGACTTTATACATTGCATATTGACTCTTTGTATTCAATTCACTAAAATAAGCTGACAAAATGTTCCTGTAGTGTAATATTTTTGGTTGCTTTGTATTTTAGAAGAAAGTCCATCATTCCACTGAATCATGTGATGATAAGTATGATGGAAAACTGACATAAAAAATTACAATGTGGAATGCAAGAACTTGTTCCCAGAGGAAAGGAAGAAAAAGTTCCTGAAAATGCAAAAAAAATATACTTTTCACTGACACAAAGATAAATTATTCATTTTCAGCAGCAATAATGTAAAGAAATAACCTTCTTTTACCAGAAATGAATATTAAAATATGAATGAAATTATATGTGCTACCATTTATATATTGTATTATTATGTACTGACAGTGGCATGATGATGTTGGGCTTCATGTGACAGTTCCTGTGCTATTTTCTCCAAGAATCAGTTTTAAGACCTTTGGGTGAGCTTCCAGGGAATGAGATGCAAGGCTAGAAGGCAGGAATAATATCAGAAGGGATCTCGATGACCTTAGAAAGGAGTATAGCAGAGCTAGGAACAGCATAGTGTGCATCCGCCTGAACAGGGAACAGCTAGAAAGAATGGGGAACAACTGTAAAAAGCCAAGGGAATATCAAACCGAAGTCAAGACTAAAGATATCTCTTGGCCAGGGCTGAACCTCAGGGCAAGAGCTCACACTACCTCTTCTATTTTCTAAGGAAAAAATCCAGACTATTTTGCTGATGTACTTATGAATCTCATATTTTATTTGTTTTCTTTTTGTCAGAAGCTTATTAAATAGCCATGGCACTGAGAGCTAGACTTTAAATTTGCCTTAAAATGATCAGAACATAGCAAAAACTATCTCAGAAGTGGAGTCCCAGGAGTCCTGGGATGAAAATTTCTGTCTTGTCTTCTTGCTCAGTGATGCCCCTAGTGTGAAGCAGTTTGTCACTTCTCCCTTTCTGGTCCATACCTTAATTGTGGAATCAGGAATCACTTCTTAGCCCTCTACATTTAGTCAGATGTGGCATATGCATTGCATGTCTGCTGTTAATATTCTGACCTCCTGTCATCATTTAAGCCTGAATGTGATGGTGTAAAAGAGCTTATCAGAATGAAGATGTTACAAACAGTAGTTTAATGTTTTACATTTGACAAATTTTATTCTTTAAATGGGCTGACAATTTTGTCTCTAAGCATAGACAAAACTGGCAATGAGACATCCTGTGACAACAAATCAGATGATTTATGATTTTTCTAAACCAGACAGATTGCTTAATGCTTGAAGGGGAAACTCAAATTGTAACTGCCCAGCAGTAGTAATTTGTGATCAAGGAATGATCTGGCATGGAGGGCAAGGTGCCCACCTGCAGAAGGAGTTAGACTGGCTGGAAGCAGGAATACCAGAGACAGAGAGATTCCCTTTAAAGAAGTCAAGTTTCCCTTGGTGATGAGGCAACTAGCATTAACCTGTCTTATAGTCATCCTGGAACGTGAGCACTCAGGGGCCACCTTTGGGCAGCAGAGCTGGGCTGGGGTTTGGACGCAAGGCTAGGCTGAGGTGCCTCATGTCAAGGTTAACAGGACTGGTGCTGATGCAAATGTGTATAAAGAACCGGTTTACAATGCATCTTTACAGACTCCTTGTAGAACCACTTATGGCAGTAGGACTCTGACCAATGCAGTGTTCATTTTTTGATATATATTTAAGTACAAACGCGTGTTTAATTTACCTCAAGGGATACAATAAAAGTTCCCCAACATGCTGATGTCACTCATGTCATGGAAAGGTGACTTTATTTGTTTCTGTCCCTCTTCCTATTCCACTGTGGTAGTGGAAATGGAAAGTCCAACTCTTCTTCTGTGCCATCTTGAGGGCAGAAATATTCAAATTACGTAATATGAAAGAACTGAAAGTAGGGAATGAGCTCCTTGGTAGCTATAAGCAGCTTCTGAAGCTGCAAAGTACACAGTATGGGGCTTTTGGGAACCAATAGCTAGGATAGGACTGGACTAAAATAGTGTGATTTTTGGCGTAGCGATGTCCTATGCATAGCAATCAATTGAGAACATTTAGGCTTGCCTGTTGCTTTCCTAAGAATTCATCAATAGTAAAATAGGTATTAAGGATAATAAAATTACCTTATGTCTCTGTGGTAGAAAATATGTGATTATGCAATCCCTCCAAGCAGAAATACAAGGTCTCCAAAAGCAATGAACACTATTTTTGGAAGGTACATACATGCATTTGTGACAAAAATAGTTCCAGAGTAGGACAAGTCCAAAAATAATGTACTATAAGATCTTGAATCTTGTCCTCAAGATTATTTTTCACATATTGATGGCAAAGCAGTTCAAAATTTAAAATGCGTCTCAAGAGAAGTGCAGATTCTGGATTGCAACTTTAACAGAGTCTATCTTACATCAAAGAAATTGAAATATTGTTAGCACACAGAAATCATCTCTCCAAGGTATAATAATCTATTCTGCATGTCAGCCAATAAATGCACATTGTTCCATTTATCACTTGTCTTATTATTTAGGGTCTTGGAATCAAAAGAAAGTAGATATACTACTCCTTCCTTGGTTTCTCCTTAAAGTTATGAAGAATTATATTTCATTTTTAAGAAAAACAACTACCCCAAAAAAACAGATAATTGGTTCCTGGAAGGGATTTCATTAACATCTTGAAGAAACAAATACTAGAAATTAAATGTGTATATGTATTATTAGAAATAATCATCAATTTTTATCACGCAGAAGCATTTGGTCGTTTTCATCAGTGCAGACAAATTGTTCTTGGCCTAGGACTAAGAGAAGGAAAGGACAAAGTAAAGATGCTTTTAACACTAAGTGGCACACAGTTGCCAATAGACTTGTCTGACCTTATAAAAGCTTAACCAATTTTTATCATGGGCATATTGGATCAATCAAGCAGTATGAAAGACTGAAAGCAGAAGACATCAGACTGTACCTCATTTATAAGAAAAAAAATCTCACAATTCTGTCAAACTACATTCTCTCTGCTTTGAACTGTTAAATATGCCAGAGATAGTCAGAAACTAAACTAGCATTATATCCCAAATTGATAATAGATGCTTTTTACTTTGAGGGACTAATGTAGTGTGGTCATATGTATTGCAACACTAAAAGTCTTATGTTATTTCCAACTCTTAAAATTACTATAGACTAGTTTTAGATGGTAAGGAAAAGAAATGAAATTATAATGATATCAGAAATTAGAAAGTAATGCACATATATAAAAGCTGGTTATAATTTAGATAATAAATTTGGATGAAAGTTAGTAATTGCATTTATTCATACGCAAAGTAGATTTTTAACTTCCAATCTGCCAGCTGAATAACTAACTTTAATATGTCCACTAATCTGAAATTCAAATAAATCAATAATTTGATAGGTTAATATTTGGATAAGAAAAAGTAAGCAAATAGATCATTTTAAAATGTAGAATAACTTTACAGAAAATATTCGTCTGATGTCTTGGATCTTTTTTTTAATAAACTGAGGTTCAGACAACCTCAACATAAACACTTGTTCCAGATGTTGACACTATTTTAGCAAGAATGATAGCATCCCATATATAGCAAAATAAAAGTATACAGTATGCAAACAGATATTAGAAAGGAAAAAAGATCTGAACATTTCAGAAATGATCAGGACCACCTATTGCAGACAAGTCAGAGTAGATTATAATTGCTGTAATGTTTCAAAAGATGTTATGACCTTTTTAACATCAATCATACAATGTTAAATAGTATCTGTTTTCTATGGTGCATGAAGGAATGACTGTGCCAGCCATTTGAGAAACTCTGCAATGCTAAACTGGAGACAGATTAAGTCATTTTTTCAGAGGTATATGTAGATGTTTCAATCAAGTAGGGTGGGTTTCTCCTAAACTTGTGTTTCAATTTTACAACAAATATTGATATTGTCATCCCAAGTAGATGTCTGTATTCCTTCTACAGGCATTGAAGAGAAATAAGCTAGGACAGTTGAATCTCCTCTGGAAGCCTTTATAAGCATCAGTTTTATCGGTTGAATACAGACAACCTGAACTACATAAGGTAATTCTGGTGCTTCTACTAGACATACATTAAAAATAGTTATGCCTTTAATGTTAGGCAGGAGAGTGGATTGCAATTTACATTGCACTTGAAATTCAAAAGGTCATTTTATGGTTGGCTTTGCTACACATGTTTTATCTGGTGATTTTTTTCTTTTCAGAGAGAAACACAACCCCCCTGTTCTGACTGCAGTGTTGATTTAGATACATATAGATACATAGGTACAGATGCAGTTGAAATAGTTTTGTAATTTGCAATTATCTACTCCTGAAATATTTTCCCTCTGTTTTTAATAATTGCATATATTTTTTATACCGCTGACTTCTTGTTTTAAAGATTTTATTCTCTGTGTCTGAACATTCAAAATAACTTTTTCATTTTGAATCTATGCCTGAAAATTTATAAAAATTTCATGTTAAGTAATTCAGTTGCATTTTCTTCTAAGTAAAATGGATGATTATGGTATTTTTAGAAAGCTTTGTCTTGTTTTATGTTTGAATAGCTGCAGCATATCGAGAGCTGTTATAGAAATTTAGAAGGCCTTGATTTGAAACATGCTTTTTAAGGTCCTCCTGAAAACCTGCCATCATCTGACAGGAACCACAAGCTTTTAAAAATGTAAGTTTTTTCCTCAGCAGAATGTCTCAGGTTTTTGCTGCAGTTTCTAAGTATTTCTCAGAACTTTTCTGTTCCCCAAATCTCTGTAAATACCATTCCCTATTCCAGCATCACATGGCTCCTTCAGAAGTGCCAGTCTCACTAAGAATGTGCCAAGACTGAATATGGAAGCTGGACACTGAATTAAAAGCTACTGTGGGAGTTCCTGAAACCACATCAGAGTCAAAAATGAGAAAGTGATAGCAGGGGACATGGCCTGGTTGTGGTCCCTTGTCTCTCCTCTTTCACTAGATATGAGAAAACTTGTACATGTCACTCCTATGTAGGTGTTCTAGCAAAACAAGGTCTCCATGATCTTATATTGAGAGATATGATTTTTCTTCTTAGACAGAAGCAGAGACTTCTCAGGAGATGCAGGTTGGCTGGTTGATTTCATAGAATCATAGAATGTTTAGAGTTGGAAGGGACCTTAAAGATCATCGAGTTCCAACCCCCCTACCATGAGCAGGGACACCTCCCACCAGACCAGGTTGCTCAAAGCCCCATCCAGCCTGGTCTTGAACACTTCCAGGGATGGGGCATCCACAACTTCCCTGAGCAACCCATTCCAGTGCCTCACCACCCTCACAGGAAAGAATTTGAGTGCTTGATTGTCTTGGGGGCTGTGCAGTGTGGAGAAGGGGGATAAGAGAAAGGAGGTCTGGCATGTGATCCTTCCAGGGTCTGTGATGGTTTGCTGTTGAGCAGTACCTGATGCGTTGGAGGACATACAATCATAGAATTGCCCGGGTTGGAAGGGACCTTTCAGATCATCTAGTCCAACCGTCAACCTCACGCTGACAAAAGATGGGTATGAAGGCCGCTCTCCAGAGACCCACAGCATGATGTTGGCACCACCACGCACCCTTCAGACAGGGCAAAGAGCATGGCCACGGTGTTCTGTCCATCTCCCCCTTGTATCTTGGGGAGGAGGCCACCGGGCTGCACGGCACCGGGTGCACAGGGCAAAGCGTGAACTCCACTGACAGATCTTGTGTCTTGATGCTCCATCTGGGCTGTTCGGGGAGGCAGGGAAGAGGACAGAGGCAGTGTGATGCTGCCCTGCTTCTTTCTCCTCTGGGGCTGCTGACCCTCTTAGCGCGTGTGCCGGCACCGGGGGACGAGGAAGGATGAGCCCTGCCCCGTTTGAAGCATTATAATCCTTTCAGATGGCATTAGCGCCTCGGCCGGTAACAGCTCTATAACTGAACCTCCTGCTTGCCGGGGCCTCGTGCTTCAGCGAGACGTTTAAATCTCATTTGTGTAATTCCTGGTTGCAATTCCCGCTGAAGGATTGCCCTCCGCCCCCGGTGCCCCCGCGCGGCGCCGAACAGGCACACGAGCTCGGAGTGACCCAGCGCGGCCGGGCAGAAACGTGCCGAATGGCATCCAGGTTTCTAGAATTTTTGCTTGTTTATTGGAGCTTTTGCTAGGCTGATATATATATATATTATTTTTTTTCCTCCCTCCCTCCTACTTTATTTAATGCCTGAGTCCCAGGGAAGGCAGGACGGAGGCTCTGCTCCGTCAGGGATAAGGTTTTCCAGGGAAAGCTGGATGTGAGGGGGGCCGAGGCACATTTGGCTGCTGCCAGACCCCCCCTCTTGGGGTCATCATTGCACCTGCAAAACCCCTTTGCCTGGCCAAATATCGGGGCTCCCTGGCAAAGCCAGCCTTGGGTTTGCTGCCTCCGGAAAGGATGCACGTGGTGCCCGTCCGATTCACCTCAGTCTGACGACAACACTGAGCACCCCCAAAAGGAAAATGGCTTTTATTTTAGCCAAGGCTTCAGTTCTCTATTTTAAAACAGGACCAGGAAAGAAGAAAGTGAATCAGAGTCCGGTTTTGGCTCATGCCGCCCACTCTTTTTCTTCTCTTTCTTTTCCTGGCCTTGGTGACCAGTGTGACCTGCCCGTCCCCGGTCACCCCCAGCTCTGCTTGGGCCAGGCTTTTCACCCCAAATGCCCTTTCCCTGTCGGGCCACCTCACTACCACAACACACTGGCCCCTTGCCCGGTGTCCAGCCTGCTCTGGCCTCTGGTGCCAGCGAGGGGTGGCTGAGGGGACAGGCAGGAGGGGACCGAGGGCTCGCAGCAGCCACCGGCGGGGTCGCTCCTTCCTCCTTCCCGCTCCAGCGATCCCTGCTGTACAGTAATCACACAATTATTGTGCCATTAAAATGTCATATTCGCAGAAATCCACATAAACAAGGCATTAGCAGTTGCCAGAAAATTGTGGTTTTACTGCTAATGACCTGCTCTCCCCCCGCATCACCACCCTTTTTTTTTTAAAATTTTTTTTCCACCTTTTTTTTTTTTTTGGTTTCTGCATGATTTAAGAGGCAGATGACAAATTACATCTTTGCACCGAGAGGCTTTCAATCTTTAACGTACAGAAAAGCTGCCTCCATGCTTGCTTGGGGGGGGTTTGCCATTTGCTGGTGAGGCGGTGGGCAGTTTTTGGGGGGGTGCCTTTAGTGGGTGTTTTTGGGGCATGTGCCTTCAGCGGGTGGTTTTGGGGGGGTCTGCTTTTAGTGGGCTGGCAAAGGAGAAGGCTCTCAGTGAGCTCTCTTCTGGGCTTGGTGCTGGTCTGAGGCAGGAGGTCCTCTCCATGATGGGTTTTGTCCATGTGTCCTTGCCTGGAGGGGTCCCTCTCATTGATCCCTCCCCGATACAGTGTCGGAAGGAGGGGGGGCACTTGTTTGCTGAGAGCAGCTGGCTGCCCCTTGGGTATTTTTTTTCCCCTCTCTTTCCTGCAGACTCATTGAGTCTCTCAAAGTCTTTAAGCATTGACTGTGTTTCCTATAATTAATATCAGCCATTAAACTGCAATGTTGAAAGAGAAATTACCTAATTCCAAGGAAAAAAATGAAAATTTATTACCAGTACATGAGAGAAAATGAATATGAAACTTGGGGAGAGGAGCCCTGCAGAAGATAAATAGAAAGGCAAGTGGAGTATTGACTTGATCCTTTTCTAGTGCAGGGTAATTTGGCTTCTAAAGTGAGTTAGATCATAATAAATTAAATTTAGATTTCTGCACATCAGTTAAATAACTCCCAAGACAGAATTCTGGTGTGAGGAAAAGGTGATAATACACAGCGGAAATATTATGAAGAAGACCTTATCCAGTAACCCGTACCTGCTGTGGCATCCCTGGATGAGTGAAGGGTATTTCTCCTTCCGCTTAAACTCGCTTTTTTCCATCCCTGATCAGGTGCTGACAAACAGGATAGTGCCTGGGTGGAGGTCAGGGTGGTCTCCTGCCTCCCACTGCTTGCGTGGCTGGGAGCTTCTCATCTGAAGCCACTGCCTTGCTTTCCCCCACGGTTATGCACAGGTATTTTTTTGCAAAGGTTAACCCAAAAAAGTTAAGAAAGTTAACCCAGTCCCTGAGCTTGTTTTATAACTAAAGCTCTTTGGCCAGGTAGTGGTTAAAAGAAGTCCTTAATCTCTATTTGACGTCCATTTGCTATTGATTTCAGGTGTGTATTTAGCTGCCGATATTTAGGAACCATCCTACTGCTAGCTTTCCTCGACTGAAAAAGGAGAGCCTGGGGGAATCAAGATGCAGATTTCGTGGAGGTATTAGTTATTCACTGTGGTGTGAACCAAGAGTGCAGCTCTTGGATGAAAGGTATATGCAGGGCAGGATGAGAACCGCTCAGACCCCCCCCTCTAGTAACAGGATGGTAGTGGGGATGGATGGATGCTGGCGAGATGCCATCCCAGACCTCAAAGCACGTGCCAGGACCCTCCTGCAGACCTAGCCCTGCTTCTTCTGGCCTGGCCAGAGCCCCCCTGCCCTTGCAGCACGTGCGGGAGCTCCAGTTTTCCTGGAGCCGTGGCTTCCTGCGGGAATTTGCCAGCCCTCCAGCCTGAGAGCCATTGGATGCTTGCCCAGCTGCAACCTCTGGCTGATGCAAGGCTATTGGGTTTAACACATTAAAAAAAGTAAATATACACATACATCCAACAGCCTTAAGTGGTATGTGGCTGCTTTTAAAAGCCATTTATCTTCTTATTAAGTTTGGTAAAACCAACTTTTACTTTTCTTCACAGCATTAAAATTTAGGGACTGCAACTGCACGGCGGTTGCTTCAGCGGCGCCAGACCCCCCTGGGGTCATCATGAAATCTTATAAACGTCAGGCTGTCGGTGGCTCGGCGATGCAATCGGCTCACTTTTCCCTGATCTTTTACTGCGGCAGTAAATCACATTCTGCAAGATGCCTTAGAAAAAAACATAAGCAATATTTATCACCCTGTGTACGTCGCTCCTCCTGAAAGCCTGCAGGTGGGTTACATACATCCTCCTTGTGAACCTCCTGCAGTGACTTTAGTGGTTTCAGAACTTTCTTTCAGCTTTGAGTAAGTTTTTCCCAGCCTGGAATAACTTTCTCTTAGTACGGCTGGTGGCTCAGGGGTTTCTTCTAATCTTCCCTGCACTGGGGCAGGCGCTGGAGGAGCTCCTGAAGAAGGCCATGGGGTCACACTGGGTGAGAAATAATATGACCCTGTGTCTGGAAACCCCTGCATCCCTGAGCTCTGGTGGCTTTTTGGGGGTGCTCGTGTTGCCGTGGCCTAGGACGGTTTGGAGCATCGTGTGACTGGAGGTGCCCAGCTTGGTCCTGCCATGGTTCACTTGCAGGAGCCGTTGCTCCCTCCTCCCCTTCCTATGACTAGAGAGAGCATGCTGCCAGATGTGAGTAAAATCAATTATGGGATAAAAATCACCCGTTTCAAAAGCTTCATTTTGCACTATTAGCAGGCAAAATCGGCTTTGAGATGGTGTGAGCTGAGGAGAGGGGGAAAAAAAAAAAAGAAAAGAAGAAAAGATCAATTATTGGATAAGATCACAATTTTCTTTGGGGCTGAGATGTCTGTAAATGTTTGCATCTCTCCGTCTTACACGTAGGCTGAGATCAAAGAGGTTGTGCTGCTGTAACGATGAGATCTTATCAGTGGTACGTCGTGCTCGCTGGCTCAGGAACTCCTGAGGGACGCTTAAACTCCCTGTCCCCGACAGCATCATGCTGCTGAGGGATGCTTAAACCATCACCCCACCCCTCCAACAGCATCATGCTGCTGAGGGATGCTTAAACCATCACCCACCCCCACCCCTCCCACAGCATCATGCTGCTGAGGGATGCTTAAACCCCCGGATGGCACCAAGCCACGGATGGATGCTTAAACCCCCCCAACAGCTGTCGGAGCTGTTGAGTAACCCCCACAATACAGCCCCTCCATCCTTTTGGAGGGGGGGACACCGCACGGGCGTGTGCTTGCCCGCTCTTTTCCCTGTGGTAGGGCTGAAGTCCTTGGTGGGAGACTTGTTGCAGCAAAGATGGACGGGCATCAGGCTGGGAGGACCACGGCTCCCTTCTTCTGGGGTTCCGTTGCTGGAGCTGGCCCTGGGGCCAGGGTATGGATGTGGAAAGGTGGGATTGTGCTTGATGAAACTGCTACTGTCTCATGGCCCTTTCCCACCTGAAAGGGCAAGGGGGCATGTGGTGTAAAATACCTTTGTTTTTTTGCTGGAGAGAAATTAAAACCCTAACAAGACCTTTGCGCTTTTATATTCCTCGAGACGGTGCTGTTTGAGAGGGGGAACCACCAGAGGCCTGAATTTGTTTTCAAATTAGTCATTTTAAATTCAAATTGGCAGGCTCTCTTTGACATGCTGTTTGAAGACCTAGGAGAAAAAAAAAAAAAAGCAACCAAAACCTGAAGACCTAATGAGGCTCCTTGTTAGCCTGCTCTTGTGATGCTTGCCCGGGGGGCCGACCGACCTCCATCAGGGCTCAGGGGGACCTCCAGAGCGGGGTCAGACGTCCTCCCACCTCTCCTCTCTCTAACGGGGCTGACTTTGTGCGCGCAGGGCTCAGACGTGGACTGGGACGACCTTTGGGATCAGTTTGAAGAGCGGAGGTACCTGAGTGCCCGGAGGTGGAAGGGCGGCGAGGACCCGTACCGGCTCCATGCCTTTAACCAGCGGGAGAGCGAGAGGATCCCCAGTGACCGCGCCGTCCGCGACACCCGCCATCACAGGTTCTGCCTCACCCCTGGTTTCTCCTCATCTTCCTCACGAACCTTCATTCTGTGGGTGGATAGTCCCGTTCCTCTTCAGGGCCGCGGTTTTGGGATGCTAGGTGGGTCTGGGCCCCTTCCCCCATGCCCACTGGGTGCGCTTGGGGTTGGTTCTACCTGGGTTGTATTCTTAGGGTTGAACCTTCCGCTTGATTTCTTGGCATGTCTGGCAGTCCTAAACCTATTAATTAAACCTGTATAAATTATTCCAGGACCATAGGGAAAGAAAAGAAAAGCCTTTTTTTTACTTCAGAAAAGCAATGGGTGTGCGAGAGCACATCTCCATGAGGGGGCTAAATCTTCACTGGTGCTGGGAACTCTTGCTGTGCAAGAGGATGTGATGAGATGGTGCAAGGGGTGTAAAATAACCATTGAGCACGCTTTTCCCTGCAGAGGGAGGGGGTAATAAGGAACTGTTGGTGAGTGAGGGGGAGAGGAAGGTAAGAATTTGTTGGGTTACTAGCTGCTCCAGCTCTGTTGGGGTCAGAAATGTCCTTTGACACCCAAAGGACCTCCTGGGAGAGGCAGGGAGGAGTGCAGTTGCCTTGCGGGGCCCGCGGTCGCCTGCTGCTGTCAGTGTGAGTTGGGCAGGGTGGGAGTTTTGGTGCACCCTCCCATGCTGTGACCGCAGCTGTAACCTCCCTCTGGTCACCACTCCAAACTCATCAGGGAAAATCATAGAATCATAGAATGGTTTGGGTTGGAAGGGACCTTAAAGATCATCCAGTTCCAACCCCCCTGCCATGGG
>JAOXJK010000012.1:143291870-143303310 GCA_025774025.1 Xenus cinereus | reverse complement strand
GAGCCGCGGGAGGCGCTGGCCCCGCCCAGGCCCACTCAGCAGCCGCCCGCCAGCTGCCAGCCCCCGGCACCAGGAGGAGGCTTTGCCCGGCTCAAAAAAGCCCCCGAAAGAGCTTTCCCTCGGCCTTTTTAGCTACAGATCCCTTCTCCCAGCGCAGTCTTACCTGCCCGGGAGCCTGTCTCCGTCGCAATGGATTTAAGGAGATGTGCAAAGGTGTAGCTAAGGCACTTTACCTTTTCAAAAAAACTGGGCTTTTCTCTGCTTTGTTACCCTTGGTCAATTGAAAGGGCTGTATTAACTTATGGTAGATACACTGTATATGCACAGTAGTTTAGATAAAGCCAAGAAATCCTTATCGTTTCATAATTAGTTCATACCAAGTTGTTACAGAAAAAGAAAGAATAATAACATGGTCTAAATTGTTACATAGACACTTAGTTTCTATACCTTTCCTGGTATTATCCTTACCCTTGACCTTCTCTGGGTTCTATGATTGGTGGTTTCGTTCTGATCGTGGTGGTGATGGGGTGCTACAGTGAGTTGTCAGCTCCTGAAGACCTTCATCACCAAGAGGAATATGATGTGCATGTTGATGGTTTCTTCTTCCTCACTCTAGAATCCACTTGAAATCATTTTTCTGTATAGTTGCTAACACACTTTTACACCTTCGCTCTTCCTTCATTGATCTTCAGTTCCACATTGCCTCCAAATTTACCTTATATAGTGGCTTTTACCTACGTTGGATACTAGTTCATTGTTCTCCTTGATCCTCCTAAAATAATTATTCTCATATTTTCAATCAAAATTTTCAATTTTTAAAATATGAATATTATTTGATATAAAAAACCAAGTATGCACCTATTTTAGCATTATCCACCTGTGCAATCAGAACGTACAACTCAGTTTCATTTCTGCTATTCATATTACAAGTTACTTATAGCAATTTTTGGAAAAACATCCACGTTTACTGGCATTGCTTATACTGTGTATCAGCATTACACTGTCTGCTTGCTTTTGGCTCACTAGCTGAGAAAGTCTGTTTCAATTTTATTGTCAGCACTTGAGCACTTGTAGTGATACTTTTATGATAAACACATATTTTAAGCCTAATAACTTGCATTATGCCCAGCTGAGTAAGGACCTAAAGATGGTATAAAATGGCTATGTCAGGGATCAACTGACCTTCTTCCATCCTTTCATTGGAGGAAAATGGAGCACTGTTACATTAACAAGAAAAATATCTAATCTTACTCCTCTTTCCCTTGTTTTCCCATGCCCCCAAGTTTTTCTTTTATATTTCAATTCCTAGTCAAAGGCTTAATTGTTTTGCAGATTACTTTGAAAATAAAAAAATTTCCCCTAAATAACTTTTAAACGTTTTCATTGAAATTTCAAAAATTACTACATTAAATTTGTGTTAAAACTACTTGTCATTACTTGTTATCTTTCCCACATATTTGTACATGCTGTTTTATTACTTATGGGAAAGGGAGTGGGGGGTTTCCAACCGATTTCTTGGAAAAAAAAAACACTTAGAAATGTAAGCATGAAGTGTTTATCTCTTTTGTAATCACTTACTTCCAGAAGCTGGGATATTTGGGTAAAAACCAGAAAATTCAAAGTATCTGAAAAAAAGAAAATTCCGTACTGGGAGCTGGCAACATTGCAGGCAGCACCTGGTGGGCAAGCAATTAAGATGGGTCAGAATTAAAAAAAAGCAACATGTTTGAAATGCCCTTTTCCTCAGAGCTCCATCCGCTCCCTGATGGTGGGAAAGTCAGGTTTGGATGCAGCCCCACCTGTACAGTTGGTTGCAGAAGAGCTCCCCCAGGCAGCACTGGATGCAAAACTCAGCCAACAAAGGTTAGCGTCTGAAAGGCTGGAAGTACCCACTCTCATTTAAACAAAATAGAACTCTTGTTTATTTCTGCTTTTGTTGTGGTTTTTTTATTATTTTGTTTGGTTGTTTTTTTAATTAATATTTGTTTCTGCATCTCTGCATGTTCCCATAAAAAAGTAATAAATGCCGATAAATACTAAATTAAATATTCATTTCAATATGTGTACTAGGTTCTTTCCAAATATTCAGGAGGGGAATACTCCTATTCCAAGAAAATCACCATCTGGGGATGAATAAAAGTAACGATGTGGTATAAAAAAAGGGAACAGGAAAATCCCAGAGTGCAAAAAGAAGGAATAGAAAAACAATAGCTGAAGGTACAGAGCAATTTAAAGTATTACAGGAAATCAGTAATATGTTGGAAAACCTCATGTGCTGTTAAAGGGAAAAATGAAATAACAACAGTGAACTCTATATATTTTCAGTGTGAAAATTCATGGGGTTTTTTTGGTTTTTTTTTTTTAATATTACATTGAACATCTCCCTTATACATTATCTATTAAAAACCTGGAAGCTAAAAGGCTGGTGTCATCCCATAGCCAGGGTTCACAGAGTTAGAGGTTGAAGCATAGCACATGGATTGAGGAAAGTGATTATTCCCTGTTATTCAGCACTTACCAGACCACATCTAGAATACTGTATCCATTTTTGGGCTCCCACTATAGAAAAGACATGAAGAAACTGAAGTGAGTTCAGTGAAGGGCCACCAACCTGTCTGGGTTGATCAGCCTACAGAAGGGACAGCTTTGAGGGGGTGCAGTACTGGTAGAGGATGAGACCTGATAAGAACAGTACATGGTGGGTGGATGAGCAATGAGCACAAGTTGAACTTTTTCCCCACCATTGGAAGAG
Organism: Xenus cinereus; assembly: GCA_025774025.1. Lineage (NCBI taxonomy): Eukaryota > Metazoa > Chordata > Aves > Charadriiformes > Scolopacidae > Xenus > Xenus cinereus. The sequence continues at coordinate 143,300,558 of JAOXJK010000012.1, read as the reverse complement.
ACTGCCTAGAGAGATTATGTAGTCCCTATCCCTGGACATTTTCTAGACCTGGGTAAGCCAACTAGATAAAGCCCTGAGCACCCTTATCTGCTCTCACAGCTGACCTTGCTAGACTAGAGACCTCATGAGGTCCCTTCTAGCCTGAATTATCCTACCTGTCCTATCTTTAGGTGCTGTATAAGTTAAAAGTAATATTGTGAAACACCAGCCAGGTTTTTTTCTGCTTATTCCAGTATCGCATTCCAGTTTTCCCTACGTACTCAGCACTTTTCCTTTTTAACATGTATTAACTGGCTTGAAGTCAGTGTCATCTTTTCCATGAATATTTTCTTTTATGCAGCAAGAAATCTGGCTTCTAGCAGTCTGCTGCAATGAACAACCAAGTAACAGGCAAGAAGATATAGTAATGATAACCGTGACTTTTAACTTCCCCCCCACTGTTTTCATTAAAAATACATAAACAATAGGATTAAAAGCCACACCATTAGAATGATATATAGTGTTTCATCCTCGTCTTATCTCCTCTACTATGCATGTTAACTTAGACTACCTTCCTTAAATATTTATTCTATTTTGTTTAAAGTATATAAGATAGAATAAGGTGTACAGTGGGTCTGCTGGCAAATGATAATTCATGAGGCAAAGATTTTCAATTTTAATATAATCCAGTGGAGAAAGTTAGAAAATATATTACAAATCTGTATCTTCATGTTTGCAATAAGGCATGGATCTTTTATTCTTTTTTTTTTTTTAAGAAAACCATACAACAAATTAACTGAAAATTTCTGAAAAAAACCCCAACTTAATTTCTTAAATTCTTCCAGAGTTCTGAAAATGTCATAAGCCATTTGAAACTAAAATTGATTAAAATACTGAAAAAAAGGGGAGTTGCTCAATTACAAGTTAGACACTTTTTTTTGTCTGTTAAAGACCATTAAGTTGTTTTAAGTACAACAATGTATTGAATTGTTAATATTACCATTGTTAAAAATTGCCATCTTAGAAAGTTGAAAAAATATACTGAAAATCTCAGAAACAGAGTGCTACAGGAAAGTCAAAATTTTTCCTTCTTGTAAAATGAAAATATGTGGAACATATGTCTATCTATCTGACCGATCATAGAATCATATAGTTTGGTTAGAAGGGACCTTTAAAGGTCAGCTAGTAGAAATCCCCCTGCAATGAGCAGGGACATCTTCAACTAGACCAGGTTGCTCAAAGCCCCATCAAACCTGACTGTCAACACTTCCAGCCATGGGGCATCTACAGCCTCTCTGTGCAATCTGTTCCAGTGTTTCACCACCCTCACTGTAAAAAATTTCTTCCTTATATCTAGTATGAACCTACCTTCTTCTAGTTTAAAACCCCTTGTCCTATTGCTACAGGCCCTACCAAAAGTATCTGTCATACTGTTTGTCATCAAGCAAGCCAATATATTAGACTCCAATGACCTCAGTATGAACCATAGGTTAAAATTCTAACTTTTCTATATTTTTTTATTTAAATATCTTATAAATTCTCTTTTCTCTGCCTTTCAGATTAATCAGTTTAGTTTTCCTTTGAACTGCTCAAATTCTGTAATGCTCAACTTTATCAGAAATTTGATTTAACATTAAATTTTCTAGAATTCCCAGAGGCTGTTGACTTTCTACTTTTCTGATCCTAACAATCATACTTAAGCATCCTTACACTCAAAATCATTATTCTTGGAAATGAATGTATAGCTCCTTCCTGATTTTTAGTATAAGAATATTTCACTTCTGGATCCATTTTAATCTGCTGAACACTTTTTTTTAAAAAAAAAATATATATATGTATTTCATGCAATTGTGGAGTTGGTAAGCATTAACTAATGTTAGAGACAGAATATCTCAACTTGGAAGGGTCCATAAGGATCATCGAGTCCAACTCCCTGCTTCTTGAAGGACTACCTAAATTTAAATCATATGGTTAAGAGTATGATCCAGATGGTCCTTGAATTCTGACAGGCTTGGTGCAGTGACCACTTCTCTGGAGAACCTGTTACAGTGACCGACTGTAGACTGCAATAGGGTAACCCCTCAGCCTACTCTTCTCCAAGCTGAACAAACCAAGTGACTTCAGCCACTCCTCATAAGTCTTGTCCTCATGGCCTTTCACTGTCTCGGTCACCCTCCTCTGGACACACTCTAGAAGGCTGATGTCCTTCTTATATTGAGGCACCCAAAACTGCACACAGTACTTGAGGTGGGGCTGCAACGATGTGGTGTAGAGTGGGACAATCACCTCCCTTGACCAGCTAGCTATGCTGTGCTTGATACAGTTGGCCCTCTTGGTTGCCAGGGCACACTGTTGACTCATATTCAACTTGCCATCAACACAAATGCCCAGATCTCTTTCTGCAGGGCAGCTCTCCATCCTCTCATTCCCCAATTTGTATATATAACCAAGATTACACTGTCCCAGGTGCAGAATCCAGCACTTTTGTTAAATTTCATATGGTTGGTGATTTTGCAGCTCTCTAGTCTATACAGATCTCTCTATAAGGCCTCTCTACTCTTGAGGGAATCCACAGCTCCTCCTATTTTAGTATCATCAGCAAACTTACTTAATGTACATTCAACTCCTGCATCCAGATCATTTATAAAAACATTAAAGAGCACAGGCCACAAAACTGAGCCCTGTGGAACCCCACTGGTGATTGGCTGCCAGCCTGATGTTATTTATTATCTCTTTGAGACACACCCGTCAACCAATTGTTCATCCAACATATTATGGACTTGTCTAGCTGTATGCTGGTCATTTTGTCCAGAAGAATATTGTGAGATACAGTGTCAAAAGCTTTGCTAAAATCAAAAAACCCCACAGCTGCTAGCTTCCTTTGGTCAATTAGATAGGTAAGCTTGTCATAAAAGCAAGTTAGGTTAGTTAAGCATGATGTTCCCCTCATGAACCTGTGCTGACTATGAGCAGCTGCTGCATTGTATCTGAAGTGTTTTTCAATAACTCTCAGAATACGTTGCTCCCTTTCCCCCTTCAAATCTAGTTTAAAGCTCCTTCAATGAGCCTAGCTAGCTCTTTCACAAAAATCCTTTTCCCCCTTTGAGAAAGGTATACCTTTTCAGTCGTCTGCAGGCCTGGTGTCATGTAGACCGATTCATGATTAAAAAATCCGAAATTCTGCTCATGACACCAGTCACAGAGACAGGTATTGATCACCTGGGGCTTCTTGTTTCTTCCCTCATAATTTCCTGCATCTGGAAAGATGGAGGAAAATGTTACCTACGCTCCTGAACCCTTAACCAGTCGTTTCAAGGTGCTGAAGTCTCTTTTGATCACCCTTGGATTTCTTCCTTAATTTCGTGTTAAGGAATCATTTAATATGGTTTAGAATTAATCACCTTTACAAATTAAATACTTTCACACGTTAACTATCTTAGCATCTAAGCATTTATTTTATCTATACATGCATGATATTGCCGTTGTGTATAATTTCCTACATCTACTCTTTGAGTTCTTATAATGTTATGAAGTTCCTGAAAGCACTAAATGTTGGTAGGATCAGTCTTATTACTGTATTTCAGTTTTAGGATGAAACTGTCCATCCATGACTGAGTGGATGGGGAAATGTAAGAGCAGTCCAGCCAGCAGTTTAAGTAAGTGTTCATGTATGCAGAAGCTTTTACCATGTTTGAGTAAGACCAAGGTCATTACAGGTTGTCTATAATGTTTACGACAAACAGTTTTGAAGACTCAGGCATTTCTGAGAACATCAAATGCAACTGCTATTTGAGGAGAGCACCTTGATGCCTGGGGCAAAATTTAGGATAAGACTGTATCTGTAAATTTAACAGTTCCATAGTTTTTTTTTTCTAGCACTATTTAATTTAGTTGTGTAGAAATAGCCTTAATATGTTGATTGGCTGGGCCTAAATTTTCCAAATTATTTTTGTCTGGCATAACTGTATACACTTGACATACAACTGTATCTAGGCTTAGTGAATATCCATTTCAGACGCAGTGTGCTTGTGAGGTAAATTAAGCTAATGAAGTTGATAATACACTGTCATTAAACAGAGTGCAGGAGAAAGTGCCTATCAGTGTGGACATCACACAAAGAAAAATAAAAGCACAGACACATCCTTTTGGATGTGAAGCTCAGAATCTCTGATTTCATGTCACTTGAAGGGTAAAATGAGACATTTTTTAAAATAGTGTGGGTTTCTTATGAGATAAAGCCAACTTTCTTCTTCTTATATTTAGTCTTTGTATACTGTGATAGCTTAAGTTCAGCTTTTCTGTCTTCAAGCATCTCACTACTCATCTCCTCAATGGGTTATTTTAAATTTTTTTTTGATGGATAGGGTGTCCTGTAGAATAAGTATGTGAATTATACACAATTTCTGAAGCTAGTTAATGGATCCCGCTGAACTGCCAATGCTTTGGAAATACATCTTTAAAATGCAAATTTTCAAAAAGATAATTATTCTGATATGGATTGCTAAATTATGACACAATTCTATGAAAAAAAGCAGGATAATGAGGGAAGTGATGAGGGTGTATTTGTTTCTATCTATGAGAATCAAATAGAAATTAAATAATATGATGTTCTACCCTTACTAAGCTATATATCATCTACCTCTAGGGAAAAGAAAATAGTAAAATATATAATAATCTTTTAAATAGATCATTTCAGAGAAATTTGTTCCTATTAGCTCCATGGGCTGATTTAATTTGCCCAAAGTATTTGACATAATGTGTTAAGGAATTTTGTGCTTTACTATTGGACACTCTTTATCTTAACTACTTCACAAAAAGCTTCAAACAATATTATTCTGTTTCCATCTATTTTAATGTTTTTGAATTTATTTTCTAGCTCTGTGTATATGTAAAATATTAATGGCTGCAGGTTTTAAAATTATTCACTATATATTATAAATAAATAAAATAATATATATTATTTTATTCAAAAATATTGTATTTGTTAGTGATCAGATATGTCCTCAAGGCTTTCTCATCTTCAGTGTCAACCTGATGAAAGAGTTTAATCTGCAAGTGAAGTATTTGGAAGAGAAGGTCATGCAGTGCATGGGTGAAGCTGCAGCACATTTCCTCTGATTATCCAAAGGTTTCTGGTGTCTCTCACAATCTTCAGATAATTATAGCTCTACTGCGACGTCACTGTCATATAATGTCAGCATCATTGTCTCCTTCTCTACCTTTCATAAAGGAAAGCACATATATATTCACACCTGCCCACAAAATAGACTGTAGCTTTAGGGGAGTTTGCTTTTGTTTTTTATTCTTTTTCTTTTTTCCCCAGCTTGATAGGAGTAGCAAAACACCATCTGGTGCTAATCTCCACTCTGACTAAAATAATGCAGCACCAAGACAGACCTTCTATTAAAATGAATACTTTGGCAGTACAAACAGACCAACACAGAGTACCCTGACATAACAACGTGCATACCAGTACTCCAAATGTGGCTGTTTGTTGGTTTTTTTATAAAACGCATGAAAGATGTATGTTCTTTGACCTAAAGTGAATTAGAATTGTATTAAAACCTTAGAGCCAAACTCCCCTTCTAGTGCCACCAGAATCACTCAAGAGTGATCAAACAGATTACAACAGAAACAGTATCAGTATTTGGCCTTAAGGAAAGCCTTATGGTCCTATGGTTCAGCAAGATGCTGAACTGAGAAACCAGAGAATTAATTTCTAATCCTGCTTCTGCAACTGATCTCTTCTACAGTGTCAATTCTTTAGTAGTACCATTTGAAGTTTGTATTCAATTGCTAGATTATGCAATTTAACAGTTAAAATACAGAACTGTATTTAGTTTTAATTTTTCCCTCAGTCACAGCAAAAACTTTCTCTAAATCTTCTGTATTCATGTATTAAACAGTAATTTTACAGTAATAACAGTAATTTTAAGAACAAGATTGCAATTGTCATTCTGAAGAGCTAAAAATGATGACTTAATCAACTCTGTCTATAAAAATCTTGAGATTTGTAGGTAACTGAACATAAGACAACTTTTTGTCATTTTTAAAGCATGGGGGGTTTGGTTATTTGTTTGTTTGTGTTTTATCTCTTGGTTTCTAAGATATCAGGGTAAAATTATGTTACATTTTCAAAAGTGTAAAAAATGTAAAACTAAGGTATTTCTCAAGTATTTTTAGAATATTTATAATGTATGATGAAAGGAAAAAAATGTAAACAGGTTATTTATGGAAAAGAGAGTGGACTCAAGAAAATACAGGAGAAAGACTGTGTTATTGTACTTTAAAAATTACATTAATATAATAAAAGATTAGATAGTGAGTTCACTTTAGAACTACTCACCCATGAAAATACCATTTAGATATCCGCTACACTAACTAGCTAGTTTACTTATTTTTCTTTATTTTACTTCCCAAGGAAATACCTTATTGCTTTATTGGTTTGGAACAAAACATGTAACACTTTTACTAAACACACAAAAGTGGTTTTTTTTCTCCAGGATGTCACTAATATGATGCATCTGTTTAGTGTCACCTGGAATGATAATACTTGAATTCACACAGTCAGAATCAGTCTACAGATTGAGCTTTATACATCTAATTTTAACATATGCATAAGTCCAATTGATAAAACTGAAATACATGCTTAATGTTAAGCATATTATTAAGTGTCTTTCTGAATTTTCCCATAAAGAAGAACTTCTTTTTCTTTGCTCTAAGTCACATATTTCATCACTCACCTCTTTATTTCAATTTTCTCTTTTTGGGCAGGAGGGAATCATTTATTATCCGTTGTTGATGACAGAGATGTCTTAGAAGGTTATGTAATCAGGCGAATTTGAGGACTGTATAATTTCAAGTGTTGTTATGAAGTCTGAGGATATAAAACTAACTCCTGCTTTCTCTTCTGTACCGTTCCTGGAGTTCAGCCCAGAATTCTTCAAAGGGTATGTATTTGGCCTGAAAAATATTCAAAATATCTTGAAAATCACTAAGGAATAGCTCTGGAAAAAGGCAAAGAACATGGTACTCAGGCAAATAACATGCTGGAACCCAAAATCTTTAGATAGATACTATGATATCTTCTAGAAAATAAAATGGGCTTTGGATCATTCTCTGAACTTGAGGGCAGGAGTTTCAGCATGGCTTGCAGTCATTAAGCTAAACTCTCACCTTGCTACAACCAGGGATCTGTTACCCATACTGCCTGGAAGGAACAAGACCTGGAATACAAAGTGCCCCAAACTTCCTGAACATCATCTGGCAGAGTACTAGTTGAAAAAGGCCAAAACAATTTCTGGAGGCATACTAGTGATAAAATAGCATGAACTATTTTGAAATGGTGTTTAAAACATGCATCCCTGTCTACTTTGTTAGTATAGCAACGGGCGTTTTATAGGATATGCAGAGAATGCATCCATAAAAGCCAGTCAGTAAATTAGTGTTGCTTAAACTATAGAGAAAAGGGTACTGTAGGTAATCAGCCTCTGTTATCACAGCGCCTGCCTCACTCTGAACTTCAAAGAAGCGTCTTCCTGGAATGAGAAGCAAGAGCTCCACACTCCTTCAAGGCCATGGACGTTGTTACTCCAAAGACAGCACTTATTCAGGAGGTCAAAAATCTGTACCAGAAGGTATAAAACGTACACCAGTGTGTTTTCCTTTATTTTCATCTTACTTAAATTATACTAATTTGGATAAATAGCAAAAGATTAATTGGAGAAGAGGAAAAAAAAAAAAGAAGCGAAATGCTTAATATAACTTACTATGCAGTGGTTAAGACAATCACTAGAGAAAAAGCAAATGAAAGTTCAAGTATGCCTTATAAACCAGGACATTTTATGTTATATCTCCTATACTAATGTCATAAGCACTAACATAGGGTGATGAAGACTGATAGTCTACAACTTTCTGTATTTTTTGAGTAATGATTAAATTACTGTTGTGAATTTATCTTGAAAAACTGTGAATTTTTTAAAAGATGGAGATAAACAGTTATGTCATTTTAATTTCTTCTTCTTTTTTTTTTTTTGGTGGGGAGGGCAAAAATTCATGACATCTATTCCTTAAATTGTGTATAGTGCCACATTACATAAAACTGCATTTTTGGTAAATAAGTATTCCACAAAAAAAATGTAGGCCAATCTGTAATAATAATACTTCAGCACCATAGAGTAAGTAAACAGATGTAATCTGTTTCAAGTCAGACTTTACAGAACAAAGTGATGGAATCAAACTATAAATTAGCATTTTTTGCTGGTTATAGTGCAAGGATATTTGTTCACAGGTTCTCAGTTCTGAGTATTTTCCTTATTTTTCTGTAGTGTTATTAATTTATTCCTGCAGAAAAAAAATAGTATTATGGAAGAACAGAGACTTGTAAATAGCAGAATAAAATCATGATATTCCTTTCTTAGTCTTTCTAGCATTTTTCATTCACAGTAGTTCAGAATAATTTCATTTTTCTTTTCTGTATTAATGAACATGTTTCTTACTTTAAAAAATAAAATCGTACTAAATAAATTATTTAACTAGTTGTACGTCAGTTTAAATATTTTGACATTTAATGTAAGTATTTAGATTTCTAAGTGTTGAGCTAAATATTAGTTGATAAAACTGTATCTTTTAGTTTTTCAAGAACCGGGACAATAAAGAATTACTGTTCGTAAGCAGTGGAAAAAAAATACTCTAATCTCCCAATTGAAT
>JAOXJK010000012.1:143260061-143291770 GCA_025774025.1 Xenus cinereus | reverse complement strand
CCCAATTGAATTTGATGTAGCCCTTAATGGAAAGTTATAGACATATTCTGGTAGCTAGGAAAAGAAAGACCTATGAATATTTAAATAGTAACAAATTAGTTATTTCTGTAAGGACCACTTATAAGCACTTGTAGGGTGACTGCAGTGACCAGGAAATGCCACCTAATTAATTTTTTTTTAGCTATAGAAATCTATGACTAAACTTAGCTTTTTTCTTAGCATTTACAAGTCATGTAAGAGGGAAAGTGAAAAGGGAGATGAGAAGTGCACATCAATAACATGATGTAAAATCAGTTCAAACCTCATTTAATATAATATTCCTCACTGAGAGTTTCCCAACTAGAGTAGTAAGATTCAGCTTTTGTGAGGTAAAGGACAAATGAAAAGAAAGAAGAAAAAAAAGAGAGAAAAAAAGACCAAATATTGTGAGAAATATGTGATTTACTCCTTCTTCTGGAAGAAATTATTTAATCAGGAATTTTATTTTTGTAGACATACAACTTTCATTGAGCTCCTCAAGTACCAAAACCACATGCTGCTTATATATTTTAGTAGGACACTTGAAATATTTGAAATTTGACAAAGCGGAAGATCATGGTCTTTCTTTGTAATCCGTTGTTTTAAGTTCCTTCAAGATACTAACTTTTGAAGTCTTACACAGCTCTCTACTGGTCTGAAACTTAAGGTCATTTTCTCCTTGAATATTATCTTTTGAGGGTTGATAGCTATCCCCATTCCCCCTGTTCTTTAGCCACGCTTCATCTGGGCTGTTAGGTGACTCCGTCCACGATCAGTGGGAATCCATTGTGTTATTCTTCTACCCTGCCAACAGGGCCGTTCTCCTGAATATACAGTAAAAGATATTCTGCCATCCAGTACTGTCCATTCTGCCCTCTGGTAATCACTCTCCTCCCTCACTATTCACAACAAAGACTCAGTGTGTGTCCATTCTGTTTTTAATCGCTATCCTGGTCTATTCCTCTACTCCAAATTATTTCATTTTATTCCCCTGTTATTCTTGTCATCTCTGCTTTTTATCTGGAACTGCTCTGCTGAGCTCTCGTGTTCACAGTTCATTTCCCTTTGACTCGGCATGGATAAAAGTTCTACCCATCGTCCAGTAGTGAGCTGGGATTACAGCATGAGGCGAGCATATCTCTGCTAGTCTGCCACTGAAGTATATGTCCAGACATTTTTATAGCAGACCATGGTAATCTGCTCCTATTAAAACTACATGTGTCTTCCAACAGGTCTTTGCTTTTGGTTTGGGTTTTTTTTTTTTAGTTTTTTATTTTATTTTTTTTTAATTTCCTGTGAAAGTTTTCAGTTCTTAGCAGTTTTTCTTATTTAAAAACAGTCATCAGGGCAACAGTTTTATAGGACATTGCATATATCTTCATAAGGATTGAACTGAGTTACATGGCTTAAGTTCCACTTTTTGTTTTAAAAATATCACACAAATATCTGGCATAGTTTGAATGGGCTCTGGGTAGTATATTGTTTAGGTAGCTGTTCTTCCATTGATAACAGTTGAAGTTGTATACACTGTACCTTTCAAAACACAATTTAAAGAGAATTAAACTCCAAGTGAACATTTTTTTCACTTGGATGAAAAGAACTTGGATTACGTGCACTGCGTTTTCCTTAGGGATTAAATGTGAATGTCATATTCAGTTAAAAGGAATGGAGAAATTAAGTTTAAATGGTTATTTCTTTATCATATATTTAACTGGTGTGAATGCTTTATTTTTCTCAAAAATAATTCCTGTCACTGTTGATTTTTTTCTCTAGAAAGCTGTTGTATGTCCCCTGTTCCTTAAAGTTCTCATTATTTCATAGCCTATTTTTGTTAAGAAAATGTTGTTTGTATACATACCCAGGAAAGGTGTTCCATGTTATTGGAGTCGCTGGATAAAGATCAATTTGTTGACACTGGACTCGTGAAGGTCCTTAGTTATGTAATGTAGTCTCTTGAATTAACCCAACATCTGTTAAAGTTACAATTTCAGATTGAGAGAATTATATTTGCAAGTCAGCATAGGAGATGGGTTAGAGATCTTGTAGGGACAGTGGTACATTTGGAGAGAAGTGATTAGAAGTGATTAGGTCATTGTGGTTACATCAGGCATTTTAAGGTCAGAAGGATCATACCGGTCTTCTTACTGAGATGTTAATTAAATCTTCCATATAGTTTTGTTTATGAGTTCAACAATGAGCTGAAGTGTGGATTACACTAAAGTTCTAGGCTTTTTTTCTTTTAGGAGACTTACTTTTGTTTTTAGCTGTTCATGATTAACACTATGTTAAAACTCTAAAGCTTATTTCAAGTCAGAATTTTCTAATTACTAGTAATTGGATATTGTTATGCTTTTGTCTACTAAATTAAATAACTCAATTATAGAGTAGGATCTCATGAGATTGTGATCAAGTTGTGTCTTAATCTTCTTTAGAACAAACTATATAGTGATCTTCTTACATTTCTTATCAGAAAATGTATTAATCAGGCCACAAAATACTCTAGAAACAGTTTTCTGATACTTTTTAAAGGTTTTCTTATGCCTTTTGCAGTGTTGCATTTATCTTTCCTGTTCCCTCTCTCCAGTGCTTTACAGTATTTGTAGAAGAGATATCAAGTAGAAAATGTCTTAGCATTGTGGCAGAGGGCTGGGGAACACTTTATATTTTATACTGTGAATTGCAAACTGTGATATTCTCTCTTCTCTTCAGGATCAAATTGCAAAATTCTGGACTCAGTGACCTTGGTAGTCCCCCTTTTTTTTTGAATGTCTAACTGTACACACCTTTCAAGTATTGCTCCTGTCAATACCATGTAGGTAGATTACACTACTTTTTTTCCATCAGTTAATATTTTCCTATTTTTGCCTTTTAAAAAATCTCATTTTCATACATAAAGATGAAGTTCTGGAGCCAATTGCACAATGGTGCCTCTTCCCACAAAAAGGTTTGGTCTATAATTGTTGCTATAGTATCATGGTGACTTATCACTTCTTTCTCAGTTCCATAAGGATGGTAGCTGGACAGCCAGCAGAAATGAGAGCAAAGTATTGTGGAAAGTGTCCTTTGATTTCTGATCCTCTGTAATTTCCTTCTAAGTACTATTCTCACGTGTTTTCACCAACTAACAGAGAAATAGGAACAAGGCTTTTCCCAGCCAGATTCAAAGGCAAGGCTGAATTCAAACAATTTCAATCAAGGAAATAAAAATATTGTGGTTCAACTCAGATCATCTGTCAAAAAATTCTTCTGATAGAAATAAGACCTTTCCCAGGTTTTAATGTCTCCCAATGAAGCTTTAATCTAGGAATATCCTTGGAAGTAGGAAACTGAAGAATATTTAATACTCACTTCTCAGATCCCCTAAACTCTCTTATTTCCTTGCTGGATTAGCCCAGTTAGCCAACTTTTTCATTTTTTTCTCCTCCTTGAAGCTAGAAAGTTCCTCAGGTGTAGTGCCAATTGTGTACATCTTATCTTACTCTGTATTTATTTGATGTATTTATCTCTCTGAATCTCAGAAGAGGAAAAACATACTAACTTCCTTTAAAAAAAAAAAGGTGAAATCTGAATTTAATACCTCTTAATGCAATGAAAAACATAGACTTTTCTGTGTATGTGGCTGTGTTGCTTTTGCATGGCCTTGTTTTGGTAGTTGGAGGGCTACAGGGGCGTCTTCTATGAGAAGCTGTTAGAAGCTTCCTCTGTGTCCAATAGAGGTAATGCCAGCTGGCTCCAAGACAGACCCACCACTGGTCAAGGCTGAGCCCATCAGGGGCAGTGGTAGCACCTCTGGGGTGACATACTTAAGAAGGAGAAAAAAAATGTTTGAGGCACAACAACAGCAGCCAGAGAGAGGAGTGAGAATATATGAGAGAAACAACTCTGCAGACACCAAGGTCAGACAAAGAGGGCACTAGAGTAGAGATTCCCCTGCAGCCCATGGTGAAGACCATGGTGAGGCAGGCTGTCCCTCTGCAGGCCACAGAGGCTAATGATGGAACAAATATCCACATGCAGTTCGTGGAGGACCCCTTGCCACAGCAGCTGGATGAGCCCAAAGAAGGATGAGACCCAAACATAAGCAGAACACTCAATTATAACATAATGAGTCTCAAGTTTGAAAATATTGGAAGAAGAAATCTGAATTAACAATGGACAAGAACTATCCTTCACCATGGCTGATTAGGGTATAACCATGATTTACTATGTTTGGCAGTGGGATTTATACTCCAATCTACCATTAAAATCTTATGATGTGAGATCTCAGGAGTCAGCACTTTTGTCTTACTACTATTATAACTTCGATAAGCTTAAAATGAAGATAAGGTCTTGAAGTTCAAGTCGAAGTTTTTTCCAAGGTATTTAAAACTTAAGCTTTAAGGAAATAAAAAAGTAAAAATAATTAAAAAAAAAAAAAAGCTGGCAAATCTTTTTGAAAGTTCTCTTTACCATTCAATAAAGTCTGCTTACCTTAGATATAAAGCCTTTTGACTTTGATCGGGTTTTATGGAGTTCAGATGAAACTACAAACTAATCTAGAAAATACTTCTGAGTTTTTATTCCTGGTGGTCTAAATTTCAATGTTAAAATTCATTCTCCACTCATTTATTTGAGGATTTTTCTATATCTCTAGAATGATTATCCTTTGGTTCTCACTGCAGTTTCTGACAGACAGTCAAATTTACTGAGCAAGAAAAAGACAAACATGAGAATAAGCAATGCATTCATTAATATGTTTTGTATATACATGAAGTGTGTGTGAAAAGGAAGAGAAAACAAGACAGAAAAAACAGAATAAGACCCTGGTTGTTCAATCTTGTATGTCAAAATAAAATCAAAACAAAACCCCCTACACTGGCAGTGTGAATGGACTCTACAAATCAAATGCTTGTGTATTTTCCTTCTAATCAAAAAAGAAAACATTCCTTGGTGATAGAAACAAAACCAATAGACAAAGCTGAAAAATTTTGAAAGAGTAAAGCTCAAAATCCAGTCACCTCAGTGTGACTTGGAGAGAACAGCAGCAGCACAGAAACAAAAGCTAATCATGACATGTCTCCTTCACTTCGTCTGAAGGATTTTTGTTTCTGGAATAAATTTGTATTTGTTTAAAAACACCCCCATATCTTTCAAAAGTCTAGGCACCTCTCTGAAAGGAAGTCTCATGCGAAAATTTTCAACACAAATTTTCACCCAGCTAGTGAACTGTAGTGTGTAGCTAGTTTCAAGTATTTGCTCATATTTCCTGATATTTGGTTCACACCAAAGAACAGAAAGGCAGATAAAGATCTTTAAAAATGCCATGAGCTCTCAAACAAAACCAATATTAGGTTCTGTCCTGAAAAATGTTGAGTTATTACAATATCACAAGTGATCTGTGAAGCTTCCAAGGAAATTCTGGGTTTTATTAAATGTATTAGCCACTGGCCCAATAACTGACCAGTGAAAATGAAGCTGTAGGATGTGAAGGAGGTTCAAAAATAAAAAAAAGCCCCTGTAGTTAAAATATATTTCAAAAGCAGACTTCACTGAATTATTGAATGAAAAGTGTAACCTCAAGGATGTATTTAACACAAATTCAATGTAGGAAGTGTGCTCCTGCATTTAAACAGCACAACATCATCAATAGTCAGTATGACCATAAGCATTCTTACAGTGCTTTATAAATTCAATCCCAAATTGTGAATGCTCTTTATGCCATAATCAATAATCAGCATTGGGCTATTTAACTATAACACAGATGACACAACTGAAATATCAAGAGGCAAAGAAGGGTTGTGTACAGACTGGTTCTTGGGTCTTCAAAAAGCTTTGAGACTTTGACTGACAAGGTAAACGTTAAAAATAATACTGTTTTTCTGTTAGGTGTGAATAACATTTCTCGCTAAGCCTTAGATGTTACAAAGTGTCACATTGATTACTTCACTTGAGTTTTTTTTTCTGAAGAATTTTTGTTTTCTCATTTTTTATAGATTTTAACAGTTATTCACTGTCACAGTGCAAGCAATCTTTCCCCTGATGATTATTTATAATTATTTTCTGTACTGCCTAGGCTACATTTTCAAATCAAATGCATTGACTACCCTGTCACCATTTGGTATATGTTCTATTTATCATGCATATTCTTAGCATTCTTATTTAAATATTAGTAGTTTAAATTATTTTCTCAGGTGTCAGTTTGCCAGACTTATGCCAAACTCTTTTCATTTGCTGCTTTCCAAAGGAGTCGAAGAGACTTCAAAGAATTTGGTAGAACATCACCTGTCTTTGGCATCCAGAACAAGAGGCTCAGTCAGGCGCTCTGAAAATTTCAGTTCATGCTTCTGCACTGTAATGGACAAGGTAGAATCCTTTTCTCTGTCAGTGTCTGGTGCAATAATTTCACTGTGACTAATAGAGGAATCCTCCAACTACAGATATATAGCACAGAATTAAATGGGGCATAAAAACATATCCAAAAGAAGTCTTGATTTCTTCCTACACAGGAAATAATCAGGCCTGTAAGGCACCTCCAAAGATATGCGTGTGCTTCAATGAGAAATGAGTGGATGAGCATCTTTGGCAAAGTGTAAAGATGTCACATGTTATTTAAATTATAAAATGAGCAAAGACACATTATCACCCAGGAGGTGCTCAGATGTAACCATAGGATTCATAAGCCTTAGCCATGTAACTTCATTGTCACATCGCATCATTCAGAAGTTTACATGTTCTGTTTTGTGGTTTTTTGTTTGTTTGGGCTTTTTGTTTGTTGGTTGGTTTTTTTTGTGTTTTTGCTTGGTGGGGCTTTTTAGATACGCTCTTTTGAGGGCAGGAAACTTTCCTGATTACATATGTTGAAGAGTCCAAAAATTAACAGTGATTATGTCTGAGGAGATTGGAGCCCCCCGAACCCCTTAAAAATTTTCAGTAAAATAATGAATTGTATAAAGGAACTTAATTCATGCGTGTGATACTTCTGTATTTCTATGCATCCAAAGTGTACATCCAAAGTGTCAACATTATATGGTATGATGTTTTGCTTGCTATCTCATACTTCTCATAAAAAACAGATATAACACACAGTTGTAACATGATGCTGTATCTGGGCATAAGAAATATACAGTATTGGGCTATGTTTCAGATCCATGTTTCTCCCTGTGATATGGAAAATGCTACACTTGCTTTTTTAATTTTAAATTACCTACCTTTCATGATGGTTAATACAACAGATACTAGTGAAAAAAACCCAACCAAAACCGACTTTTACTAAGTGATCAGCAAAAATGTAAAACATATTCCCCATGGCTGTTATTTTTTGGAAATGTGCAGAACATTAAAATAATTTCCCAGAAAGAAAAATACTGTAGAATCACTGTGATCTGAAAACTGACTTCTCACACAGCTGTAACGTAGCACCTGTCAGCCTGGTGCTCACAGAGAGTCTTGTCATTCATTATTAAATGCCTTTCTGTTTCTATCATTATGTTTAATTCTAAGTGTCCATCTTTCAACAGTGCAATTTTGTGTATTGGCTGTCCTGAAAAATAAAAGAAAACATTATAAAGACTAAATTTTTTATTTTTTTTTTTAGCTTTTATCAGGCATAAATAATAAAATCAGAATATTCAAGAAGTTTTGTCTGAAATTTTCTGGTATTTTATGTTTGTGTAATTACACATAACCCTTCACATCATGTTTATTCACACAAAAACTTAGCATATTATGATAAACTATACTTTCGAAAGTAGATCAGGGGAATTTTTTGCATCCCTATTTTAAGAAATACTTTCTTAATTTCTGATACAACAGATATATATAAATCAATATGTTGGAAGCAGGACTAATTTGGACAGAACAGTTCATAGCATGATTGGTGCACTTTTAAAAAAGAACCAAGGATAGCTCTTCTTCTTCTGATTATCAGATATTATTTTGCCCATGGGCCAACACCTTTAGATTTTGCCAAGCGCTGTGGTGAAGCATAATCTCAGTAGGCATTGTAAGAATCCATGGTACCTTTGGACAGGTGAAGTTTTTGATCAGCCTGGATTCAGCTTGGCTGTGTCTTCCTCTTTAATTTGCTTCCTGATGCATAAATAACTGTTGTCTTCTTCATGGTTCTTCGTACATAAAGTGACTTGTGACAAAAATATTTGTTCTTTGTTAATGTGAAGTAGTAAAATGCTTTTTTCATGTGATAAACACACCTGCTACATGCAATTTTGCTTTAATTAAAAGATGTCCAGACACTGGCCATGAGAGAGGTCAAATGGATGCCAAACGCTATAGTTATGCATCCGTCAACATATGTACGAGAAGTACCTGAAGTAGACTGGAGAGGTAACCTAAATCAGTCAAATTTAAGTGGGAAATTAAGAATGCATTTTCAGTGCAAGAGGCTATTAATCATTAGAACAAACTAGCACACAGACAAATGCATTCTTAAATACTCTTTCACCAGGAAAGCTTTTTCACTGATCTTTTATTGTGGGATTCAGTAGAAAGGTAACAGGATTATGCTTTATGGCCTGGCCAAGTCAGAAAGCAGAACTGCAGTCCTTAATCTGTGTTACCAGAAAGAGTGATTTGATAAGTAGTTTGTACCTTTCAAAGGTTGGTGTCATCCAGTACAAAGATAGATACATGGAATAAAAAAAAAATAAAAATAGACTGAGCAATATGACTGCTCAGAGGTCCCCATGGTATCAGCAGACAGGGCATCACAGCCAGTCCCACTACTCCAGCCAGGGAGCAGGGCAGACCGGGGGCAGCCAGAGGCAGCCCCAGACCTGGGTATCAGGTGCCTTCCCATGGACCGAGGGGCAGGGCAGGGCAGACCAAGGCCAGTCCAGGCCAGTGGCCTGCTGGGGTCCTAATGAAGACCCCTGGAAGGAACGGGGTTCAAACAAAACCAGGCCAGGATGTTAGCGTGTGGAAGGGGATCAGGATCAGATGGTCCCATGCCTTCCAGTAGGCTTCCACCTACTGCAAAAAAACCAAGTGACAAGTGTCTTCCATTTTCACAAGGCTTTGCTAAACAAGTAGTAAATGTTTCTTTTAATGCCTGAGGTATGGCCCACACCTGGTCGTGCTGCGACCTGGATTAGAGTGACCTAACAAAAAAACCTGAGGAAAACAGATGCCAAAATCAGGACACATAATTATCTTCTTACCAAGTTAGCTGCAGCAGCATGGGGTGATATTACATGAATCCTTTGAATTTGAATAGCATTTTGAATTGAATAGCATTTGCCATCTGCTATTCACTTGCAAAATACTGTTCTTCTGCTTAGCACTCCTCAACACATGCAAGCAGTATCCAGCTACTTCCAACCATAAACAGGAATGGTGTGAGCCATTCATCTATAAAAGCATCTCTATTTGGCAATATAGCACCAGCATGTGATTGTAATGAGCAGTTAATACTAACATTAGTTAAAAAGATCTGCTCTGACTCTAGTTTCCCAATGTACAAAAATGTCCGGAGTTTTGCTGTCCTTGTTTATACATTTAAGCTGGTGAGAGAAATTACATTCATCAATGGTCATAATTTTAGCCATTCTTTGGAATATGAATTATAGTACTTTTCAAATAGGTTTTAGTCTGCTTAAGGTTTCTGCACAGTCGGCCCTTATGAATGAAGAAACCTAAATTTTGCAGACTCTGTGATGACCCGAAGACTGAATGCAGCAAAAGAAGCTGCTCTGTTCCCCTGACGACATGCACTTGGATGGGATTGATTTACTGAAGCACAAATCAGCATTCTGACTTTTCAGAGTTTATTAAAAAGGAATCAAACCTCAGGGCAATTATAAGCATGCAACAGTAGTTCCCTGCTGCCTTTCAAAGTACAATTTTGCAGTCAAGAAAAAAAAATAACCTACATAGGAAATATTTTTAGCACTTTTTAAGATGTTTTGTATTATACAGAATAATGTGGGTAACTTTTAAAATAAAAAAAATATTTGATAATAAGTCTGCTAATACACTACCCAGACTTCTGATGGAAATCATAATGTAGGATTTCAGTATAAATTTTATATTTGGAAACATATAAAACATGCTTCTTATGTTTTTTCTCCAGGACTGATTTCTTAATCTATTATTTCTCCTCCCAGAAACGCTTGCATATTCAGATGTTAAAAATAACCACATAGCAACTGACTTCACATCCTGTGCAAGACCACTTTGGAAACTCTTACTGTCAGCATTCCAGCCCTCTTGTCAACAACTGACTGTTCTCAGTTGCTGATGAAACCATCTAGAGCAATACAGTTATTAAAGTTTGCATGTAATAATATGAATACCATGGATTTTTATAAATAGAAAGCTACCAGGTAGAAGCCAAATAATATTTTGAAGATATGAGCACATTTGATGTAGAAGAGGAAAAAGCAAACTATAAAAAGCCAACTTGAAAACTGTTTTTTCAGAGTAGAATGATACCATAAGTGATCATTTACTTTTGAAACATAAAAAATAAATTTTTGGCACTAGATGAAGAAAATTTTCCTGACAGTTTTCTAGTCAAACATCAAAAATCTATAAGCCCCAGATATGTTATAATAAAAGTATTCTTTGAACATAAATACCAGGACACTAATTTTCTTTCCAGTTAATAATAATAACAACAGTAAAACCAATAGTAAATATATCTCAGTATATGAGTAGAGATAATTTTGCATTAAGTTCTTTGTTTTTTTAATAGAAGATGACATTTGAGATATGACTTCAGTAATTTCTTACTTTCATTTAGAATTCTCACTTTATGAAATTCAAATATACAAAATTCCTTTTAAGATGAATTACCTTCATACCTCTATCCTGTGGCAGCATTCTTCGCTTAATCTGATTTACTGCTAGATTTTAATAGGAGAGTCCAGATGTAGATGAAATTTAATAGCATTAAACACTATAATTAAATAAATAAAACAAATATATTATTAATTAGAACAAAATCAAATTAACAACATTGTTTTGGGCTGTTAATGACATGTCATTTTGACAGCATTTTGTTTGGTTTTGCATATTCATGTTATTAAACCAAAGGGTGGTCATCTATCACATAGGCTGTAAATCACCTTGAGTCAAGTTCTTGGTTTACTTGTTTTTCTAAGGACTGCACTGGAAACACTAGGAGAAATAAGATTTGCATGTGTAATGTACTGGCTGCAAACTAAATTTGCATTTAAAACTAGACGCCCAGTTACATAGGAAATGTGGATCCACGACAAGGAATTATGATCTTTCTAATTCTTGTAGTTTGGCTAGGTCAAAATTCAGTAATTACCTTTTAAGATTCTAGGAATTACTTGTAAACTCCTTCTCCCCTACCGTTGCAAAATGGTTGTGCTACTTATATAATTTTTCATATTAAAAAAATCCAAGATAACATCCCTTTTTCCTGCTAATTATATTTTAAGGTGATGTAGGTGCGTATAATTTTTTTTTTTTTTACCTCCACCCTTAAATAGGTAGAATTCATAGGAATTAGGGAAAGCTAAGATCTCTGTCTACTGAATAGCTAAGCACATAATCAGCAAAAAGTGAGTTCTGTGACTTTGATTATGCAGTTCTCGTGATATGGCATTTTTCATTGATATTGCTGTTTCCTAGTTGCAAACCTAAGATGAAATGTTTGACTGCACTCTTGAGCTGCATGTATTATGACATCACAACTGTTAATGGGTTTCCCCTGTGCCCAGTGGAATACATTCCACCTTACTGGCAGCCACGTGCATGTATAAAATCCTTCTTTTTGCCTCTGTTCTATTCAGGTAATATTTTTTGGCTCACGCAAATCGAATATTGTCCAGAAGAGATGCACTTGAAATAATGAGGCAATGAAGTCTCAGAGGAGGGAGCTTCTGCAGAACAGGGGGGAAGGCTTTAAAGTAATTTGCACGCTAACCAACTAAATGCACATTGTCTTGGCAGATGTCTTGCACTGAAACAAAAAAAAAATAAGAAAAAAGATCCATTACAGGCATAATGCCACTGGAAAGATGGACAGGAGCTTAGGTAGACCAAAGATGAACTATAAGTGTGCTATAAGTTTATTAAAGGAAAGAGAAACTTGCCAGAACTTCACTTATCACCCTAAGGATATTGGCTTTATGAAGGACAATATGCTATCTCTATTCATGCTCCTGAATATATTGTATTTGTTACCTCCAAATAAAAAATTGACACTGGTGTTACGTACAGTATTTCTTACTTTGTCAAGATACAATTATTTCTGAGTCATGGTTGTATGCTATGGTGTAAAGTTGTCATTTAATAGTCTTTACCTTGTTAGGCATCATGACTCAGGTATTCATTCAGTTGCCTGGTCACATTTTGGTTACCTTTCTGACACATACTCTCTATTGGCAAAGTTGATAGGAAAGGTTTGAATGCAGTGTTTTTTATCAAATCATGGAAAGGGCTGTGGCATTCAATCAACCCATGCTCATGTAATTTAGATGAAGTTAGCATAGGCTGCCTTCACATATAGTCAACGGAAAGGTTGAGACAAAGAGTAATTCAGAACAAAAGTCTACCTTGGGTGCCTCTAAAGCCTGCCTCCCTCTGCTAACTCTAAAACGAACATAAAGAATTGACAATTTCCTTTTCAAGTAGCAGCATGCAGTAGAGCTAATCCTAATTTACACCACATTAAGAAAAATGGATTTATTCACAGGGATTTCTTACATAACTGGTATTTCTCAAGATGTGTCATTTCTGACACAAAGGAACAGGACTCATCTGGAAAAGACCATGTTAAGCTGCTGCTAGAAGGTACAAAAATGTGAGATATATAGCCATGGAGTTCATTGAAGAGTAATAACTCCTTCTCAGATATATTACAGTGAGGATTATAAAAGCTGATAGAATTTTTATATCTGTGATTGCCTTATTCATATTGAGGACTTAAACACTAAGTAAATTACGAAAGTCAGGTGATGACAATGCCTGTCCCAAAACAGCTTATAATCTAAGCACAGTTAATGGAAGAGAGTTAAGCAGTTAGAAAGAGCAACATGATAATATCAGTATCAGGAAAGATCATGTGGTAAATGGCATTCCCATAGCTTACTGTGGAAGAAGAAAGGAGTATCCCTGGGATTTGCCATGTGATTTAAAAAAGACATTGAAAGCTGATGAAGATAGAGTGGAGGAAAAAGTGTCTGACTAAGAAACAAAATGTTTCTCGAAAGAAATTAATTGATTCTACATGTACTTAGTTTTTTTTTTCATCCAAATGTCTGAGATACAGATCTAATGTGTTCTCTAAGAAGTTTAACCAGAAAGAATAGAAAGTGAAGTTTTCACTTGTTCCAGAAGTAAAATACCCACTGGTAGCTCTTTTATTTAACCTGAGAGTTTTCTAAGGACTTGAAAGTAAACGTGTCTGCAGAAATGCCTAAAAATATAGGTACATAGTTCTCAATATGCTTCATTATGACTTGAACTAAGTTTTAGATATGTCTACTCTTTCTTTTTCTTTTGTTTTTCTTATTTCTGATGTGTCTATTCCACTAGACATGTTCAAAGCACACCTGAAAAGAGTTAGAGCTCTTTCAGTTTGTCTCCAGATATTTATTTTATACAATTACCATCTAATAAAGATGTTGAAACAACCCTGCAAACAATGACCACCAAAAAATTCTTCACTTTCTTCTTTTGTAAGGTATCTACTTGCAGAAGATGTGTCAAGACAGTGTAAGGACTCAGGAGGGCAGCACTGTACACGAAGTCTGGAGTCAAGTGTCTTAACTGTACAGAATGGTGAAGGTTGCACTTGCCCTGTGTACAGTTCTTGGCTAGCGCTTGGTAGCTCTACTCATCATGTACGATTTCTCAATCAGTTCTCATGGATTCTATAAATCTTTCACTGCCTGAATAGAAAAGTTGAGCATTAAGTTCATAATGCTCTAAACTTCGTACTGGAGTCGGAAGCCTAATTTTTTTTAAGCATTCCAATACTGTAATCAAAGGTACCTCTGTAAATAGTGAGATCTATCCCCACCAGAGCTTTATAACACAAGGTAAAATCTTCTGAGTTTTAGTTCCCTCTTGCACAAAGCATGAAGGTGACGCATGCTAGCAAGACATCTAGCAAGACACGTACCAAAACAACACACAAGAACAGGAAGTACACAGTGGAAGAGGATAGGAAGCACACTATTCCTGCACATTAGCTCTGAGTGGAGATTTCCATAGCTATACCTAGAGTCACAAAGATGGGCATGTGAGAACTCAAAATGCGTGCTCGTTCTGTTCATGAGGTTAGTAATAAGAATTATGATATAATTGTGTCCTTCAACCCTCCCTTTTACAATAAGTCGAATCAAGTAGATTATATTTTCAAACAAACCCAACTAAGGTTAGTAAATGCATTACAGAGTTTTTGTTTGTTTGTGTGCCTGTGCAATAGCCCTTCAAGAGTATTTTTCTGGTTATCCATCCCCAAGTTTGGACAGAAACATGGGAAAACAAAGGCTGTGTGGTATGTGATGTATAGATGAAGGTTACAAGAAAAAGGTTATTTACCAGATAATGGTCTTTATTTCTCTTTCTAAGAAATCATAACTAAATTTTGATTTCTTCTTAGCATTATCTTGATAATGGACAACCAATACTATTCTTGTTTTGTACCATGTTGCTCTCATAAACTGCTGGTTTGTTGGACATAAAATCATTGACTCATAGGATTGCTGAGGTCGCAAGGGACCTCTGGAGGTCATCTGGTTCAGAGTCCCTGCTCAAGCAGTCCCAACTAGAGCCAGGTATTCAGGAACATGTCCAGAAGCTGGGAGGAGGGAGACTCCCCAAACCTCCATGGATAACCTGTGCCAGTGTTCAGTCACACTCACAGTAAAAAAGTGTTTCCTGATGTTCAGATGGAAACTCCTGTGTTTCAGTTTGTGCCCATTGCCTCCTGTCCTGACACCACAAAGGAACCTGGCTCTGTCCTCTTTGCGCCCTTCCCTTGGGTATTTATATACATTGCTAAGATCCCCCTCTGAGCCATTTCTTCTCAAGGCTGAACAGTCACAACTCTCTCAATCTTCCCTCCTATGAAAAATGTTTGTCTCCTAGTCATTTTCGTAGCTCATTCATGTCTCTCTTGAACTGGAGAGCCCAAAACTGAGCACACTACTTCTACTGTGGCCTCACCAAAGCTGAGTAGACGGGAAGGACTACCTCCCTTAACCTCCTGGCAGCAATCCTCTGAATGCAGCCCAAAATACAAGCAGACATGCACATATACACACACACACAAACACACGTGTGCACATACACAAATCTACTACAAACCTTTTATGTTATCTCCCCATGTTAAAGAATTAGTCTCAGCTGCTTTCCTTGAACTTAGGATTGTCCAATTCTAGAATACCTCAGAGATTTTTAGAGTGTGCATAAGTAGACTTGGCCACTGCAATCATAAATATGTAATTTGTGCTCTTCTATCAAATGCCCATACTTTGCCAGGAGAGGAATGCTCTCTTCTAACATTGAAATCTTGCAGTGGAGACATAAATTTGTTTCCTAAGCTGTTTGAGGGTTTAAATCTTCCCTCTAAGCACATTTCTCTTTTTATTGTTACAACTACAGGCATCCTTTTTTAATCTTTTAGAAAAAAATGCAAAAGAGATTAATCCTTTTTTTTCCTATGTAAGCCATTTTTCTACTTTATTCTTCTGTAGAAGTCATGTGCTATTGAAATATCAAATATAAACATTATAAATATATATATTTATATAAATATATATAAGTGTATATATATTTATATAAATACAAATATCATACTGTGTTCTTTTCATATTCCCAAATCTTGCTTCTTGTTAGCACCATGCAAGTCCTTCTCTTCTGAGACTGGTGGAAGAGCTCACCAAATCGCTTTCCATCATTTGTCAGCAGTCTTGGCTACCTAGGAAGGTACCAGTAGGCTGGAAGATAGCAAATGTGACACCAGTGTACAAGAAAGGCTGCAAGTAGAATCTGGGAAACTACAGGCCTGTCAGTCTGACCTCTCTGACCTAGAGAATGATAGTAATAATTCAAACAGATTCAAAAGATAAATGGTTATTGTCAAGGTTGGTTTGGGTTTTTTGGGTTTGTTTTTTTGTGTGTGTGTGTGGTTTTGTTTGTTTTTTGCATTCTGCCTCATCTTAAACCTCTTTTTGAAAGTGTTCTAAAATTTTAAATCTCATAGAGTCATTTAGCTGCAGAAAGCTGCTTCCTTTTTTGTATCACATGGAAATTCACTACATTAAACTACACATTGTCTTCATTCATATAATAATTTGTTTAAGAAAGCAAGCAAACAAACAAAACCAAGCCCTATAACTGAGAAAATATCATTACCCTTTTTCGCCTGTAGGTGAAAGATGCTAAATGACACACAACAAAGGAATCCAAAGAGAATCTAGCAGTTCCTGGTTGAATTCAAATTTAATTTACAGTAGCACACAAGCAACATCCTTTGGATGGAGGAGGAGAGGAGAAATTATTTTCGCCTAATTAGCCCACCTAAAAGTAAGGTGTCAAAATTAATCCTTTTCAAAGTAGTTTCAAGCTTTTATGGAGGCATTTAACATTAAAGCGCATTAGCAGTCATAATGAATTAAAAAGTCATGACTGCAGACAAAGAATATTCTGCTGTCTTTATTAGCTTGCTCATAAATAAGAGAAACTAGATAAATCAACACAAGTCTTCACGGGTTCCATCATGTATCCTCCCATTTGTTCCATCATGTACCAAACTCATCTAAACTATATTTCAGTAATCCCCCTAGGATAAAAGAGTCTTCCCAGCTTCATGATATCAAGTCTTTTAATGCTTTCTATAGATTGTCAGTAAAGGAAGAAAAGTGGGATTGTGTTGATGGTTTTGTTTTCTAATATTGTGAATAACTCTCTCCTGGGAACTGGATTATGATGAATAAACTCACTTTGTGTAGGTCAGGAGATATCCATGAGTATTAATTTCAGGGTTTTAGTTTGAAGGAAAATACTGGCAATTTTTAGAAATCCAACCCCACTCACAAAAAAATGTGTCCGATTTGAGACAGAGAGCATCTATGCTCTGCTAGTCTGCTGTGGAACTTCTGGTCTTGTGTAGCAGATGTGAATTCTGTTAACAGGGATGACCAATTTTCTCTTGTTCTTCACTAGTCAGATTTGATGTTGTTTTTAATAATTCTGTGTTTCATTTCTTACTGCTTTTTATTTTCTAAGAAGAAATCTTGAGTTTATCCACTGTTAGTTTATATTATTTTGTTGTCTTCATTTTCCTTTAGCTTAAACAATTCCCTCTTTCTTCTTGCACAAATCTTGTACGTTGACAGTAATATTACCTTATGTCTATATTGTGTTTGCTATATTCTGACATTACATTTGTTTATTTTCATATCTTCATCAGGTTGGTAGTTTACAACCACCTTATTATCAGCTAATATATCCTGGTCTTGTTTCTCTTCTGCTCCTATCCAGTGAGTCCCCAGTTTCTTATTAGCATCGAGTAAATGACTAGGCATTGTTCCACTGAATTTCACTCTTCCTTTTCCATCCCTAAAGATTATCAATCCCCTCATGAATAATATTCCAATTCTCTAATGTCTTGCTCATGCCTTCTAGTTTCACGTTATAAATTAAGTACATTATCATAGTTCTTATATCAAGAAGGCTAACAAAAATTTTAATATTAGTATGATCAGTCCCAAGACAGATTCTTTACCACATTGTAAATTCTCCAGTGTGATAACACCATACCTAAATCAATAGATTTATTATGAACTCCTGCTAAAAGTCTCAGTAGTTTTGTAATACATTTTTTTTAGTGTTATGGGAAGGAGATTAATCTACACTCTCTGAACTACAGTCAAATGTAGTAGAGTTCCATAAACATACATTTCTGTTAGCCATTCTATTTTTGCCCTGTGTTCATAATTATTGGTTTTGTTGATATCTGAAATAAAGAATTTATGCAGTTTTTAAGCAATACCTAGATTATCTGCAATCTTAATGCTGTCTCTATGGCCTAATGGCATACTTTTCTTGCCTTAATTAATCTTTGTGAGCCGTATTTTGAAAGAGTTTCTGAATCTTTTAAATGATAGTTTTGTTTCCTACGTGGTTTGATAAAATGTGAAATCATTCATTTTGATAAATAAAGAAATTGGGCGGGATTTACACATCACAGAGAAATTCTTTGTCAAGCTCAAGCTGGCACTGTTATGTCTCTTTACTTGTTTCTTCTTTGTTGCATACATATCGAAGGACTCCTGTATGCCTTCTATGGACATGAATATGAAAAAGACTTCTTTTCATTTGGCTGTAGAGCATAGAAATATTATGTCCTATGTATGGCACTCTGAAATTTGGAGTGAAGAATGGTGAATTCTATTATAAACACATTATTTTCCTCCGTTCAAGGAAGGAAAGAAAACATTCCAAGACTTCAACAGGTCATAAATAGCTGTTGTATTCTTCTTAACACAGGAACAACAGGAATACAGTGATCAATATCCATTTAAATATAACTCTTAATCTCCACAGGTAGACCATCTCTGAATATATATCTCAAAGGTAAGTCTAAACCCATAAGAAATAAGTAAATCTTCTTGAGAAAAAAAACAACACAAAACCAACAAAACCAGAAACAAACCAAAAACCAAAACCCAAAAACCCCCAAACTCTCAACATTTCATGATTTAAACAAAGAATGAAAACACGTCCATAAATATGTTATTATTACACATTAGCCAATATATTAGGTGTAATGGTAATACATATAATGGTCAGATGATGCTATTTTTTCCACTCTCTATGCTAATATTTCATTTTAAGGTTATCTGGGTCACAAAACTGTCAGCGAAGTGCTTGTTATTGTCTCCATGTGTGATTGATGGCTCATTCTAAATATGCCAGCACCGTTATTCTATCAGCAGTGGCGTAAAATATATCAGAATATTTCAATATCGTACACTGTGGTATTTTTGCTGCTTTGGAAAAAGCTGGTGTTCATTTGATTTTTAACACTGAGCAGAGCAGAATAAGTATTTCTAAATTCTGCCATGTCACTGGTATCTTTAACTTATCTAAAATGTTAGTAAATTTCAAGCTATGTAAACAAGCAACTGAACCTGATATATCAAATATGTAATTTAAACTTGAAATGAGAGAAATATCTTCCTCCAGGTTAAATAAATACAGATGACTGACCAAAATTTAGTTCCTCAGGAAAAAAAGAACACCCAGGAATATTTATTTAACTTTCTTTGTTTTCTTATAAATTATATTGTAATGGAAATTTGAATAATCTAAAACTTCATGGTTTATTTTTTTTTAAAGAGCCTCGAAGGTTTAAAAACCATGAAACTCACAGACATCAGAAATAATTAAAAAAACCATAACTTTTCAGTCCATCTTACTGAAATTTCTATGTAATTTATATTACTAATTATACAGCAGTACTGCTTTGCAGTCTCACTGCTGTGTCATAGAATACTTTGGGTTGGAAAGGACCTTTAAGGTCAACTAGTCCAACCTCCCCTGAAATGAGAAGGGACAACTTCAACCACATCAGGTTGCTCAGAACCCCATCCAACCTGACCTTGGATGCTTTCAGGGATGATGCGTCTATCACCTCTCTGGGCAACCTGTCCCAGGGTTTCACCACCCTTGCAGTAAAGAATCTAAAGAAGACTAAATCTTCCCTCTTTCAGTTTAAAACCATTATCTTTTGTCGTACTGCAGCAGGTCCTGCTAAAAAGTTTGTGCTTGTCTTTATTTTATGCCCCCTTTAAATATTGGAAGGTTGTAATAAGGTCTCCTCGGAGCCTTCTCTTCTCTAAGCTGAAAAATGCGAACTCTCTCAGCCTGTCCTCATAGGAGAGGTACTCCAGACCTCTAATCAATTTTATAACCCTCCTCTGGACCCACTCCAACAGGTCCACGTCTTTCCTGTGCTGAGGACTCTAGAGCTGGACGCAGTACTCCGCATAGGTTCTCACGAGAACAGAATAGAGAATCTGTGGCCTTCTACTAGCAAATTATACTGGGCTACAGATGAAGGGGTTTTGAGTCAATTTGAAAAGTAGAAATTCCTATTGGTTTTATTATATTCATGTCTCAATGAGCTTCTCAGGAGAAATTCTGAAACTTTCATTAAAGCAGACACCTGCCACTTGGTTTAATGCAGTAAATGACACCAGATTTTCCTTTTAAAGTGGAATTATATCAAAAGGTTAATTTTGCTTGTTTGTTTCACAAATACTTGCTGAAAACAGAAGAGTACTGAGGGCCAGGGATTTTGGATGTCACTTCAAATTTTAGAGTCTCTGGTTACTATAGGTTCATCATTCTTGTCATCAATGGCACACCCAAGTAAATTTACCTCACCATGACCTCTATTCAATACTCTTTATCAAAACCTGTTCTGATCATCTTGCTTTTCTTTCCTTGTGATTTAATCCTATGACATAGTTACAGGCAATGGCAACCATGCTAGGATAGAACGATGAACCATAAACATTACTATAATGACTGCTACTATCTGACTTCCCAACGGTTTGCATTTTTGGCCTCAAGTAGTTCTATGCCTATGTCTCTGAAGATTCATCCTTTCTCATGTGATGGTCAGGGTACCTCTATGCTTCTCTTAAATTTTAGTATAGTCTAAAGATTCACTGCCTAGCACTTGATTTGACAGATTACTCATTTTATGAATGAGTTGTATCCTGTAATATGCCCACATTTGGCAGCAATGTGCAAGCTATTGCATTAATAAAGGGGTTGAAAGGATCAAAGACTTCAAACATAAACTAGAAAATATTGGAATCCTAATCTGTGCTGTTGTGGGTCATCTTATATCTTATGAAAGTTGTAGAAAATCTCCAAAACTTCTTGTCAGTTGGCTGTGAATTTCAACTACTTAAAATCTTAGTGGGGGGATGTGACAGGAGAACAGTTGGACTCAGAGACAGACTGAGCTGCATAAGCTGCCTTTTCATAGGAGTCTTGGCTAAATACACGTAAACTTATCATAAAACATCCCTCAATAAAAATCCAAATGTCTGAATCTTCAGCTAGATTAAAGTACGAAAAACTGCATTGGAACATCATCCTTTCTGAGTAATTATTTTTCTGATCTTACAGCAATATTAATTTAGGAAATTCGTGTTCTTCTGTCCCTGTTGCTCTTTTTCATCTCTGTAACACAGATTGACACTGTCCTGGTTTGCCGATACTGTTTTCACTTGAACAAGTGAAGATGACAGTGTATCCTTTATCTGGAATTTTTGGAGGTATAACTTTCTTTTTTTTACATGATTGGAGTAAAGATGATTTAAACTGACTTCAGGTGAACAGAGGCTAGGATGCTTATAAAGATATTTTAAATATTAAGAGCTAAACCTTACCATAGGCAATTAATGAGATACCTCAGTATTGTTCTCTTTACTTACAGAAAATGTAGTTGTCTGAATGTTCAAAGGGAGCTAAGATTTTTTTAGAAATTTTCTTACCTAGTAGTTAAATGGACATATTGGAGGAAAATTAACTACAGTAGAATTAAAAAAAGTGAGAAGGAAAACTGGGTTTGGCCCTCTCTGTTCTTTTTTTTTATCAAAGCTGAATATATTTGCCTGGACAGTGTTCCTTGAATATTTATTTGGTTATTTTTCTTCTGCTGTGCAGGTGAATAAGAATTCATCTTTATTTCTGTCAGGCAGTATTTATGATTTGGACTTCTTGTCAAAATTTCACTTGCTACGTTTACTCAATTCTGAATTTTGATGTTTTGTCACTTCTCTGAGCTTGAAATAATTAAGTAGATTTTAAGAGTATTTTCCTGTGAAGGATCTGCAATATAAAATGACTAGAAGTATTTAGAATTGTCTTGGTTTAAGAACTAAGTATAACAATGACATTTTTTCCTTTGGCTCATCATATCCTAAACACCATATTTTGCTTTTAAATAATCTTGCAGAATACTTCCACCATGGTGGTAACTTCCACTAAATAACACTTGATAACAATGTATTAAAAAAAAAAGAAATAATGGTTCTACTTTTGTCTAGCTATTTGTCTTTTATTTTACTGGAACCTTGTCTAATGCTTTATCAGGCAAGTTTCAAAATTTTTACTAACACTTAACAGAAGTCTCAGAATTAATTTATTCATAGCATCCATGCCTCTTACATTGGTTAAGTTTAAGTGAAGGTTTGGAATTTATCTGTTTAATAATTTTTAACCAGTTTCCACTGACTCTTTAGTATATACAAATTTTAGCAAATGGAAAGCTGAAAGTTTTTTGATGCATCTAATTGGTGAACCCAGATTTCATGCAATTTTATTGGGACTGCAATATTAGTCACTTTACTTGCATGATATTGTTTCTGTTGCCTTACATAATCCTTATAGAAATGGCTTTCTGAAAACACCACTCGTAATCAGAGACAAAGCAGTGAACTCAAAAGACCTACAATTTGAGATAAGACAGAGTATTTAAGGTGGGCGTTTTGCAGTGAGAGTGCAGTATTTTCTTTTAATTCTGTTTTATTTAATCATGATATAAAATTTTCATTTCTGGATACCATTCTGGGAATTACAGCTATTGGAAGTAAAGAAAAGCCTCACTGGAAACTGAAGAAGTAGATGTTCTGGGACTAGGCCTGTTTGTTAAAAAAACGCACAAACTACCATGAAATTAACGGTGACATTCAGTGGGGCAGGAGGTGAATACACTGAGGTCAATATAGGCAATTTACTCTATTTTGGGAAGCACTATACACTTTGCTGTGATTCCTTATGCCTTAGATGGGAAACATGGAAAACAAGGAATGGTTTCTCCTGCATTCCACCCATGTGCTGCTGATACTGGAGACCACTGGGCAAGAAACTTCTTCAGTTCAGCCTGCAAAACTCTTGAAGCAGCCCTTACTAGAGAAGTGATTAAATGAAGCTGTTTGGAAAAGAGTTAATATAGTCCACAGAATTGAGTGGGAGCTTTCCAACATTTAATGTAATATATAAATAAATACATAAATTAATAAATAAAGAATCCTCCCAGAAGATAGAAACAGTGAGTAAAGAAATCATCTGGAGAAATCAAATCAGCACCCAAAAAGACTGCAAGAAATCATTTAAACCATCAAAATTTCCAGATGCTGTAAAAAAAACAGCTGTAACTTAAGAGGAGAAAATTAAAACATAAACCAGGCACAAGTCTATGCCAGATTGCCTCAGAAGCATCACATTTTGTTGCATAATATACTTAAAAGGGCAAAAAGACTCATGTACTTCTGCAGTGTTAATTTTGCCTCAGGCTATAGATACACGCTGAGAGCTGTTTGGGCATTCTTTCTCAAAACCACCAACAACTCCTCTTCAAATTACACCATAAGGAGTAGAATAACTGAAACATGAAAAATAGCAGCAATGAAACAGGTCAGCCTTAAGAAGATATAATTCATTCTTATAAGTGAGACTAGGGTCAGATCTGCCTCTTGTGACTGTTCATCACAAATTCTGGAGGGAATTTCTCTCACCATTCTTGTCTGATATTTCAGCACTTTGGCCTCATCTCATTAACATTGTCCTTTTTTCATTTAGTTGATCATTTGCTATTTCAGAACATTTCAACTACAGTCATTTAAAGTATTAAAAAGTGGTGCTGTGTATCCTCGGGAAAACCTCAAATTTCTTACACAAATCGTGAAGTATAGACTCAACCTTCTAGAGATAGCAACATTGCTACAGATCTGTACCAACTCACATTTTCTAAAAGTGGGAGCAAGGGCATAGTCTGCTTTGTGGGTTTTACAATGCTGCTATGGTTCTTAACTTGCAATTAAGAAGCTGTCTGTTCATAAATACCCTGAGACCTGAGGAGCAAGGAGTTTCACTGCAAGGATCAGACATCTATTTTACAGCCCTACACCTGACAGCAGCAGTCCATCTTATGAACTATTATTAACCATTTCTTAACTATTTTTTTTTCTACTTAATCTCACTCTACACTATGTCTGAGAGCTGTAAGGTGTGTGAGTGACAGGAACTGGAAGAGGTACCTCGCGTTATGTGTCCTACAGATCTCTATAGTATTCAGCTCAGAAGATTATTGTATAAGCGGTTAGTGATCCACATAATGGCTAATCCAGGGTCATATCTCTGTATGATGTATACCATCTGACTGCTGCGTAATCAAGGTATATTTAATCAATAGTATAATTAATTGATGTATGCATAATCAGTGTATAATTAGTCAATGTACATGCAGTCAATGTGTTTTTAATTATAAAAATATGTATAGTGTATTGTCTTGACCACTTGATATATTATAAGCACCTGTTCACGACCTCAAACTTTTTAAGGATAAAATAATATTTGAGTGTACTGTCCAAGGGACTCTTCAAAGTTGTACCCATGTTCCAGATTTGATTGCTGGCTGTGACTGAGTAATCTGTAGCGTGAGCAAGAACCTGCCATAATACTAGTGAAACTGGAGACAGACAAACCACGCCATAGATGGAATCTGTGCAGCATGCTGTTCCATGACCAGAGGTACACTCAATACTTAATCTTCTTGGAGTTCCCAGCATCAGAAGGGATATAAGATTTTAGAACTAGCTATCACCTTTTCTGGCCTATTAATACATAGTTATCTGTCTTGCAAGTTTTTATGCCTTTTTTATTGGCATCCAGAAAGAACCAGCACTTTTCCAATGCAAAACAGACTGCATGCCAGCAACTGGAGGGACTGGGGTGTCAATACCTATGTGTGTTGAAGGTGTGTCAGTAACTGGGGACACTATGGGCCACTTGACTCAGGCCTATATGCCAGCACTAGGGAGGACAGGGTGTGCATGCAAGTGTGAGAGGTCTAAATGCCAACAACTAGGATTACCTGGAATTGTTTACATGTGCCCAGTGAATTTAATCCTGCGTTCTTGACAGTTTATGTTTAATTCACTAGCCAACTTCAAAGTGGAGAAACTGAATGAAGAGTGAGAGGAGACCTGTACCTGGTAAGTCTTGAGCCAGTGGCTGGGCGAGAAGCTCCGTCTCTGAGAGTGGATAAATTGAGAGCCTGTACTAATATGTGATTATTGAGGGGCTTCTGAGATGAGCGTGCTACTGCATGCATGAGGAATCAAGCTGGACTATCCAGAAAGACCTACACAGTGGGTAAGGAAGCCCAGGGACCAGGCATGGATGTTAGATTACACTAGGGACTATGATCTGTGAAGATGCATGTGTAGTAAATCTAGAAAATGAGGACATGTGACTTTTCACTTGTGAACTTCCTTCCTGATCAATGAGAGGAAGAGGACTTCGCTATTGGTAATTATATTTTATATTATTTCTGATATTATATGTGGGTGCTGCTAAAGGCAGTGCTCTGTGGGAGTTTGTGTGGCTGGATATATTAATGCCATCTGTGCATGTATGTGTGTAGGTGCCTCTCTGGGATACTCCAGCCTTACCACTAACTACATCTGCAAGCATGAACATTGTCAGACACATCCATGGGACTGGGATGGAAAGAACCCTGGGGACCCAGACTGCACCTGTCTGGGCTTCAGCAGCCAGGAAGGAGGAATCTCCTGTCCCTGGAGTCCATTGGACTCAGTGGATCTCATACCATCTCTATACAGAGGGATTTGGATTTTACAACCATGGGACAGGCTTTGAGCATTGAAGACTTCTAGGAAGAGATAGAATCCACTTGATAAAGTGAGGTAAAAACATCTTTGCCAATAGGTTGTCCAGCCTGGATAGGAGACCTTTAAACTAGGAATAGTATGGGAGGGAGGTGACAACTAACACTGGAAGAAGGCTCTTATCTACAAAAGGAGCAAGAAGGAGGATCCAAGGAACTACAGGCTAGTAAGCTTTACCTCAGTCCCTGCAAAGGTGGCAGAAAAAATCCTCCTTGACACTGTTTCCAAAGATATTAAGGACAAGAAGGTAACTGAGAGTAGGTAGTGTGGATTTAGATAGGGGAAATCTTGCCTGACCAACCTGATAGCCTTCTGCAATAAGATGACTGGCTTGATGATGAGAGAACTATTTTTATGCTTAATAGAGTTATCAACACCAAGGGCATGCGACTCTTTTTTCAGGCTACACATGCACCAGCAAGTAGGCCAACTGTTTTAAAATTGGATATTTCTGTCAGATTATTAACTAAAAAAAAAAAATCCTAAACATAAAGTTACTGAATTCTAAATTAATTACAAGACGTTGAAACAGTTAAGTTTATTTGTATATCTGTGTGTTTGAAATATGGGTTTAAAAAGAATTCTCTTCTACTAATCTGAGACAGTAAAAATTAAACTGTCAGTGTCTCATGTCCTTCCTGCAGTTTCTCTAAAACGTTGTTGATCTTTTCCGTATAACAACAGAGACCATTATATCTGTTTTTAAAGATATACAGTAGAATACATATTAAGTATTGGATTTATAAGACTGGATTCATAGAAAATTAAAATTTATAATTTCTAACATCTGTATCACTTAACACAGGCTATTAGATTTGACATTCTTCAACTGAGGAAAAGATGAGTTGATGGAACTAGATCAAAAGGAAATGAGAATGATAAGAAACAGTTAATCTTGTAGATAGAAGAATATGACAGGGAAAACAAATGGAAATCTTCATGTGAATAAAGTACAAGAGGGACAGGTGAAGGAACTGACATATTAGATGGTGCTACTTAAGTTCATGGAAAAGTCAACAAATGCCATATGACTGGAGAATGGGCATCAAGGACTGTGGTTGTTGGAGTTACACTGAATGTAGAAATGATGAATACAGCAGAAATGAAGGGGAGAACAGATTAACATTGAAGTTGTTAAAAAAGTCAACAGCATTACCTCATAGATACTTCTTAGTAGGACCAAGTACAAAAATTAAGTGCTTTTTGTGGCTAGTAAAACTGAGTTTACTAACCTTTGTTACAGTAATACAAAAAAGGGACATAAACATCCAGCAAGTTTAACAGCATGAAGTATGTAATATATATTAACTCTGTTGATTAAAGGAAGAAAGAACGGGAAAGTTAAAAATTAAGTATGGCTACAAAATAATGGTCAGAACAGCTCAGAATTTGTGGTTACAGTATCAATATGAAGGAGGCTATAACGAGCGTGTGACTAGAATGAGCTTCAGGTCAAAGCAAATCAGGTTGATAATAGAAACCTCTAAGGATAAATTACGTTGAAGAGTGGAAGAGATGAGTTGTGGTTAAGAATCACACAAGAAATTAAAGGCAAGGAAAAACGAGTCTACAGGGACATTTGAGACATCAATATGAATGTGAAAATTACCACCAGTGGGGAGGGAAGATTAGATTCTTCATTCTCATGCTTTGTCTCAAAGTAAAAGCCCTTCCACACCCCAGCTTGATTGGATGAACTAAGGACTTCTCCTCACAAAACTTTGGCAAACAAAACAAGCACCAATTTGCTATTGTTTTGTCACATGGCTTTGGCGTGTGACTAAGAGCCAAATGTACACTCAGAGAAAGTGCAAAAATTAAACTGATTTGTGGAAATTAGTTCAAACTGTGCCTATGCATTTGAGATCTTTAAGGTCAAGAATAACAAACATGCAAGCTAAGGTCCAAATTCTCAATAAAACACACACTCAGTTGACAATATTTATAAATGCAAAGTCTTTTTTGATGGAAAGTAAATTCAGGAACATGGATGTACAAACTTGTACATTTTGTTATTCGGTTCCTTAAAAATGCTTGCTGGTAATATGGGGTTTCAACTAAGAATAACAAAAAAACCCCATCTTTTGTTAATCCTTTGTAAATTTAGTAACTCTTAATTTCATCAAGTAGGGGCTATTAACCTTAACCCTAAGAATTTCACTGACAAAGGGGTCTGCCAGAATCTGGAAGATAATCCAATTACAATTTAAAGAAATTTATAGCAAAGTTGACCAACTAAAGTTAGAAGTCTCTGAAAACATCGTGAAAAGAGAAGGAAAGTGTGAGAGAGAGTGGAGCCTTTTCTTCCTCATGGGAGTAAAGTGAGGAGAATAATATTTGTCCTTAAGTTTTGTGGTGAGTGGAGTCAAGTTCCCTTCTCTCTTGCCCCCTTGCTCTCTCTCCCCTCCCTATGTGCCAAACCCATACTTATATGAGAAATGTCCATTAATTCTTAAGGAATTATTTTAGATTTGTGTGTGTTAGCCAAAAGGTGCTCTTAATTTAGAAGCTCTTTTTGGGGTGCTGCCAACAGAGAATTAATAATTGCTGTTAATGCCGGGCTGAGTCAAGGGACTTGTAGACAGCTTCTTCTCCTGGAAATGAAAAAGAGGTTCCAGAGAACCACTGCTCTGGAAATTCCATCCAGATCATGTTTATCACAAGCTAACATCTCTTTCAAGAGCTAACAGCCCTTCCTAAGTACTGGGAGCTGTCTACAAAATGAAACTGCATTATCATACCTGGCCGGAGAGTCACTTGGTCATGCATACCCATCCTATGTCCATCATAGCCATAGATCCCTGAACTGGCACAGGAGAGTGTCCAATTGATTCAGAACCGTTTGAGACTGACTGCTGCTCAAGACCATTTATTCTTCCTTATTGCTGACAGCTCCTGTCAAACTCATCCTTATGCATGAGCAGACCAACCTCACTGTTAAACCTCAGCTTCAGATCTGAAATTCTGCTTCAGCCAGCATGCCTGTGAGTCAGTGGATTGCCTGGGCACAAGGTGGGAGCTCTGCTCAACAAATTTAATCATGATTCAGTTGTTACAAGTAAAAACTTTTCCCCCCATAAAATTTATAGACTCAAGTGTAAGAAAGGATGTTGCACTGGCCCTTGAAAGTAAGATCTGTATTTTACATACCTTTCCTACAATGGACTTTCTAAAACATTATAGAAGGTGTTGATCTCTCCATCACCTGATGTTTTGCCCGCACCTTGTTCAGATTGTAGGGTA
Organism: Xenus cinereus; assembly: GCA_025774025.1. Classification (NCBI taxonomy): domain Eukaryota; kingdom Metazoa; phylum Chordata; class Aves; order Charadriiformes; family Scolopacidae; genus Xenus; species Xenus cinereus. Next base: position 143,262,812 of record JAOXJK010000012.1, on the reverse strand, counting down.
CAGGAATTTATTATGATGGATACACTAATAAAACAAGTTTCAAGAATATGTAGAATAGAGAAATTGGAAGTATTCTGAAACACTTCCATCTTGAGATACTTAAAAAAAAAGGGAAGCAGAGATTTTGCTGTCCTACATACTCAAGAAAAACATGCTAATGTTTTATATTTCTCTTTTGAGAAATATGCTTTTCTTATGCTTTTTTTCCTTGTTAAGTTTCTGAATGCTGTTCTCAGCAAAATGGATGTAATTTTCTTTTAAAGTAATATACTATACTGTTTAATGGCTGGAATGAATTCTGACATTTCTTCAGAAAAAGGAAAACCCAGAAACTTTTAGAAGTTTGGGGGGTTTTGATTTGTTTTTCTGTGTTTTTTTTTAAATTACATTTGTGGAAGTTTTATTTCATATTGACATCCTTTTATGTTGTTCCTTTAAAGCAACAGGTTTTTTCCTTTCACTTTTCTTCTAATCATTTGGAGACAAAGGCAGAACAATTTTTTATACTTTAGCTTGTTGCTTTTTTTCATGACTAAAGTCAACAGAGAAGCATTACTTAGCATGAAATGCAGCATGTTTGGCAGTTAATCACATACTGCAGTATCTTACCTTCAGGATATTGTTGATAGTCTGAGCCAGCACTTGGAAGTACAAAACATCCTCTACCATCCTGCTTAAAATAATGCAAATACCAGTAATATCAACCACAATGTAACACTGTTTCATTCTCCCTGTTTTAATTCCAATTACTGATAAAATAGTCAATGTCCTATTAATAATGCTAACATGCAGCTTGCATTTGCAGTTTAAGCTGCTTACAAGTTTACTTCTAAATATGCTGCAATGATTTATTTACTATCTTGTTCAAATCATAATGTATAGATGTACAGGGATTACTCTTCACCTGCTGAAATATAACCAACATTGGCTTAGAATTTAGTGCCTGTTCCAAGCATTTTGACAAGAAAGCAGACTAGCTTAGGGACATGAAATAAAGCTATTTACACTATCATATGAAAGTACAGAGATGTAATCTATTAAGTTTAACTAGAGGGATATCAGGATCCTTCTTTTTTCAGGATCAGAAGTAGTAACTAGAATACGAAACCTTCATCAATAAGCTTGAAACAGCCACGACAACAAGGACCAAAATTACAGTGAAGAAGTCTTCCTTTCCTTTCAAATCAACTTCCATTAAATTGACATATATACCCTCGTATGAAAGGGGATCAAAATGCCCCAGCTAAAATGAAAAGAAAAAGATTTTTTTAGGGGTCAACTCTTCCCTTTTCTGACATGTTTTAGGTGTCACTAAGGGATGAAACTATGCATAAATTTAATCTTACAGACAAGACCTCACTGTTATTAGCAGCACATGGGCAGGAAGTGCAGAAGCTCACTGTAATCTCTTACTGTCAAATAGTTTTTTCTACTTCCATGACCTTTTGCAGTCTTGCAGGTTAATAATCACGATGACTTAAATTCTGTGAATCCAAAAAGGTCTGCACTGTCTCTTTCCATTACAGGAAATAATTACAAACAAGCATATTAATCTAGAGGAGTCATGTAAATGTCTGAAGTGCCTACAACATACCCCAAAAAATAATGGCTTGCTTAAAAAAAGGGTGTCAAAAATAGCTATAAAAATAGTAGATACAAAATAAATACAGTCAGCTATTGTCACATTATGAACTTTCTTTCCTATACTAACAAAAAAATACTTTAAAATTATTAATGTTGGAATTATTTTTTCCCTAGGCAGGTGGTAACAGTTACAGACATTTTCTCCTACGGAAAATTTGCTTCATCTTCATGTTGAAGGGAAACTGTGGTCGTGGTAGTCTCAGTAAGCATGAAGATGAAATTATCTTTTACCCTTCTTTGACTATTAAACCTCTAAACTTAGAGGATACATATTTTTTTATCCATTTAATCACATGGATGCTCACATTTATATAAAATATTAACTGGGAGAAAAGGGAAAAACATGCCTTTAGTTTTCATATTATTGAACTGCAAAGGAAGTTTAATATAACAATATAAGACCTACAGCTTTTCATTAGAGAAATCAATGTGTAAGCATTTTCTCACCGACAACTGCATCTCACTTGGGGGTCAATCTAGCTGGAAAATCTTTCATTTCTGAAGCACGGTATTTCCAAAATGCCTCTGATCTGGAGTGAAGCCAGCCCATTCAGCACGAATCTTAGACTCCTGTGGACTTTCACTCCCTAAAGCAGATAAATAAAATTTTAATGTATTTCAGCATCAATATCACTGCAAACTAGGAGCCATCCAGAAGATAGGTTTAGGAAAAGAGTTTTTTCTCCTCAGTTCCTTCTGACTGAAAATCTGAAGATACTGCTAGCAGTTCGATTCCCAATTCCCAATGTCCTAGCAGGTCCCATGTGAAATATGAGCTCCGTTCCAGCTCAAAATCAGATTTTCCACAAGGCTGACACCCTTTTCATATATGACAGAAGAAAAAGTCAAAAACTTCAAGGATGGCAGAAGCAGCATGCAGCTAGAGACTAAAAAAAACACTTGAAAATGACAATGCAATGTCAGTAGCAGTTCTCTGATACCAAATTGTTGGCCTCACATGAGAAATGCCTCATTGTTTCTTGTATGAAAGCTGCTGTGTCACTTGGGTCTTTCTCTCCCACATCAACTACTGCAACAGGCTGCAAGGTCTTACTTGCACCTTTACCAACTAGCACTGGCTCACTACTCCTGGGCACTTTAGTAGCC
>JAOXJK010000012.1:143232441-143259961 GCA_025774025.1 Xenus cinereus | reverse complement strand
CTCAAGTGATTTAGGACAGACTTTGAGACGAGTTTATCTGATATAAATTAAAAAACAACAAAAAAAGAAATTGAGAACAATGGTAATTTTGCTACTAGTCCCACAAAATATGCCCTCCCCAAATCCTCTACCATTCTCAATAATGAATGAAAAATAAGTTCAATAGTTGCCTCAAGCTGGCTTTCTGCACATTTGTGGGTCATGCTGAGCTTCTCATCCACCAACATCCCCAAGTCCTTCTCCTCAGGGCTGCTGTAGATTACTTCAAATAATTTATACTGTCAATTTTTTTGTATTTTTTTCATCAACTACACTTCTGAATTGAGACTCCTTCACATTTTTATTAGTTGTTAAATCTGAAGAACATTCCAGCAGAATAGACCTAATCCAAATAGCTAGGGTCTTTCACTGAGCTCAGGTGCATTCATTAGTGAGACATATGATAAACTTTTGTTATCCTTTGCAGTAAATTTGAAGGAAATCTGTTATAGTAGCTTGATTTTTTTTTTTATTCTCAGTAATAAGTCTGATAGTTTTGTAATTTGTATAGTTGTTATAATTCTCTTAGCATCCTTCTATTCAGAGCATAATTTGTCCAGGCTTTCCCCTCTTTGGGAGAATTTAATTCTTTTTTATGACAGTTTAAGTTTGCTTTCAGAAAACTCTTCAATTTTGTGTACACTCCCCTCTTCCATTATAATTACTGAGTATTATATGGTAGAAGAATACAGATGAACCCAAATCTTGTTTTTTTCCTTCAAATTCTACATACAAATCAGGAACGTTCCCAGCTCTATCCATTGGTCTAATGCATTTTGTTATACCATGATGAAGTGAATTTACATTGCTGTGAAAATGGCTTGAGTTATGGAGGTATCATTCTTCCATCTGGTCCTTTCAAACTCACTTTCATTTTTTGAGTTTTCCTACTCTTTTTTTTTTCTGAATACTTTATTAAGTCTTTTCTTTACAAACCGCTCTTGATCTACCCTTCCACTCCTTTCCTGTTTTGTAATTCTCATTGCTTGATGTGGTCAAACAGTGAATACCTGATGAATCTCAAAAGTAAGCAATACTGTTTATACAAGGTTATCTTGAATTACTTTGTAGAGAATTGTAGCAGACCTTTAAAATTCTATGAATGGAGAATGATTGTGAATATCTGGATGTAGGAGCACCAGAAGGAATGACAGAAGCCTATAATAATGGCATATATTGATGCCAAATAGACTAAGAGGTCAACAAGATTATAGCACTTCTATGTGCAGCTGCTCGGGACACAAAAGCTGGGAAACAAAGGACTGCAGTTGCTGAGGCGAGATGGAAAGATTAAACACTGTCATGTACTGAAGATTACAAAGAGATATATCTAAAAACATTATATTATTATCAATTTAAGAAGAACCAAGGAGATGCGGTAAGAACTTGGTCAATGCCACCATCTGTCCTTCATTTCATTGCATGGATATCTGTGCAGATCACCCAAATACAGATATCACAATGCCTGAAGTCCAGACAGATCTCTTGGCTATTTGTACCTTGGAGTCTGAATACCGAACAAACTACTTAGGCACGTGTTTCTTGGTGCTTATAAGTACACAGATAGGAGAGTGTGAGCAAGTGAAATCACTAAAAGTAAACAAACATAAATAAAAGCTATAATGCTTCAGTGTTATTTTCTAAAACTTAAACAGTCTTATCCACTATTAAAATCATAGGTTCATATGATGATTCAGCTTGGAAGGGACCTCAGGAGGTCTCTAGTCAAAACCTCTGCTCAAGTCAGAATCAGTCATGAGGTCAGACCAGGTTGCTAAGGTTGGGCATTTGAGTCTTAATCGACTTCCAGGATGTAGACTGAGCAATGTCTCTGAGGGACCTGTTCCAAAGCTTGACTGTCCTCGTGGTGAAAAAGTCTCTCCTTATATCCAGACTGAACCTCTCTTATTTCTGTTTATGACCATCAGCTTAATCTATTAATGTGGATTACAGAAATTAGAACCAATCCTCTTGGTAGCTTGGTGGTAGAACGCACAGGTCCTTAGATTAGGACAATAATTTACTCTATGGCTTTGTTGTCCTTTGAACAGATTTATTGCTCAGTAAACCACTTTCTTATGTTTCTTATCAGGACCAATTCATTATTTACCCAGTGAACTATAATGTGGACTTGATTTTTTAAAGTCCATGTTCAGACATCATTGTATAAACTCAACATTAAAAAAACCCATTCTTTGACTTTCCCTTAAACAGACAAAAAGTTTGCTCTTTAAAGTATCTGTTTTTAAAATATGATGTCAAGCCAAAGGTGTATAGTAAGTATCTAAATATCTACATATTTCAATTTCATTAGCAACTCTTAAATATGAGTTCTTTAAGGAATTCAGTCATCTACATTATTAAAAATATTGTATTGGTCAGACTGGTCCATGGCACAGGTTTGGACCCTGCTAATATCTGAGAGCTAGCACAGTGAAGAAAATATTTTCAGTAGGCAGTTTCAGTGTGGCCAATGTGCTGGAGGGTAAGAGTTACACTGTATGGATATGGGCAATTTTGTACCATCCATTTCAATGCTAGAGGATGGGCCAGGCAGGTTTAATTTACACAGCTTGTGAGTCTAGTAATTTGCCATCTGTTTTTGCTAAAAAATAATGTTCCAGAGAACATGTTGAAGTGAAAGACAGAGATCATGTGAGAAAACGTGTTCATTACCTCAGTGTACTTTACTTTGATGCAGAAGAGACATCTGCATTTTGATTTGCTCTAGGGAAAAGGGGACCAAGAGTCTGATTCTCCACTCAAAGACCTCCATGCATTGACTTGACTGGCATAGTTGGTTTTTTTTCTGCTGAATTAGCTAATAGGACTTCATTATCCATATTTCTATCAGAAAAGTTCTTTGGCTTTTGCTTCTTATCTTTCATCTCCCCTTTTGCCAAAAACTGAGAGTTCAGATGTTCATAAAAAATAGAAGGATTGAGATAAGATATTGCATTCATCACCACGCTTCTTTTGCTCAGGAGTGGAGTTGCAAGGTATTGCTTTGAGCTTTATTAATTTGATTCAGTGTTGCATACTTGCATATCTATTAACTTTGAATGTATTTTCTCTTAAAATATATTCTAATTTTGGAAGATGAAATCAATTTTGATTTGTATCAGACCTTCAAAGAAGTTTTGGGTAACAGGAAGAGGAATGAGAAAGAGACATGGATAAAAATTCCTTGGACCTGGGTAGAAAATGTGCCATATTAAGTACTGATGTCCAATATTTTCTTGTATTACTTTTGTTATAATGTTCTGATTTGATAAAATCAAAGAATTTTTTGCAAACATGCTCTACTTTCATTTCATGCAGCTTTCTGTCAAAACTATGTCTTTTTCTCTAACTGTCTGCTTGTCCCACTCTTTAAGTCTCCAGTAGCTCATACTGAAGAGTGAGGTACTTAGTTGAGAGCCTGAAGGACCTAAGCACAAACTTCTAAAATCCTTAGTTTCTCAGAAGGCTCTTATGGTCCTTTTTATGACACTTTATCTTTTATGCATGGCATTAGCATAGAACTGGGCAGCAGATACAGAGAAAGGGAGAAGTTTGTTACTTCTCTTTAGTTTATATCAGAGCTACTTTTTTCTATGGTTGAATGCTTAGTGGAGAAGTCTGGGGCCTGAACAGTTTCATGGGCTTTTCTCAAGTGTGACAAGCTTTGATGAGCCTGACCAGCCAACCATCAAGGAGAGCAAAAGTACAATTATTCCCCGTTTTCTCTAAGCCCTTTTGCAATGAGATGTCTGTACCTGAGATCCCTGTTAACACATGCTGCGCTGGAAACTGTTGTAACTGCACACTGTGTATCAGTAGGGCTGCCTGCACCCATGTCAGCATCAAGACCCTTGAAACAATACATCAGGTAAATTATACAAAACAACCAAAACCCAAATTATTAAATATAAAAAGAAAAAAAAATCAGCTGTATTGTCTTATTCTTCTTATCAGAGCTTCTACCTTTTCAGCTGTTAGGAACAGATTGAGTTTGGAAGAATGCTAACTGGTGGTAACTCGAAGTTACTCCCAATCTGCTCTGCCTCCAGAAACCGTTGCAGTTTAAAGTGTGTCCAGTTTAAAGTCTATCCATGTCAATGTAAAGAAGCTTTGCTACTTCAATTATGCTGTGTTTCTTATTCTGTTGAAGCTTGTCATCCTTATGATGAGATCTGTACATAATTATGCAATTTCCTTTTTTCAATATTGAAAAGATAATAAAAAAGAAGAATATGCAAAATATATCCAGGGGAAACACTATATATAAATTTATTATGAGAAAACAGCATTAAAATACTTTGAGTAAAACTGGTTATCTCCATCTTCGCTCTTTTTCCCCCCTTTATGTATGAGCAGACAGCTTCAACCCCTTGTTCCTTTCAATCAAATAAGTGCTTGCAAGCTGCTATTAAACCAACCTCTGATTTACAGAAACTTCAAGGAGAAGATTTTGTACTGAAATTGAAAAGAACATTTATTTTTATTGGCCTTTTCTATCATTTTTTATTCTCTGAGCACATTATTCTCCAATCTGTAAACTCTCAGTTCTCCCCGGTAGGATCTACCCACATTCATGGTTTGGAAAGTAGGCATCACAGAAGATGTTGAAATAAAATAATAACAGCAGTAACTAACATAATTGTCCTCCTGTATTTGTATTCACAGTAGCAATTACTTCCTTACAGTTCTCCTCATCCCAAAATACTTTTGTAGCCAAGAAATCATAACAGAAAATAGAAGTTAATATTTTATAAAGGCAAAATTATTCTTTAACTGTAGTGAAAACATATCATTTGTCTGGACCCTTAGGCACCTCTTTTTTAATCACCTTTTGTTTAGAATTTTAAAATCTTAACTTTACATGCAAAAGATAAACACAGAAACCACATTTCACCCTAATTCCAACCTGCAGAACAATAAAACGCTATCTTTCAGTCTCTGCAGTGTCTAGAATGAAATGTGAGCATGTAAATGTGATTCATCAGTACAGGATGCTCTCAAGATTGGGCTGCCACTTATCTGGCACAGGTGAATCCCTGGTATTTGTCCCTATTCCTCAATTAGAAATGTTAAGTTTATTGCCACAATTTAAGACCTTTATAGAACTTTTCCAGTTTCTAGAAACACCATTTTTCCACTTGAGTGACAATAGAAGAGCCTCTGGACAAGTCTTGATTTTCTGCTTATTTGTTATCACTTCAGTAGCAGCAAAAATAAGCAACATGACTTCCTACTTTAAGTGTTGCATACAAGATCTCCAGTAGATATATAGTTGGATAGAAGTTGACTTTCTGTTGTTGCTTTTCTAGCAGCGATTGGTATATGCATGAAACATATTGGCTCTTGAATAGGTGAAAACACTGTGATTAGATATACCACTCTTTAGCACTGAATTACATAAAGGTATGTAATAACAGTGGTACATAAACTAATGAGTGTTTCTTTGTTGTACTTATTTTATTTAGCCAACTGCAATAACAGAAATTTAATGGAAGTTTTTCTTAACATTATAAAGAAATGGGAGAGGTTCAAAAAGGAAAAAAAAATCATGTCAAGATTAATGAGGACTATTGTAATATTAAAAAAAATCATATTGTGGTTTTGCAGTTTTTTCAAATAGCAAAACCAAAGCAGATTCAACAGCTATAGGCATGTAGAAATATGCACACATAAAATATTCATATCGAGTCTGGACAAACACATGCCTTGAAAAGCTATTCATGAAGGGGCAAATCTTGGACAATATTTACATCTTGGGTCAATAAATCTTAATTTTCATCTCAGCATATGCCAAAACTTGGGGCTTTTTAATTAAAATGCTCAGGGAATAGCCATTGTTGAAATAAGGTTAAACAGAACATACCTTGAAAATAGTAAAATACAAATTGCAGAGCTTGCCCTTTTCTAAAATTTAACACAAATAAAAACAACGGAATGAATTTAGAGTCCAGTAACTCCTCTTTAACAACTATAGCAAAGGAACACCTTGCTAAACTAAACAGAAATTCAGCATGCCCATTTCTTAGTAAGAACAATTTTGCATATCAATAATAAGACAGGATTATATTTAAAGCAATCGTTAGGGAAACGTCATTGGGACTTTTGAGCTTACTGAAGTAAGGGTGGAGCCTTGTTTACTTACTGTGGTCTCATCATGTGACCTTAATGTGACCTCTTTTAAACAGTATCCCTGCAATTAAAACAACTGGAAGGACCTTAAATGCAATCAAGATTCCTCTCAGTTGCATGAAACCGCATGTGTCTTTCTGTGAAGATTAGATGGCAGGTTCAAAGCTACCATATATCCCAGAAGATGCGTAAAAGTTGCAAAGGACCTCCTTTTGACCTACTTACCTTGACAGGTTTTTGTTATTAAAAAGGTCCGCTGAGTTTTGTAAGCCTCTGACTCCATTCATTAAATGGGAAAACAAAAGGGTAAATGACAGACCAAAAAATTTCCCAGCACTAAATACTATGTTCTGAAATATTTGTCAAATCAAAGGCTTTCTGTCTGTGGCTGTTCTCAATCTATCACTCATGTTATTGAGGTAATGAAATCCAAATCTAATCTTAGTTTTCTATTTTTTTCTCTTCATTGTTAACTACTGATATTTTTTGTTTCCCTAAATAAGATCATGGCAATTTACATAGACATATACATATATTTTAACTAGGGATTTTAGCTTTGTAACAATGTATTTCGGAGAACAGCCTGTCCCAGTCATTTTGTCACTAGTGTAGAAAATTGTTATTGTGCAAAGCCAAACTGAATTTTGTTTGGACAGCTATGCCCTTTGGGGGAGAATAAGATATTCCAATGATCAATGTAGCGCTTGACCCTAACTGAGCAGGAAACTGGACTTGCCTTTTTCTGACAAAGCTATTGAAGATCATCATTTGTTTAGCAAAAGTTTGCTCATATAAGCCTCATAAGACACATAACAAGAACAGTCAGTTAGCAGTTTGTCATAAAGATATACTTGACATAATATTTATCAGTGTAGAAAGAATTAGGTTAAAACTCCATCTTGGAAATGTTATGTTGATTTGATTACAAATGAATAATCCAATATTAGTAATTATAAAAGACTTACAGAATAGCTACCCTCAGAACTGAAGCTCTTCATTATAAAGAAGGGCAGTCTTGCCATATGTGGTAGTGATTTTCAAGAAGAAACATAACATACTTCAGGGATTAGAATTGGTTTTTTATCCTTATATTCCTGCATAAATATACATGTGTTCGTTATTGCTTAATTTTCATAGTGTCTTTTTTATTAATTTTCTCGAAAACTTATTCTCAAAAATAAATTTTGTATCTGATAGATACGTTAATATTTTAAATCCCATTTCCAATTTCCATACACTTAAATTCCTCTGAACATTTTTGTTAAGTACTAATATGTGACCTGGAATGGTCACCTATTATGCCTTCCTTTCTTCTGTTTTTGGTTCTTTTTACATTGTTTAGGTTTCTTAACATCTATGGAAAATTATATATGAGCAAAAATGTATGAGTTATGTTAAAACAAGTAACATCAGGGAAGGGCTGAGCAGACTAAAGTTCAAGTCTGGAGTACAGAGAATAATCATTTCTATTGATAACATAGTTATCAAAACCTTTTGTCTCTATTTATTTGTTGTCCTCAATAATAGAGAGGGTGGTGTCTGCATCTTGCATCTCTCAATGTGTGATGGTCCAGAAGAATCACACTAAATGCACAATACTGTTAAAGAAGGACTATTATCATTAATAAACATTTATAAGATTTACATAAAAAAGAGTAGGCCCATATTTAATTCCTTCCTCCTTCTTTCTTTTATTTTTTTCTGAGAGCATATCAGAAGACGGGATGCTCAACAGATACCTTCTCAAAATGTGAAAAGCGTCATCAGTCTCTGGTCATTCTTTCATATTCCTTTCTTGTTTATTTACCTTCTTAGAATCATAGAATAGTTTGAGTTGTAAGGGGCCTTTAAAGGTCATCTAGTCCAACCTCCCTACAATTAGCAGGGACATCTTCAACTAGATCAGGACACTTACTGTTACTGCCTTCTGAACCTGGACCTGCATTGTCTGAAGGTAGAATTTAGAATATATGAGGTAATGTGTAGTATGAGCTCTTACATACGTATAACGATATCTCAAACTCTGAAAGTGTGCAGCACCTGAAACAAGTGAGAAAATAGAAGTGTCTCTTTTCATATGCTGTCTACATTATGTTTTAAAATTATGTCAACTCTTTATTGGCAGTTCTGCTATGTCAGACTTCATGTTTTGTGTCAAAAGATGTGCTTCATCTCAGGAACTGTCTCTGGAGTCTCCAGAGACTCTTTACTTGAAGAAATACAGAAATTTCCCTCCCTACAGAAAGGGCAGCTTAGACCTCATGTTGGTAGTTTCATATAGCCTCAGTTAGTTGTCCTAACTTGCAGACTGTCTCCACATCTGTGCAAACAGAAGTCTTGTAAGAACACTTGGTTTTATACTTTTCCTAATTTTCATTACGGATAATTGATTTTCATTGTCTTTCCATAAGCTATTAATTTCATGCACTTCTTTGTTGATTGCTTTCTGGCACGTTTCCATTACGTGGGATATTGGCCCACAGGTCCATTACTTTAATGATCGTGTTTTGGTGGAGTAGTATGAGAGGTCATTTTACCTTTACCTGCATCCTGGGGAACTTGCATCTTGTGGTCCATTGCTTGTTCCTATTTTTCTTCAGCACAAATATAAGTTCCAATGAAAACCTTACTGTGCTTCTGCAGTTCTTCATCCACCTTTTTGGTTCAGTCTCAGAATTACTATTGCTACCAGTAATAATAGTAAATCATCATTTTCACTGTGATTTACATTCATAATATAAAGTACAGATGTTAGGCTGTTTTTAACATCCTCCACTCTCTGTCAGATGAAGTAGGACAAAAGGCAAAGCTAATTAAAATAATTAGAAAAGTTCAAGTATGAGATTAGTATTAAATATCACAGAAAATCCCAGTCTGCAGTAGGATGTTGATATGTTAATTAGCTTGTACTTTCACTAAAAGAAACTCTTAAATAAGATCTCCACAGACTTTATAAGCAGAACAGCTTGAATAATGCTTATCCTTAATCTAAGAAATCTTTTCATGAAATAATTCTTTGGGCTTTATTATGCTCATTTTTACAGTAATATATTCTTCTCTTCTACAAAGGTAAGTAACATTATTATTAATTTTAATATTTAATTATAAATATTTCTTTTTCCTTTTATAAAAATTGTTCAACATAGTCCTTTGGCTGAAACAAGGAGGCAGGAATTTGAAAATAATTAAGACATTATGCTGGGAATGGCACACCTTTGCATACTGAACTGAAGATACAAATCAAGTTTCAGGGCTACTCTTTGACCAGCCACTTTGAGCTGATCCAGAACAGTAAACATTTGACTGTGATTTGATGTAAGAGTTAAATTTATAATTCAATCAGTTGGTTTTTGTTGGTTTTATTATTTTTTTAAATCCATTTCACTTCCTTTAAAGAAGAATATAGAATATCTTGTTTCTGAAACATTAACAGGAGAGAGCGCTAATGGCTATGCACCTGATTCCTGTTCCCGTTGAGAAACAGAGTTCCAAAATTATCTCAACTTGCAGTTATATTTCCTATATTTATTTTGTGTCTTTAATGTCTTTGCTTCTATTATTCCCTTTTAACAACCACTTTTTCATAAACATGATAATTTCAACAAATAATAGTCAATAAGATATCTATGACTAAGTATGGTTCATAAATGAATTTTGCTTATTGAGTCAAGTTATATTTGAAGACTTCCTTATCCTGTTTCATACATTAACTCTCAGCTTGAACATTTTTTTAGACATTCAGAAATTTCTAAGAGGTTTTTCTATGAGACTCAGAGGCAAGGGGAATTTTGCACAGTTTGTCAGAACATCTGCATGACTGAACTTGCTTTTATAAGTCAATGTGAACCACCAAATTAAAAAACACTGGTTTGGAGGAATTATTAATGGTTTTTTGGGGGTCGTGAGGTATGGGGTAATGAAATAACTTACCATTTCTCTGTACTTTTTAGAACAAGAGAGGAACTTGCTCTTTGGTCTTACATAGAAGAGGTCCTGTTGGCTTCCACTTGCTCACAGGTTAGAACAGAAATCCATTATTATCTAAGCAGTTCACTATGAATAAATTGTGGCACACTTCCTGAGACTATGAACCATTTAGCTCAATTTTCATACAGTCAGAGCTGCAAGGTAGATGTCATACAGATCAAAGGTCTGAAAAGAAGATGAGTCCTGGAGAGAGTTCAAAGGCAGAAGAGAACAGTGTCCTTCATAATGTCTTATATGTCTTAAATGTCTTTTATATTTTCTGGGTACACAGCTAACTGCCAGGTGAATTTGACCTCTATGGCCTCTGCTGACTGATTTTCTTTCATAGCAGGGGGTTTATATTAGCTGTCCATCAGTGCCCTGCCAGTTCAGCCTGATCACATAATGTATCCCAACCAGAAGCTCACTTCTTAGTCTTAGCAAGTTCGGGTTTTTAGCAGGTCCAGTCACGTGATGAAACAAAATGGAAATAAATCCAGATCAAAACACCTTTAGAAATGTAGAATTTGAAACAGCCATACCTGTATAATGCATCTCCTCCTCTCTTCTCATCTCCCTCTACTGTCTGTAATTATGGACCTGACTGCATTGTTTCCTTTTTTTGTTTTCAACTGTTATTATTAACCCATTCTTCTATTATGATTTTCAGACCAGTATCTAAAAATTATATTTATTTATAATAATAATTTTACACTAGCATCATTATTAATGCCTGTTTTACAATGAACTTAGTGCTTACACTGTAAGCCAGAGAAATAATAATAAAAATAATAAGTGAATTCTCAGTTTATTCTTTGAAAGAGTTGCAGTATAAATAGTGCCTATGAAACATTCCTCATGGTGCATATACCTACTGTCAGAAACATGGGCACCTTATAACATAACTGTTATGAAGTAAAGGGTGTAAAAGCTTTACCTGTTTGTTTGCTCAGGGCAAGATAGCTACTTAAATCTCTGTATCTCGGCAGTCCTCATCTATTTGGAAAAGCTTGTCTGGAACTTTTTTCCTTGTTTTCTCTAGTGCTAACACTTATAATTTTTATATACGACAAATATTAGTAAACTGAAAGCAAGGTCTAACTCCTCAAAAGTCTGAAAATTTCCTAAGCTCAGTGACAATATCTGTCTTCATAAATTCCAACTCTGAAAAGTGTGGAATTATAAGCAATTAATGACTTGAACAAAGGAGCAGGGAATGCCAGTCTTAGATATTCATGTTGCATTATGGTTGAACTTAATCATCACTTATCCTTTAGGTAAAACTTCCTTGTTTCTGTTGCAAGGGAAAAATGTCATTGGAGGAGGGTCAAAACTTTCCTACTTCTTAACTTGCATTATGAAATTATTACTTGAATCTTCTGAAATATTTTAACTTATAAATTTTGTACTACAAAATCCATTGCGTGACCTCTTTTCAATTTATTTTTACATGTGTGTATATATATGTACGCAAGCATTTCCTTAAAAAAAAAGGTTTTCCAGCCAAGCCATATTAAAATTCTTCAAGAAATGAAACAGATTTTTTTGGAGATGGTCAATATTGTTGTGGTTTTTTTTTTTAAACACTTTATGCATATTTACTTCATGTATATCTACATTTAGATGTGTAATATATATGCAGCAGTACAGATATGCTAGTGAAACTCTTTCACAGGTAAAACTGCCATCAAATGAGTAAGATCAAAAGGTACATATGAAACATTCTTAACACCACACTATTCAAAAGAAATCATTAATATTTTATGGGACTACTGTAGTTCTGATGCATTTGTGTTCATTTTCTTCTAAGACATAGTGACTGGATCTAATTTTTTTTTGGTATGAAATCATTGTGGGAGGTGTCAAAAGATCTGGGAGCTCTTCTCACTGTTGAAAGTGATCTTCAGTAGGATCGTGTCTGCCAGCCTTACCCAATTTATTTTTCTTATTTCTGTCTGCCTCAACTGTACTGACAGCAGGATACCTAGGACATTCATTGCCCTTTCTTATGTGTCAACACAAAGCTAACACAGCTGGGCTTTAGGAAGGCTATGTGGCTTGGATAAAGTGCTTTAGTTAAAGAAAAAAAAAGTGAACTATCAAAATGAGTCATTCCTAAAAAGGCAAAGAGACTTTTTCTTTTTATAAAGTGTTGCACTGAAGATAGATCATATTTTTATTAGACTCTTCCTTTGAAAAAGAGATTCATACAGGCAAGCTTGAGCCTGGGATATGGTGGTGTACTGGATACATCTGGGATGAAGTTAATTTTCTCCATAGCAGCTTGTATGGTGCTGTACTTTGGATTTATGACTAAAGCAGTGTTGATAACACACCAATATTATTACTGAGAAGTCCTTGCACAGAATAGAGGCTTTCTCTTTTCCCACTTTACACCCTGCAGTGAATAAGGTGGAAGTGCACGAGAAATTGGGGATAGCTAACTGGAATTGATCAAAGGGATGTTCCACACCACAGGGCTTCATGCTCAGCAGTAAAAGCTTGGGAAAAAGAGAAGGAAGGGGGAACTATCTATGGATATGGCATTTTTCTTCCCAAGTAACCAGTAAGAAGACATGGTCAGGACCTCCTAACCTGGAAATGGCTGGACATCTGTCTGCTTGTGCAAAGCAGTGAACACATTCCTTGCTTGCACACATAGCTTTGCTTCACCTCTTAAATTGCCTTTACCTCAATTCAAGTATTTTTGCTTTTCAGATTCTCTCCCCCTTCCCATTGAGGGGGAGGGTGTGAGAGGAACCGGGTGGATTCTTAGTTGTTGGCAAGGGTGAACCCACAACAAGTGACCAGTATCTACTACACATATATATCTATCTATTTAATGAGTTTCCAATTCCATGCAGGTGCACAGAACATTAGTATAAATCAAGGCTGTTTCAATCACAGAATATATTATCCTTGCTGGTCATAGCCTTACTCAGTTTATTTGTTCCCAAATATCTTTTGCTCTCCTGCAAAGTATCAAAATGTTTTGCGTAAAGAAAAACATATATAGAAACATCTTCCACAAAGAATCAAATTCAGTGTTTCAGGTAGGCTATTATTCAAGAGTTTGTTTCATCCTTGTTAACTTAAAGTAGCCTGTAGCAGCACTGATAGCACATCTCAAGATCTGCATAAGATTTTTCGTCCTCATGCTATCAGGTCCTACATGCCACCTTCCTCCTTTAGCCTGGCAACTTATACTGATATGAACCTTAGGGCAGAACTTAAACTGCTCTTCAGGAGCCTGCACGTCCTTACCTTACAGTCCCACAAGCATTAGGGATGTTGGCACATTCTGTTTCCTACTTGGAAAGAGTTATGAGTGTCTGTCTTAAGGAGTGGGACTGCAGGCTAGTTTTCTCAGGGAGTGTAGAAACACCTCTCTTTAATACTAAATGAAGTACTAAAAGCCAAATTTTACAAATCAGTATGGAGATACCCATTTTTGGTTGTCTAGCTCTTGACTTCTACAAGCTGAGCTTAACTATCTTGGTTCATGTACTTGTCCCCTGAACTTTTTGCAAAAGATAGGTGCTGAGACTTAAACCTAAAGAATATGAATGGTTCCTTCAATCATTGTTAAATTTTGTTTATGCTTTTGAAAACTTTCACGAATGTTTACATTTTGAAATGTTGTTAATTTCTTATTTAGAAATCAGAAAATGTTTGCCTGGAGATTTAAAAATTACACATTTAATATATTATTGTCTCTGCAAGATTTCTTTTTTTTAAAAGATGTAAACAAAAAACCTTCAGGAACACAAAGAATCCCTTCACTGTCTCTAATGTGTTTGATTTTTTTGTTTTTATGGAGTTTTTTGGGGTTTTGTTCTTTTGGGCTTTCTTGGTTTGTTTGTTTGTTTGCTTTTGTTTGATCTGTTGAGGTTTTTTCCTCTGAAATATGTTTAGGTGCCTAAATTTTGTGTTGGATCTGGTCTTCTGTTTATTGTAAAGTTTGGTGAAGTCTGGGACTTTTTGGAAAACAAAATAAATAACTAAATAGTTTTTTTCTTCTCTCTCTCTATTTAACAATCACTGAAAGACACATATGTGACTGTGTGTGCTTCTACCATTCTCTTGTGGTTTTTTTTTTTTACAAAACAGTTCCTTCTTTGAAAAATGTTCTATAAATCAAATTCCAATAATGTGCATTATGTAAATGAAAAGGAAATGCTTTAACAATGAGAGTGCCATAGAATTTAAAGCAAAATAAATACAATTTTTTCATAGACATAAATTCTGTAAAAATATGTCATTTTTCTCACTTTCAAAGCTTGGTTTTGAAATCAAAACTGTGCTTATTTGCACTACACCCAGAAATGCTGGTGTTTAAAAGAAGTTCATTATTTATCACTGTAGCAGTATCAGGAAGCTGGTTTTCAGAAGAGAAAAAAAACCACACAATGGTATAAACTGCATTTTTTAAAGCGACTTTTTTCTTTGGCCTATAGTTCTTACTTAATACAGAAACATTTCTTCCTGTTGGTCTTTAAAAACCTCTTAATTGCTTTTATTCCATTAAAACATGGCACAAAATTCAGAGGAGTAAACATGCATACACACACACAGAGATAAGATACTGTTATCTCTGTTTTAAAAATTTAAATTAATATATGGTAGCTCATTAATGTCAGAAGGGCATCTGCTAGAAATGAACTAATTCTGAAAATATACAAAGACAGGAGATACTCCTATATGGTCTTAAGAGGACCTTTGAGTCTCATTCTAATTCTTTTGATCTGCAAAGTCTGACATGTAAGCATATACATCACAAGCATTTGTAGACTGTGAATAGCTAGCAGCCATATTAATAACTTTTGGAATATTGAAAATAATTCACATTCTTAAGGTATGAAAATGTTTTCAATTTTATACAGATCTGGACTGGGCAATATTGCATCTCTGGACATCTCAGATGGGTTCTCAGAAGCATTGGGCAAACTATATAATATTGGAACAATTTTGACTTGTCTATTATTCTAATAAAAGTCAGAACAATCTTGCACAATCCAAGATTCAAAATAGACCATAGAAACTTCATAAGACATCCACTGTGGATGTGGTATCCTAACTGATGGTTAAATCATGTCACATTTTTTTAATCTGAGTGATAGTTAATTTTACTATTATATTTGCTGTTGCTTAGAATAAACCAAGTGCTACAAAGAGGTGTCTTCAACTTACATCAGCCTCAGGGGAATAATTCAGTATGTTGCAAACTGGTATGTTTTCTTACAAACACAAAGATGATAGCTGTCTCTTCACTTTTTTTCCAAATACTATGCTGGCTTTAGGACCTAGCATCTTCTGCTAGAATTTTGTGTCTAGGACTTAATGTCTCTGTCCTTTGTAATAAAAGGTCCTCTTTCCTATTTTTTTGCAGTTCCCAAAGTGAAGCTGAGACATATTGGAAGGAGGAGAAACTGGTATTGATTGATGAGTACAAATGGATGTCCAGAGGCATCATGCTCTTTATCAAGCTAGATAATGGTGTTCTGTATGACCCTGGTTAGATCACTTCAGTGGGCATGCAAGTCTGGAATTAAATTACAAGAAGGACACCGGTAAACTGGAAGAAATTTAAATAAAGTGGAGTAGAGAA
This sequence comes from Xenus cinereus, assembly GCA_025774025.1. NCBI lineage: Eukaryota > Metazoa > Chordata > Aves > Charadriiformes > Scolopacidae > Xenus > Xenus cinereus. The sequence goes on along the minus strand of JAOXJK010000012.1, from coordinate 143,244,216 downwards.
CTATGTAAAAGATTTCTATAGAGGCACAAGTGAAGATGGATTGTTCAGCACTCATGGAAAAGGTGTAAAGTTTTCTAGAATAGAATAACGTGGAAAAATCTCAATTTTAGGCTAAAAATAAAGCTTTTCATAACAGTCTGTTAAACAAACGGAGACCTTGTGTTGAATTGTTTTAGTGGGATTCATTAAAAACAGCTCAGAATCTGGTGCAAATATATGTTTTCTGTCTAGCAAATCTATCACTTGAGGGGATTATATGTAGAGAGCTATATTATTATTTTGTAATTATAGGTTTAGAAGAAATTTTGAAGTACATTTTTATGTTGCATTTTTGGCACAAATATATAATGCATACATTACTATTGTCCAGCATTATGACTGAAAAGGAATATTTAGTCAAAAATTTTATTAAAATGTAATGTTTTTAATTAACCGTTAATTTTGTTCAAAGTTCTCATTAAGATACCGTACAGTTCTTGACTAGTTTAATCTGCTTTGTTTTATTTTTACATCACAATATTACAGTGTTCTTTTTGCTGCCTTTCACTCGTTCCTGGTATGTTTAATATATCAATGTTTTCATGAAGACCCAGATGTCTCATTTCCCATATGTTTTTTTAGAATTCATGTAGTAATGTGTACCAAGATTCTTGTTCTCTTAGGACCCTGTGTAATTGACAGTTTGTTTACAATTTTTTCTTAGATTATTTCCATCCTCTGAACTATCCTTTGCATGAAGATACTGCTGGATTATGAGATAAAAGCTCATCTGCACACCCACAAAGGAGCACAGGGAGATAATGGCAGGAGGGAGAGCCCAAATAATACCTTGTTCAGCTATTCCCAGGCCACCACAGGAGACATCAGCCTGTCACAGGTGCATCTTCAAAACCCAGAGGAGCAAGACTTTTTGAAGAGTACAATGGCAGGCAGGAACACAAATTAAGGACTCAGAGGAAAGATAAAGTGCCCAGGGCAGTCCCAGGAGAACAGGGAAGTCCAAGGAGAAGCTCAGCCTCAGTGTCCAGGTGTGAAACCCATTCAAAGAAGTCATCAGGAGCAGCTCTGTGGATCACCTTTCAGACCAAGGGTGGGGTCACATGGAATGCAGGGGAAGAACATTTTGGAATCACACAGGACTTAGTATTGCATGTTTACAAAAGGAACCAAAGGTGGGAAAAGATGATTTAGTTGATTTGAGGAGGGACAAGCACAGCAAAATAGAGACATAAGGGAATAAAAAGAGCCCATCATGTAAGTAGTTTGCTGGTTGGTATGCTTGTCTGGTCGTGCCCCAGGCGTGATCAATGCAGTCTGTCCTGTCTTATGAAACTCCCCCACCTTCAACTATTTTCTAGTAAGGGTGTCTTTACTCCATGTGCACGTGTGTGTGGAGAATCTGCAGTGCCAACAAATGGAGTGAGTGTGTGATCACTAACAGTGATCAAGCTGGACCAGCTAGTTAGCAGGTGAAGTGGCCTAAGAGCCAGGAGTATATGTGGGCCTCTAAGGCATAACCCTAGGTATAGGAGCACCTGTGTGGCTTTAAGACAAGAGCACAAGGGGATTGACTGTGGGACCAAGGATGTCCCAGCCAGCTCCGTGTGTGTGCAGGTCTGAGTGAGATGGCCTGTCCAAGCAACTGGAGAGGGGCTGTGGCCTTGGAGGAACATATGTGAAAGAGCCAGTTATATATTAGATATAATATAGAATAATAATAATAATATAAAAACAACAACAACAATAATAATAGTAGTAGTAGTAGAAGTAGCAGCGTATATTTTGCCACTAATGAGACTCCATCCTGCTTAGCCAGTTATAGAAGCAGGATGAAGCTGCTGGTGGTGTCTGCATTCGTGTGGGTACTCTGTGTGGCTATCTGTGATGTGTGGCCAGCCATATATCTGTATACATGTTGTCTATGTGGGTTTTTCAGTTTTTCTATTGGCTCGACCTGGGGGGACAGCACTGCAGCAACCTCACCTATCACAGGCTGTTGAATCTAACAGATCCTCTAACAGATACAAAATTTAATTTCTTTATCTGTTATAGGAACATAATCCCAAAATATTTGTGCTTCTGTGCTTTCCAGCATTCTCCTGTTCTGCAGTTTAAATTCCTTCTCATGACCTTGTTGACTGTAAGGGACAGCAGCTTCGTTCCCTTATGGTTCAAATGAAATACTTTTCTCCTGTACTGGCACCCTTTTTTCCTGTGTCTCTAGTTCCTGCTGAGTCTGCTTCTTAAAGTACCATCTTTGCCAAACAACCAACCTCTCTTTTCCTCTCTGGTCCCATGACCACTTCAGAGGATGTTACTGAAGAAGTCTGGGTCTTAATCTTCCTATATTTTTGCCTTCAGAACATCTTCTCTTCTGTTTCCTTCTTTGATGTTTTGAGAGTCTGGAGAGGGCACAAAAGTGGAGCTAAAGTTTTCACTGCAATGTATTTTCCCCAGGAGTTAATTATACTTATCTTGTTAGTAATAAAGCATGAGATGTGACATCAGTGTGCCCTTTCCCCTGAGCCGAGGCTCTTTTTATTTGGCAAATGTTTAGATATATGATTTTCACACTGTTTTTCAAACAAAGCAAGCTTCCAAATATTGAAATCTCTCTCTGCACTCTAAACAGATAACTACTTTCATGGGATGAAAACACTAATGTAGCTTACTAGAAAAGTAAGCATACTGATAAACGAGGCTTTGGAATTTTATGTCTAGATAAAGTCAAATAAAGAATCATGTTTGTTTCACAGTAGGTGATTAACTTCATGATAGAATCTGAACAGAAGTGGTGAAAAACTAGAGTCCTTTCTGAAAGGCATGCCATAGGACTGCACGAGTAATTAGGCAATCAAATTTCAGTAGATATTTGAACTAAAATATACATGCTCACTGCTGAATACTGACTTCTTTTTTGCCATGTTGGGGTCTTTTCTAAATTACTGTACCCTTTTTGAAAATGTAATGGCAGTTGTGATCCTCAAAATTCAAACTTAGAAGAATACAATTTATCAGTTTGCTCATACTTCAATGAGAAACTGTTTATTAATAAAAAACTTTTTCTTAATAAGAAACTTTTACATATTATGTAATAGCTAAATAAGCCAAAACTCTTCTTTCAAATGGAAAATGCATCGCATAAATCTCATGTACAATCTTATACTCTCCAAATACCATTACTTGAAGACACATTGAAGTCCATGAAAAATCTGCATGTTTTGGCTTAGAACTGCTGTTACCAGGCATGTACAGCACCCTCATGGAAGAAATGAACTCTTTCATGATTTATCAGACACAGTTACTGCTTATCTTGTTTGAACTCAGTGAGTTAAATGGCAACTGTTATCCTATGCCAAACTCTGCATGGCATCAAATCTCACCATAAAAGGAAAAATGGGCAAATTTGTCACAAAAATCTTGATACGGTATGAATGTATCTTGGACATCCAGTATTTAAAGAAACACAGTCAGATATGTGTGCTCTGCCACCAAATATGATAGTATAAAACGCTGATCAGCAAAAATTCCTCATGAGTACTATATGACTATATGGCAATTCTGAAACATGTAAGCCAGAAAGTTAAATACACAAATAACCAAACAAGACCTATAAGATATAAGGAAAAAAGTGCAGCTACTAAAATAGCAATTCAGGAATACTTATTTAATTTCAATTTACTGACCAATTCTTTCAAGCTCTTGAAAGAAAAATGATGGTAATAGAACTTCAAACTGAAAGAAAAACATGGCATGATTTGTAAAAGAAAGATTTAAAGAGAAGGATGCATCAAAAAATAGCAGCAACACCAGACTGATTCATGAAATGAGTGGTGTTGCCAAGTTTTCAACTAAAGATAATTACACATAGACTTGTGCATTCAGCTATGAACTCATTAAAATTGACTCAATTCCCACCCTGCTGTAGCAGTTATCACCTTAGCTACGCTACTATAAAATGACACTAATCCCTTTGATGAACTCAGAACTCTCAGCAGATAGCATGCTTTTCCTGTAAATAGGACACTTGGAGACAAACCACATTTCTTACCTCCCAGGAGAACTTCTTTAAACATCAGGCCATAGCAGACAGTGGACTGGAAACAGCAAAGGAAGAAAGAAGAAACTCTCAACCCTTCTTATTTAAGTTCTGACACAGTTTAGAAATAAATAGTTATTAATGGATTCAGGAAGTGACAGAGAATGATTTTATTGACTCTTCATAAAGGAACTTGTTTGGGAAGGTTAGTGGCTTGACCCTGACCTCAAAGTTACTTCTGAATTTTATCCATTTACTCTTATAGATAAAGGGCAACAGTACATGCCACTACAATGGCCAGGAATTCAAATGAATATGGTAAGATTCACTTTGTGAAGATCTGATCCTGTCTAGTTATGGTAGATAATTTAGTGAGAGACTATTAAATTGGAGTCCTGAGAGTTCTTAAGTGCTGCTGGATTAGACAGAATTTGGATATCAAGTTGCTTAAACTGGGGAACTAATTGACCATGTAGAGGTACAACCATTGAGGATTTCTAAGTCAAACTGAAAGATGTCTTTAAGGCCTTGGAATATTAAGACTAGATGAAAGCAGTCCTTTTGCTTTTAACAGTGATAGCAAGACTACTTTATTGATGTACTAATACAGCTTTTGAAATCATGGTTCTTCGATGAAAAGTACATGATGTAGAGAGAACGAGTGGTATGCAACAAAAAGCAGCAGTAATGACTAAGTACCAAAATATGTATTATCCCAATAAAGGGCTCTGAGAATAAAATGAAATTCACAGGGTTTTAACATTTACTGGGTTTTGAACAGATGCCTGCTACATGGAAACAATGACACCTGAACAATACTTCGGTGGGAAATAACAGGCATAATCTTGTAAAAATTGAAAAGTTTAAATTATTACAGTTAATCTCGTAAAATATGCCAATCTGTATAGAGCTGAACAAGATGCAGCTGTGATGAAAGGAGCCACAGAGCCCAGTTGTTGTCATAAAGCCATGCCTGTAAGCTCCAAGGCAGAACTGAGACCAGAACGTAAAACGTATAAGTAAATGATAGGGTATTTGTAAATAAGAAATTGTCAAATCTGGGGGAACTAGGATCTGCAGGGAAATCAGGATATGAAAAAGAATACATGGATGGCAATGTCTAAAGATCCATCTGAGTGTAATCACAATTTCATTTCAGGGCAGGACAAAGACTTATTATAGTCTTCTCTGAGTGTGTTGATTTGCAACCATGGAACCTAAGTACCTTAAAAAAGAGCCTGTAAAAATGTATAAATATTGGTTTACAGGAAAAAAAAAATAAACTTGCTTTATATGTTGATAGTTTTGTTCAGCTGTTTTGGAAGTGGAGGACGAGAAGAGGATGCAATTGTTTAACAATGAAGTTTGGTTTCAGAGAGTTTAGGGGGCTTATTTAGTTTAATTTGTAACAAACTTTAATTAACCAGTTTGGTTTTTTTTTCCATCCCCTCCCCATCTTTCTATTCCCAGGGTCTTTAACTAGGCAAAAAGCCTTGGTCAGGATTTGCAGAACGACTACATGATAATCACACTGCAATCACAACATCGACTCCCGTTTCATGCTGGAAACTTCTCCCCTTTTGATAAAGATTCTTTACTGCTTTCTGAATTTAAGTTGAAAAACAGATTTCTTAACTCACTAGTTGAATTCCTTGATGTGAACACTGCATAATAGCAGTAGGACACCAATTTCAAAGTGATTACAATTAGTAATTATTTTCCAGTTTTAATCTTAGTAGAGAGAGACACGCTGTGGTGTAATAAAGATCCAGACTGCGTGGTTTCAACAATGACATTAATGTGTCTTCTGGGGAAAAATTAACAACCTAAAATTACTTCATATTAGGGGAGTTTGGTGCTGCAGTATCATGATTATACAATTAATCACTTCCACCTAAGTTTTGGAAAAACCTAAAATAAAACTATCTACTGGCATGTTATTCATATTGTAAGCTAGTATAAAACAATGTCCCCAAGGCATTGAATTTGCTTTCTTGTAGCAGTTTTTACTTTCATTTTTAGGGAAGCTGTGTGAAAGAATATATGATACAGCAGGATGGTCAGTTCTTATAAATGTAAGGTGTATTATCCCCATTACCTTGGTATCTAAACATATAGAAAATCAGGAAAGTGTTTCCCACAACGTTTTACAGCTCACTTCATAACCATGTCCGTAGCTAAACAAAGCAGCATGACACTTCTCAAATTTACCTCAGTTTTTCGGCCATGTAGAATGTGTTCCATAGAAGTCACGTATTGAAAAAGACAAAGTTTGGGGCTCTGCCTTGACATTGGATGGGGAAGCATCCTGGTGAGATGCAAAGGTCAGGATTATAACTACTTCAAAGAATTAAAAATGAGAGGGGAAACTGGCACTCAGAATTTACGTTGGAAAAGCTGCTTATACGGCCTAAAATCTTGACAAGAAAGTCAGAGACTGATCTTACAGATCCCTAGCTTATAAATATGATCTTAATTCAGGCAAGCTTTTCTTTACTAGAACTATCTGCTCAGTCAAAGATTACTTGAATATTTTTCTGAATGTGGCTAGCTGTTATATCTCTTTGTTACAAAAATGCTATATGGTATAGGACCTGATATTTGACTAGTCTCCAAACCCAATGTGGAGAATGATGGAAATATTTCAACTAATACCTGCACTTATTCTGATTAATTGAGTAAATGACAGACAAGTCTTTGGAGAAAATGTTTCTCATTATTTCTACTGCTAATCTTCTAGAAAATGTATTATGGGTACAACAATTCCATGTCTGCAAGTTACCCAGATGAAGACAATGGAGGTGCAATTTCTTGGGAGAAGTACAGCAGGTTATACTAGAACTGGTTTCAGTTGCACCATTTAATAACCATCAAATCATATGGGCTGTTAGAATAGTCAAGTTCCTCTACATTTTACAAGCAGTAATTGAGATGAGCTACTGAACTGAGTTGAACTGTGCACCATAAATAGACCAGAAATGCTTACTTTCCAGGGGGTGGTGTTTGGGGTTTTTTTGGTTTGTTTTTAATGTCTGCTGTGTATGATCATTGAAACATTTCAGAACATGCTTTTTATAAACTGATCAAACCAGGACCATCAAAGTGAAAATAATGATGTTGAAATGTCTGACTTTAGCTGCTTTCTACCAGCAATGAAGTTGTCGGTTTCGTGGTCATTTTCAGTAACAGATATGTCTTTTCATTTCTAATGATAAACTGGTCTTCCTACCAGGATGTTCTTTACAACATTTAACAGGAATCATAATAATAATAAAATGGTCAATTCTTTCTGAACGAAGATTAGTGACAGATGAAGTTGGCAACCCTTAGTGCTTAAATGAGTGTTTCACCAGTATTCTAAATGGAAGCAGATGGCAACTTCCCAGAGACTGTGCATGTTCCCTGGGGGAGAGGAGAAACACTCCACCATTGCACTGGAGCAGATAATTAGGCAATTAAATCTATTAAAAGCTGACAAAGGGAAAAGTATAGATGAACCTTCTCCTTAGGCTTCAATATGGCAGTACTTGTAATAGCCTATATAGAAAGTCATAGTTAACACATGATTTATGAATTTTAAAGACTGATTTATTGTAACTTATGTATGTATGAGCATATGCACACCTAATATATACTAGGTATATTTTAAATATTACATACGTGCTTATATGTTTATACATGTATGCTATATATGTGTGGGATTATAAATAGTTATCTCTCTTTTCAGACAATGGTGAATTTGTTAAAAGTCCAACGCAAAAGTAATTTATACTCTAATTTCTCCTCATGAACTTCCTTCCACATAGATATGTTTCAGGACGTCAAAATCTGAGGACTGGGAAGTATTCTCTTCCTCTTGGAGGCTAGTTGTCTTCCCCAGTGCATCTGGAAGAGACAAATACTCCCAATAGTATAAAAAGAAAGAGACCTTCTCCACTTCTTAAAGAATATATTTGCTAGGAAATGACCTGGTCTTCAGTGTGAACTCTGCATGTGTGTGTGTGCTTCCTTCAGCACCAGCCAGATGAGCCCAGTTTATTGATTTGTGTCACGGAATGAAAGATGTTGTGAAGTCTTCAGCAAAGTTTTTCAAAGTATTATTAGTTGTGGGATGTGACATAAGAGTTCTTAAAAGCCTGTGAAAAGAAATAGATTTTAGGAAAGGGGATACTTGTCAATGCTAGTGTAGGAAAAATTCCACAAATAAATTTTGATGTATGAGACAGTCATGTCAGCAACTTTCTGTTCATATGATTTTCCTGTTAGTAAATGAACTGATGGAACTGGAACTATTCTATTTGTTGGGTAAAATGCTAGCACTATAAATGCTGCAATTTACTTATATTAAATAGACCTGCTTATTTTCAGTGCACAGAAGTCAATCATAGATTTTACAATGTTGCTTCTTGTAGGTTTCTTGTGATAGAAGGAAAAAGGCATATTCAAAGAGCCTTCCCAATCTTCTCTTTTATAAAGATGCAACTATAAATCTCTCTGTCTCTCTCAATATATGCAGGTATATATACACATTTTATTAACAAGCTATTGTTAATTATGTAGTTATCTGCTCAAAAGAATTGCAATATATTATTTTTATTAATATATTAATAATATTAATATTATTTATTGTCTTATGTCATGACTCAGGAGACTGTGGTTGTGCCAGGTACTATGCAAACACAGGAGAAAAAAAAAAGTATTAATCCACACTTCAAAAATCTATACTATACAGTATTTAAAAAAAACATGTCATAATATGAATAAAAAATCAGTTACAGATCATATAGTCAAGTAAAATAACATCAAATACAATTTGGAGGATCCTGATCATATGGAAATCAATAGATCTCACAGGTAATATGACAAGAGGAATATACCTTTTGATCTCTGATGCAGTGTTACACAGAACAGAGAAACGAAAATACAAGGAAGAGTATAAAATTTCAGCAGAATAAAATATATAATGAAAAGATCAAACATAAAGTAATAGAGGAAAAGATAGCAAGAGATCACTAGGAGACAAAACTGTAGAGAGCAGCCTCATCGGCTTCTTAAGTGGTCAAGACATTTCAAAACTAAGTTAATTTAAAATAACTTTTCCTTTTAAGAAGCAGGAATATTGGCTGCCTGTAGCCTTTATGTTGCTTGAGACTACCATGCTTGGTTTATCAATACCTTTCCTCTTGTGTTGCTCCTTTGCATCACATACCCAAGAAAAACGGAAATTTCCTTAGGTAATTTCTCTCCAAACAAGATCTTTTTCCTAAATTACTTCCCAGTTTTACCTGTTTTTTTTAAAAAATGCTCTCCTTGAACTATATCTTCTTGGTCTGTACATCAGTGACAGTTTTACTTCTCTTCCAGTAATTTCTGGATAGTTTCCAGTTTCTATGACTTATTTTAGAGGCCAAGAATATAAATGGCCTTCCACCACTGCATTACAATACTAATGCCCAACATTTTTGCAGGTTTCAGAGAGATGATTCACACCATGTGCACACAAATGGGTTTTATACTTATGTGGTTGTCATTGAGGAAAGAAACCAGCAAGGACAACTCTCCTTGTCTTCATTGTACAGAATGAAAACTGTTCATTGTATTGGCAAATGCCATCTTTAATGCAGAAAAGCTAATGTCTCTGTACTCCCTCAGAGCATCTTTCCAGAGTTTGATTTCCTTACATTCAACATTCAAGGAAACTAGGAGATTAACCTTCATCAGATAAACTTAGCATCTTTGAAGTTTCCTTATGTGACTCCTCAGGGGAAAAAAAAAAAAAAGGAAAAAAACCCCAAACACCTCTTTACAAGTAATTGGGCTTCATAGAGGTTTAGAAAAAAAAAAATTAGTTCAGGCTACACAACCCAATGATCCCTTCTGGCATTTTATTCAATGAATCTGCGACTTGTTCCTTAACTATTTCTGTTTTCTACTTACGTAATCTGAATATAGTACTGGACAATGTAAGAAGTGCAATAGAATGAAAAGTCTGTATTAAAAGCAAGTAGTTATTAAGATGTTGATTTAGTATCATTAAGACAGTTGTTCTCTGAACTTGTACCAAAGAAATAAAAGTTAATTTTCTATTATATGGAGTGCAATCTATGAAACCTTTGGTAAAATCATGGTAAATGATATTTGGGATGATGTAAGAGAGGTAATGGATTTTAAAGCCAAGTAATCAAAATAAAAAGAATTTCAACATAGAAATTAAATAATGTGGGAGCTATTGTAGACTGTAATGTTAGAATTATGATTATTTATAGGAAGTCATGAGGTTTTAGGTTTTACAGCAATATGGGTAGTTTAAAATACTATAAGCAATACCTTGAAGATTTTTTTATTAAAAACAAATTTAACATTCTTTGAGTCAAGAGAAGGAGAATTCATGTTATTTTTGTCGGCTGAAACTCAATTTTAAAAGTTACATAAATTATATAAATAAACTAATTTTATTTAATTTTATTTCTATTTTATAAATAGAAACCCCTTCTATTAATATGTAGAAACTTGATTCCAAATGTTTCTTTACTGCTGCTGAAATATTTTTCTTTTTACTCAATTCATAGAATTGCTGGGTCAGAAGGGAGCTCATGAAAGTATCTAATTCACTCTCTGTTTAAATAGCTTTAAGTCATTTTTGGCAGATGTTCTTTCTACTCTGTTTTTAACAGTGGTGGTGAAGGTTCCACAGCCTTCCTAATCTAGTGCAGTACTGTTCTATCCTTACCACCAGATGTCTCATCTCTTGCATTTCTTTGCTACAATTATTATTCATGCTACACATGCACACATAGAAAACAGGAAAAAAGGAAAATATAGTTGGTTTGATTACTTGTTTCAATATTTTTCCAGGAACTGATATTAACCAGGTATATCTATATTTACGGATTCCTCCTTTCTGACTTTATAAAAATAGGGACCATAGACCTTTTTCCAGTCTTTCAATATCTCACCAAGTTTTCATGGGTTCTGAGGAGATTTGGTTCTGAGATTTCATTTCCCAAGTCTAAGTATCTTTATATGAAATTAACTTATGAAATGAAAATTTGCTAATTACCTGAGCACTTTTTAAGTTGTTTATTGCTTCTTCCTGACTAAGATTTTATATTTCTCATTGTAATTACCACCTGCTCTGTGTTCGTCAATTTGGTATAATAAGATTTACTTAATTTTGTTGGCATTACTATGAATTTCATAGGCTCCATCTTGCTATTAAGATCCTTAGAAAATAATTGCTTGTATATCTCCTTTCCTTAGTACATTTCACTTGGGCATTAACTTTTCTGATTTTGCTCATGTTAAATTATTCTTAGTACCTTCTCCCATGCTTCATTTTTTCGATGCATCTTTTTGTGTTTGAGATTCATCTTAATTTAGCCAAGTTGATTTTTTAAAACATGCCCAAGCTTTCTTGCAGTAGGACATTTTGTATATGTATTTTCAATACTGTTCATTAAAAATGAACAATATTGGGAAACTTCATTACCACTTTTGACCTGCTTGTCTGAATGACTTTCATACTCTCAGAATTTGTTATTTCAACCTAATATACTATGATCTAATATAAAATATTTCTACTTCTATATTCCTACTGCCACTTTTCTGAAAAACAGAAACTTCTACATTTTTTAGGGCATAGATATATTTTTTTTCAGCTTATTGGTTTATATAACTGTCCTTTTTCTAAAGAACAAGTGCATTATGTCAGTAAAGTCTATATCTTAATTCCTCAT
>JAOXJK010000012.1:143190845-143227655 GCA_025774025.1 Xenus cinereus | reverse complement strand
GCCCCATCTGGAGTACTGTGTCCAGTTCTGGGCTCCCCAGTTCAAGAAGGACAGGCAACTGCTGGAGAGGGTACAGCGGAGGGCTACAAAGAGGATTAGGGGCCTGGAGCATCTCACTTATGAGGAGAGGCTGAAGGACTTGGGTCTTTTTAGTCTGGAGAAGAGAAGGCTGAGGGGAGATTTGATCAATACCTACAAATACTTAAAGGATGGGTGTCAAGAGGATGGGGCCGGTCTTTTTTCAGTGGTGCCCAGTGACAGGACAAGAGGAAATGGGCATAAACTTGAGTATAAGAAGTTCCACCCAAACGTGAGGAGGAACTTCTTTACTTTGAGGGTGGCAGAGCACTGGAATAGGCTTCCCAGGGAGATGGTGGAGTCTCCTTCTCTGGAAACATTCTAAACCCTCCTGGACAAGTTCCTGAGCAACCTGCTCTAGGTGGACCTGCTTTGGCAGGGGGGTTGGACTCAATGATCTCCAGAGGTCCCTTCCAACCCCATGTGATTCTGTGATTCTGTGAAAGCCAATGACTTGATATTCTCACAAATCATAAAACATCTCAGTTAGAAAAGTTAATGTTTGGAAAACTAGCCATTTACTGAAAACAAGATCTTACAATGGGAAATGTGGGGTTCCCTCAGTATTATGCGATGCTGCCAACATCACAGTCAACATGTGGGATTCTACACATAACATAAAGCAAAAAGTACACTCATAAATACTGATAAAATGAATATTCCACATAAACATTGGAATAAAAAACTAAGTAAAAATAAATAAAATCCACTCCCTTGCTGAAGGGAAGTGATTAGATAATAGTTTTTTACATTTGTTTTTAAAATACTTCTCCTAAAAAATGAACAATAACTCTAGCACTTCATAATGTTTTTTCTAAATTGGCAATCATAAATGAAAATTAAATCTGTTCATTAAAGAACAGAAAACTAGAACATAAGTTATTTATACTATTGCACTATATTTTTTCCAGCTAAACTGCTTAGAGCACTGTTGTTTCAGACTGTACTGAACTAATAAATTATAATTTCATATTTGCATTTTTAGTACCTTGGAGACTTCCCCACAAACACTTGTTAATTACTGTGCTGTACAAATGCAAAATCAGAACAAGGGTTTTCCTTATGATTTCCTTACAATTCTGATATAAATAAAGAGACAGTAGATGAGGCAGAAAGATAAGTGGGGAGAAGTTTGAACCCTGATCTTAGAACATCAGCACAGTCAGAGTTGTCAAACTCCTTCTAGGCAATGCAGCAGAGTAGAGTATTTCGAGGAGAGCAAAAAGAGAGGAAAAGCTCCTTTTCCTATAGCCTTTATGGTAAAGATCAAGAAAGAATCTTTAAGAAATACATCACAAGTGAGAAAAAGGCAAGATTCACTTACACATATTTTAGGGTTGTAGCTTTAACCCCCCTGGATGTTACAAGCCACAAACTCAAATCTTCAGAAGCCATGTCTGTGATATGCATACCTTAAAAAGTCAAGAGTTGCTGAGTCTGTACTGGCTTTTCATAGGTCCAACTACTCTAGGATTGCACTGGTGTCATTAGGCAGCCAGATCCATGAAAAACTCAGCAACATCAGCTCTGGTAGCTCCTAGTCCCTTGATTCTTCATACAGCTGGAGATGTGGGTTGTTAAGCCATTTTCAGTCAACTCAAGCACACTAAAAAACCACATGATGTAATCTTGAATTGAGAGATCCATGTGAGACATTTAGGATTTTGAGATATTCAAAAGCAAATAAAAAGCTACCAGTAAGATAAGTCTAGCATCATATCAAATCCATATCTCTCTGATTTAGAGGTAAGAATGCTGTGGATGACCACTATCAAAAGTCTTACAGAAGTCAAGATAGATGACATCAGTTACTTGTCCCTTGTCTGCTGATGCAGTCATTCCATCACAGAAGTGATGTAGGGTGGAGAAATACAGGTATTACATGATAACAAAATCCTTGAAAAGTGTGGAAACACGATGCAGCACAAAAGAGTGCAGGCATGGGATGATAAGAGACGGGACATAAGCTTTTCACTAGACACTCCTTGTCTATAAACAACTTATCCATTATCAGTTAAAGAAATGCAGACCTGGAGCTGGACGAAACTGATTCTGGGAGTAACAAAGAGAACAGAGAATATGTACTTAATGAATACAAAAAGCACCCTATATAGCCAATTTGGATGTAACTTGGAGCTGCAGGCCACTGAAGAAAGAACATGCTACCAAATGTATCAGGAGGAAGAAACTGTTAACATGAACATCATATCTGCCTCTCTTGGCAAAGGACTCCAGATGCCAACAATTCAATGTAACACTCCACCACACACAACACTACCAGAAAAAAAATTAGGATGCTGGAGCAGCGGAAGGGTGACCGTAATATCAGGAGAAGAAGTAGAAGCCAAGAATTGTGAGCATAATTATTTTAAGTTAATTATTTATTATACTACCAATAAAATATTGGCGCTATATATATATGTGAAGTGTTCTTTCTCTTTGCCCATAGGCAAGATTTTAAGGGCAACAACCTATGGAAAAGATATCCATAAGCCTGTCTCATTCTGGCGTTAAAATTCTTGGAGTATTTTGAGAGACCTTTTTCAGCATCTCTGTTCCTTACAAGGCATGCAAGTGTAGTAGAAAATCTGGGAGTGGGAGAATGACTGGATGAGTCAGGAGCACAGGAAAGAATAGCTTTGTTTGCAGGAGGAATAACTAACACACATGATGTAGAGATATCAGTTAGCTATATAAAGGTTTTTCAGGGATAATTTCACATGTACCCCTGTGCCAGAAAGACTCTTAAGCAAATTCATAACATATATTCAGTGAGTTTCTTTCTTAACTGAGTTTAGCCTTACACCATATCACTCAAGTGCCTGCACTGGAATTACTCTTGATTTACACTGTGGTAACTGAGACTACAGTTAGCTCCAGTGCTTAAAGCAAACATTTAAGAGTTGAGTATGTGGGAATAAATTCAAGTGACATCCAAAATATCATCAATGTTATGCAACTGGAAAAAGCAACAGTTAACAAGCCCAGTGAAGCAATAATAAACTGGGACTTGACATTCCTCCCTTGTCTCCAGGCTGTTGGCTTGTGCAGTACAGAACACTAACTGTCCATTCACTGAATTTTGTCAGTCTGATTATCTTTTTTCACCTGCAGGGACTATCCAGTGTAACAAGGCCTTAGAAAAAGATCATAGTTCTTTTAGCCTTTTAAAGTAATTGAAAAGACAGCTTCTAGATGGTTTAACCCCAGTGCCCTTTTACAAGATGTATATGTGGATGCTAGTGTGTCTCTGGAGTTGTTTGTTGATTATTATTTTTTTTTCTGTAACCATATTATAACTCAAAGACCCAAGCTCCCTGAAAAATCATTACTTCGTTGTTCTTTTCCCTGACAGCAATTTTAGTGGTTCTATTATTCCCTTCAGTCTCTGTTCCTCTCTAGACCTCATTGCACAAGATGAGAAGTATAAACACATAATTTAACAACACTCACTTCCCAGTCATCATCTAGCATGGAACATTTATATCTGTTAAATTACACAGTGTCTGTTCCCTGCAATGGCATTCTGAAATCTGAGCCATAGACCTGATCCTGAATATCTTGACAGACAAAACATTTGCCTACAGGCTCTAGTCAGAGTGGCCTTATCAGTTTCCAATTAACAGTGATTCATCCAGGGTATAGCTTTAGTTTGACTTTGGTCTCAGTGAATATCTAGTTAACAAGTAATGTGTCCCTTGCAGCTTCTGAAGTGGTTTGTTTACTTGTATTTTGACGCTGTTGCTCACCAAGACCTTGGCCTCTTGATTTCCTTGCCTACATTTTGTCCTGTCATAGTTTTCTGTAGATAACTCTATATTACTGGACCTTGTTTGTTGTTAGGTTGTCTTAAAGACTTCAGCAATGCTTTGCTCACCAAAATACTGAGCAGTTAATAGTCAGTTAATAGCTTCATGTGCTTGTGTTGTATTTTTATACATCTGCTAAACACTGCCAACTGTCCTACAGGTGATTTCTGAAAGACTAACATTCATAGGGTTATAGGATAGTTCAAGTTAGAAGGGACATCAGAAAATCTCTAGTCCAACTTCCTGATCAAATCAGGGTTAACAATGATACTTTTGATGCCTTCCCCTTACTTTGAACAGTGCTGCAGAATGTATTCATTGGGAGGTAAATTCTGAGTTTATCATAATGATATACTCTGTTCTATTCAAAGAACTTACTCTTTGCTTTATTGATTGATACTGAAAACTGATCTGATGTTTACATGAAGTTGTCTATTATATACCCAAGGTTTCCCATCTGACTATTAATGATCACATCGTTTAAATACATGCATTAATTAACCCACTTGTGATTGTAGACTCACAGAATCATAGAATGGGTTGGGTTGGAAAGGATCTTTTTCATAAGCTCCCTTTCTACATTGAAAGACCACAAAAAGGTTTCCCCAGAGCCTTCTCTTCTTCAGGGTAAACAATTCTAACTCTCAACCTTTTTTTCATAGGAGAAGTGTTTCAAGAACAAGATCACTTCCAAGATTTTTTGTGTCCCTTCTCTGGACCCACTCTAACAGGTCCACATCTTTCTCATCTTTCTTGTACTGGGGACACAGAGCTGGATGCAGTACTCCATGTGAGCTCAGAGGAGAGCAGAGTAGAGGGGAAGAATCATCTCCTTCATAAGTGGTTCTCGTCACGCTTCTTTTTATGCAACCCAGGATACAACTGGCTTTCTGGGCTGTAAGTGCACGTTGCCAGCTCTTATTCATTTTTTTGTCCACTGGTATCCATCTACCAGAGAAGTGATCAGAGATATCAATGTCTCCCTTAAATGGTAAAACTCATTCACCTTTTCCAGGACTCAGAGTGGTAACTTATAACTCTTTGGAGCCTGCTAAACATACATGAAAGAACTTTACCACCTTTGTCTTGTTCCCTTCTCAGTTGGAAAGGTCCTTCATAATCCATGGCAATCTAAGTTGTGGCACTTCTGTGTCCTTTTGCAGATCATCCTAGGATGATTCAAATCACACGGTTTCAGGAAAGTGATGTTGAGTTCCTTTTGGTATTTTATGGAAAGAAAAGGCCTGCAAAAGCGACTGAGTATATAACAGTGGTATTTCACAGGCAACTTCACCAGGCAAATTGAAATTTTATGGGCAGTTTTGCCAGGTGAGGGTAGAGATGTGTGTCTCCAAGGAGTCATAAGAAGCTTGTATAGCATGTATTTCACAGAGGTTGACAAAATGGGAAAACTGTGGTCATGG
Organism: Xenus cinereus; assembly: GCA_025774025.1. Taxonomy (NCBI): domain Eukaryota; kingdom Metazoa; phylum Chordata; class Aves; order Charadriiformes; family Scolopacidae; genus Xenus; species Xenus cinereus. The sequence continues at coordinate 143,222,344 of JAOXJK010000012.1, read as the reverse complement.
GTTCTGCAGGGTAAGTATGTCTCAGAAATATATTCCTTATTTCCTCTACACTCCCTTAAAACATAAAGACTAACAAGTGCTCTGTTACCAAATCTAGTGCAGAAATACATCCATGTAGCATGGATACCCATGTGCATTCCTATTGTATCAAATGTAAGATCTTCCCAGGTATTTTAAACACTATTTGGATAATCAATGGAAATTTGCTATTTTAGAGTGTTGCTGTATGTTCAAGAACCCGAAGAAAACTTTATCTCACAGTCACTATCACACTATACATATTTATGTCTGGTTACCTGGAATCACTAGCCAGAAAAGAATATGTGCCTAAAATTAATTACTGGAAAAATACCTATTAGTCTCAACATAATTTCAACCTTTTCAAAACAAGCAACACTGGACTAAATATGATGAAAGTGCTGACTGTATTTATGATTTGACTCAATGATCTTAAAGGTCTTTTCCAACCTAAATGATTCTATGATTCTTTGATTCTGTTTTAATAAATTATTTTCTTGTCCAAAGATGTTAACCTCCTCCCTGTGACCCACAATCATCCTCTCCCTCCTTCCTCAACACTAAGTCAGTTGTTTACATGAAAACTTAATATTTGGAAAGTTTTAGTGCCCTTATATTTTCCTAGCTTTATTTAGCTACTGGAAACAAGAAAGCATAATCACGTCAGTTAATCTCCAGTGAGCTACAAATAACCTTTTAGGAAGGCCTGCAGGGTCTAATATTTTGAAAAAGAAATGTATTTATTCCTGATATCTTTTAGCTGAAGCAATACAAAGCAATACTTCATAAAACTTCTAAATAAAGCAAACAATGAGTTTATAACTGATAAATGTTTAGTCTAATAACTCTAATTACACATCACTATTGGAGGGCAGCAATTTACTGCCTAGTAAATTAGCCCCTATCTTACAGTTCTGCTTGTAAATTTGCCCCCTTATCATAACAGAGCATTACACAGTTAGGACAGTCTTGTTAAAGGAGCTATGCCTTTCATTTGGAGAATCAATATTATACAGCATAATTAAATGATTAAAACTGATAATACTTTTATATAGAAATTCTACAGGGATTATCACAAGAACAAGTGAAAAAGGTAAAATGTGAGTCATGAAAATTATTTTAAGAGGAAGAGGTTTGTAATACACTAATGGAGTATTTAATATTTTGCTCTGTGTGTATTTACTCTTTGTTGCACCTGTTATGTTACATATAATTTTCTAGGATTAATGACTTTGTTATGATTGTCATACAAGTTAATAATGTTAGTTCTTATTCTGTCTCTCTCGACAATAAATGTTTACTCACAACAAAAAATGATGAGGTCTGTTTTTCACTGTAATTTTAATTTATTAATACAGGATTTTGGTGGTTTTAAGTATGTAGTCAAATGACTTTAGATTTAGATAGTTTAATAAATTTCAAATTAACTTTTGCTAGTATATCTAGAAACCACAATCATAGGTACTTCCTTAATAGTCATTGAATAGAAAATCTATATTGATAAAAGGCTTGATATAGTAATATGTGCTTATAATACTCTATTATATTCTTTACATTCATGCAAACACAATAAATGTTTTGTAATTATCATGGTTTAAGCCCAGCTGGCAACTAAACACCATGCAGCCACTCACTCTCACACACCTTCCCCCTTGCAGTGGAATGGGGAGGAGGATGGGAAAAAAAAGTAAAACTCATGGGTTGAGATAAAGACAGTTTAATAGGACAGCAAGGTAAGGTATAATAATAATAATTATTATTCCAATAATAATAATAATCTATTATTATAGAATATGCAAGAGAAGTGATGCAAAATGCAATTGCCCACCACCCGCTGACCGATGCCCAGCCTGTCCCTGAGCAGCGATCCCAGATCTCTGCCTGCCAGCCAACCCCTATTTATATACTGAGTATGATGTCTATGGTATGCAATATTCCTTTGGCCAGCTTGGGTCAGTTGTCCTGTCTATGCTTCCTCTCAGCTTCTATGGGAAGATGAGAAAGTCCTTGACTGCTTAGCAACAACCGAAAACATCAGTTTTCAGTGTTATCATTATTATTCTCATCCTAAATCCAAAACATAGCACTATATCAGCTGCTATAAGAAAATTAGCTCTATCCCAGCCAAAACCAGGACAGTAATAAGGCTAGTTCAGAATCTAACTATCTGTTTGCATGTACTTTATATCATTTTACTTTCCCAGCACCCGTGGATGCATGGGACCGCGAGTAGTCTCTAAGCAGTATGATGACATTGCACATGTAATTTTCATTGACATTAACTTATAATTTGAAGACAGAAGTTATGTAAAACAAGGTATTATCTTCTATAGAGCAAGAAATTGGTTTTTACATTTTTATATAGTCTGTGGAAGGCAGTATCTTCCAACACTAAAGTGTTGCCTTGCCTGCAGCTGTCTTCTCAGCAAGACAAGTAATTATTTTCTAAGATTCATTATGTTGAACATGATAGCATCCATTTAAAATGCTTCATTGTCTTTAATTTTGAAGTTTCAATGAAGTTGGACTGGATTCTTAAAGAAGCCTAGAGTGATATGCTGAATGCAACAACTGAAGTTTTGAGAACTAAAGACTTTCCTCCCATTCCTTTCTTTGTGAGTACTGCACGTGCTTTATAAGTAGTAAATTTTTCTAGTTCAGATTATATGGTAGATTCTTATTCTTGTTTTATGACATCTTACAGTTTTTAAGGTTTTGTTTTCATAGCTACAAAAGGGAGCTGGGCAAGAATTTTTCCCAGTCTCTTCAAGTTTTTTGAGATTGAAGAAATTTCTTATTCTTCATCCAGAAAAAAAAGTCAGAAAGAGAAAATGAAATAATCCAGAAGCCATTTGAATAAATCACATCAGTGGTGAGGATGTTTAACAGGAAAGTGTGATAACAAAAGCTCTGTTTTGCCTTATTTGAAACAGAGATTTGCATTTCAATGCTAATCATCCTACAGAGGCATACTAGCCATTGATGTTGAATGTTGTGGAACAGGATATATCCATTTCTTTTGCATCAGAACAGAGACAGAAACCTGGATTTCTCATTTATCTTGTGGCTTCCCTAACCATTGGCCTACTGCACTGTAATGTTTTGGCTTTTCCAAAGAAATAGATGAGGTTCAGGACCCTTTTAAAAATCTGTGCAACAGCTCCTGTCTAAACTTGAGTGTTCCTTCTTTCGGTAATACCATCAAGAATAGAACCCAGTCCGTTTTCATACTATGTATAGATGTTATTGAAGCTAGATAGGAACTCAGGATACATCTGTAGAGATATATGTACATATTCTGTTGTAATTTGTGGTATATTGTATTCTTGCATGGGTTTGGAATAGGAGGGTTTAACTTGCACTGTCTGAATGATGAATTACCAAAAAGGCCTGTTAAAAAAATAAAAATCACTGATAATGCATAACCACAGTGCTGTGACTGCGTACCTCAAGCATACATTTTCTGATGCTTCTTTTCCTCTTAATAAATTTTATTTAATGCATTAAAATGTGTTAAAGTTTCTCAGGAGATTAGGGTAGTAGATCAGCTTTACAAAAGGATTTAGCTTGTTAAATTAGGGATCACGGGTTTTGGAAAATCTTCCTTTAGAAAACCAATCATGTCCCAGGGCTATGAGTGCATTCCCCTTGGGTGGGTCTTTGGCCATCTGGGCTGACAGCCAGCTCAGGCACCTGCTTTGTGATGCTTCAGCAGAGCTCAGCCCCTCTTCTGCTTGAGGCTCGTTTTCAAATTCAAGATCTCACCCTCGGACTCTGCCTGACCAACTTCGCAGTTTTGCCTCGAGCTTGGTTTCATACCTCTGACTTGGCCACCAGACTTTCCTTTGTGTCTGGAACTTGAACCTGCCCCGCGCTGTGGGCGTGCAGGGTAAATACTGGGCTCTCAGCTGCCCCTGGCCGCTGCCCCCAGGGCTGCCCTGCTCACTTCGCTCAGACACAAAAGGCTGCCTAGTTCCTTCCATACCTGCCCTGCTGTGACTCATTGTCCTTGGCCTGCAGTCGCCTTGCCTGGCTCTGCTGCTCCTTGGTGTAGGTGTGGGGAAGTAGAAACAAGCATGCAAACACAGAAATGAAGAGACTGATTGTTAGATTTTTCCCCACCCGCTTGTGAAAACCCAAACCTACAGGTAGATAGATTATGCTTATAGCATCAAGATACATAAAGGGAAAAAGGTACGGTTAAAGATACCGTTACATAAAATGCTCCTTGTATACCTGCGTAGGGCATTTCAGCACTGGATATTAAGACAATTTAAAAGTATCGATAATCTGAAGAGTGGTAAAATAAAACTTCATCAATGATGTAGTTCAGAATAAGAATTGTATTGATATCGCCTCCCCCTATTACTGTATCTTCCTAACACGCATTAATTCTGAGAGTTGTAACTGTACATTGTAATTAGTTATCAAAAGTATGATTACATGTCTTTTGAAACAAAAACAAAAACGTGAAAATTTAGGATTAAATTCTAATCAGCCATGCAAGTGGTGAACAATACAAAAAAATACAGTGAATTGATAAATTTGTGGTTTTTTCTATCTCTGTTAGTAGGTTTTCTATCTTCTTTTGACTATTTTGTGAGCTTTTTGCTATTTTTTTACATAATTCTAGCTTGCTTAATTTTAAGTGACTTTATTTTGAAAATTAAAATGTGGTTTTGGGGTTTTCTGTTTTTAGGATAATTTCACAGTAATTCTATCTTACTTATCAGACAAAATTGGTCCACTTTTAAAAAAGCTGATTAGCTTCCACTAGTATAATTCTATTTTATATATAAAAGGTGAAGGAGATTATATCTGTACTCTCAGACTTCCCATGAAACGATTCTGAAGATTTACTAACTCTGAGGTTTGTTGCAGGCTTTCTTACGCTTGAAATCAATAAAGTGGGTAATTCTTAGTTTTATGTTTTAATTTTAAGTCCTTAGCTTAAAATCCGAATGTATTTACTTGGAATTAATATTTGCATAATTAAAATTTTAATTCAAGGAAGGATCTGTCCAAACCATCTGACATGTAGTTATTATGAGTCCTATAGGAATTAATGACGTATAACACCATTCCATGTGGTATTGTTTAACTCAGAAGAATATTAATACTGTAATATAAATAAAATTTAGAAATGCAATATCCATTTGTATTTTCAGATGAAGGTGTTATGATTTTTTTACAGAAAATAATAACAGAGTCAGGCATTTAAATAACAAAGCTGGAAAGATGCACAATGTACTGGCATCAGAAACTTGTCCACAAAAACCATTTCCTGTGCAAATTCACTACCTGATAGACAGTTTTCTCTGTTCCTTAATTAATGACTTTCTCTTTTAAACATGGTTTGGACTATCCATGAGCACATTTACTGCTTGGTTGGTAAGACAACTGACAGAAGGGGATACTGTGGATCATTTGACTGATAGTGAAAAGCAATGGGAGGTTAAGATGCCCATTCTTCCCTATCTCTTTCTTTACATCAGAAGTTGTTTTTTTTTTTCTTCAAATTTACCGTCTTAGGGTTCTATTAAAAATGCCATAAGCTCTTGTACTCATTAAGTAGAAATAATTAGAAGGAAAAGGATATATGTGTAGTTGTTGATGAAAGCAGATTACATAGTCAGAATACTCTAAGATAGATATTTTTATCAGGAATTGAGAGGTACTACTTTTTTTATAAATGGGACAGCTGAGAACTCATTTGAAATTCTGTATACAGCTCTGGTTCTCTGTGGTCACGAAAATGAGCTGAACTGGAACAAGTGGAGAGAAAGACAAGCACTATGAATAGGCAAATGGAAAACCTGTCTTATAATTGGACAATATCAAAAAAGAGAAGGCTAAGAAGGGACAAAATTCCTGTCTGTAACTAGCCATTGTCTTAATAATGTAGGAATAAATCTTATGACTTAAAAGCTATACCAGAAACCTTAGGGAGTGGCTCTGTTAAATGCTCTACTTTGAACGTCATCTACCTGCAATAATACCTCAGATCTTCTACAGTGATTTTTTTTTCCCTATTGTGCATATCTGGTTAAAATGCCATAATTGATAATAACATTGCTGAAATATACTGTATCTAGATAAACTGAAAGTGATGTACAGGCTTCTGTAACGGGTGGGGAACAAAGTTCAGTTATCAAATAGGGTGTTAATGAGAGGCAGACAGACTCAGTAATAACATCGCCAGAAAATATGATGCTGTGTTAATGATGACAGGAGCCGCAGTTTTCAAAAGCTTTCAACACTACCTCTTTGTTTACAAGTAGGGAGGTTAATCAGAGCTTTTTCCCCCCGATTCTTGTGAGACCTGTTACCCATGTAACACTCAATGTATTTCCATCTGTTTATCTCAGTATGAACCTTTTTTTTTTCAAAATTTTTCAACAAATATAGGTATGATAATATGTCACATTAAAGTGTTGAATTTTATGTTAAAATACTATATTTGACATAGTATCTTGAAAAATATTGCTATACCTTAATACACCAAGTATTTATTTGTACAACTTGCACAATGTTACATTATTCAAGAGGAGAAAGAGGCAACATGAAATTTACCATGAAATGTTTATGTTCAGAGTAAATTTATGATCACATTTGCTGCAATTTTGAACCCACAGACTCATGGGCTTAAGTTACACTACTTTTTAAACATTCTGAATTGTTGATAATGAATGTTATTTTATTGGCAGTGCTACTCAAGGTTTGCAGCGATAAATGAATACATATTCCACACAGAATAAGATAACCTACGGAGTTGAAGGTCTTGAGTTTGAAAAGATTGAACCAGTTCTAACTGTTTCAGAAGACAGTGAATTATAACTTAGTCTCAATGATGTGGATGTTTTCCTATTTGCATTAATACTGGATTTTCTCAGACTGTTTTCTCTTTGTGCAACAGTCTTTATTCTTATCATCTGTTTATACCATACATAACGGGAAGGACCTGAAGTCATATAGCTGCTGCTAGAATACAGCAAATAAGGCAACGCCAATTGGCAGTAACTCTGAATGAACGATGAGAGGTCAACACACTAGGGGAGATGCCTCCAGTTGTGGATCATTGTTACGATGGTTTTTTAGTTAGTTGTCAGGCAGTTTGCTTCAAATTACTGTAACCCTAAACATTTATTCAGAAAAAATCCTTTAAAGCAATTTATTCTTATATGTTTTTTAACTCCCATGTTGTTAGAATAAATCATATCTGGCTACTCTCTCAAAAGATGCCTGCAATTGGGATGAGCTTTAACCTAATTAGTGCTTTAATGGCTCTTTTCCTCCAAGCTATTAAGCAAAATAAATTCAACGAAAACCTCCAAACAAACCAAAAGAAAACAGCCTGTTTGACAAAAAACCTCAAAGTACTACTATATAGTACTATATCAATCTACACTTATTTAAAAAAAAAAAGCAAAACTAAAACACTTCACATCATCACAATCACATAAATACTTTACACTCCGTTAATTTGCCTCAGCAGTAGTGTCCTTCTGCTGTTATTTCTGTGGGGACTTGATCGCTCATTTGAATTTACATGGGAATACCCTTTTTATTCAAAAGAACATAGTGAAAGAATCAGGTACTAATGTAAAACACATCAGAGCAGCAAAGCCTGCAATGTGTAGTGTGTATGCCAGTACTGAGGAGAACCTAGTCATTCAAGTTGCAGTATTTTGATATTGTCATGGTAGAAGTTGATGACCAATCTTTTAATCTTGAAGCTGCTGATTTTCTAGTCATCTGTTGCAGACCATGTATAAAACTTCTTTTCATCTACCCTATGCTACAACGATCCTCACCAGATTCTTTCAAACAGAAAGCAACTCTTTCAGTGCCGCTTCCATCATTTTCTGGTACACATAAAAGAGGTAAGTTTACATGTACAGGTTTCCAACAACAGAGCTGGATTTTCTCTGTGATATTTTAAGCACAAATGACTGTTTCCTCTCCATAATCAATATGAGGTCCTTTATCACCAGCAAACCTGTTTCAGTTTTTGTTTCTATCAGTATGATCTTCTCATGAGTATCATCCCTGTATCACTATGGAATCTTAAAAGTTAAGGGAGGCTTTTCACCCATGCCACTGAATGACTAAAACCGTATGCTAGTAAAATAACAAATAGCATTAGAAAAATAAATATGATCAATTAATCCTGGGATTTTAACTCCACTAACTAAGCCTAATAATATTTCTGACATGAGAGTAATTGACTTACAAATATTTATCTTTTATTAAAGTTATAAGTGGTAAACGCATTTTAACATTCATAGTTTGAAGACTGGAAATAAAAGCTCAACTAATTGTTAATAAAATGCTTTTTTTCCTCTCAAATTCTTGCTAAAAATATGAGAATATTTGAACCAGTCAAGGAAAGTAAAGAATGATGCAGTATTAATAACATGCTGTTTATGGAAAGAAAAGAAGTAAAGAGATGCAGTTAGGAAATGGAAAATTGAACCTGAGTGTGAAGAAAATTCCAGCTAGGAAGGATTTGCCTGGAGAAAAGGAGGCTGAGGGGAGGCCTTATTGCTCTCTACAACTACCTGAAAGGAGGTTGTAGACAGGTGGGGGTCGGTCTCTTCTCCCAAGTCACAGGCGACAGGACTAGAGGAAACAGCCTCAAGTTGCGCCAGGGGAGGTTCAGGTTGGGTATTAGGAAAACTTTTTACACAGAAAGGGTTATCAAGCATTTGAATGGGCTGCCCAGGGAAGTGGTTGAGGTGCCATCCCTGGAGGTGTTCAAAAGACGGGTTAACGTGGTGCTGGGGGACATGGTTTAGTGATGGGTTTTTTTTTGTCAGAGTTGAGTTGATGGTTGGACTAGATGGTCTTGAAGGTCCCTTCCAACCTAGATGATTCTATGATTTTACGATCCTATCCTGTTACTACACTCCCTGGTAAAGAGTCCTGGGTACAGAGTGTGCTTATCCTGTGTAAACAGGTATAAGGAGATTTATTATTCCTCTGAGCAGGCAATCTAAGAGAGACATTACAGAGCATTTGATGACTGAGTCATCTTTCCTCTCTCCCTTCCTCTTACTACACAGCTGAATGGAGAATTAGCTCCAAAAAACCAAGCTGAAATACTGAAATTAGAAAAGGAATAGAGTAAGAATGAGTAACAATTGAGAAAAATTGCAGATTAATTCCCCCCCCCGTACCCCTCCTCTCCTTTTCCCATCCCTTTTCCCAGCCCCAGAGTTTAAAAAGAACCAGGGACATAACCACGTCCTAACATAATTTTCTTCCTGTTCTGTTCCCATTATAGCACAGCTTTTTGCTGTCTCTTGCTACTGATTGCCAGGGAACTTTCAAATCTGACCCTACATTAGTGAATCTCGGTAACAGACTTATTCTTTATAACTGAAAATCACATACTTCCAACTGACATGTATTGTGTGTACCCATAAATGAATCACAGTAAAAATAAAAATAATTCAAGCATTTTTAAGATGTTTTTAATTTGAAGCTCAGAGTATAATAACATTGTGGGTCTCCTTCATAAAGAAAACACCCAGATGGGTTCACCATCCACACTCCATATGGCACTCAGTCTCTCTGCTCTGCATCCCACTGTGCTCACAGTGTAATCCATATGGACCTTACTTAATTAGTTTCCTATTCCTGCAACATTTACTGTCTCCATTGATAGCTTTCCATCAAACATCCACTTATTGATGAGAGAATATATTATTATGTGATGATTTCCTAGATTGTTGGAAATGTGAAAGCATTAATTTCCTTGTCTGTTGATCAATGCTGTGTCTTTGTCCATTAACGATGAGGTAGGCAACACTCATGCAGATCCAAGTTGTGCAATTTCAGCCAATTTATGAGTGCTCATATGCACCATATAATCATAACTATGTGTGTGTTTCCCTATCCAAGCAGAGTGCTCCTAGGATGTGCAAGCAACAAAATGGAGGCCCAGTAACCTGGAGGAAGGCCACGGACATGCATCAAGTGTCTTCATGTGAGTTTCTCCAGCTGTGAACAGGTAAAGAGTTTAAGGGGAGTTCTGGAGTTACTGTTGTGAACTGCAGATTCACAGATGAGAGATACGAAGGACAAAGGGAGGACAAATGTCACTCTGAGGTTTCCACTTTCCAAAGTAAATTAGCGATGCCCGTACACTGTGAGCTGGTTGCATGTGATGTGACTCTAAGGCCAGTGCAGGCTTACAGCTGCTGATTCTAGATCATAGAAATTCCTAGCTTTAACACTAACTGGATCTATGCATAATGACCACTTGGGCAGCTCATTAAATATTGACACAATGTGTAACAATGATCCCAAACTCATATCCTGCTAGTGTTCCTGAGAAAAGAAGTACAACACCAATGTATAAGGTTGCCTAGTTGTTTTGAATGCTACCTTCAGTTCTGATTTTCCTGTCTCTAAAAAGAGTAAGAGGTTGCAGTGCTGTGTGATGAAGAATAAGAATATGACAGACAAATTAAAAAGATAAATATATGAGAAAAGAGACAGAGAAGCTTCAGTACTGATTAAAGGTAGACGTTGCAAAGGGATGAGGAGAAGGAAAAGGCTATTTTCATATACCTTTTGTTATACAGCACTAGGCTATAGTTCAATAAGACAGAAGCGATATACTTAGAAATACTTAATGACAGAGAGTTCCACAGGCTAATTGCAATGTGTACAAAGTAGAGTTTTCCATAGTTCTATCGTAAGGAGAGTTGTGGGGTTCAGAAAAGAATCAGATTCTTATTTTGATGGTGAAAACATCCAGAAATTCGTTAGATGTCTGTATCTACAGATTTTTTTTATTTTTGTATGTGAAAATATATGTCTGTATCTCGTAGAAATTTAGCTAGATGCTGACCAATAAGATTTAGGATGATACTTGTCTTATATATACACATGCAGATGTGCACACACACATATAGATATACATACACAACCTGAGAGTTTTTTGGGCATCTTCCTTGAACTGTGAATAGTAACAAGGAACATAAGAGAAGCCTTGGGACTGGTGACACAACAACTGAAAATTCATAAAATTGAGTCATGCTGAAGGACAAAGGGAGAAATCAGCATCTTTTTTTGGTAGTCAGCATCTCTTCTACATACCATAGCTTATACAAGGGAAACTATCTGTGATAAAATATAGCCTATTATAGCCTTTAATTTTTATTGCTGTCATGACACCTGATAAACTCAAACTGCTGATTGTGTCTGGTTCAATGACAACCTGTAACTGTTTCTCTTTCTTCCCCTTGCCCTTCTCTTCACCTTTCCCCCGCCTCTAAGAACAACTTAAACAGATTGCCACTACAATCCGTATGACAATTTCTCACCATATTTATTTTCAGATATATTATAGTCATACCTATAGATTTACAGATGTGGATATGTTTGTTTTCCAGACTCCAAATTTGCTTGCACATACAGTTCTGCATGCACATTGGTAGCCTACATTTGTCACCATTGCTACTGTATCACAGAATCACAGAAAAGTTGAGGTTGATGGACACCTCTAGAGATCTTCCAGACCAAACTCCGGCTCAAAGAAGGGTCACCTAGAGCAGGTTGCTCAAGGTTGTGTCTGGTCAGGCTTTGAATATTGCCAAGGAGGGAGACTGTACAACCTCTCTGGACAATGTGTGCAGTGTTGTCCATCACCCAGTAAAAAAAAAATGAAGATTTTTCTTGTGTTTAAACAGAATTTCCTGTATTTTAGTTTGTGTTGGCTTGTCTAGTCATCGGGTCCCATGGAGAAAAGTTTGGCTCCATCTTCTTTAGTTCCCCCATCAGGTATTTATAAACATTGAAAAATAGCTCCCCTGAGCCATTTCATTTTCAGGATAAATATTCCCAGCACGTTCACCCTCTCCTTATATGACAGATGCTCCAGTCCCTTTGTCATCTTTGTGGCCCTTTGCTGATCCATATGTCCCTGTCTTGTACTGGAGAGACCAAACCTAGACACAGCACTCCAGATGTGTCACACCAGGGCTGAGCAGGGGGGAAGTTTCATCTACCTCAACCTTCTGGCAACGTTCTTTCTAATACAGTCCAGGAGGTTCTTGGCCTTTTGTCCCACAAGGTCACATGAGCCTCAGCTGATGTTCAACTTGTCTACCAGGACCCTGGGGTCCTTTTTGGCAAAACTGTTTTCTGACCAGTCTGCAGCCTGTGCTGGTGCGTAAAATTATTCCTATGCAGGTGCAGGAGTTAGTTTTTCTCTTTGCTTTGTGAGATTCCTTTCAGCCCATTTTTCCAGCCTGTCAAGGTCCCTTTGAAGAACAGCACAACTACAGGAATTATAAATAGCTTCTCTGAGGTTTTGTGTCATGTCCAAACTTGCTGAGGGTGCACTCCGTCCCATCATACAAGTGATTAATGAAGATGTTAAACAGTATTTGCCGCAGTATTGACCCTTGGGTACACCACTATGTGTCTTGGGTTGCTGGTGCCCTTCTGTGTTGTTTCTCCAGGAGATACTATGGTTGTTCAAGTTCCCCATGAGGATCATGGCCTGCAAAAGTGAAGTTATCTGAAGACTTCATCTACTTTTTAGATCGGGTGTTCTGCAGCAGACACACACACCCCAATATCACCCACTTTGGTCTTCCCACTAATTCTGACCCATAAGGTCTCAGCTAGCTCATCATTCATCTGAAGGCAGAGCTTCATGCATTCCTGCTCCTCTCCTGTAAAGAGTGACTCTCCCTTCATGCCATCCTGGCCCGTCATTTCTAAAGTGGAATATATATCCATCCATTGCAGCACTTCAGCTGTGTGAGTTATCTTACAACACCTCTGTGATGAGTTCACAGCCCTGCAATTGCACACCGACCTTTAATTCTTTATTTGTTCCCCCCGTTGCGTTCATTAGTGTACAGGCACTTCAGAGAGGTACCCAGCTGTGCTCACTTTCCAGAAATGGTACAAGTGCCGTTCCCATGATAATTCTCTTGCAGGTACTCCTTTCTTTCTGTGCTTATGCTTGAAATGGACCCCTTTCAACCGTGTTTTCTTCATCATGAGGATGCTCAAGTCCACATCACCCTGAATCCTGTGCTTGCCACCTTGGTCCACCACTTCATTATTTGTTGTTGACTCTCTTCCCTGTTGTTCCCACTTTAAAACTCTCTACACTCACTTGCACAGCCTGGTGGCAAAGATGATTTTGACTCACTTTGTAATGTGGATCCTGTCTATTCCCAGCAGTCCTCAATCCTTGGAGAGTCTCATCACCATAAAACCTATCTCTGTTTCCAACACCAGCCATGCAGCTGGCTGTTGATCCACAGAATCAGTGGGTCACCAGCAGGATCAAGGAGAAAACCACCTGTGCCCTTGATGATCACCCCCAGAGCCATATAATCACACTTGATATGCTCCAGGTCTTCCCTGGCATGTGGAAGAACAGAAGAGATAATAGTCTAAGGGCTGGTGGAGCCCCATCAGTTGTTTTACAACATCCCAAATCTGAGCCCTGGCAAGCACCAAACCAGCCCAGGTAACAGGTCAGGGCAGCTGACAGGGACTTTAGTCTCTTTCTCGCCATTTCGGATGCTGCTCAGTATGCTGGTCTCCTGTCAAGCTCCTTCACTTAGTGAGACAGGCCCTGCACCAGTGCACTCCTGCAGGCGAGGAGCCTACCTCCTGCCACCCCAGCCTCAGCTGACAGCTCAAGCGTCCCTGCAGTCCTAGACTTGAAGAGATGCATATGCACTCAAGTTGAGACCTTGATATGCTAGGGGAAATGCTCCAGTGGCTGCTGGGGACTGTGCCCTGCAGCATGTCTCCACCACTGCTGAGCAGCACATATGCTGTCCTCAGCAGAATTTCTGGCCCCCTCTGTGTGCCCTTCTGCATGAATTGCTGTCTCTGCAATAACCCATCACCAGAGTAAGTGAATTGCTGGTCTGATCTAGCAAGTTCCTAGATGTTCTTTGTAACTCTGCAGTGGTTTTCTTCTCCCACCCTTATTACAGTGTCTGAATAGTTCTTGTGGTTAAACAGCAGGGAACTGTATTGTTTGTTCATCAATAGGTTAGGTCTGGAGAAAGAAAGGGGTGAGGGGAGGAGTGAGTACACATAATAAAAATATAAACGGAATATCAGCCTTTCAAGATAGCTGATTAAAACCAGAGAGGTGTATTAACCTGTTCCATATCAAGGAAGGCATGACCTGGGCAGAGGATAATCAAAGAGGGATAGTAAAGGCAAATAATACTGTTTTTTTTCCTTTTTTTTTTTTAAAACAAACAAACAAAAAAACCCCTTCACTTTTCTTAGGCCATACAGACTCACATTCTAATGTCTAGGGAGTTTTCATTTACTGTAATTTGAGATGGAGTGGCAAAGGCCTCACTTACAAGTGGAGAAAGGGGAATAGCCTTTAAAATGTCACTTTGCCACAGGCACCAAGAAGCATTTATACACACTGATTATCAGCCACTGTCTTTTTAATAAGAAATGGGATATCATTTGTCATTGTAGCAGACCCTTCTGTCATTGTTCTCTACTGTATTTTTAGCAACTTCATAATAAATAATATCTGAATATAACAAAGTGAATAGCTGGATTGCTCCCAAATGAGGAAATGTTCAAAAAAGCCCAAACTACTTATCAACGAGGAGTAGAGATCTGCCCTGATTTTTTTGTCATAGTGAGTACATTCTCTCCTGGTAACATATAATACCACTATATTACAAACTTTATTCTATTCTAATTCATTATTTTAAATGTTAACATTTCCTTAAAAAATGAAAGCAAAAATATAGTTCTGTTCATGCCATGCTGGTGGGGGGGAGGAAAAAGTCATTTTACACATCATGTGGCCTTAAGTGCTACCAGAGTGCCAGAAGAGAAGGAATGAAGCCTGAAGTCACAGAGTAATTTCTGCTTCCCCCCCCCCCCAATATTTAGGCTCCTTTATTCTCATTAACACATAATGGCTTCAGATGTCTTTGAAGTAGATGTGAATTTAGACTTTGATGTTAACAGAAGCACTGTTGGACCCTGAGTAGTTGAAATGTTCTAGAAAACTTCACTCCTCACCATGAATATTGCCCAAAAGTAGATGGCTTGGACAACATTTTAATAGAGAGGACACTGTATTGCCTTTGCAGAAAAATGAGATGAAGATAGCACGTCTAGTCTAGTCATATCTGGTACAGCATAGCTCTTGCCATTAGAGTTTCTGACAGGTTCAGTATTTGTGCTCCTGACAAAGTAATGAAAAGTGAGCCTCTAGATTTAGTTGTTCACCCAAGCACCATGCACAACTGTGACCTAAAGGTGACCCTCATAGTGTAAGAAAGAACTGATTTTATAGATTTTATGACCTTTGAGGTTTTTTGTGTTTTCTTTTTTTCCCCCTTGCAGATTTTCATTGCAACAAGACTTTGAACCAATTACTTCATTATTAAAAGAAAGACTTCAGAGGACAGGAAGATAAATCGTATTGAAGTCCATGAGTCTGGTGTTCATGACAAATACTGAAAATTTATGAGGAACCACCCTAGTATATCGTAAGTTTACTTTATCATCTCTTATGTACACGTGAAGAGAATGTGTTGTTGTTTAAGTAATGCAATATATTGGTGCTTTATCTTCTTCATTGCAAAAATCTAAGTATAGTATGAATTTTAACAGGTCAGTTTTGATGGCTAGATGCATAATTATGCATATTGAGACTCAGTGGGTTGAAAGATTAGGTCAAATACATAACTGAGGTGGGATATTTGTTTTAACATCAGTTGTAATCACTGATTTTCAGACTTTCAAAAAAGGTCTAAGTGGATGTGGATTCATGTTCTTGCTACATACATATTTCTAAAAATGGAAATGGATTTATTTTTACCTTGTTATAGCAGCAAAGATCACGGATATATGTTTCTTTGATAAGTATTTGTTGCTAGGGGTAAGTTACAGTTTTTTCATTTTTTTCTGTGTTTATTAGTTACATGTCATGTAACCATGTAAAGTTCATGAAAATGAAAAGGGGAAAATGAAACAATACTGTAATTATTAACACTTTGCATTTTCAGTGAGTGCTGTAAAAATACATAAGGTAATTGTGACATCTAACTACCATGACATCATTAGTTACAACCCATGGAAAGAGGAGAGCCAGAGCAACAGTAAATGCAGGGGACTTGTTCTTGAAAGCAAGAAACCACTCAGCAAACCAGAACTTTCCTTGGCTTTAGTGCCAGCACTGACAAAACTTCAGTTGTGCTATAAAGGAATTTTTCAGAAAGCCAGGTATAACGAATTAGAAAAGGTGGAGTTGACTGACTTAGCAATATTTAGATACAGATAGTAATGCTCTTCAACCTAGTGACAGCTCCAGAGCGCTACTTCTCCAAAAGGAGCTGCAGTGAGGGAGCAGCTTTTTTCACTACGTGCTCATCATTCAAAATTCGTAGGTGGAATTGCAGTTTTTTCCTCACAGCTGTTGAGAGCATCAGACATGAATGCTGAAGTTGCTACGGCTTCGGGTCCTTTCATGGGACATTTGAGAAGCTGGGCAGAGTGAAGGAACTTCTGTACACGTAGAAGGGCTAACACAGTAAGATGGAAGTAACCATAGTACTGATAGGTTGCCCTTTGTTTGCTAAAATGCAATAAAAGTCTATACCCCTCCAGGCACCATACAGTGGGTACTTTCTATAACATTAAAACAGTTTTCATAGTACAATAAAATATAATTAAGCAACACTGCTTTTGATATGAATTTGGCTACAATTCAGATGTTTCTCAATAGTTTGAGTCGTTCGTTAGCATGAAAAATAACAGTCTTTATCACATTTAGATTCATCTTGGAATCAGTAATGAGGGAAAATAGCAAGAAAACATATAAAAGCTATCTGTATAACAATGCAGTAGCAGTTAAGAAATATAATAAAATGAAAACAACCACCTAGAGTTATATGCTAATTAGAATGATTTGTTGTGCCCATAACAACAGAGTTTGATCTAAGTTCTCAGTTACTTACTGGTGAGCACAGACAGTTGGGCAACAGGCAGATAAATTTTCTAGATGCATCTGTCTTCCAGAATGGTCCTATCCATAGTGTGACATTCAACTGGTCACTTGAACTGAACGTTTTACTTAATGTTTAAACGCCTAAATACATGGTCTACTTGTTGAACGTGGAGATAAGTCATGCCTCTGACTGGTAATAATGATCCTTTAAAAAAATGCTGGTTTAGCCTTTATTATAGGAAGAGAGATTGGAAGAAAATAATCTTTGAGTCATTGAATGCAGTGGTCCACAGCTGTAGGCAAGCATTAAATACAGTGGTTTCCATTCCCTTTTAGCAAGGCACCGCAGCTGACTTCTCTTCTTTTCAGAATGAAACAGGAAAAAAAAATCTATAAACCAAGCATTAAATAACCTTTAACATAGAATAAGCTTTTTTTTCCCCCCTTTCCTCACTTCAACAAAATCAACATATTTTATTGTCATTGCTTGCGAAAACCTTGGACCAGCTGTTGTTTTGTTGAACTAATCACAGTCTAGCTTAACCTTACTGACTTTAGAGGCATTAGTTGGAATTGCAGTAGTATTGCATGGTGCATAGTTCAGACCATTGCTGAGATAACATTAGAATATTTTTGTCTGCTGTTCAAGAAATATGCAATATAATACACTGTGTCATAGGAAGTTTCCAATGTATTATGGCACTTACAGTTCTGGGAGAAAAAAAAAAGAGAAGAGAAAAATGTGCTAGAAGCCTTAAAAGAGTCAGTCTTACTTTAGTTAGTAGTATTTAATACAGTTTTTATAGTTTTCTGAATCATCTGCCACCCTTTAGCACTGAAAAATTCATTAAAGTGTTTTTGCTGCCTGTAGGAGGAACTTTCAGTCTATTTTATTTGATAGTTAACTAAAGTGTACAGTTTTCCTTTCTTCCCTTTCATGGCCAATTAATTTCCCTTATAAAACCAATCAATTTTGTAACAACTAACCAATGTTACTCCATTAGACCAAGAGTTAGAAGCTGTTCCCAAGCTAAGTCTCTGTGAACTCTGCTAATAAAATGGTCTCTCTCAACACTGATGAGGGCAAGAACACTGTGAACTTAGGGACTCCTATTCACATCGAGCAAAGCAAAGTTAAACAATTTTGTGCAGAAACTATGCAGCATGTGCATTCAAGCATCACTGCCAGTGTTTTGAGAACGGCTGTGGAGTGCGTAGCGTGGCATGGAGTGTGACAGACCCTGGTGCCAAACTGGCTCTAAGGACTGTATATTATTGCACCAAAGCTGTTGTGAATTTGTCAACAGTTCCTAGTGGTCTGTTCCGAGACAGAGGGATTGGTGTAATGCAGGGGCTTGTGCTGTATGTCAGTCCTCATCAGAATACTAGAACGTTGTGTGATTGCAGGTGATGCCCAGAGAAAACGGGCATTTTCATAGCACTGGAAACAGGGAAAATTCCTCAAAAGTAGAACAGAAACTGCATTTCTTATTAGCATTCAAAATCAAAGAAATTTACAAAGAAAGACAAAGAGATTGGCTTTAGGATCACAGGAATTGTTGACTTAAGAATTGGTCATAATTGTTAGGAAATTACAGAAGCCTAAGTAACATCACCTTCAGTCATCCCTGGAGGTGTTTAAAAGATGGGTAGACGTGATGCTTAGGGACATGCTTTAGTGGTGGGTTTGGTAGTGTTAGGTTAATGGTTGGACTCGATGATTTAAAGGTCATGATTCTATGACCATGATTTAAGAAATAAATATGAGCTGTTTCCTGGAGAGGGGTGGCAGAGACATCTTCCTCCAGGTTCATAACATCTGTAAAGAAAAGGAGAGACACAGAGATAAGGTACTTCTGCAGGAGAGACAACTTAGAATTTTCTTGAAAACCTTTTGTTGTTTTAGTGAAATATCTATGTGTTGAAGATCAACAACTTCTGTGTGATATGTGTATCAGGCTTGGGTGGACCTGAAATGAGGAATAAGGACTCAGACTAGCCTATGTCTTAATGCACCAATGCTCATGGTATTTACTTGTTAGGTGAGAGAATGACACTTGGAATTCTCATGCCTTACTCAGTGTAGGTGCTTAAATCTTTTATGTTTGTTTCAAGTAAATACTTCTATTAGGTTACAAATCATCACAGAGTAAAATCTATTCATTCATCTTTGCTGAAGATTTTCCACATTTCTTAAGTAATTCAATGTGGGTTAAAGCCCTGAACTGTCTTGACTTGAACGTCCAGCTTCCCCAAATCAGCTACACTCTTACTAAATCTTTCTTCCAATTCTTCTCCCTCTCTTTTCCCTCATTTCTCTTTTGAAAGTTTCATTTCATGGAGAGTGAAAGTAATTTCAAATCCTAAAAAATATTTCCTAACTTGCTCTGGCAGGCTTAATGGATAGCTTTTGGGCTTTGGTCGTTTTTGTGTGTTGTTTTGTTTGGGGTTTGTTTTTTTTTTTTTTTGTAGATTTGTATATCTGTGTAAGTAAGATTGAATCTCTGTTCAAAATATATATCCAGAAATTGTACGTCCCAGGAGATGCATGGCAAAATGGATCACATTAAAAACACATCAGTGGAATCTCCTCAAATTAATAAGTTTACAAATTAACTGATCTAGAGTTGGAATCTGAATAAAGGGATTTAATATCTAGCAGGTGAATATGGACAGACATCTCTCTGTGGTCATAGAAATGTCATGGGTTAGCCCAGCTTCTTTCAGCTAAGAGTACAATTTCTAGTGATATTAAGATAATTAATACACAGAAATAAAGTCCAGAACTTATTGAAAATGCTTAAGTTAGATGATTGCTACCTCAACTAAGGTATAAGAAGAATAATTTTGATCATGAGTATTTTTTACAAATTCCTATTTCTCTGTGATTCAGTAATGGACACACCTTTATTTGTTCAATTTTCCCATGAAAGTTCATACAAACTCTTTGTTCACACAAATATTTGGAGAAGAGCTTCTGTGCATGTGAATAAGGTTACTGGAGCATGAATGATCGTATTTTTGTGCAAACAAGTGTATTCATGCTGAAATTTCTTAACTAGCTCCCCTACATAAAAAGTCTTTGTGCATCTATGAGTTATGGGTTAGCAATCAGAGGGAGACAAAGAGTGTTTTAAAACATAACAAATAAATAAGCTGTGAACTAACATGAGCAGAAAAACTAGAATTAAGAGATCATTGTCCAGTAACAGCAATGAAGAATTACTAGAAGAGCTGTTCTCTGCTACTAGGAGGAAAACTATACTATTCTGATAGGTGATCAGCCTCACCTCAGCCCCGGGTAAGGTAATAGAACAACCAATCCTGGAAACCATTTCTAGTCACATGAAGGTCAAGACAGTGAACAGGAGTAGTCAGCATCGATCCACCAAGTAGTAGTCAAGTTTGATCAAATTGATAACCTTCTATGATGAAATGGCTGGCTTGGTAGATGAGGGGAGAGCAGTAGATATTGTTTCCTAGGCTTCAGTGATGATTTCAGTGCTGTCTCCCATAAGATCCTCATAGAGAAGCTGTTGAAGCGTGGGCTGAAGAATCAGACGAGGTGGATTGAAAAGTGGCTGAACAGCCTGGCCCAGGGGGTGGTGATCAGTGGTAAAAAGTCTGTTTCAAGGCCAGTAGTTAGCGCTGTATCCCAGGGGTCAATAGTGGCCCAATCCTACATAATCTTCATTAGTGGTCTGGAGGATGGGACAAAGGGTACCCTCAGCAGGTTTGCTTATGACACCAAACTGGCAGGAGTGGCTGATATGCTGGCAGGTTGTGCTGCCATCCAGAGGGAACTTAACAGACTGGAGAAATGGGCTGACAGGAACATCATGAAGTTCAACAAATGTAACTGCAAAGTTCTGCATCTGGGGAGGAACAACCCCATGCACCAATATATGCTGGGGCTGCCTGGCTGAAGAGCAGCTTTTACAGAAAAAGACCTGGTGGACACCAAGTTGACCATAAGCCAGCAATGTGCCCTTGTGGCAGAACGGGTTTATGGTCTCGTGGGCTGCATTAGGTAAAGTGTTGCCAGCAGGTTGAGGGAGGTGATCTTTCCCCTCTACTCAGCACTGGTAGGGTGAGAGACACGTGCCTGGAGTGTTATGTCCGATTCTGAGCTCTCCAGTATGAGAGTGATACAAAACTACTGGAGTGGATTTAGCAAAGGGCCATAAAGATGATTAAGACACTGGAGCATCTGTAATATAAGGAGAGGTTAAGTGCCTTAGGACTGTTCGACCTCGAGAAGGCTCAGGTGAGAATTTATCCATGTACATAGATACCTGAAGGGAGGGTGCAAAGGGGATGGAGTCAGGTTCTTTTCACTGGTGCCCAGTGCCAAGATGAGACAAAATGAGCACAAACTGAAACACAAGAGGTTCTGTCTAAGCATCAGGGAACAATTTTTTCTGTGAGGGTGATGGAGCACTGGCACAGGTTGCCCAGGAAGGATGTGGAGATACTTAAAAGCCATTTGGATATGTCCTGGGGCAGCTGGCCCTGCATGAGCAGGAGATGGTTGAGCCAGATGACCTGCAGAGGTCCCTTCCAACCTTAACCATTCTGTGATTCCACGATTCCCTCAACAGTTCAGAATGTAAAGCATAGCGAACACATGCCCATAGCAGAGTGTTTGAAAAAGTATCACTGATGCACAACATTCCCTTATAGTCACCACAGGGTATGAATCTTTACTCACTGTAGATGTCCATACCAACATCCACTGTTCAGTAAATAAATACTACTGAGTTTCAATCTACTCTTGCTCAATTTTTGGAGTTGCAAAAGTATTGAGAAATCTCACTGTTTCAGAAAAAACTAAATAAAGGAAATAAAAAACCTTAAAATTTGTCATAAGAAAGATAAACTATACTTTTCTTTTAAAAAAACAGCCATATGAATTTGTGGTTCAAGGATAAACCCCTAAGTTTAAAGACCTATGCTTGGTATTGCATTGAGTAATATCAAGCCAAGGAAAGGGAGGAAAAAAGCGAACTTGCATTGACATTAATCTTTAAGTAGGATGTCTGTAGGATCTATACTCAAACTGTGATTTTGAACTTTCCTGTCACAGCTAATGCAGGGGTAGAGTTAATGCACAATTAAAAATATAAATTTTAAAAGTCAGCAGCATCACAGTAATCTGAAGTTTTACGCTTTATGCCCACACTTTAGACAGGAGAGATCTACAGTAGTTGCTAACCTTATGGCTTCTAACACAATGAACACAGATGAAGCTGTACATGAATTTGTCACTGCTTTTCTCAGTTCAGCTATAGTCCTTTCTATACCAATTGACTGTCATGATGAAAAATATCACAGTTTGCATAAAAGTAGACCCGTTCTGCAGGGCTGGCAAACTCCTTTATTGTCTAAGTATGCATCTCCAGATGAATATTAACATTTACTCAGTGATCCACACATTTTTACTTAGACATTTAAGCTTACAAATTCCTGAACCTGTATTACATGAAATAAATTACTCAAGATTAAGGTTTTTGGAAGTGAATGTCGGAACATCTCACACACTTGTCACAGTCAAGATATTCTCATGCTATTTCAATTTGTCCATGTTGCAAAATGAATTATGGATTAATTTACATTTCCCAGAGACTCTTCACATGTATCTAGGCCTAGGTCAAGCAAATATTGTGACACTGTAGGACACTTAAGCACATTTCCAGAGGCTTTAAGGCTACTTGTATACATAATTTTCATGACTCACAGCAAAAATTAATGCAAATTAATACAACATTCCTTTGGAAAACTTACACTTTTTTTGCAGCTGAAGTCAAAGTTTGAGGGGAGTTTGGCAGGGCTCAGCAAGAGTCAGCAGAGAGAATAAGGTGAGCTGAGGCAGCAACACAAAGCAGCATGGTTGTTCAACAGCTTGGGCAAGAAAATTTGATCCAGCAGCAAAACTGCCTGCCTGGAGTCAGCAGCAGAATCAGGTAGTCTACTGGTGGTCAGCAGCAGTCAAAGGACAGCTGAAGCACCAATTCACATCCTAAAGAGCAGAAAGAGGAAAATAATGAGGCTCAAAAACTCAAGACCTTATTGACCTAAAGAAAGCTGTTCTCCAAAGCAGTTTGATAAGACTATGCAATAACATAACCAAAGGAAAAGGACAATGTATAAGTGCCACTAAACCACAAGGGAACAGATACTATTGCTTGTCTCTTTGGTTATAAGTTGTGCAATCTGCATTTCTTAAAACTGGGCACAGACTGACTAGATATTTATGTTAATTATGTATCTGACTTGCCTCCTGATGATCTTGTTCAGTTATTAAACATGACAGTATATAATCCTTTTGTCAAACACTGCTATGGCTCCGTTAACCATTTTAGCAACGTTCAACAAATCTTCCCTGAATTCCAGCTGAAATCCTATGAAACATTCCTGTTTCTGATCCTTTGCCATCTCTGCTACTGTTTCTTCAGGGTCTTCTTGTTGCTAAGAACTGATTGTCATCCACCTTTTGTTTTCCTCAAAACTCCATCTTCAGGATTCTGTACTTCACAGAAATGAGAAGTAACCTTTCTGATAGCTGTAGTCTTTAAAGTTCATGAAATATCAGTGTAGAAATGAACTGTAGCTCCACTTTGTAACAGATTTCATACTTTTGAATCCCTGTTATACCATGCATTTTTTGTGTCTTTATCAGTTTTTCTTGCTGCACATTACAATTTGTTCTACTGTCTGCTGCAGTTCTGCTAAATTGAGAATCTGCTTTCCCCTGCTAAACACAATTTCAACGGTGATGCAGTGTGCTGCAAAGGTGATGCTCTTAGGTTTAGCACAGCTAAACCCTTCCAACCTCTGTAACCTTTTGAATTATCTTTTAACTGCCTTAATTTCTTTGTTCATCACACTGTTCAATGACAGATGCATATGTTAAATGCTGAAATACAGACTCTTGTGAAAAAGAAGTTTAAACAGTTTACAGGAGAGTCTGTTTCTTTTGTTCATTAAACTCTGAACTGTGACCAGACAAAAACTTCTTGAGTTTCATGTCCTGTAAGTACAGATTTAATCCGCACTTACGACATATGACACTGTGCTCCTTGACAATATTGCAAATGTACGCTAAGATTTTCATGTTTGATCTCCCAAGATTCTAATCTCATAGAAGTGTGAATAATAATGCAACATCAAACTGGTTTAGCCAGTGTCTGTAAATATAGACCAAATTTGTAACTTCAATTAGCAATTACAACAAATGTAGCCAGCTTTATTTTAACTTTTGATTTTCAATTCAAGATCATGCTATTCTTCAGGAAGAACTGATTTTAACCCCAAAGGCATTTTTGATGGGGATTTTAGTCATCTTGTTTTCTCACTCAAAACCTTACAGCTATATTTCCCGTCCAACGTTCACTTTGGTATTAGTACCCAGCCTATAATTCAGAATTGTTCCCTTGGTGTGTAGGGCAACATGTCAGCCCTCTGTCATCCCTCCTTTTAGCTTTTGAGGATTTAGGCTCTCTCTAGAAGTTCTTTTAAGATTTTTTGCACACTTTTTTCTTATGATGGAGTGCTGATATCTTTGTTAAATTGTAAAATATTGTAAATTTTTTACGTTTATGCCATCTAAATATGGATGTTTGGATCTGTGCATATTTCTACAGCTAATGCACTTTCTGTCCATCACAGCTTCTTGCTATTCTGTGATGTTTCTCACTTTATTTTGTCTTTCCATTTTCCAATTTCCCCTTGTGATAATCTGTTTATCCAGTGTAACTGCATCTCAGTTTTCTTCTAGCATCTTTTTGACATGTCCTTACTGCTTTTCCTGATTTAGGTTTCTGTCTTGTAGCTGTCACTCCAGTGGCTTTATATCTTTTATTCCAATCACTATTTGATCTTTTCTAATGGAATCAGTCAGTATGCCATAATTACACGGCTGACTTGTTAAGTGACTGTCAGTCAAACATTCCTCAAATTTAGAGAAATGAAAGAAATTCTGTTCTTTGAGAGGTGCAAATGATAACAATGATGTCCTTCAAAAGTTTTACTTTTCTTAGGAGTACAGTATTTTTCCTACACACTCTGAGGCGGTTCTTCCGTTCTCTTTTAGTACCATACTAACAAGGAAATGGAGAATTTCAGCTATTGCTTTATTTAAGAAATAGCTACCTTTTGTGACTGTTTTTGAGTCCAGCTCATCATGCGTAGATTCAAAAGTGTGTTTCAATCTTCTCCATGACTGTGCAGCATTGCCAGAGAACTTTAATTACTTCTTACTCTCAATAGTGTTCTTCTCTCTGTCTCTATTTGAAAACTTACTTTTTCAGGAGCTTAATTTGGTATAATGCAACAACTGGAGAATATCTGGTTCTAGAGAAACCCTATGAGGCTAGAAACACTGCTTCTGTATATTGTAAATTTCTTTGTTTATGAAAAAATTGACTAACACATCAAACCTTTTAAAAAAGCTACTGGGGAGAGTAATGAAACTGACTTCCTGCCAGTGGAAGTATTAAGTGTTGAACTGCCCTTCCCTTGAGATGGGATTTATTTTATTTTATTTTTTTGCTACTCCACCTTGCTCCTTTCTCTTTTATTCTCTATGCTCTAGGACTGTCGTCTTCCTGTGAAGCTGGTGTATGTCTATATATACCAAAATGACAATGTTCAATGCACAGTGTGACAGTGATGTTCAGCTAAACCCAAAACTATGGTTAGGGACCACCTTGAAACCAGAGCCACGATTGCCTGCAAGATCCTAAGCTTCAAGGTGACACTGGGGTAAGGTACATAAGCAGCTCAGATTACAGGGGACAGAATTCATGCAGGGAGACAGCATGGCTGTCATTTGAGATGGTATGATTTACTATGCCATCTCTGTCAATATATTTTAGTGTGGACTTTTAGTGACCTCTATGTAGTCAAAGTGAAGTTTTTGAGAAAAGCCTAGAAAAAATCCAGCGATAGTTGTGGAATTGCTGTTATATAACAGTGAGTAATTCAGTTCAATTTGCTATTTTGGCCCTACTGTGAGAAACTGGATCAGATTGCAATAGGGATGCCCATAAGACGTGCTGACTAGGGTCTCTTTGCTGACCTGAGGTGAAAAGGATGATCATCACATCATAAAGTTTGAGAGCTGCTAACAAAGTATCAAAAAGGTCAGTACTTTGGCTGTCAGTGTCTTCTTTCACCTTTCCCCCGAATGCCTCAGAGATACTTAGGTCTAGCCCTTCATCTGTCAGGATGGGAATTTCCAAGTCTTTGCTACAATATTGAATTTAGGAGAGCATGGAGAGATGAAAGTCTACTTTTGTTTTCTGAGTTAATGAATCTCAATAAGAAGCTACACCCCAATGATACCTATAGACAACAACCAAAAGCATGATGAATGTGTTCTGAAGAAATCCTGGAAGCTGGTAAGATGATCTAGAGGAGATAAAAAAATAAATATGCAAATGTATGCAATGTTGAAAAGGGTGGAGTGAGCTGGCCACAACAAGCCTATGATGTCATATGTTTTACTGAAAATACTGCTCAGTCATGTTCAGAGAAGGAACAATTCATTTAGGCAAGAAGACATCATCTGCAATGCTGATGATGTTAAGTAGGATTTTGTTACCTTCCTCTTGACATCGTCTTAGTCTTGTTGGCTCATGTGTCCTCCTCAGCATACCACAGTGGACAAGCAGCAGTCTGGTACAGAAGCTTCCTAGGAGATTCCATGCAAGCAAAGCCTGCTGTGACTCCCAGGGCACCTACTGCCCATAGGTGCTATGATGAGGAACCTGAACAGGCTGTACTGGGCTTGTCTTTTTCATATAACTTTCTGTAGGCACTGCATATAGGGCTTGATGAATCTTTTGGTATGGCCTAGTACACTTCTTATTTTGTATTGTATAAGTGACAAGAAGAAGATAAGGTGCAGGTATCAAGCTGTCTCCTTAAAGTTACTTCCATATTAGTTTCCTGCCTTTGTAAGGGATGAGCTTAGTGCATAACTCATGAGTGACATCTTTAGTGTACTGCATGATGTGGGTGTGCCTTCCATCTGATGCAGCAAATTGCACAGCTTTGTCATTTCTACTGCCTGGTCATCTCATAATTCAAAGATCTGGTCTTAATGAACATCTCACCCCAGGCTTAAGTGATTTAAGAAGAAGAAGGGCATTTGAATGACATTGTCTCATCCACATTAGATATAGGCACTAAGAAACATCCTTAGGAACCTAGTCCCATTGTGGACCTGTTACTGTGTCACATACCCTGATTGTGTCAAGTGTCTCCTCATCTCAGCTACTTGTTTTGTTGCTAGATGCTGATGGAGAAGGCAGGTCAGACAGGTCTGTATTTTTGTGTCTGTGAGATTGTATAATATTTGGCTTAAAGCAGTACAGTATTTGGATAAATATGAAGTTCTGAAACTATCAAGCAAAAATTAGGCAGAAACAGGGAAGGTATGCAGGTAATCCAGGAAAGAAATAAAATGGTTGTTGGTTACTTTTGCAACTTAAGCTCTTGACATGCTATTCTGCGAAACCACAGTAAAGAAACTAAGTGTAGGAAATTTAGTAAAGAGCAGAGTTTATCTTAAAACACCACCGGTGAAATACTCCATCATTATCTGCTGATTCCCTCATCTATTCGTCTGGTGATTACTGTAGAACTTCCTCTGTCACAAAGCATGGGTCATGGGCTAGACTTTCTGCTGAGGAAGTCACATTAAAATGGCAGCCCACACTGAGAGACGTCAGAACAATTCACAGCTGAGCAACTGCTGAAACAGCGCTAGGTATAATATAGGATTTCTAAAAAGCTTCATCACAATTCATTTGTGGATTCAGCCTTTATAGCTACGATGTTCACCCTGGAGTTTTCAAATGATTTCTCTTTAGTTATTTAGTTAGGCATCCAAACATGTGTAACTGTGCATTGTTCTTTGTGAAAACACTTGACTAGAGAGCTCTGGGTGTTAATGATCTTAGACATATTAGTTATATGGCCTTCCTCTTCAGAGATAGATCTATTGCACTCGTATCTAGATGCAAATCACCCTTGTCTGGATTTGCAAAGCAATTCGTTTTTGCAACTGACTTGTTTATGAAAAGCTGTATTAAGCCTATTTTTCCTTCTGTCTCAATTTAGGAAAGATAATATGCTTTAATGAATGACCACCAAACTGAGATTAGCTGTCATGTGGGAAGATCATGGCATCCATCTGTTACGATACAATGGGTGAAACCCTCACAACTAAACAGCCTTGGGACAGTTTGTCTCACCTGCCCTCATTCTGGATGCCCTTTAGCTCATGGTCTTAATCTCCAACCTCAACTATGTTGACTGTGGGTTTCTGTCTCGCATCTCTCCTGGGCAGTTCCAGGAATGCTCTTCAGTATATCTTTTGAATGGAGGAAGTGATATTGGCTGTGGATGTATATTCTTATTTAATGACAAGTCTAGCAACATAGCCAAGTTTCCTCATATTTACTGCAAGCTTGGAGTAAATGCCTGTGTGTATTTAGTGGATTAAAAGACACTTGGTAACTTGTTCAGTCATAGGAATGTGATTATGTGCTTGATATATGCCTCAGCTCAGCCAAGAGTATAATACACCATGGCACGTACATCAGCAAAATTTGGGAGGCCTAGCTGTGCCTTGCAGCAAACATGTAGGCAAGATGCTCAGGTTCTCAAGCAGCCATTCTTTCGTGAATCATTCTATACAAGGAAAGTTCTTTACATCTACATAAAATGAAACTTAAGTTTCTAAGGAGTATACTTTGCCTGTCCACTACTGATATCCAGAAACAGATGAGCATCTGCTTCAGTAGGATCATTCTGGGTCCCTCTACAGTAAATGGTAGATGGAAAGTAAATAAAATATCTAAGCTTAGGACTGTAGATTTTTGACCGCAGATGTTCTGTAAAAGAAGTGGCATCTTGTAGGCTAAGTATTTGTTACTGGGTATACAGCACTGACTGCATTATATGACTGCAAAGCTGGTCATATAGTTTTGCAGAAGCTGACTAGTTGAATCACTTACTAGGGTATACAAGTAAGCCATTTGTGCATCCCTTCTCATATTCAGGGCTTGGAAAGGGGGAAGAGATATCTACTGCAGTTAACTCAGTATTAAATGCAACCATTTGGTGCCTCTAGGAAATCCTACGTTAGGCATTTACTGGCACCAGTAAAAGCTGGAATCAAGTTTAGGAAGGTGAAGGATAGATTCCAAGGGTTATAATACAGGATATGTTATGAATTGCTAATTGGAAATTGACTCTGCTATGCATGTTCAACTGCTTACTGTCCCCCAGTGGAAAAAAAAAAAAATTAAAAAATGAGAACATTTGAGCGAGTGATATCTGTAATGAAGAAGCATTAAGGTTCTTATTACCAAGGTCTGTTTCTATATGGCTCAACAGGAATACCAGGAATCTTTAAAGGAAAGTGTAAGCTGGGCTGTTTTTTCAGAAAGACACAATGACATGCTGCCTTCTTAGTGAAGGCAGCATAAACACTGTTGGCTTTCAGAAATATGCTGCTTATCTTGTTAGCATGTAAAGAAACACGTTTCATCTCAGTGAAAGCATGTATTAAACTATTAGTACATACAAGCAAAGAAATAACACCGCCTATGAAAAAGAACTTTATAAAGAAAGGATTTGAAATAGTGTCAGGATGCCATAATTAAAAAAAAAAAAAAAGCAAGGGTATGGTAAGTTGTGGGAAATTATATCATCAAGCCTGAAAGTATATTTACATGTGTCTGAACATCTCTGGAAAGTCAGAAGACGTTTTCTTCTACCTGTGAGGGATAAGGCAAAAACTTCTGTTTCCTTCTATATGCTAATCTAGTACAGTTATGTACAAAACAGGTAAATGTGATATTGTATTACTTACAAGACAGGGTAGAGCTCATGGTTTAATCTAAGTTGAACTGGGAAATGGCCTAACTTTAATGTTTAAAACAAATTTACATGTAAAGTTAGACCAAGCAAGCTATTCAGGCCACCTGCTTTCCTTTATCATTACCTGGGAAACATCTGTTTCTATTCTACATTGCATTTTTCTCTACAAGTGTGTGAGTAAGGATCTCTGCATAGAGTTTGGCTATACACTCAGATGGCAGCTAAACTACATTACAGTTGAGAGATGTGGCTCCTGAACTGTTAAAGTCTTCAGAGAGGTTTGTCCCTCAGGCATTCTCAGAGGGAGCACTTCACCAAGCAAACATACTCAAAGTGTAGGAATCAGTTTAGTTCAGAATATGCACAAAGCCAGCATTTGAATTGTTACCTTTTTTTGAAACAACATAAAAGTTAGAGCATATCCCTGTAAAGTGAAATATGAGTTCTAAGGTCTCCTCTGCTCGAGCGTGCTGCTTCTGCTCCCGAGAATGCTGCAAGCACTAAGCTGTTAGGAGACGCTTTAATTTCACTATTGAGCTTGCAGCCCTAGGCAGCAAGAACTGGATTCTTAGAGCAAGGGACAAGATAGAGACAGGAAAGAGTTTGGGGAAGACAAGATATCACCTGGGAGGAGGAATTAAAGTTTTCTGTTTCCTATTTTATGTTGATACATTCTGCTGATTTATTTGGTTTGCTAGCAAGCAGGAAAGTATGTGTGTGAGGGAGAGAGACAGGGAAGGGCATTTAGCTGTAATACCCAGTATCATCAGGGAGTCTCAAAGTCAATCAATTCTAATAAATTTTTCCCAAACTGATCTTTAGTAAGATATTCCCCTCCCCCTTGAGATTAAGCCACTTTTATATAGTTTTATATAGTTTTTATATAGGTGGAGACAGGCTACTTTGATTACCCCACTGGGAGCCCGAGTGTTGTTAAAGAGGCTACACCTAAGAGACAGGTCTGTGTGCCTGGCTGCAGGGCTGTGTGAGGCAGTGTGCCAGCTGCATTGCTGTGCAGGACCCTCCCCGTGCAGGCAGAAGTGTAGTGCAGAAGACCTGTGACCTCTCCTAGGCAGCCACTGCTTGCCTTCGTCCCCTCCCTGTGGCACACACTGTTGACTCAGAGATGACACAAATTTGTCCAATGAATATTCATTTAGCATGAAATTTTCAAAGGTTTAAGAAGAAATTGTAATGCAATTTAATTAATTAAATACACAGTAATCTAAATATCATCTTAAAGTGCTAATCTTATCTAACTTGCTATTTTAGAAGGATGAGATCCACACTATCAATATCAAAACTACTGAACTGTTAACACAGCACTTAACACTAGCTGTGCCTTAAATGATCATCTGCAGTATATGTCAGGGCAACCGGATTAACTCTAATTTTAAAAGGTCAAATAATTCTAATGGATTTAAAGTAGTGAATGACAGTTAAGATTCTAAGTATATGTTTAAATATATCAGTATCAACATCAAACGTTCACGTTTAAACCCAATCTTATGAACACTAGTACTTAATTATGGGCTTTATATTTAAATGCATTTTAAAATGTGCATACGTTTTGGTTGTGGTTTTTTTTGCTGTTAGGGAAGGC
>JAOXJK010000012.1:143162531-143180745 GCA_025774025.1 Xenus cinereus | reverse complement strand
CAGCTTTTGGAAGCAATTAATTCACTCTGTTGAAATTCATTAAGATCTTGATAACAGGGTTAGTAGAAATAATGTGAAAACAAAAATGTTAAGTAGTTTTTATTCATGACAACTTGATTTTAAGACTTAAGTCCATTCAGTCACCAGATGATACACTGTAACTGATTCTACATCCTAATTTCAGTAGAAAATGACAATTAACTTTAAACGTGAAATGCAAAGAGCTATTGAAAGATAATTAGTGGACAATAATAAAGTAACAGCAAACTTGAGGAAATAGGGATCTTAACATCCACATTTAATTTAATTCAATTAATTAACATTTGAAATGCTGAAGTACAGGTTTTTTATTTGCCTAATAACACTTGTGTTTCAAAAATCCAGAAATCAAAACGTTTCCATTTTATGTGGTGGTATCTCTGGTGTGAATGGAAGAGTTCTTACTGCTTCACAATGTATTGCTGGGGTTATGCAAAATAACTAAAGGGAAGATCTTGTAAATAAGTAATTATAATTTCTGTTGAAGTTAGTAATGTGTATCATGACTACATGTATATGTACATGTATATATTTATATAATTATAAATTTTATTTGGAGACCCTTAACTATCAAATAAGCTTGATACATGAAATAATGAGAAAATCTTAATTCTATATTTAAAATACACTGTGAAAAGTAACAGAGAACTTATTTTGTTGTTAGCTGTTTTATACTCTTCCCTGATTTTCTTTTATTTCAAATACTGAAATTTGTTATTCCAAATTAAATGATGTATACTGTATATTCAGTATTACTTAAAAGGTCACATACATATTAAATAGTTTAATGTCTGTTTTAGTCTCTATTATTTTTACATAATATTTGAACATAATAATTGAATACCTGATAGTTATACAATTCACTGAAATCTGTCAGATCAGGTATGATGTATATCAGTTTCTATATAGATGTATAATGAGCTGCCCTTGTGGGAAAAGTAAAGACAATAAAAAAAAGAAATATTATCTCTGGCTGTGTGTATTGTACTGCCTGAACAATAATTATTCTATATGCTAATTATGGAAATTTATTAACAGTGTAGTGATTTCTTCATATAGCTAATTAGAAGTGTCTTATGATCACTCACACAAATTCACACCTTTGATATTCTAACTAAAACAACACATGGAATGGCTACTTAAGACTAATATCAGCAATTTGCTAATTTGGACAGAATTAGCAGTTTTCAAAACATTATATTAAAGGAAATGATTAATTTTCTAAAGAAAGGAACTGTATTTATATGAAAGCACAGAAAATTCTTTTCACCAGAGATCTCTAATTGTCCTTCGTTCTTTGTTTGATTTTAATGAAATGTGCATCCATTTCTCAATCCAGAATATAAAAGTGTCTTCAGAATTCACAACTCTATCCTGTTTCCCTGTGTT
Source organism: Xenus cinereus (assembly GCA_025774025.1). Lineage (NCBI taxonomy): Eukaryota > Metazoa > Chordata > Aves > Charadriiformes > Scolopacidae > Xenus > Xenus cinereus. The sequence continues at coordinate 143,179,317 of JAOXJK010000012.1, read as the reverse complement.
ATGGCTGAGGATAAAGAGAAGACTGGTATGGGTGACATTGTAGTAGGTGTCTGCTATAGGTCAGCTGACCAGAAAGAACAAGTGGATCAGATCTTCTACAGACAGCTGTAAGTAGCCTCACGTTCACAAGCCCTGGTCCTCATGGGGAACTTTAGCCACCCTGATATCTGCTGGAGGAAGAACACGAACAGACATAAGCTATCCAGGGGGTTCCTGGAGAGTATCGATGGCAACTTCCTGACTCAAGTGATAAAGGAGCCAAAGGAAGAGAGATGCTCTCTGGACTTCATGCTCACAAATAAGAGAAGCTTACTGGGGAATGTGAAGGCTGAAGGCAACATAGACTGCAGTGACTGTGAGATGATGGAGTTAAGGCTTCTGAGAGAAGGGCATAAAGCAAAATCACAGTGCCAGAATTCAGGAGAGCCAAATGGCCTTTGCAAGGATCTTAGTAAAGTCCCATGGAACAAGGCCCTGGAGGGCAGAGGGGCCTGAGAAAGCTAGTTGGTATTCAAGGATCACCTTCTCCACGTTCAAGAATGGTCCATCTCAACAAGCAAGAAATCAGTTGAAAATGCCAGGCCTATATGGATGAACAAGGAGCTCCTATCCAAACTCAAACACAAAAAAGGAGGAGGCATACAGCAGGTGGAAACAAGGATGAATTATGTTAGACTCCATGGAAAATTATAGAAGATTAAAAAGGAAACAAAATTATGCCAATGTTCAGAAAGGATAGATAAGATAATTCAAGTAATTCTAGAACTAATTAACTTAATACTTTATTTTAGGTATATTAATAGAAATCCTGATATAGAATTAAATAAGCTTATTGAAGTAATGGAAAAGAATTCATAATAATCAGAATGGCTTTTTAGATAACATTACTCCTAAAAATCTGGCTTCTTTTTTGATGATACTGAAAAAGTCACAAATGACTGGACCCTTGCTCAGGTCACAATTCAGTGTCACAGTTTTGAGATTTTGATTTTTAAAAAGTAGTATGTTTTAAGAAAAGTAGGTTTGTGAAGATAATTAAGGCATTAGAGCATCTGTAGTACGGGGACAGGCTGTGAGTATCAAACCTTGGAAGGTGTTGCCAAGAGTTTATTCAAATTGTGGAGTCTCCTTCCATCTTGGCAATGCTCAAAACCTGACTGTACATGGCCCTGAGTAGCCTGCTCTAGTTACCTCTAATTTAAGCCACAGGGTTTGGACTACAAGATCTCCAAGTGTCTTAGAACATCATCCATTCTGTGATTCTGTGAAAACCAGGAGATATCACATGGATCATGTATTACTGGACTGACATATTTCAAAACATGGTTGCCTGTTGGGAATCATGTTTGAATAGCGCTTTTGCTAGGTGGAGTCCAAACTGGGGGATATTAAAACCAACATTATTAATATTTTCATGAATAGTCTTGAAGTAAATATCAATTCACTCTTGATTACATTTACAGATGACACAAAGATTGGTAGGATGATAATGATGAAGAGAGGGTAGTCATACAGGAAGATTTGTATTGAAAAATTAACTGGCCGCATTTAAAGAATAAAAAATAAAATCTTCTAAGAATAGGGTTTGAAAATTGTATCTATAGACTAGGAAACCACCACAGAAGGCAGCGACTACAATAAGCTCTAGGGGTAATGCCATTTCCTGTGCAACGCTGCAGAAAAGTAGTGTAATCTTTGGAGGAATAAATAGAAAAATACTGAATAAGAAGGAGATTTAAGCTCCCTTATGATATTAATGAGTTTATTGTGAACATTTTTAAAGGAAATTGAAAACATTCTAAGAAATAAAAAAAAGAAGAAAGAAAAAGGTTAAAAAAAAAATCCCAAAGGAAATTGCACCAGTTCAGACATCTTGTCAGAAATAAGAGAGTTTTCTGTAGAAGACAACAGAAAAAGACACAAGAAAAAAAATAGGATCTGGGACTTAACAACTGAAAAAGGAAAAGGAAATTAAATCCAAAGTTGTTTGGTGGGTTTTTTTGGTGTGGGTTTTTTTTGTTTGTTTTTGGTTTTGTTTTGTTTTTTGTTTAAGAAGAATGTTTAGCTTCTATAAAGAACAATCACAGAAAATGGTGAAGCATCTGTGTTTTGGTATCTTCAAAATGTATGAGATATTTTCCTGAATGTAGCTTTACTCAAATATATGATCATGGGTTCCATAGACATAGTACTGAGTGAAATATACAGCAAGAAGATACGCAGGATATGGAATAAACAGACCTAGCTTTGCTCACCTTCTACTTTGTGCATCAGTTCAGAATAGCTAGTAAAATCAAGGAACTTGCTACTTTCTATTTTAATGTGTTTTGTTTGTAAATGTTATGATTCTTCTGAAAACATGGAAATAGGATTTCAAAATAAAAGATGAAAGATTTCTGATCAGAACAGGAAATTCTTCAAGCACATTCCAATAGGAAGAAGAAATAAAAAAGCCCCAGATCTTAAAAGCCAGTGCTATTATGAAGTACCATTATAGGAAAGATAGAATGCAAACCATATACTCAGGTGAAATTCACATCAGTTCATTCATACATTCATTTCACCAGTATAAATACCATTATATAATCTACTTTGACTTTCTGAACATCACAACTTAAAGTATTTTACTTTATCAATCTTGTATTAAATGTAAGAACAGTATTGGAGGAAAGCTTAAATTTCAGAAAATGTTTCATCTTAGTGTGAAATTTTTAGGAAATGGAGATCTGTGCACCACCTCCAATGGCATTTTTTCCAGTATTTAAATATTGTTTCTGTAATAAATCACTTTCCCTTTGAAGAACAAGGCCACTTTTCTAAAATAACTGGCTACAGCTCTCGGCTTTTAGTTATTATTACACCATCCTTTGCTGCTCTTAAGATATATTTTGCACCGAGGATTCTCTTTATCATGGGGAAATTTATACTGCAACATGATCTCTTTAATAAATTAAACACAGTAAGCTTATCAGAAGGACATTTTTCCAGTTATTGAACCATTATGTCATCACTTTTACATACTGTCCTCAAATCTTGTTTTTTTGCTGAAGATACCAAGACTTTAAGCTCAATGTAGGTTTTCACACTTTATTGACCTGCTCACTAGTCTTGTATTGTTTCATCCAAGATATGAATCACCTAGTCTCTCACAGCATTAAACTGAATGCTTATGGTCTATTTATTGTCCAGAATGCCACCTAAATCTTGGAGAGCCTCTGCTCTCCCATGTAACGTTCAGTGTGCTGCTCAACAGGTTGTGATCTTCTGATTTGTTATTCTAGAGCTTATCTGGTGGGCAGTTTCTGTTGCTGCAGCGATCTCCCTGACCAAAAGTCACTGGGGGATCAAAGGATCAAAGCCTTAGCTTCTGCTGAAGTACTGACTTCAGCTAAAAGACCTCCAAAAAACATGACTCCTTCCTTCTGAGTTCTAGGGTATACTGAAAAATTGTGAGCATGTAAGAGTACAAGTTTGAGAATTTTCCCCATAATACTGGGAAATGTTATGGTACCAAGGTGTATATTTGAAGTCTACAGCGTTCCTGTTAAAGGACTTATGATTCATTATTTTAATTCATAAATGTAATCAGTATAATCAGTATAATCATCATTGTCAATTGTTATCCTAATTCCACAGATGGTGAGCAGAGGCAGAGAGATTAGCATAAAAATAGAGCTTATTGAAGAAAGAGTGAGAAAACTTATTTTTCGTGACATGTTTTTCACTCAGTTAAAAGAGTACTATGGAATTTCAGCAGGTGCTCAGTCTGTAACAGCAATCCTTTCCAGTCATTTTTTTTCCTTTTTTTTCCTTTCTTGGCTAGTTCAGAGTGTAATTCTCCAGTCTGCCCCAACTCAGAATTTCTACCAGTCTTCTACCTTCGTCATTCTCTGTATCAGATGAAGAAAAGATACTGCTCATTTCTAGGCCAGAGGCTGATTAGTTTGCATAGCATCATAGGTTAATTTATTTGTGATGTTGTATCAAAAATTGGCTGAAAACAGATGAACTTTGACTTATTCGATTCACAATTAGGAAGACTTTTGTAGGCAGAGCCAGCAGGGAGAAATGCCTTCTTTCAAATGTCAAGTTGCAACTTTGAGATACATCGTTGCTACAATTTAATAAAAACACAAAAGAAACTCCCAAACCTCCTACAAACCTCCTAAAAAAATTCTATATATTTTCTCATAACATAATTCATGTTACGATGTTCACAGATTGGGTTTGAATTTCAATAAATAAATTTAATTTAGCCTGAGATAGAAGTCCAGTGAAAAATTGAATTCAAATAAATGTTTAAAGAAAATGTATTAAATATGGAAAGAAAAAATATGCTAGCTTTAGGTGGTCCTTTTAAAAAAAAAGTATCAGACACACTCAGTAAAAAGCAATAGAAGTTGTTTCAAATGGCTTGGGGAAGAGTGGCTGGAAAGCTTCCCGGCAGAAAAGGACCTGTGGATATCGGTAGACAGGCAGCTGAACACACGCCAGCAGTGTGCCCAGGTGGCCAAGAAGGCCAACAGCATCCTGCCTTGTATTAGAAAGTGTGTCCAGCAGGACTAGGGAAGTGATAGTCCCCGTGTACACAGCACTGGTGAGGCTGCACCACAAATACTTTGTTCAGTTTGGGCCCCTCACTACAAGAAAGACATTGAGGTGCTGGAGTGTGTCCAAAGAAGGGCAATGAAGCTGGTCAAGGGTCTAGAGCCCAATTCCTATGAGAGGCAACTGAGGGAACTGGGGTTGTTTTGCCTGGAGAAAAGGAGGTTTGGGGGAGACCTTATCGCTCTCTACAACTACCTGAAAGGAGGTTGTAGCCAGGTGGGGACCAGTATCTTCTTCCAAGTAACAAGTGATAGGACAAGAGGAAATTGCCTCAAGTTGAGAGGCAATTCAATATCAATAGGATATTTGAAAAAATTTCTACATCGAAAAGGTTGTCAAGCATTGGAACAGGCTGCCCAGGGAAGTGGTTGAGTCACCATCCCTGGAGGAATTTAAAAGATGTGTAGATGTGGGGGTTAGGGATGTGGTTTATTGGTGGACTAGGTAGTGTTTGGTTTACAGTTGGATTCAATTTTCTTAAGGGTCTTTTCCATCTAAATGATGCTATGATTCTAATAGTTTTTGCAGTTTATGTGACACTCCAATTCAGTCACTCAAAATAGCATGGAACTTAACAGCATATTCTATACATCTATTAAGAGCATTTAATTTAACATTGTAACATATTTTAAAGCCCACAGTCATTGAAATGACAGTAAAATGCACAATAAAAGTTGCATTAATATAAATTAAAACACATTCTCATTAAAAAATGCTGCAGTCTTGTTGAAAGTCACGATTTAGAATGAGAAAAAATCAGTACATATTTAATTTGCAAGGATACTTACTGCAGTTACTCTACAACTGTCTGTAGTTATAGTGAGGAGTAGTCCTACTATGTAATCTTTATGGATTTCTAGGCTTAAATTTCCACTATCATCTGATCTCTTTTTTAGGAGCCAAAGGTACTATTTTAACTGATCTAGAATTAGAACGTTATTAAGCTCAAATTAATGATCCTGACATAGAGTGATACATGTCTGTGTATCTCTTCTTACAACTGCCTCCTTGTAGAACAATTTTGTAAACGGTATCAGGTAAATGATTTGGCAGCAAAAGAAAAACAAATGGTAGTTTAGTATAGTCTGAGTAATTCAAAGGAAAGACAAAATAGTAAGTAAGTACCAGACATAGTAAGGAAAAGAGGTAGCTAAAAATTAGAATTAAAATGACTAAGCAATTTGTCACTGAGGAATATAGACAGTTCCCTACCCCAGAATGTTTAGAGACTGTTAGGAAACTATTATTTGTGACCAGATCTGGGCTGCCTTCTCTTCAGCTCATACCAATATGTTCTAAACTTCTTAGTTTGATCTTGAAGATGTTTCAAAATAAGCAAACAACTCAACCTAAATCATAGAAAGGGGTTCACAACAGATAAAGGAAAACAGATTTAAGCTCTTCTCTGCTTGTCTTTAGCAACAGTCTGGAAGATGAGTTTTCCCTGTTTCTGATGGTTGTGTTAATCACTAGGGTACCATCTGTGCTGCCACAAGTATCTTTCATTTTGAAATGGTTATTCCAATGGAAAGCTGGATTTTATGAAGTTTAAGTTTATGAAAAAAAATATTTAGCACACTTTAAAAGTGCAGAGTTTTCTCACAGTGTCAGATGCCTATTTTGAATCAATTAATATCCAAACAGCAGCTCAGCTTAGAAACATTCAAAGTTAAGTAAAAAAACCTTCTCCATTGTCATCCCATTCAGTTTGTGGTTTTTTTTCCCCATTCAAGTAGAAACCACATTCTCTGACTTCCAATGGCTGCCTGCAGAAGTAAAGATTGAAGTTGCCTCATCATGGTTGTTGTACAAATTACCAGGAGTCTGTGCTTATGTGAATTGCTCTCTTGCTCTTCTTACTGCTTTCTTGTTGTAAAGTTTCAGACTGAGGGAGAATGCATTCCCTTTGAGAGCTCCACATAAAACTAGCACACAAGGTCTGCAGTAGGAAGCAATGCAGCAGTCCCCTACTCTCTTCCATCACACCCTCTTTTCCACTTGTACCATTCCCATTGCTGTTGGAGCAGCTAAAGAAAAATGTATATAAATGGGGTGATTTGCTCCAACTCCAACATTTGTAGATGTGACAGTCTGATTTTGATCAAAAGACACATAAATGAGGCCAATATTTCAAAAGGTCGTTGTAATGAAGCTGTTTTGAGGAATAAATAGGTAGAAGATGTCTGTATGTCAGGGGAAAAAAAATGAGAATAGTGTCGAGTTAAGGTGCAAAACAGCAAATGATAATAAGCATGTTGATAATAAGTATGTTTATTTGAAGACTGATGCTTCTCATGACAATAAATATCAGTTTTACTGAATTTTGCAGATGATTAGTAGACTTTGAAAACTCTGAAAAGTATTAACTACTGTTAGCTAATGTGAAAGCTCATTTTCTAAGACTGACCTTTTAAAATAAACTGTAAATGTTCTTTCAGAGTTAAAACTGCAGGAGTTTTAGTATCAGAAGGAAAAGGATGTGAAACGAATCTTAACTTGTGGGTTCTCTCTGGATTTTGTTACATACTGGATATCAGGCAGATCAGAAAATGTATTCGACAGACATAAATTTATAAAAAGCTGTTGGATTTTTAATCTATTGGTATCTTTAGTAGCCTCTTGAATAACTGCAGTGTGATACACAGATTATTGGAGCTGATGGAAAAATTTTACACTAAAGTCAACAAGCTACAATAAGATACTTCTTTTACAATACATAGCTTCAAGAAATCCAGGCTTGCTGATTTCAAAACGTTTATTCCTAACAGACATTATTTCATAACGTTCTGTATGGCTAGAGGATTAGAAAAATATTTAATACACAAGGGACACAAGCATGTGATATTGCTACTTTTCAAAAACAATAATGTATTTATAAGGTAAGTGCTAACATATTTTCAACTCCTTTCTAACAGCGAACTAAAAGTGTTGCTACAACTTCTTCTTGCCTACTGTCCTCTTCCTTTTATCTATTTAAAGCGACACATGTTAGCAAACCAGTGATCCCCACCTTTTTCAAGCCCAGGGAAAATTAAGCAAGTAAGATGCTGCAACTAAGAATACAAATTGCTTTTCCACTATAAACTTCCTTTATGTTTGTGTATCCTGAAGATGTATAATAATAGAGGATCTCACAGTTCACGTTTACCACATCTAGGGAATCACAAGCATAAGCAGTCATAAGCAGAGTATCTATGAGGCTACAGTCATATTTCTTTTCTCTCTACCATAATGAACCATAAACCCACTGCTAAGAGGTCAGAGAAATATTCTAAGAAATTAAAAATTATTTCAATCCTCCAAGCAGAAGAACATTAATTGCAAATGTCCCACACCTTAGAAATTATTCTACCATGTTTTCCTTTGCTTTGTTTTAAGAGTGATATACTCTCCTCTTTTTAAACTTATTTTTATATGAGAAGAAATAACTGAAATAGCTACCCCTTCACAACCCAGAACCTGATGTGTATATATATATATATATGAGGAAGGAGCACATACAGTTTCTATTCTTCTGTTTCCGATTGGTTAGCTTGGGTGGATTCCTATACAGTTTTATGGCTATTGCAAACCACGCTAAAATTTCTGCATGGACTTTGGGGAGAATTCTTTTCATTTTTTAGTGGTTATACACCTTAAAGATCAGTCCAGTCCATCAAGGTGTTTAAATGGACCCTTAGGCTACCCAAGCTGCAATTTAGTGAGAGTATACCTTCCTCAGTTAAGGAGAACAGGTTAGAAAAGCCATGTCTAAAACATAGGGGTCTAAATCTTCATTAGACACACAAAGTCACAGCTATTGCTGAGCATGCATCCAATTCCTACTAAGAGCTATTTATGATCCAGAAAACTGGTATTTCAGAGCTTAAAACCTCTCTGGAAAGCCTACTCAGAGTCACAGAATAATATAGGGCGAGACAGCTGAAAGTGAATTAGTTCAACCACTTTCTCAGACTAAGGCTAGCTTAGAAGTTAGGTAAAGTTGCTCAGGGTCTTGACTAGCTGAATTTTCAATATCTACAAGGGTAGAGATTCCACATGCTCTGGTCATCCTACTGCAGTGTCATCTCTGTGATTTATTTTTTCCTTATATCTAGACAAAATGTTTACTGTTGCAATGTGTTCCTCGTATAATTTACATTAAACAAATAACATTCAAATCCTTCTGCCTTGGTAAGTAGTGCTATTTTCCGCTCACCTTTGGTCTCCATGAAATTTGCAACCTGGTTTTGTAACAGCCCAGCATCAGTGGTAGCAATTGAAAATACTTTTCATTCTGGTTAGGTCAGCTTCAAAGCACACATATGGCAGTCAGTTGCATAAAGCAGCAAAGTGCCAGAGGCATGACAAGAAGAAATAACAACCCATTTAGGCCATCATGCAAGCCACTCTTTTAGATTAAAATAGCAAACTGTGTATACATAAGTCAATAACAATATTTGAGATTCAACTTTTTCACAGAGGCACGTATCAAAACAGAAGGAGCCCTTTCTCTGTTGTTTCTTACAGTCTTTCTAGCAGCTGACAGATGCTGGAAATCACAGTTAAAACATGTTTTTCTTTGCTGTTATTTTCATGCAGGACCTTATGTCAGCTAATTTTTAGGCACTGCAGAGCTGAGAATCAGGCTACCTAGTGTCATTAACTAAATCCGGTCCTTTATTATTTAGTTTTGAGAAGGAATTTCAAGACACTTATCTCTGGAGTATGAATGAATATCACAAATATGACACATGAATCCAAGTGAAAAACTTTATGCTCTTTCTACAATGGACCGTTCCATCCGCATCATTGTATCTGTTTATTTTGCTTCCTAATTGCTGATGTGCATTACACAGTAAGTTTCTTAGGCCAGACTTTTTGCCATTTCTTTGACAGAATTCACTTTTTTATGTCATCAAGTCAAATACTTCAAGTAAAGAACACTTGTTGCAAGAAAGCAATACAGACAAGAAGCAGGAGAAATTGCTTGATTCTCCTATCCACAAAGTGCTAATTTTCTTCTTTTATCCTGTGAATATCCTCAATGAATTTTAACAGCTCACATATAAAACATTACTGAAACACAGCTCTTGCATATAGACCTTACTTTTCTTCTAACTCCATTGCAAAGATGGCAACTGGGATAGATCAAACCATGAAATAAATTTTTGAAATAATTTTTCTTTGCTGCAAAAAGTTTTGAAAAGGCTGAAAGCAGAGGTATCCCTGCTGGCAAGGCAATATCTGGTGATAAAAGAAGAATACCTATGAAACTTCAGTAACATCTATCACCATCATCTGGAAAACGGAGTGTTGATGAAGAACAAGGCTCACAGGCTGTATGTATGTATAAAAATTGTTAATTTTGACTTGAACTGCAAGATATTGCTGCAGCTTAGACTTGTTCTTTATTTTGTGGTGGTTTGGTGGTTTTTTTTTATCCAAGGAATGTCTACAGGCATGATGATAACTTACACAATCCTTAAGAAATGCCATAGAGAGCACAACCTAGAATCATCACATTTTTACTAGTCATATTTTTAAAGGTTTTAAAAAACAAGAAACAGAGAGATTGATTCCAGTGCAGCATTATTTATGAGTACAGTAATATTAATAAGGAATAGTCTTTCTTATCTAAAAAAGTGGTATTTGCGTTTCTACAAATATCTCTGACTTCACATACTTCCTTGTACTTCTAGGAACCCCCTTGCCAAACCAAGTTTTGATCGTAATCTTTAGTTCCTGTAGAACATTTTTCATGAGGAGATCTTCAGGTGTTTTATAAAGGTGATCAGTGTCATTGCTCTGATTTAAGAACGCACAGTTCACACATTTATATTTCTAGGCAGGAAGTAAAACATTTTGAAAAAGTATGTTACATCACATATATCATATATCAGACCTTTTAGTCTGTAGTTAAATTTACAGTGAAATATTAAGAGGAGTGGTGTGACAGACATTAAGACATCCTGTAACATTCAGAATATCGTACTAAGTTTATAAAAACTTTTAAGAGCATGTCAGTAATTGGACTATCAGCACAACTGCAGAACAAAACAGTTGTTTGTCTCCAACTAAAATCAGTTGGAGACAAACAAATTAAAAAAACATCCAATACTTCTATATTGTCAAATAATACATTTTTTGATTTGTGTTCTCTCCCCTTCCCCAAGAGAAGAAGCAAAAACCTATTTTACCTAAACGAGGTATCCTGGTTTTACAGTTTAGTCAAGAACTGCTAGGGTGACACTGACCAACATCAAATGACCCTGGATAACATGAAATTCCTTAGAACTACTAAAGATTTAAGTGGTGTTCCCCAGGGATCAGTACTACGTCCGGTCCTCTTCAATATATTCATCAATGACCTGGACGAAGGGATGGAATGTACCCTCAGCAAGTGTCCCAATGACACAAAACTAGGAGGGGTGGCTGACACACCAAAAGGCTGTGCCACCATTCAGCGAGACCTGGACAGGCTGGAGAGTTGGGCAGAGAGAAACCTAATGAAATTTAACAAGGGCAAGTGTAGGGTGTTGCACCCGGGCAGAAATAACCCCAAGCACCAGTACAGGTTGGGGGCTGACCTGCTGGAGAGCGGCTCTGAGGAGAAAGACCTGGGAGTCCTGGTGGACAACAGAATGACCATGAGCCAGCAATGTACCCTTGTGGCCAAGGCAGCAAATGGCATCCTGGGGTGCATCAAGAAGAGTGTGGCCAGCAGGTTGAGGGAGGTTATCCTGCCCCTCTGCTCTGCCCTGGTGAGACCCCATCTGTGTCCAGTTCTGGGCCCCCAAGTTCAAGAAGGACAGGCAACTGCTGGAGAGGGTACAGCAAAGGGCCACAAAGATGGTTAAGGGCCTGGAGCATCTCTCCTATGAGGAGAGCCTGAGGGACTTGGGTCTTTTTAGTCTGGAGAAGAGAAGACTTAGGGGGGATCTCATCAATGCTTACAAATACTTAAAGGGAGGGTGCCAGGAGGACGGGGCCGGTCTTTTTTCAGTGGTGCCCAGGGACAGGACAAGAGGAAATGGGCACAAACTTGAGTATAACAAGTTCCACCTAAACATGAGGTGGAACTTCTTTACTGTGAGGGTGGCAGAGCCCTGGAACAGGCTGCCCAGGGAGGTGGTGGAGTCTCCTTCTCTGGAGACATCCAAAAACCGCCTGGACACGTTCCTGTGCAACCTGCTCTGGGTGGACCTGCTTTGGTAGGGGGGTTGGACTAGATGATCTCCAGAGGTCCCTTCCAACCCCATGGGATTCTGTGATTCTATGTGTACACGTATGCCAGGAGTAAGGAAGACAACTAATTGCTGCGCTGAGAAAAACAAGCACGTAAGTAAATTAACATTTTCCAGAAGGAAAGGCTCATCCTTTCAGCCATGAGAGTGCAAAGAGCTGTGGAGCTTACTGCCAGAAGCTGGAGGAAGGGCAACCATCTTCAGAGGGAATGGACCTTAGAGGGCCTGTAGTCTGCTGCGAGGCTTTTCTTCTGAAGCTAGTTACTATTTAAAAAAAAAAAAAAGCAAGGCCGTCTGTAATAGTATTACTCATTGTGTGCATCTGACCTGACCTTTATTATATATAACTTGGCATTTTGAGTAGAGGAGTCTTAAAGGTTGGCAGGACCCAACCAGGCTTTTAAATAAGAGAGTTGTGTAATGTTTTTAACAGCACTGAAACGGTAGCGTGCGAGAGGAGGGACACGTGAAAAAATGCCCATTTTGACTACAATTCTCTTTGGCCTTTTAGTGCTGGGTATAGCTCCTCTCGTATGGCATCTCTGGAAGTTACCCTCCGTTGGGGTACTTCCTTCCGAGTAACGTAACGAAGAGGGTTTGTCACCTCCCTTAATGGGAGCTAAATATGGTAAGTCCAAGAAAAACCTCATAATTCTGTGAATAAGCCCGTTTCACTTGTTGCAGGAAATACTGAACGCGATTCAGATGGGCGCCGTGCAGTTCTGCTCGTGCCTCAACCGAAGCAGCCCCCCCATGTGCTGCGCAGTGGAAGCCGGTGGCTTCAGGCTTGGAGGTGACGGCAGCAGGTCTTGGGCAGCAGATGAGCACGATGCTGCCACCGTCATGCTGTGTTCCATGGGACGGGAGCAGTTTGGAAGGAAACCCAGGTGCTGCTGTGGCTGGTCAGCAGGTACAAGTCAATGCCCAACAGCGCAAAGAGTGGCTGCGAACGCCGGAGGCTCCTTTGGAGCAGTGTTGGAGACAGGTGACTCCTCAGCGAGCTGTCCCTAAAAACGCACGTGGGGAAGGACCCACGCCTCATCTCAAACACCCCCTGCCTCTCTGCCCTGCAACGGGGTGCCCGGCGCTGTTGGCTGCTCTACAGCAGCTCCTCGAAGATGTTGGTAGCTCCTCTGGCCCTGCCTCTGCAAACCCCACCTGGGGTGCAGCCGGGTTGAAGTTTGGAGCTGGTGAGTAGAGAGGTTGCAATCTGCTCGTTAGGGGCAAGTGCCAGCACGCCTCGTGCGTGTCGCCTGGCTCTGGAGGGGTAGGTGGGGCTGGGTGATGAATACCTGGAGCTGCTGCCCGAGAAGCTTTATCTGCAGTTTCTGTCTCGGATCCAGCGCTCTTTGGCGGTACCTGCGTTAGGAGGCTGTTTCGGTTGTGTCAGAAGAGCGTCAGAGGTGTGTGTCGTTGTCCACCCGCTTGTGCAAGCGTCAGTCCCTGGCGTACGGGTGACTAGTGCCCCAGGCCAGCTTCTGCCCCTGCCGGTTTTGTGGCTGATGCTACTCGTGACAGCGCTTAGTGGCAACCTAAGCAGGGTTGAAAGGGAGCTTTTCGTTCCCCAGAATGTATATAACGCAGATACCTGCAGTGGCAAGGGACCAACAGTGCCACGCAAGGTCCATTCTGCTCCCGTGGAATGTTGGACCAGTGACACGAGGTTGGGACTGACCTGACTCCTTGGCTGTAGAAAAATCTGTGAGCTGTTCTCTTGGTCTTGTTTTACTTGTATAAACTGGGAGGGGAAGGAAGATGGTGCCTGTCTGCCTCCTGTGTGAAGTCGCAGGATGGTGGAGGCTGATGGGATCTCTGGAGGTCATCTGGTCCAACCCCCTGCTCAAGTGGGGCTACCTAGAGCAGGTTGCCCAGGAACATGGCCAGGCAGCTTTTGAGTATTTCCAAGGATGGAGACTCCACAACCTCTCTGGGCAACCTGTGCCAGTGCTTGGTCACCCTCACGGCGAAAAAGTGTTTCCTGATGTTCAGAGGGAACCTCCTGGGTTACAATTTGTGCCCATTGCCTCTGGTCCTGTCTCCGGGCACCGCTGCCAAGTGGCTGGCTCTGACCTCTTTGCACCTTCACTGCAGGTATTTATTCCCATTGATGAGGTCCCCCTTGAGCCTTCTCTTCTCCGGGCTGAACATTCCCAGCTTTCTCATCCTTTCTTTGTAGGAGAGATGCTTCAGTCCCTTAATCATCCTTGTGGCCCTTCATTGGATTTTCTCCAGTATGTCCATGTCTCTCTTGTGCTGGGGAGCCCAGAAGTGGACCCAGGGAAGGACCACCTCCCTTCACCTGCTGCCAATATTTTCCCCCATGCAGCTGGGGATGCTGTTAGCTGCCTTTGCTGCAGCACCATATTTCTGCCTCGTCTAAGTTTGATCATAAAATGCTGCTTTATGTCTGTATGCTTTTGGTAACTCCATGCTTTGTTTCAGCTTTGTTGGTCCCCCCTGTGTTGGTGTGTCCCTCTCCCCCCCCCCGCCAAAAAAAAAGAGAGAGAGAAAGAGACCTTAAATTTTTGTCATTTTGGAAAGATGGAAGAAGAGATTCTGAAAGTCACTGGTGTTTTCTTTGTTTGTACCCAGGTTTTCCACACAAGGATGTTTCCCTCCCTCTGTTGCCACCCCTTTGCTCTGCCACGCGTCCTCACCCATGCTGCGAGTGTGGTGGGAGAACTATTATTCCACCTCTTAACTACTTTTTAAATTTTTTTAGCAGAATTGCTGATGTCGCTTCGGTTTGGCGCAGCATGATGATGTTGATTTGCTCCAGTCTGGAGTACACATCTCGGGGTGGCCTGCCACCTTTTGGGGTGGTTACATCCCGGATGACACATTGCCCTATGGCACATCACCTGTGGGTCCGCCTACGACTAAAATAGCACCTCTGTGGGTGTTGGTACCGTGACGGCTTTATGGTAGGGGGAAGAGGACTTTCCTCAGCATGTTTGTCCTTAACGCCCAGAGCAGTTTAATGCAGGGAGCGATGCTTCTCCTGCTGGGCTCTAACCCCTCTGGGAGGCAGCACCCCGGCTGTTGTGGAAGATGCCCTGCATCCCCCCTCAGACAAGGGCTCCTTTGTTGCTTCGCTGCTTATAAACGCCGAGACCTGCCTTCTCGAACAAGCTTGGAAGAAAAAAGGGCAGATAAAGGAGAAGGGGAGAGGAGTCACAGAGAAACAACTGGTTCAGGGCAATGCGAGTGAAGCCCCGGGGCAGGGTCTGGGGTCCTTGGCGGGCTCCTTCCCCCCTGGCTCCCTTTCTCCACCACATGCAGCTTCTCCTCGATCAGAGATATGGTGACCAGGCCTGACCTCCCATTTCTCATGGAAGCAGCACCCTTGGCTGTCTTTGGAGGGGAGGGAGGACAGAGCAGGGGATCTGGGTACAAATCCATGGCCCCCGTACCATATTTGTGCACCTCGACACTGCTGTGGCTCCAGGAAAGCTGCACCAGGCTCCTCTTAGCGTTGGTCCTTCACTCTACAGGGTGTGTGACCTGGACATTAAGAGCTGCATTTTGTGGGTAGTTGGGGTGTGGGGAGAAGGCGGGGTGTGGGGAGAAGGCAAGGTGTGTAGTTCAAAGGGAACTCCTGTTAGTGGCCCAGCAACGGGGGCTGTCTTTATGAGCAGCGAAGTCGGAGCAGAATTCCATGCACGTTCTGCATGTAATGGCATGGGGGCAGCTGAACCATGGTTAAATAATAAAATACACTGCAGGTGGGTTGTTTTTTTTTTTCTCTTGTGATTTGTGTAGCTGCTTGTGCTGGGAGCTGCAGAGGCCACGGGGGAAGGAGAGGGGTTCCCAGGCTGCTCCCGCCCTTGCTTTGCTGGGTGCTGGTGGCCGTCAGGGCTTTTTTTTTTTTTTAGCTGGTGGCTGTGAGGCGCAGCTCATGCTCTGCAAAGCTCTAAATGGTCTAAATCCACCCCCCGCCCCCCCACCTCAGAGCCTGCCTGTCCCCAGATGACATCTGCAGCCACCGGCTCGGCACCGGCCGCATCCCTGGGCCGAGCATCGGCCGTTCCCGGGGTTTGGGGGAGCCCAGTTCACGGAGCAGCCTGCGATGCTGCAGCCTTCAAGGAAGCTCTTGCGTGCCTCCAGAAACCCTCCCCCAATCCCTAAGTCCCCTGCTCTGCCCGGAGTCATTCATCCTATCAAAGGCCCCATTGATCTCCCTCTCCCGTGGCCGTCCCCTGTGCCTCGGCTCGGCACGGCGCTTCATAATACTAATTTGAGCCCCGCTTATTAGGTTTCCAGCACAGTTTGTCTTAAGAACAACACGGGGCTGTGGGAGCTACTGTGGTCAGTGTCTGCCAAGCGGGGAGCTCTCTGGCTACAGCCCTCTTCTGTCCTCTCCTTGTGGAGCTGTGCGATGTCCTCTGCTTTGGTGTGCTCTGGTGAGGCCAGGGCAGGAGACTCCTTTGAACTTCGAGGGAGGGCAGCTCTTCCAACCAGAGGTAAGGGAACGCTTGCGTCCGGTTCCTGGGCTGCATCAAGAGAAGCGTGGCCAGCAGGTCAAGGGAGGTGACTCTGCCCCTCTACTCTGCTCTGGTGAGACCCTACCTTGAGTACTGCATCCGGCTCTGGGGCCCTCAGCACAGGAAGGACATGGACCTGTTGGAGCAGGTCCAGAAGAGGACCACAAAGATGATCAGAGGGATGGAACACCTCTCCTATGAGGACAGGCTGAGAGAGTTGTTGAGCCTGGAGAGGAGAAAGGTTCTGGGGACACCTTATTGCGATGTTTTATTACCTAAAGGGGGCCTACGGGAAAGGTGGGGAGGGACTCTTTGTCAGGGAGAGTTGTGATAAGATGAGGGGTAATGGCTTTAAATTAAAAGAGTGTAGATTTGTATTAGATGTTAGGAGGAAATTCTTTCCTGTGAGGGTGGTGAGGCACTGGAACAGGTTGCCCAGAGAAGCTGTGGCTGCCCCATCCCTGGAGG
>JAOXJK010000012.1:143149019-143162431 GCA_025774025.1 Xenus cinereus | reverse complement strand
GATCTCCATGGTAAAACCGAAATTTTTTCATTGATGTCGAGGGGAAGCAGATGACGCTCAGGAGACAGCTGGCACTAAAAGAATAGCATAAAAACAGCTCAGAGACTAATGACGTCAAGATTCAAAGCAGCATTCTGGCTTTCATAATGCTGATCTTTAAAAGAAGTACATTTTGTAGGTATGAATTTTAGACTCTCAAGAACATGACAGTAGTAAACTATCCTTTTTTAATTATTTTTAAATTTTTTTTATTATTACCTCATCTAAATGTAGCCATCAGGATGCAATCCCTTTCTGAGGCAGTATGTAGCTTATTATAGGCCATTCTCTTTCACCCATTTTAATCTAAATAACCATCTCTCCTTCTTAGGTGGCCATAAGCCTGAGAAATCTTCCCCTGCTACACGACACTGCCCTGTTTGGGGCAGATAATCTCCCCACCAAGGCTGAAGCTTTAGTTTTTTCAGCCCTGAGCTGCTCTAAGCACCCTGAGAACATGTCCTCTGCAGCTGAGGTCCCTGCCATGCACAGAACTGCGAGGTTCAAGGGCCATGCTCTGAAAAAAGGCCGTGGTATTTGCTAAAAATCTTGGCAGCCACTGGCAAGTCAGTTTTCCAGCTGATGGGTCTGGTTGCATCAAATGTTTCTTTACCATCTCTCAAATGTTTTATTTGAGAGACGGTAGGGACTCTGTAGATTTAATGTCACTGTGCAATGTAAGCTGTATACAAATGAAATAATGCACTGTGCCTTAGCAAGAAGCTGAGCAGCACCAGTCTGGCAGCTCTCCAGGGCACAGGCCTATTGAGTTACAAGTGAAAATCAAATACAGCAGCTTTTAAGCCGCTGCCCACCACCCAAAGCAGCCTTGTTAGAGGGGCCGTGGCTGCATGCCCACTCAGGCAACCACAGCGTGCAGCAGTGAGGGGTGTGGGTGAAGAGGGATGTGGTGGCTTGCAGGCGCTCATGTCCTTGCAGCCCATCATTCCTTCCCCGAAAGGTGTTTCTGCTCTCCAGAGCAGGGCAGCTGGGGGGCACTGGGGCAGCCCCAGGGTGCAGGACCAGGCAGCACCTGCCTGGGGACAGGCTGGGGCCGAGCCAGGACGTGGCCCCACAGGTGGGCCAAGCACGACAGGGCCCGTGGCTGGGCCAGGCAGGGCTATGGCACAGTGGAGGCTGTAGCTCAGGCATTAGAGCCTCAGCTGAAAAACAGCCCCCAAGGGCTGGGGTGGGCCCCGGCTCAGCCTCCCTGGCAGCTCGAGGGCCACCCTTGCTCTGAGCTGGGCCCGAGCCCTGCAGCCAGACCTCCTGCCCTTGCAGCCGTTACAAAACCTGATAGACCTATAACTAATTTAGTCCTATTATTTAATTACTGGGATTGGCTGACTCTTGGCTTTCAGGCAGCGTTTTAAGCTTTTGATTTTACTCAGTAGGCCCTAAGTAGTCAAGTGATGCCTGTTTGAGGGATTACCAGTGCCGGCTGGAGAAACGGATCCCACCTTGCAGAATACCTTCACGTCTGAAGACTTGACACTTATTTTGCAAGCTGTGAACCAAACCCGACATCTTTAAGCTAATAAATGTCGTCGGTCGGCCAGGCGGCGGCAGCGACGAGCGCTGAGGCGCTCCCGGGGAGAGGGTCGGACGGCGCCGCACAGAGGGGTGTCCGAGCTCAGGGACCTCCCACTCACAGCCCCAGCCCCAGCGGAACCCGGAAGTCTGCGGCAACCAATCAGGCGCGGAGGGAGCGTGGGCAGGAGCCGCGCGGAGATGTAAAGGCGGGAAGAACAGGCCCTCAGTCGGTGGGCGGGGCGCCGCAGGTGAGCGCAAGGGGAGTTCAGGCGGGCCGGGCTGAAGAGAACGAAAACATCCAAGATGGTCGCCACTCGTTCCGAAGCCACAGTCAAAAGGAACGGAGCGTGCCAAACTGACCTGCCACAGCAACATGCAGCCGTCCAGGTGGCGGGCTGCAGGGAAGGTCTGTCACTTTTGCTGGAAGACAGCGCCTGTGTGTGCTGTGAGCAGGTCCATGACCTGCTCAGCCTCGTGGCTGTGCTTAAAGAGGAAGTGGAAAGACTGAGGGGCATTAGGAAATGCCATCCTTAGGGAAAAAGAAACAGGGAGAGGCTCTATGAAAGGAAGAGGATCAGTTAAGAAGGCTGGATATCCACAAGTCCATGGATCCAGATGGGATACACCCGAGACTGCTGAGGGAGCTGGCAGATGTCATTGCAGGACCACTCTCCATCATCTTTGAGAGGTCCTGGAGAACAGGTGAGGTGCCTGAAGACTGGAGAAAGGCCAATTTCATCCCAGTCTTCAAAAAGGGCAA
The DNA here is from genome assembly GCA_025774025.1 of Xenus cinereus. NCBI lineage: Eukaryota > Metazoa > Chordata > Aves > Charadriiformes > Scolopacidae > Xenus > Xenus cinereus. The sequence goes on along the minus strand of JAOXJK010000012.1, from coordinate 143,160,099 downwards.
GAAGGAGGACCGGGAAAATCACAGACCGGTCAGCCTCACCTCCATCCCTGGCAAAGTCATGGAATGGCTCATCCTGGGTGCTATCTCAGAGCATATGGAGGAAAAGAAAGCTATCAGAAGTAGTCAACATGAATTCACCAAGGGGAAGTCATGTCTGACTAACCTGATAGCTTTCTGTGATGGCATGACTGGTTGGATAGATGAGGGGAGGGCGGTGGATGTTGTCTACCTTGACTTCAGCAAGGTTTTTGACACGGTCTCCCACAGCATCCTCATAGATAAGCTTAGGAAGTATGGCTTAGATGAATGGACAGTGAGGTGGATTGAAAACTGGCTAAAAGACAGAGCCCAGAGGGTTGTGATTAGGGGCACAGAATCTAGTTGGGGATCTGATCGATACTTAAAATATTTAAAGGGAGGGTGCCAGGAGGACAAGGCTGGTCTTTTTTCAGTGGTGCCCAGGGACAGGACAAGAGGAAATGGACATAAACTTGAGTATAAGAAGTTCCACCTAAACATGAGGAGGAGCTTCTTTACTGTGAGAGGGGTAGAGCACTGGAACAAGCTGTCCAGGGAGGTGGTGGAGTCTCCTTCTTTGGAAACATTCAAAACCCTCCTGGACAAGTTCCTGTGCAACCTGCTATAGGTAGACCTGCTCTGGCGGGGGAGGGAGGGGTGGATTAGATGATCTCCAGAGGTCCCTTCCAACCCCATATGATCCTATGATTTCACAAGAAACTAAGATGACTGCAGTTAGCTGGATATTGGTACATAGACAGATGTAGAAGCAGTTTATAATTGTAAAGTTATATTGTACAAGGGTCACATTAATTAATAGTACTTTTCATAATGAGAGCAGGTTGGCTGCTGGGTAATTTTACATCTACTGAGGCAAGCACCATTTAATTTGGAAATATACATATTAAAAGCCTCAACCTATAAGATGTCAATTACTCAATTGACCCAACTGAAATTCCCAAGAAAGAAAAAAGTTAATGAGACTCTGAAGGCACTTAAAGAAGCCAACAGATGTCAGACAGGTAGCTGAGGAAGTGAGATGAGATTTATGACTAAAATAAAGTCATAGAATAGACTAGACTAGACTAGAATAGAATAAATTTCAGTTGGAAGGGACCTACAACAGTCATCTAATCCATCTGCTTGACCACTTCAGGGCTGACTAAGTGTGTTAAAGTGTGTTATCAGGAGCATTGTCCAAATGTCTCTTAAACACTGACAGACTTGGGACATCGACCACCTCTTTATGAAGCCTTTTTCAGTGTGTGACCACGCTCTTGGTAAACAAATGCTTCCTAATGTCCAGTCTGAACCTCCCCTGATGCAACTGTGATCCATTCCCAGGTGTCCTGTCACTGGATCCCAGGGAGAAGAGATCAGCACCTCCCTCTCCACTTTCCCTCCTCAGGACTCTGTAGAGAGCAATGAGATCGCCCCTGAGCCTCCTTTTCTCCAAACTAGACAATCCTAGGGTCCTTAGCTGCTCCTTATAGGATATTCCTTCCAGCCCTTTCACCAGCTTTGTTGCCCTCCTCTTCCCTCCTCCTTTTGTTCTGATTAGTCATATTAACAAAAATAAGACAGATAAAAGACAGAAGATGATCACTGGAGCATAAACATCTGGGACTGTTCAGCCTACAGAAGAAAAGGCTCATTTTCATATATCTAAACACCTGAAGAGAGGGTGCAAAGAGAGTGGTGCCCAGTGACAGGATCAAAGGCAATGGGCACAAACTGAAACACAGGAGGGTCCCTCTGAACACAGATAACTATTGTAATGTCTTTGAGTATCAGTAACAGAGCTGGGTTCATACCTCACCTGACATTACCACTGCCTTCAATGATGAGTTCATCGTGGCAATCTTCACTAAATCATTATGATTACTTGATTTTAAGAAGCAATATGTGCCATATGACTTTATAAATTTGATTAAACTTTATTTATATCCTATTTTAGTTGATTGCAGTCATTACCTAGATGATAAATACATCTTCCTAACAGATTTTTGAAAACCCTACAAAACTAAAAAAAATCCAATTTCAGTTTTCATTTTATCTTTCATTTATTTTGTCCTGAGGAAAGTACTGGAGAAAATACATAAGCATAACAGAGTTAGCATTTATATGGGTTTTATGCTTTCTGGTAGCTGACACTAAAACATTTCTGTTTACCTAAGTTAAATCATAGTTCATAACTTTTGATGCATCTTTTGTTTATGCCTCCCATCCACATGGGCTTCAGGCAAGATGTGGGATGAGAAATGGAAAGGTCAAATACTTTTGTGTTTCAGTATACTCTGAGGTTCCTTTGGTTCTTTCAACACGTTATGGAAGATGTGATAAACATTAAGATACAGACCATGTTACCAAATCTGCCTTTGTTTTTTCTGACTGTGTTTACCAAAATGGATTACATCTCATTATTTTATATATGCTTAGTATTGAAGCTATGAGAGATTGATGGAGAAATTCAAGTTTTATTTCTTGAATAGTCTTGTTCTTGGAATGTCAAGTTGTCAGCTGTACACAGCCAATACTGTATAAATCATGAAGACAGACATCCCAGAGCAGTTGAGTGAAAGTGCCATTAAAATATGCAAAAAAAAATTAATTTGCTACATTAGATAACTCAGTCATTTTCTCTAAGTGTGTTTACTGTGTCATTCTTATAATAAACTGAATTTATGATGAACTTCAAATAAAAATTTTCTGAGATATACCTAACCTATTTGTAATATGGAGAATAACAGTTCTTACAATAGGAATGATTCTGTGGGATTTCATCACACACCAAGGTGATGAAGTGCAAGTTACTGCAGAAGTCCAAATAAACATTACTGCTGAGTGCAATCCAGATCATTTACATCTCTGCAGATGATATACACATGGGATTAAACAGCTCATCTTCAATAGTTACAATGCACAAAATGCAGACTAGATAGAGCAATTTCTACTTCCAGGAAAAGTCAAAGATATGCTGACCAAGTAAGCATGGAGAATTATGGGACTTTTCTTTCCATTTTCATGGTGTTTTAATAACAAAAAATGTCTGCTGCAAACCAGATTCCCTAGGATTCTGTATGTGCCTCATACAGCTATATTTGTGACAATGACAAATCTGACAATTATAGGTGGGGTTTTTTTCTTCCACAGAAGGCGGTATTTGATTTTACTTGTGAAAACACTGGTAATTCTTCTGGCTATGCTATGTTAATACAGTAAATGCTCCTAAACAAGCTGTTTTCTTCAAGGCTGTCGTTCCTTTCAGTTTTCCAGGTTTCCCTACTGCACATTTGACATTATTGGGTACAGACAGACCCTTCATCTGTGAAACAACATGACTGTACTACACAGCTCTGCCTCTGGGTATGGTAATGGAGCCTGGAAATCTGAGGAAATTATTCTCATTTAGCATGTAATAGCTTCTTGTTAACAGTAACAATACACTAGAAGAAGATAATTTCATTTTGCCATTTGCTCTGCTGTGCTCCCTATGAAATTGAGAAAACATCTACACTGTGAAATAAATCAGTTTTCTAGCTCACTCCCATCTCGTCTCCTGATTGTTCACATTGCATACCATCATGGATTTTTTTCCGGGAAGAAAAACAACTTTTTCCAAAACAAAACGCAATTGCTTGATTCTGGGGATAGCCACTCCAGAGCTTTCAATTGTGTTTACAGGTGAGAATACACCACATTTATGTCCCTCTGCTCTACTTAGTGAACTAGCAGTGCTTTTTCTGATATTGCACTTTTGAGCACCTCTAGAGCTTTTCTGACATTCTGTCACACCTCAGTTCCTCTGGTATGTATTGTAAGTATCTCACTGGAGCATGCTTTATCCTTCATTTTACCTCAGAAACTTAGAATTTAAATGCCCTCTGAAATTTTAGTTATGTCTGCGAACCTCCAGACAACGTGTAAGAGTCAATGAGCTCTAGAAGTGGCTCATACTCAGGTAACACAAGCACTTTACAGCCTTGGTCTAGGGACAGGGATTACTCCTTGTACTAGAAGCATTTAATAATGTGGAAGTAAACATATAATCTACTTCAGAATTAACACCGATTTTCAAGTCTTTGTACAGAGTCTACCAACCTGGTGTAATGCTTCCCCTTCCATTATAGGTGAAGCGTATATGAACTTTGTTCTCTTAGGAGAATCGCATCACTAGCCAAGGATGAGACCGGCATCCAAGTCAATTAGTCTAAACTCTGAAGGAAAAGAACTAAACTCCTGCTTTTATAACTTGATACTTCAATCAAACTTCATTCATTTATGTTTGCCCAGCTACACATCTCACTGATAGTTTCCTGAGCTTAGTATTCCCACAGATAACCTGAAACTTTAATAGAAGTATACAATCACATGTGTTATTATTTTTCTCTACTTGAAAGACCAAAAAGAGACGACAAATAAAGAGCAAATGTTGCCACATGAAGGGGAAAAAATATTTCCTCAAAGATCTGAGCAAACAAAAACTGCTAACAAGAGCTTGTGGTAGAGAAAATAAAACGGTAAACACGGCTGAATCAAAGCAGTTCAAACTGTGAAAATAGTCATTAACATAGTTCCCAGACTGTATTGATTCCTTGTAATTTCTAAGTCTTTGAGATATTTCACAGGTGCCACATCCCCTAAGCAACAGAAACCACCCAGAAGCTATAATTTCAGAGATGTGAGAAAAAATATACCTGTCACCTGGATCCATGTAAAATAAAGCTCCTAATCAAATAACAGGCCATAGTTTACATTTTCTTGACAGAAAGCTTCTTCCTGCCACCATTATTCTGGTTATTAATGCCTATCAAATGTGCTTTAAAATCTCATTAAATCTGTCTAAAAGTACAATTTTTCAAATTGAAAAAGACAAACTGTAGCCAAAAAGGCTAGGAAAATAGCAAGGACCAAATCTAATTTCCTTTCAACAGGAAAAAAAAAATCAAACCCAACCCTAACCCAAATTAAAACCAAAACCAGTAATTGCAGTAGTTGTATAAACAAGTATTATAAAGATAGATAGCAAAAAGGTAAACATTAGTTTTATTATTTGGTTTCTTTTCACTAATATTGATTTCAAATTGTACAGTCAAATTATACAGGCTGTGGCAATTAATGGAATGTTGCAAAAAATATTGACTACAAACAATCTAAGCCCATGGAGTATCTTCTTTTTCGAAGGCTGTCTACTGAGTGCTGTGCTACTATGACTAGTAGATACTGTTTACAATGTGCTAAATTTTGCTGAAGATTTTAAGTGCAGTATCACAAGCCAGCCATTGAACAATGTTTTTATTCTTAGAACAACTATTGCAAAATATGAAAGAGGAAGGTTTGTGGTGAATGGAAGGAATATATAACAAATAAACAGCCTTGATAACCTTGTTATTCATATAAAAATATCCCAGAGATCTTGTAATTATTCTAAGAAAATTTAGTGAGGGGAAAAATCCATATTTTTTCTATGATATATGTGGCAGATCAATACTGTTAACATTGCCAGGCCTGGTTAAGGTAAGCAGCAAGCAGACATTTTATGTTTCTTATTTACAAACAAAGGATATTTGACAGTGAGCAAAGAAAGGAGGTAAATTTGCTGGTCACTTATGGCTTCCCCTCAGCAAAATTTATTACAAAAGGAAGACCATTTACAATATTTAAATGTATGTGACAAGAGTATATGTTCCTAAGGCAGTCTGTTTGCAAGCAATCTGTAACAGACAAAAGTGCTATGAAATAAAGTGGAGTTGACAGAGTCCATAAAACAAGCTGTGCACTTGCCTGAAGAAGTAAAGTACCAGACAAAGGTCTGTAACCACTGCGAGTTTAAATGTAGGCTACTATGTCCTATGCTTTTAAAGAGGTACAGATATATACAGAAAATTGTATATATTTTCTGATCGAGAAAAAAAAGACTTTCTCTTCTTGGTCAGAACATTAGGTCAAGAGGAAGAAAAAAACCAATAATCCAAAACCATATCAAAACAAAAGCTCCCAAAGAGTATGGAGGGCTTGGGGAAATGGAGGCCTGTGTACAGAATGCAGGCATCTTGATTCTCAAATAAAGAGCATTTCAGTCACTTAGGAGTGATTACGCACAGTAATTTGAGACTTCTGTAAGGTCTTTTCAGAAGGCTTCCTTAAACACTTCCTGAAAATCAGACTTTGAAAATATTGTCAATTGAATACAAGCATATTGAGTTATAAAAAACACTGCTCACCTTTTTCTTTTTTTTCTTTCCTTTCCAGCCTTGATTTTTTTGCAGCTGGAAGCGACCCCCAATAAAAGTGTCTTTACCTGTCTAGAGCCCGCTCAAAGAGAATATTGTTGAAGATAAATACATGGTAATATTCTCTGAGTAGGACTGATTATAGTCAGCTTTTAACAGCTATGTTGTTTTAGATTTATTTCTGATAATGCTCCTGCAGCTGTACAAAATCCTAAAACAAACAATGATTTTTGGATTTGTTCTTTTCCATTAGGGATAGGAAAGAACCCCATTTGGAGCTGTATCATAAAAATATGGACAGGAATTTGGAGTATAAATCAGGAAAAGGCTTTGAATTGGCATGAAACTGGAAGCTATGGATAGGCTTGACGAAGAAAGCTGTATAGATCAGTGTTCAGTCTAACAAGTGTTTCTACTTTTAGTGGCTGGCATGAAGTTCAAAGCAAATTCCACGTTTAAACAGGTAGTGAAATAGTAAACTGGACAGAGAGCAGGAATCTTGGCACAATTCTGCCATATGAGAACACTGCAAGATTCAATACCAACCCGACATTTTTAGGATGAAGTATTAAGACAAGACATACTATAAGCTGAGAATAGTGTATAACTACATCTGGATCATAATTTGTTGGTATACTGAAGAAGCCTTGCTTATTCCCATAATACTTCATTCAGTGCTGCTGCTTTTATTGCCTTTCAAGCCTCATGTAATTTAAACATAATTGCTTTATAGCAGCAACATCCTTTACTAATAAGTGCCAATGACAAATATACAGTTGCTTTTTTTTTATATAATCTGTCAAAGGGTGTTGTGATGAGCGAATGAGGTTGGTCAAGGCATCCTCTCTTACGCTGCAACATATTACTGCACCATTTCAAATGCATTCTGTCTGTAAGGGCCATACATGTCCAGTACCTGTATTCTATGTGCAATGTGGGATTCATCTCCCTTACCTACCGTCTGGCTTTCCTCTGTCCTGTAGTATGCCATCACCATGGGCATTAAAAGACAACAAGCTTTTTATTAACTCTGCAAGGCCTCAGAAGTAGGATTGGAAAAACTTCTCTGATCTGGACTTAAATTGTCCTGCCAGGATCTTGCTTGTTTATCTTTACAACAACTGTGTAATGACCAGATAACTATTACCTATTACAGTTTTGGCTTAGTTCTGTGCAATTGTGCAATGTAGCACCTACTGGTCTAATAATTTTGATACATTTCTGTAGCTAATAGGAATATCTGGGGGGTTATTATGTGTGTTCACGCTGAGGAGTACAAGCATAGGATGATAGCAGAGATCTTGAAAATATGAACACAACGTGAAACCAGGAGTTCCAGGCAAGTAACAAATTATTAGTGGTCAATTACTGGTCATTAAAGGAAGGACGCCTTGGATGCTGGGTAATACTGGCTTTAGGGGTAACAAAGGAAACACAGACCAAGGATCCAGCATGTGTAAAAGGCACCACATACAGTGAATTCTGGTATGATGTAGAATTGCTGACCAGTGATGAAAAACAAAGGTGTAAAGCAAATTTGGAAAATGTATAAACATAACCTCAAGTACAGAGTGAGGAAAAAGAAACGTTTACCACCAATGTCACAGTCCTTCTGGAAAACAAGTCATGATGCATATAATTTACTGTTAAACCTTTTCCTTCTGGAAAAATGCTAACAATGGAGAAATAAGGTTGAGAAGCGAGTAAAGAAAAGAGCGATCATGGATGGGATTGAAGCATCAGTTTTCAAAGACCCATGATAGTAGAATCTATCTGTAGATGCAGTAGGAGGAGAAAGGAATGATTATTTTGAGTCATCTTTCTCAAGAAACCTGATGGATAGGCTCATCTACAATGATAGATCTTTTGATGGAGTAATGGCTGGATTTTTGTGGAAGACCTATAACTAGGGAACTGATGGCTTTTATATCAAAGGAGGGTTGTATTTTGTTTGGAAGGCTATCCAAGCACCATTATCCTTCACCTCTTCAGTCCCTCTTCTATGACAATATTCACATCATGACAGTTTCTCCCTTCTCCAAACCCCAAAAGAAAAGAAAAAACAAACAAATGAACAAAAAGTCCCTACCCAACCAAAACCTCAAGGAATAAAACAAATTTTACCACAGTGAAATGAATTATATAAGGAAAGATTATTTACTTTGTAGGCAACTCTCTCTTACAAAAGATATAGGACTGTTTTATAAGTAAGTCAGTAGCATTTTAGAGCTACAGGCTTTCCTATTCTAAATCCTTGAACGTTATTTTCACTACTGTGAGATCAGTCTTTCAACTGTTTCTCCACTGTCACACCCATTTTTCCTCAGTATGCTAGATCAAGTAACTATCACAACACTGCACATGAAAAGCACCAAGGGAAGACGTTGGGCAGCATTTTGGTGACAGCAGAGGTACCTGTTCTGGGTACCACAACTGGGCAACCAACATCCTTTGATGTGTAGAATTTAACAAAGCAAACGATAGACTTCATGAATGTAAGTCACTTGGTAAAAAAAGTTGATTTCCCACCCACAAGACAGCAATATTCTGCTTCATGAGCTGAATGCATGATTGTTTCTTTTGAGATAAATATTGCAGGGAAAGAAAATTCTCCCCTGGTAAAATTTCTTTGGAGAGGAGATGATTTTATTTTCTTAAAGAGAGGTATTGATGGCTTTAGCACAGATGGTAAACGTGACAGATGTTTATTTGCTGAGTATGTTTACAAATCAGGAACTCGGTTTATGGAACAACATGCTTGAAGACAGATTTACAAACCACATGATACTGATATATTTTTTAGCTTTACTTGACATTGGAGGAAATTAGAAATGAGAGACTGTTTCTCCCTTGTTTATAACCTTTGATACCGAATTACCCTAGTAATGGAAAGTTTAGTTAACTAGCATTTCTGAAATACTATAAGAGCAATGACAACCATAGATCACTGAAAAGAAAAAAAATCTGATTTAATAGAAAGGAATCAAAATTGCTGTTAAAGATGTGTAGCCTGCCAAAACAAAATGAAAGAAATAGTGGCATAACCTACTGACAAGTATATATTATATCCCTCTCTTGGTGTCTAATCACAAACTTGGAGATCTGGAACAAAGAGGAAGATAGTGTCCCTCAAGGATGTTTTGGGGACTGATTTAGTTTAATTTTTCCATTAGTGATATTGCACAAAGGACATATAATTATTATGAAAAAGATCAAGAAAAAGAGTGGTTTTAAAAATAGGCTGAATTTGAAAACAGAAAAGGAAATAGAATAAATCTATTAAATGCATGGCTTTTGCAGATTAGTAAGAATTTTTCAGATAAACTGAAATTTCATGATCTAAAATATAAGGAGGAGAAATACGTGAACATATTAGTTGATCACAATATGACCATGAATTGATAATATTATGCAGTTGTGAAGAGGTAAAATTTAAACCTGAAATGAATTCTAGTACATATGTGAAAGTATTGATTGCACTGTATGATGTTTTCTGAGGATTGTATTTTTAATACTCTATTTTTAGGAACAAAAACTGCCATCTGACAGTTTAAGAAGCCATATGTGACATGTAACAGCCCAAGCTCAAGACTCCTCTGTAATATTTAGATAGTGAGTGTTAGCATCATTGTTACTGGGCTAATAGTAATAATTGTTTGCTGTATTTTTGTTAAACAAGTAAAAAATTTCAGTAAACTGAAAATAAATTATTGACCTCACTTACAATTGAAGTTTTTACCTTTTTGCACATCACTGTCTAAACAGGCAAAGGGAATACAGCAAAATATACAACACAAGTGAGCCAAATACACATATCAAATATGTCCTAGAAGTTACTTTAACTTTTTTAAAAACTCTCTAAAAGGCACTATATTAGAAATTATGAGAGATTAGATGGATTAGAAAACAGAAAAGAGGAGAAAAAATAATAAGGAAAATACCTCGTCAGTCCTGGAGACAGAATGCTGCAGCTAAAAACGACCAAAATTGTCTGATGAAAGCTGTGTCATTGGCCTCCTACATAAACTGCCTTTTGCATTCACCCTGACAAACTTCAGTGTCTACTTGATCATTTCCAAAATTTAACTCTAAGCTCATGGGAAGCATATGGCCTCTGCATGTGTGGTTTTTACTTTCCGCAAAAGACTCCCAGTGATACTTCTGGGTTTTGTGCTATGGGAGGGAATAAATACCCTTCATTTACTCAAAATCCACTGAAATAAAATCTATGGTGATATGACATAGCCCTGCAATGTTCTAGGATGGATCAGTGAAACATTAATACTGGTATTTTTTGTTTCTCCTCGACTAGGAGAGTTCTTACATTTTCTGTTTATCTGATTCAATCTAATTCAAGTACAGTCTTAAATAACTTCCCATAGTGATTCCCAAGATTCACCTTTGAAGATTAATCCCAGGATACCCTTTGAAGCCCTGTATCCAGTGTTTTGGATTTTTTTTATCAATTTCCAAAGATTTTCTAAAACTATAAAGAGAGCAGAACTGCTTTTTTATCTGCAAGGAATTGTTTGGTCTCTTCTTCAGCTTCAGACAGTTGGGTTTTTCATTGTTTCTATGTGTCAGCCAAGGAGTGGCTCGTTTTGTTCTATTTCTCTTTTTCTGTGAGTGCTGTTTTTTATGAGCTGGTGCAATCATACAGTATTATGACATTCACCTAGATGTGGCTGTCTATATTTTCTGTAATCTTTCAGAAGAAACAATGGGATTAGAAATATAAATAAATGCGCTATCCAATCCCTAAAATCTTGTTACTAGTGAATAAAATTCCAGTACAAGGTAGTGACAGAGCTGACACTTCTTTGAGAGCA